>JAHZSR010000002.1:0-1200000 GCA_025782845.1 Boletus coccyginus | reverse complement strand
TTTTCCTAAACTGATTCTATTATGCACTAAGGAGTTGGCAATCAGCTTAAATGTGCTCGACTTGACCCTTTCCCAGGGTACTAATGAACTATTAGGTCTCCCTACTAGCTGGGGATCTATTCCCTTTAGTTGTCCGCTCTGGGGTTTTCTCCCTAAAGGTGTCCTAACTGTCCCTATCCTAAGGGATACAGTATACTCCTAACTTGGGTCTAAGTAGTTCTATTTATAGCGTGGGAAACTTCTCTACACAGCCTCACTGTTTGTTTGTAGAGGGGTGCACTTGTGAGCACTCGTTGGTTGAGATTTACTCAAGTAGGAACCTTTTTCCTAAAAGAGGGAACCTGCCAAATGGGGCTGAATCGCGCTCCTTATATAGTAGTTTACATGTGGCTGTGCTACCTTCGGTTCCGAGGTGGCTGTGCCAAGATATGACTCATACTGACTCATATTGACTCACTTTGACTCAACCTGTCAGAAAATGACTTGCAATGAGCTAAAAATAGCCTTTGGCTTGGCAATGACTCATGCTGACTCATGCCGACTCATTATGACTCATTATGACTCATTATGACTCATGCTGTGCAGGTCACATGACCATTCTGCTAGTCTAGGGGCAGTGCTTTGGCTAGTCCTCATTTGACTCACTTTGACTCATATTGACTCATTATGACTCATGCTGTGCAAGGTCACATGATCTGAGTCAGGTGATTCGCATCTGAGGTCACATGCTCCAATTTCCTTCTCTGACACTTGGCTAAGTACTCAAGGATAAAAGAGATATTAAGAAAATGGTTTGCTAAGTAGTTGTAGGTAGTAATAAAAGTATGTTGGGAGAAATCATTTTGTTTCTCCACAACCTGTGAATGAACAAATAAGGAAAAATAGGGATACATACTAGACACTATGGTCTATATGTCCCTCAATTAGCTAAGCATTTGGACCGTGGGAATATAGTAAAAACTCAAATCTCGGGTCAAATGTCTAGCATCACATATACAATAACTATGTATCCGCATCCAAACAGTTTGGTGCAGGTCATCCGCAGGGAACGGAAAACAATCGTCCCCGATTGTTCATTCAATCAAGGATAATCAAGTTGGGGTCTTCCATTAGCCCTTTGCTGTCCCTGATTAGGAGGGGGAGCTTCTTCCTCCTCTGGTTCAGGGGATGGTTCATTCTGAGTCAATTCACGAAGAACTCTCTCCATGTCTGCTATGGGTGGAAATGGGGGTTCTAAGAAATGAATTAACTCCATTCTATCTTCTAATAGTCCATGCCTAATCGGGTCAACCTGCCTAATCCGGGAATATAGGTCATTATGATACCGATTACAAAGGCGGGCATGTCTGTAGATTGCATGGCAGTAGATACAATGCCATTGCACTGTAGGTGTTCCTCGGTTGTGACCTTGAGTAATCACTCGTACAGTAGCATGGTATCGAATTTGGTTATCTTCTCCTTGCTCACGGACGTGGTGCATGAGCTCGGTGTGTAGGAATTGTAGGATATGTTCAAGCAATTGTTGTTGCTTGCGAAGATCTAGTACTTCCTGTACTATTCCATTAGCTTCAGCCATTTGTGTCTGATGGTATTATGGCTGTTGCTTTGTGTAAGATAATATGACTATGTTTGGGTCAGAACTCCCTATTGTTTATGACGGTATTTAGGGGCACTGATCTCCAATGATATATAGATACTGAAGATGGGAATTAAGGTAATGGCTGTGCCTTTACAGAGCTAGGGGAAATTTCTTGACTAGTAGCTAGCTCAAGATCGAGAAATAATATTGGTGATATCGGCTAAGGTACCTCCGTTAACTTGAGCTTCGTGCTCTGGAGGGTCAGGATCTGGTGGTGGGGATTGCTCTTGTTCAGTGAATTGACGAAGGATCTCAGCTATGGTCCTTCCTGCAATTGGTGGGAATGGTGGTGATAGCAAATCCACAAGTTCTGTTCGCCTTTCTTCTTCTGGCAAATCTCTGTCAGCTTCTGAACTCCTTATTCGGGTAGACAGGTTGTTGTAGGTTTCAACAAATACTGTAGCATATCGGTAAATAATTAGACAATGCTGACAATGCCAATCAGCCCAAAGGGTTCCTCTTTCTCTCCCTTCGGTCTCTACATGTACAGTAGCATGATAATAGGAGGGAGTATGATCATCATCTCGAAAGGTGTGATCATGCAGCCAATCGTGTAGTGTGTTAATGATTCGATCGCACAGATTGCGATGTAAACCTAAGTTCCAGACAGTTACATCCATGTCAGCTGGTTCTGCCATATTGCTAATGCTCCTTATTGTATATAACGGTATTTAAGGGCAAAAGTTTTCCTACAGCAAGAAGGGGACTGTAACAACTACAGATGTACTGGGAATGTCATAGGAAGTAAGGGGCCTGAGGTACACCTCGTTTAGTGTCGGTGTAAGGGTAGGAAAATAGTATACTGGAATGAGGTGATCTGGACACTTATCTACTCGAAGCCGTCGATCTATCCGTAATCGGAACCGGTGTATCAAAGACTGTACAGCAGTTAGACAGATTAGATCAAGGGGAATACGAAGTAGGAATTTGTCTGGGACTTTATCGGCTGAGTGGTAATAGTGGGGCGAAGGGGTAAGTTGGACATCGATGCAGTCTTGCCAATGCCCGGTGACGCGTGATAGGTGGCCAACAAATATTGGCTCTTCCTCCATCCAGGTGTAGAGTGCGATTTGATCGTCGCTGCTGGGAGGGCAAATGAATTCATGCCCCATGGCATAGCCAGTGTGGGCGCTGAGTTTATGCACGTAAACGAACGTGCCGATGGTTCGGTTGTGATGGAAACACAGGTTTGCAGCCATGATCGTCTTCTCAAAAAGGGATAAGTCGTGTTGTTGGATGGCAAGTTGTGCTTACCGGTGGCAGGATTGATGGGATGTGCGGGCAATGGCGGAATGTGGTAAGTTCTACAGCTTCAACGGTCGCCTAAGTAATATATGCGGCTAGATAGACTCTATCGGCGATATCCGTAGTAGTGCTGGGTCAATTGTCTCTGGATCCTGCTCTTGGTTTGATGAATTAGGTAACACATACGGCACATCTTGCGAATATATCGTTCGGCCTTGTAAGTTCCAGCCAGACTCAGTAATAATATCATTGTTCGGTGTCCTTCCCGGTGTACTCGTCGGGAATGGGTTTCCAAGACTCCATTCAGTAAAGCTAGATCTCTCAATATTCTTTGCTGCGCGAACTCGTTGTTCCTCATGCGGGGTGGAGTGTGGGGATATGGGGGTGGATCTTGCTCCTGTGGCCCCTGATGAGCCTGTCCAGGCACATTTGGCATGTCCGGATCCCTTAATATATTGTGAGAATGGTTCCTGAATGGGTTGTTGCTGTTCGACATGCTTTGGCCAATTTCAAATGAGTCTCGCGTTACAGCTGGACTTGTTAGGTGGTCTGATATCGTGCTTTCCTGATTAGGGTCTAGGGCTTTTAAGATGTACTTCTCTAATGCCCGTAGTTCCTCTCTGTCGTGTTCTACCTGTTGTATCTTCTTACAGGCAGATCTACACTCAGTACACTCAGTGGCTGAGGGTATTACTATAGTCTCCTCTAGGCTAGTCCTAGGTATGGTTATATGATTCGTGTGAGTTGTCGGCTCAGCTAAGGGTGTGAGACCAAATGTGGAGTGGTAAATTCGGGTGGGGTGCTCAGTAAGCAAGTGAGCTACCCAATGATAGGTAACTTGCCGTAATCGATTCTGAATATGTAAGTTCTGTCGACGGAAATGAACTTGCCACTCCGATAGGGTACTAGTGCTATATATGGTCTCCGTTGATGTCTGACTCTGTGTCAGATCTGTCGCTATCGGCGGTATTAGGCTTTGAGGATAGTTTATTGAGTTTGCGCTCATAGTCTTCTCCATCTTCTGATGATGCTTCTTCTTCGTCTGTGGTTACCTCAGGGTCTTCTCCCCCTTTATCTAACTGTGTTAGGGAGTGCCTCTGTATGTAAGGTATTACTCTGAATGCCGCAATTGGTCTAGCCAGTTGCGCTCCGTCAACTTCTGCTAGTTTGTAGCTTCCTCCTTGGGTTTGTCTGATGACTTTGTATGGTCCTAGATACCTGGGCTTAGTTTTCCTATTCAGCTCTTTCTCAACTGCTGTATTTCTGATTAGGACTAAGTCTCCAGGGGCATAGCTTCCTTGCACCAATCTGGTTTCAAATCGCTTTTCAAATTGGCGCTTAGAGTTCAATCTAGAATCTCGTAAGGTTGCTATGGCTCTTTCCAAGTCTTCTTCTCGTCGTTCTATTTGCCTTATCCGTAGTGCTAATAATTCCTCATGGGAAAGTTCTTGATCAAAACCTTCAACCAAGAAGGTTGACTCCCATAAATCGAAGGGTAATACTGGGTCAACTCCATGTAAAAGGTAATATGCAGAATATCCTGTCGATCGTCGTACAGTGATATTGTCTGCAAATAAGGCTGCTTGCAGCTTGTCTGGCCACAAGTGTATCTTTCCTTCACAAGCCTTCACTAAAGCTTCTCTAATTGCAAAGTGGCCTTGCTCAACCACTCCATTAGCTTGTGAATTGTAAGGGCTGATAAATACTTGAGGTATTCCATGTTGTGCAAGTATGTCCGATAGGGCTCCTTTGAATTCTGGTCCATTATCTGTGACTATCCTTCCCACACCTCCATATCTGTATATAATATCATCTAGCACAAACTGGGCCACTGCTCGGGCAGATGCTTGTCGTAGAGCTTTGCCTTCGACATACTTAGATAAGTCATCTCTGGCTAGCACTATATAGCGATATCCCTTTGCTACAGGCATGTGCATGATATCAATATGAACCTTTGTGAATACAGTAGCTGGTGGTGGGGTAATAATGGGAATATGGACTTTAGCGGTATTCCTAATCTGGCACTCATGGCAAGACTTGACATGATGCCGTACATCTTGGTACATTTGAGGCCAATAGAAGCGGCGTCTGAGGTTTTCCCAGGTGGCTTTCTCACCGTGGTGACCTAGTGACTCATGGGCTTGGCTCAAGATCTGTTCCCGCTTACTATGGTCAAATATCACTAAGAGGGGGTGTCCAGACTTGGTTCGCTTGAATAGGCGTCCTGCCTTTACGAAGTACTTGGTAACCTTTCGTAGAAATTTATTAGTAACAGGTTTAGGCTCAGGATTGGTCAGATACTCGTATATCTGCCTAAGGGTAGTATCTTGATTCTCTTGGGCAGACAGTACATATGCTGTCATGCTCCTAGAGATACCTTCCTTTATACCATTGCTCTTACGCAATCTGGGTCCATAATGTGCGTAGTACAGGGCAATTTCATCAAGCCAGCTATCATCATAAGATTCTATCTTGGCTTGGTCTTCCAGTGGTCTTCGGGATAATGCATCTGGTGCCTTGAACTGTGTTGCAGGTACATGAACAAGAGTAAAATCAAACATAAGGATTCCCTGAATCCATCTGTTGATTACTGCATTTGGTTGCAGTTCAGGCTCATTTAGCATTCCCTTGATATACTTGGCATCCACCTCTACTATGAGGTTCTTAGCTCCAATTACATATAGACGGAAGTGTCGTAGGGCTCGGAATAGGCCAAATAGTTCCAGCTTAGGTTGGGAGTAGGTAGCTTCTACCAAGGAAAAGGGAAGTGATCCATATCTAGAGGGGCGGCGTTTACCGTGCTCATCTATTTGTGACAGAATCATTCCTACCCCCATGTAGCTAGAGTCTACTGACAACACTATTGGTCGTCCACATGTATAATCTATAGGTAAGAGTGCGGGTGCTGTTGTAATCAATTCCTTTAAAGTCTCAAAGGCTTCTTGACATTCTTCTGTCCAGACAAAGGGTACATCCCTCTTCCAGGTAGAAGTTATACTTCTTGCTATCTGGGAGTAATTAGGAATCCATATGCGAACTGTTCCACATAGGCCCATGAATTGTCTGGCTTCTGTAGCACTTTGAGGGGTAGGCCATTCCTTTATGGTCTTTACGCGTTGTACGTCGGGTTCTCTTCCGTTGATTCCTACATTCTGGCCAAGTATTACTACTTGGGGTTGGCAGATTTGAAGCTTCTTTCCATTGAAGGTTCCTCCAGCTTCTGCCAATCGATGTAAGATTCGATTCAAGTCTTCTGCATGTTCCCAGATATATTGTCGTATTCCTGGTCTTTCTGATAGAACTGCAGGGTTCCCATCCTTATCAGGATAGGTGGTAAGTGGTCCTCGTATTGGTGCATCGTCAATGAATACATTCATCACTTGCTTGGCGATTTCATCTTGGAATATAAACACCATGCATTCTTGGAATTCAGAGGGTGAATTGGTGTATCCAGTGGGTAATGAGGTTATCCGTAGTAGTCCTAGTGGGGTTTGGAAGGCTGTCATGTCGCGACTAGCTTGATCCATCTTTCTTGCATCAAAGCCCCAATATAGGTCTAGGACTGTAAAGCATTTTCCTCCCAAGAACTGGTCTACAAATTGATCCAGGTGTGGGGGAATTGATGACTCCTTGATGCTAACTGCATTTAGTGGTTGCAGGTCATGTACTATTCTCAGTTTCTGCTTCTCTTCATTCCACGTACAGAACCATCGTGATCTGTAGGGGGATTGGCAGTATTCATAGACTCCTGCTCTTATCTTGAGTTGCAGCAGATCTATGATTCGTTGTCGCAATGCAGGGGCAAGTCGTATGCCTTTCTCCTGCCATGGCTTATGTGGTACATGAGGTATCTTGTAGGGGCTAAAGTACTCTTCCTTAAGAGTTCCCCTATCCTCATCTTCAAAGGCTATAGCTGCTTCATTCTTGATCAGCGTATAGATAAACAAATCACGCTTCTTCAGGCCACAAGAATTGATAGGATTCCATGTCCTTCAAAATCTTGTCTATTCGTGCCTGAGTAAACTTCCGAGTGGGCCTCTGTAGGCCAAAGTGTACATTCAGGGGTTCCAATGTTATCATTGGATCGTATGGTATTGTCCTGGTGACCTTAAACTCCTGGGGAATTGCGGTAGAGATTGGCTTGATGCGTTGATCAACCCGCTTATATGCTCCGTAGGTTTGTACACACGAGTGTGATCTTGATCGGGTAAGTAACCCTATAGACTCTGCATCTAGATTCTTGGGTAAGTACCGATCCATACTATGTTCTTCGTATATTGCCTTGGTAGTCATCGCCTTGATTTGTATGTCTCCTAATGGTTCCGCTGCTTCGTTAGGCAGGCAGATACTATCAGTGATACTGCTGCTTCATTAGGCAGGCAGTTACTAATAGCTACGCCCTTCTTAGGCGTGTCGTCCTAATACGGTGTGAGATCTGTCCCTTAGATGTCACACGTAAGAGTCTAGTTCCTATCGTAGTCCGTAGCTATGCCTATATATGGTCTTAGGATCACACTGGATCTGCCTAGGCCGAATAGCTATACTCTACGCTTCTAGTGCTCCCGTTTTACCGTAATAGGGAATCCTTCTATTCACAGTTGTATTCACCGTACTCAAGGTGTTAGCTTCGTGCTATTGCCAGCGTAGCAACAACTATGTATTCTCTTCCGTAGTTTAGTGAGATTGCGCTCGTTGTCTCGTATGACTAGATGGCAAGGTTATCGTATGTTCGTGTACCGTAGTCTACCTAAAGACTCGGTTTATATCCTCGTATAGCTTTCTCTGTGTGTGGAGCTGGTTTCCGCAGGGAACGGAAATACTTTATAGTTGGGTTATTCTCATTGGCCAGTCAACCGTTTGACTTCTCTACTTATTCGGGCAGGGTTTTCGCTCACACTTTCCATGTTGTCGTAAAGGGGATACAAGAGGGGGTATGTAGGAGTACGGTAACGATACAGTAAGGGTGTCCTTCATAGCTATAGTAGGCGGGGGTGGACTCTATGTACACCATCGGATCAGGCGCTCTCGCACTGAAAATTTGATGGGTTAATCATATTGGCCATGCCTACAAAGGACATACCTTGTTGTATGTTCGACTATTCCTTTCGAGGGAGCTGGCGGCGTAAGTCCTAGTCGACTCTAAGTACGAGTCTAGGGGGGGGGCGGGTCTCTAGTAAGTTACTGGGTTGACGAGGGGATGGGGCGTACCTGGTCCTATGCGCCTCAAGCGATGGTGGGGGGGGGGGGAAAGTCCACCCCGCGGTTGCTAAGGGCGAGGCCAAGTTTATATACTATGTGGTCGGATCTTAAAGTGTTCGGCATTTTCCTTAGGCGAGCACAGTCTGGTAGGGCGTAACTTGATAAGCGAAATTAGTATCAGCATGTCTGCTGAGTGTCTATCCTATTTTGGGACCGCTGATCCGCAGCTTTGACAAGACCGCAAAGTTCCTTCTTGATTTGGGAACGGCGTTTTGTCTTTCCTATTTGGGGGCAGGGTCCTAATCTTTCGGGTACAGTGTCTGACTTGTGTGATTCATCTCGGGCTGTGTCGGCCTCTACTTTGTATACCTAGTCCCTTGGATATTGTATTTAATGTACCTTAGTGTCAGTCACAAGTCGTTGCCCATAACAATGCGCTTGATTGCGGGCTACACTAGTGTACAAACACTTGCGCACGTCTGGGGCGCGGCACATCATAACTATTCGTACATACAATTATCCACCTAACATAGGTAGCGACGAACTGAAACACTAGTCATAGAAGTCGCGGGAGGGGACGAACAGACGAGAGAAACGAAGTACAATCGATAATACAGTCTCGGGGACGGGACTGTCAACGGACGTCACGGAACTGTCAAAAATCTGTCACGGAACTGTCAAAACGATCGAGCCCGGAGCGCAACTGCGCTCGGGTCTCAGTTCACTATCTGAAGAAAAGATAACACATATGAAAGCGTCGAAGACGCTGGTTTTTCCAAAAATTATGAAAGATAAGCATAAAAGATAAAACGAAACATTCGTTAGTGTTACTAGACGGGGATCGAGGTATACTCGATCAGTCCCTGAGGGACAGACGGCGGCGCGACGATCTCTGAGGTGCCATGTTGCCAATAGAAATCTTCTTGTTTGGCACGAAGACGGCGCGCGTCGCGATAGAGCGACTGTGCTTCTGTAGCGCGGCGGCCGGCGAGGGAGTTGGGATCATCGAGATGAAAATCGTGGAGGAGCTGGGTGACGAGGTCTTCGTCCGGGAGGGGGATCTGTAAGATCTGATCAATTAGATCAGATAGTTCCGTCTCACCCATGAATCGGAGCGTTCCGCTTGCTGATCGTAAGAAGCCGATCTCTTCGAGAGTGAAGAGTGGGTTGGCTGATGGTGCGCGTTGCTGGAAAAACTCCCCCCGGTGTACTGCAGCGGGGGCGATGGTTGTGCCGTCGATAAAAATCACTGCCGCAGTCTCTTGCAGGCAGTCGAATGCCTGCGGGAGCGTTAGTACTACTAGGATGGAATGTAAAACGCTATATGCGTCTGCGCGAAACTTTCGCATGTCTTCGAGATGGCGGTGACGGTCGATCTGGAGCCGGAGCACGTGCAGTTCATAGGATGGGGTGCGGCTGAAATATACTGTAGGGGGGTGACGCATCAGTTGCTCGCTCCTCGGCGCTCCGTCCCAGTCGCAGGTTTTCTCCAGATACCTCCTTAGCGATAGATAAAAAGTTGTTGTATGGAATATCGCCGCGTCGATGTATGGCGATGCGATTTTTCCTTCGGGTGGGGATGGATGGTAGTCCGGGTTATACTCGAAGGGTGGCTGGAAGTAAGTGGTACCATAGTTCCCGTTCATCTTGAATGAGTTAGTCCCATCGAAATGTCCTTCCCCGAAGGGAAGGACTCCAAACCTTTGATTCGTCCGGGTATGGAATTGATTTGGATCGAAAATCCCCTCCATCAGAGGGTTGGATCGGCTGAAAAACATCTTCCTGGGTCGATCCAGGTCTCTGCTCAGCGGCGATGGGTACTGAGAGATGTCGGAGCTCCATGTCGACGAGGAGGAGGTAGTACTCCCGGTCTCCGAACGATTATCTTCTTCGTCCACTTGCTGATCTGTAATAAAAATTGGGGAGGGAGTTGGGGTGACGACATACAGTGAGGTGCAAAACCGTTGCAATGTCTAACCCCAAACCGGGGCGCGAAGCGCCCCGCAATCACTTGTGGGAATTTCACTTTGCTTTGGTGGGAACAAATAAAGTACAAACCCTTAGCTACAACTTTGTCCCCAGGGTCATGTGATTTCGCTTACATACTGCAAAGATACATCCATTTCAAAACATCAATACTATTGCAACAGTTTTGCACCCTTTGCTCATTACATTGAAATCAAGTGTTATTTGGTTATGTTTGGTCATACAAACAAACATACACATATTAGAAGCATGTCTGAGTTTAAAATAGTTCACACGCATCTTTGTTTCCAACCACAACCATCATGAGAACCATCACTTCTACTCAAAAACAAACCATCCTCTCTATGCTTGATGCTGGCCAATCTGCTCACTCTATTGCATCCACTACTGGTCTTAATGTGTCTACCATATCCAGATTACGCTCCAAAGAGCGTTCTGAGCTTCAAAAAGTTACTGGAGGTCGTCCATCCAAGCTTTCCTCTGCCAATATCCGGCATGCCGTTCGTCTTATCTCCTCTGGAAAGGCAGAGAATGCTGTTCAGGTGACCAAGGCACTCACCAATATAGTCAACCAGCCTCTCTCTACCTCCACAGTGCGCAGACAGTTGAGGAAGACAGGTATGAAAGCTGTGGTCAAGTCCAAACGGCCTCTCCTTTCAGCCAAGCATCGTAGGGCTCGTCGAGACTTTGCTTATGCTCATAAAGATTGGACTCTGGAGGACTGGAAGAAGGTAGTATGGTCTGATGAGACCAAAATCAATCGCCTAGGGTCAGATGGGCGCAAGTGGGTGTGGAAAAAGGCAGGGGAAGGGCTAAGTGATAGGCTGGTGGAAGGTACAGTGAAGTTTGGAGGAGGTTCTTTGATGATGTGGGGCTGTATGACTTGGCAGGGAGTTGGCTATGCTACCAAGATTGATGGTAGGATGGATGGGGACCTTTACCTTCAGATTTTGAAGGATGAACTGCTCAATTCTTTGCAGTTTTATGGTCTTGATCCTCCTGACATCATCTTTCAGCAGGACAATGACCCCAAACATACTTGCAAAAAGGTGAAGGATTGGCTTCAGGAGCAGGATTTTCATACTATGGTATGGCCTGCACAGTCTCCTGACCTCAATCCCATTGAGCACCTCTGGGGTTATCTCAAAAGAAGACTAGCAGATCATGATTCCTCTCCTAAGGGAATTCATGAATTGTGGGAGAGAGTTCAGGTTGATTGGGAGGGGATAGCAGTTGAAGAGTGTCAGAAGTTGATAGAGAGCATGCCTAGAAGGATTGAAGCAGTTATCAAGGCAAAGGGAGGCTATACCAAGTACTAATATACCCTGGAAAGCAAAAGGTGCAAAACTGTTGCAATGGTATTGGTGTTTTGAAATGGATGTATCTTTGCAGTATGTAAGCGAAATCACATGACCCTGGGGACAAAGTTGTAGCTAAGGGTTTGTACTTTATTTGTTTCCACCAAAGCAAAGTGAAATTCCCACAAGTGATTGCGGGGCGCTTCGCGCCCCAGTTTGAGGTTAGACATTGCAACGGTTTTGCACCTCACTGTACCCCGATCGTGGCGTAAGGTGCCCGTCCTCCTTGGACGGGGCGAGAAGTAGGAACCTCCCCATCGATGGGGAGGTGGTCGGTGGGATACTTGTTAGTCCTAACTCCAAGACTCTCTCACCCGGTACCTTCCTCGGCCGATCGTCGGCATCTTCGTCGGCGATCTTCTTTTCTTCCCGAGCTCGACTGAGCTCGCGTCTCAGTCCACTTGTATGGAGGAGGAAAAGGAGGGAAGGGGAATCGTCGTGTTGGGGAGGAGGGGTAAGGATGGAAGGAGGCAGTGCGCAGCTCTCCTGCTCGAGGAGGTATTCGAGCTGCGCTTGGTAGCCGGGGAGGAAGGGAGCGGTACAATGACCTAATCGGGTAAACATCGCGTAGGGGACGGGGGATGTAATCTTTCGGGCGTCGTCGGGTAGCGCCACAGTGGGTAGACTTACCCGACGCTTATTGGGTTCTGTATCCACTTTGGGTAACTCCGTGGGAAGTATGTAGACTAATTGGTAATTGCTGTCTACATTATTCAGCATAGGTCGCAGTGTAGCATACTGCGCGGAGTTCAAAACGATGACATCGGCTAGACAATTATTGATCGGGGCGTGCACAGGCGAGGCAAGCGTCCCAAGTCGTGCATTATCGAGTTTGGGCGGGGGCTGCCCATAGCTCGTGAGGGATGGTTCGGATTGGAATATGGTCTGATAAGTGTCTGCTAGGTGGTAGGAATGTTTCGGCATTGTGCCCCAGAGATTCCCTCCCTCTGGGGACTCACGATTAAATATTCTTTGTACTATAGTCGGGCTGTGATCTTCTTGCACCTCATGCTCCGGGAATGCTTCCATATTTGGCTCATTTCGGATCTTCGGTTCCACTATTCTTCCCAAATAAGATCGAGTGGAGCTGCGCCCTCCTATTATGAGCGGCGCACTTCCATTTTTGGCAGCCGACGGCTGTACAAGAATTTCCATGGTCCGATTATCTTTGCCGTTAACATAGCTAAATATTAGGTACGTTCCATCTAATCTTTCGTCAATGGAGACAAAGTTTTGCCGCTGCCAAGGGCGGCCGAGTAGTATGTCAAGGGGACAATCTGTAGATACCCAAAAGTTACTATGAGTAGTTAGTCCTCCTATCTGTATAGCTAGATCAGGAATTAATCCCTTTAATTCACCGTTACCTCCGTTCGCATCGTGAAGTGTTAAGCTAGCGTCGATATCCATCGGCACTTGCAGTTTTTCCCATAGTTCTCTAGTAATGATATTTACTTCACTACCAGAGTCTACTACGGCACTATACACTTTATTAGCTATGCGGACAGGAACTGTCAGTAACGGCCCATGGTCCTGGCTCGTTCTGATATGATACGCTTGTAAAGCGGCATTAGCCGATGTCACCTGTCGAAACCTAATTTGATCGGCCAACGCTTGTGTCAATTCCCGCGAGTTACCTAATATTTCTCCCGCGGTCAGTTCTACCTTAGTGCCGAGTATCTTAGTCAGCACGTCACGAGGATTTGTGGCAGCGGATAACTCCGTACGTCGCACTGCCACGTTTCTGGAATGTTCCTTAGAAGGCTGTACACTCGCACGGGGTTTATTTCCGTCAACTCTTTCGGGAAACTCCGCGCTCCTTCCTTTTTCGGCATTCCCTCCCCGCTTCCTCTCAGAGATGTCGGCCATCTCTACATCTTCATCGTCGCGCACATTGGTGCGCTCTCGTCGAGTGTCTTTCGACGCTCCCATCGGGGAGGTCGTTGCTCGATGAGGTAAGTCGATCGTCTTCGATCGCTCGTCGCTGACATCATTCTTTACTTCCCGGCCTTTGGATGGCGCGGAAGTGTTCTGGGTGTCGTCCCGTTGCTCGAACGACTTCGCCCTTTCGTCCTGGCCTCTCGAGGATGCTTTCGGATCATCCTGGGTGTTCGGTAAGTCGTTCTCCTTATCCTTTCGCCATCCGCGCTGATTTTGATCTTTCTTTTCAGATCGATCATTCCTTTCGTTTCGGCGGCTCGACCATGGACGCGACGCTTCGTTAGCGTCGCCGTCGTGAGTATTAGGTGTGTCTTTAATCACCACTTCGTTTCGGCGCTGACTTCCTCCCAATTTCTTGGGAGGTAGATACACTCCGTCCATGATTTCTTTTCGGGCGGTCTTTGCTTCGCGCTGAGACCGCACGACGCCGTAACTTTGCAGAATTTCGTCGACATCATCCTCGTCATCCTCGTCCATCAGTAAGTAAGGTACGAATAATTTCTCATCGTCCTCGTCCTCTTCATCACTGACAGATATTTCAGGTATGATATAGTTCGACGATCCGCGCTTCAAGCTGTCGCGGTCTACCATAATAAGGTTCGTCTGCGCCCGTTTGTTATCCCGTGCGCGTTGCTCAATCATTCAATGATAGCTTTCGATTATAGATTCGTCTGCTCGCCTATTGAGCGCACCTTGGTCTCTAGGTAGGTTCACCATACCCCGTCGGTCATAAACTAATTCTCCGCGGTCTATTAATTCTAGCACGCGGGGACAATCGCTTAGGCGATGATCGTGACTGTTACACCCGAAACATTTAAAGGGTGGGCGGGTATTAGGTAGTGCTCTATTCCTACCATTACTTCCTCTTTGTAGCACTTCCCTTATAGTAGTAGTATTATTATTTTGTATACTACTTGAAGCATCCTTGAATGTAACAGACTTTAACCTGGGTTTTTCCAGGATGTCTGCTATCAGGGGTTCCACCTTAAGGGCCTTGATGTAAGCTCTTGCATAGGCAGGGTCATCAAGCTTAAGTTTACTCATACGATCTATGAGTGAATCTACATCGTCTGATGACTTCTTAGGTTCTTTCTTCGGCTCAGGCTTCTTCTTTGCCTGTTTCTCAGGGGCCTTCTTCAATCCCTTGTCCTTGTGTTTCTTTGAGGATTTCTTCTTCTTCCTTCGGTGTTCATCGTCACTAGATTCATCATCTGAACTTTCATCAGATGAATCGGTAGTAGAGTCAGAATCAGTGCTACTCTCTTCAGAGGAGCTCTCGGTGTCAGAGTCAGTTCCATCCTCATCGAACTTGTATCGATGTAGTAACTGGCTTACGACTCGATTGACTTCACTAATCTGGAAGGGCTTACTCATATCTACGCCAGTATTACTGGCAAGTAGATGTATTTGCACCTTCTCTCGCATGTACTTAGGGATTCCTTTCCAAAAGTAGGTGCAATATTCTTCGTCCTGAATTACCTTCGCGGTCTTTAGCCATTGTGCAACTACTGTAAACTTGCGCTGGTAGGCCTTCCATTGTGACATCTTGTCCAAGCTCTTCTTGGCATACTTCTGAGTGAGCTTCCTAAGGTCACTCTTTCTGTACCGAGCATCTACTCGCTCAGCATCATAGAGATGGAGGATCTTGGCTTTCATTCCATCCCAATCGTCTTTCTCGTATTCATCAAGGGATTCGATCAGTCGTCCAACACTACTGCTACAGTAGTTGGTGATCCCTTCGCATTTCTCTTGATCGGTAGTGATGTTGTACTGGGTGAGCAATCGCTCATATTGCCGTAAGAAGCGTCTGACTTTAGAGTAATGTCCTTTGAACTTGTCAGGGGCATCTCGGCTTCTGTGGCTGGGTAATGTAGTAGGTGCTGTAGTAGGTGCTGTTCCTGAGGTGCCTACCATGATTCATAGTGTCTTGTTGTGGATTTAAGGGTAAGTTGCGTATTCCCTTAGGGGCTTGTTACGATATAACTTGTTGCTGAAACCCCCTCGCGGTGGGCTCCAGTTGTCTTCTTCTTTGATAAGATCAGTAGAAACGCTAAGAAAACGCTTACCAGACAACTAATCTTATCTCCACGGGTAGTAAACCTTTAGCGAGGTAAAGAGAGTACTCTTCCCTGGTCGAGTTGGTACTAGAAATAAGTATCAATCTCGTAGAAAGGGGTTGACTATCAGGTACGTGGTTTGTTCGTCAATCGTCAACGAGGTTGAGGGTGATTGGGGGTTCAGCAAACTGTTGAGGGTCTGGCTTTCAGTTGGGGTGGTGTACGAATTGTACACTGGATGGTTGGGGAAATGGTCTAGACAACTCTCAGGTTGCTAGGGGGGGGGGTACTTGGTAGTGACTAGGGGTACTTCCCTAAGATGCCAATTGGCTCCAGTCGATTAGGAATGCTCAATTGGGTAGGTAGCGTAAATGCGCTTCACTTTCGCTTACTGATTCACACACGTCACTTAGTCACACAGAACAGCTTTTCCTAAACTGATTCTATTATGCACTAAGGAGTTGGCAATCAGCTTAAATGTGCTCGACTTGACCCTTTCCCAGGGTACTAATGAACTATTAGGTCTCCCTACTAGCTGGGGATCTATTCCCTTTAGTTGCCCGCTCTGGGGTTTTCTCCCTAAAGGTGTCCTAACTGTCCCTATCCTAAGGGATGCAGTATACTCCTAACTTGGGTCTAAGTAGTTCTATTTATAGCGTGGGAAACTTCTCTACACAGCCTCACTGTTTGTTTGTAGAGGGGTACTCTTGTGAGCACTCGTTGGTTGAGATTTACTCAAGTAGGAACCTTTTTCCTAAAAGAGGGAACCTGCCAAATGGGGCTG
Source organism: Boletus coccyginus (assembly GCA_025782845.1). NCBI lineage: Eukaryota > Fungi > Basidiomycota > Agaricomycetes > Boletales > Boletaceae > Boletus > Boletus coccyginus. Next base: position 1,183,794 of record JAHZSR010000002.1, on the reverse strand, counting down.
AATCGCGCTCCTTATATAGTAGTTTACATGTGGCTGTGCTACCTTCGGTTCCGAGGTGGCTGTGCCAAGATATGACTCATACTGACTCATATTGACTCACTTTGACTCAACCTGTCAGAAAATGACTTGCAATGAGCTAAAAATAGCCTTTGGCTTGGCAATGACTCATGCTGACTCATGCCGACTCATTATGACTCATTATGACTCATTATGACTCATGCTGTGCAGGTCACATGACCATTCTGCTAGTCTAGGGGCAGTGCTTTGGCTAGTCCTCATTTGACTCACTTTGACTCATATTGACTCATTATGACTCATGCTGTGCAAGGTCACATGATCTGAGTCAGGTGATTCGCAACTGAGGTCACATGCTCCAATTGCTTCTCTGACACTTGGCTAAGTACTCAAGGATAAAAGAGATATTAAGAAAATGGTTTGCTAAGTAGTTGTAGGTAGTAATAAAAGTATGTTGGAAGAAATCATTTTGTTTCTCCACAACCTGTGAATGAACAAATAAGGAAAAATAGGGATACATACTAGACACTATGGTCTATATGTCCCTCAATTAGCTAAGCATTTGGACCGTGGGAATATAGTAAAAACTCAAATCTCGGGTCAAATGTCTAGCATCACATATACAATAACTATGTATCCACATTCAAACAGTTTGGTGCAGGTCAACGCTTCTTTGTTTCCAACCACCATCATCATGAGATCTCTCTCTACTACCCAAAAGAATACAATCCTTTCTATGCTTGATGCAGGTCACTCTGCTCACTCCATTGCCTCTTCAACTGGTATTCATGTCTCCACCATATCCAGGCTCCGCTCCAAAGAGTGTTCTGAGCTCCAGAAGTCCACTGGAGGTCATTTATCTAAGCTTTCTTCTACCAATATTCATCATGCTATCCATCTTATCTCTACTCACAAGGCAGAAAATGCTGTCCAGGTGACCAAGGCACTCACCAATATCATCAACCAACCCCTCTCCCCTAATACAGTCTGCCAGCACTTGAAAAAGTCTGGCATGAAGGCTGTGGTGAAGAAAAAACAACCTCTTCTCTCAGACAAGCATCGTAAAGCTCGTATGGATTTTGCCTCTGCTCACAAGGACTGGACTGTGGAGGACTGGAAGAGGGTAGTATGGTCTGATGAGACCAAAATCAATCACCTAGGGTCAGATGGCCGCAAATGGATGTGGAAAAAGCCAGGTGAAAAGCTTACTAACAGATTAGTGGAAGGAACTGTCAAGTTTGGAGGAGGTTCTATGATGGTATGGTGGTGTATGACTTGGCAGGGAGTTGGCTATGCTGCCAAGATTGATGGTAGGATGAATGGGGACCTGTACCTTCAGATTTTGAAGGATGAGCTGCTGAATACCCTGTAGCATTATGGTCTTGATCCTCCTAACATCATCTTTCAGCAGGACAATGACCCAAGCATACTTGCAGGAAGGTAAAGGAGTGGCTGGAGGAGCAGAAATTTGAGACTATGGTGTGGCCTGCACAGTCTCCTGATCTAAATCCCATTGAACATCTCTGGGGCTATCTCAAAAGGAGGCTTGCAGAGCATAAACACCTCCCTAATGGAATTCTGGAGTTGTGGGATAGGATTCAGGTGGAGTGGGAGAGGATACTTGTTAAGGAGTGTCAGAAATTGATTGAAAGCATGCCTAGAAGAGTTCAGGCAGTGTTTAAGGCAAATGGAGGCTATACCAAGTACTGATATATCCAAGATACCCACTTCATAATAAAAGTGAATAAACTGTTGCAATGGACTTGTCATTTTAAAATGATCATATCTCCACAGCCACTGGGCCAAATCACATGACCCAGGGACCTATTTGTAGCCAGGGGTATGTACATAATTTCGTCTGACTAATGCTAAGCGAGATTCCAACAGGTGATTGCAGCACGCTTCGCGCGCTGGATTGGGGTTAGGCATTGCAACAGTTTTTGGAGTCACTGTACATCTAATCACTAACTCATTGCAGGTTGCATGCCAGCGTTCCGATTATTCAACCAGTGAACACTGTTACTATATTTGCTGCAGTGATCAATAACACCATCAATGAATTTGATCAAGAGCACCTGCAGGGAAGTGACAAGTTAGAGATACAGGATGATGCCACATCGACAGATGAAGCTGATGCAGATGCACAAGATCTGGACTTGCAAAATGTCGAAGAGGCAGGGGATGAGCAGGTTGAAAGTTAAAACAGATGAGCACATTGAAGCCATGGTTGGAATGGGGCATGAGTTCTGTTGTTGCTGATAGACGCATAGTATATCCCTATGAGATGCTATATTGTTCAATGTAGTATTTGTAGACAATACCACAGCATGCTATCATAAAGTCTCTTGATTTGAAGTGGCTACAGAGTACTATAAAATGGGAGGAAGTCTATGGACTCTATAGGGACTACAAGTGCTACAAAGTGCTATGTAGCATTTGTGCTTTTTTCTGATGGAATGGAATGTGCAAATGTTCTCTTGCAAAAGACCCAATACAGTTGAGATCCCTCAAGTTCCAGCCCACTTCAGCCCAAATGATAACAATTACATATTGCTATCCATCAACGTCTGGCCAATACACACTACCCATAGTTCAGGTGGGATATGGTATAGCAGCTAGAATAGCTGTGTTGCAGGAACTCAAAATTTCCTGCCAGGTTCAACTTCCACTTCTAACCACTGTTTTGCTCCTTTATTATTTTTATAGGATATATAGAATGGAATGTGCAAATGTTCTCTTGCAAAAGACCCAGCAGTTGAGGGCACTCAACTTCGAGCCTAGTTTGACTCAAATCATAATGATTACCACTGTCTGTCGAAGTCACACTAGTACCAATATGCACTACCTATATATAGTTCAAGCAGGATATGGTGTAATGGCTAAAATAGGGTACTCAAAATTCCACACAAAGCCATGTCAGAAACTCAAAATTCCCTTCACAGTAGCCCCACAGTTCAACTCTTAGTATGAGTATTCAAAAACATTTTTTGTTGTTTTCTTATGTATGCATTGATGTTCTCTTCCCATCATCAACTTACTTCGTGATGATCATAGATTTACTACACAGCACGACCCAGTTCGACCTGAATTATAACAATTACCGCTGTCCATCAAAGTCATGCCAGTACCAATTTGAACTACCCATAGTTCAAGTGGGATATGGTGTAATGGCTAGAGCGAGGAACTTGAAATTCCACACATGGCCATGTCAGGAACTCAAAATTCCCTTCACAGCAGCCCTACAGTTTGACTCTCAGTATGAGTATCCAAACACATTTTTTATTGTTTTCTCATGTATGTATAGGTGTTCTCTTGCCATTGTCAAATTACTTTGTGATGATCATAGGTTTAGCACAGCACAACCCTGCTGAGACAAACCAGAGCCATGCATGGATGAGATAGACAACCCTCTCAATAGACTGAGTGATCGAGAAGACCCTTATTTAAGCCAAGCATCAATGAATGGCACATCTCCAATAAGTCTGGTAAAGTCAAAGTTCTCAAGTTGATTCACTCATTTCCTATTCATTAACACTTCTCTTCTAGATACAGTAAAGAGATTGCTAGGTCTCTCTCAGTGCAGAGGCAATAGTGGAAAGATAAACCCAGTGAGGAAGAGTACTCACTTGCTGTAGAGCGTACTTGCAAGCTAGTTGCTAAAAGTAGTTCACAATGTGATACGAAGTAAAGAACTTAGATTGAGGGCTTTGAAGGAGCCAGGTTTATATAGTGTATGACGATTGTGTGTACCTATTGTGAAAAATATCCTAAAAGGATGAAGGCTGTGTAATGTGCAGCAGTAAGCAGTGAATGACAGAAGGTGCACATAGTATGGCACAATATGCCAAGAGAATGGTGTGATGTTTCACCATAATGATATAATATAATGTCATCATAAAGATAAGAGATAAGGATGATGTTACCAGTCTAGAACAATGATGTCATGGATCTAGATGAATTAGTAATCATGAAGAGCAACTCAGACAAGAATAAGGTTATCATAATGAAACCTAACTATTTCAATATACAGGACGTCCGGAGGACCATCACAGGGTTCTTTGTGTGCTGTCATATTCTGTATGAAGTAGTACCATTTGATGATGTCCTTTATCAAGAATGGGTGGATGAAGCCATACAATGCAGGTACTCGATGGATGGTACACCCTTCATACATATGTGCCTGCATGAAGGCATCACCTACACAGTTTGACACAAATGATAATGATTATCAGTCCATCAATGTCTGGCCAATATGCACTACCCATAGTTAATATTTATGGTGGACATGATGTAGTGGCTAAAATGGGGAACTTGAAATTCCCTGTTCATGCAGCAATTTTGGAAACTGGAAATTCCCTTCACAGCAGCTCCACAGTTCAACTTCCAGTATCTGAACACATTTTTTATTGTTTTCTCATGTGTGTTGATGTTCCCTTATCGTCATTGAACTAATGATGATCATAGGTTTAACACAGCATGGAGCCTATCCAAACAAACTGGAATCATGACTGGATAAGATAGGCAACTGTCTCAATAGACCAAGCGATTGAAAGAACCATAAAATACTCGTGCTTAGTGCCTCATTACCCCTGTCAGAACTTTTGATGGTGAACATGATCAGTTGTGGGGATGACACCAGCTGCGTTCAATGATAGAACCCTTTCTACAAGCTTTATTAGACCCCATGTTGAAAGCCCCAAAGCATACACTCAATATTGATATGTCCTCACCATTTCCCAGAGCTTTATGGAATGTACACTTGAGAAGAAACCAATCAGCCCATGTATCATCACTCATCGACCTCTGAAAGTGGTCAGACTGGCAGGCAGAATCTGTTACGATTCTTTTCCTTTTCTTATTCAAACTCCTTTCTTTCGAATATTCTCTCACATTCTACAATGTTCCATCATGTTCTCCCATATTCTACCATGTTTCATGCTTATCTCGCTTCCTTTGCCTCATTGCCTGCTTCTCTTTATCTTTGTCTCATATTTGCACTTCTTGGACATTCTGAAACTTTCTACAAGTTTCCATTTTGCTTTGTCATCTTGCTTTTCGTACCATATATAAACTGAACATCTCCACAATGTATCCCTAAGTTAGACCTCCTCAGGAATATATCTATCTTCACCTCCTCGAACCGCTCTCTAAGTCTCCGTCCTACTTCTGAGTGGACGCTTTCTTCAAACTCTCGAACTATCAGTTCCTTAATGAAGGACTGAACCCTTGAACCATCAGTACCTTAATGAAGGACTGAACCCTTGAACCTTTGAACGACTGAGGCTACGATTGGTTCTACCCGAACCAACCATAACAAAAGGTCTAACTTTGATCTTGTGACTACCATCGCTGTAGCTCGCCACCATTTCCCGATGAACCCCCTTGACCCCCACTTGGTTCAGATATCGATCCAACCAATAAGAAACCTCTGACAGTTCTACCCCCAAGGAAAGAACCCCCACCTTGAACCCTGATACTGCTGACCTTCCTTTTTTCTCTCTAGAAGAAGAATGAGAAGACCTTGACCTTGCCCACCGAACCTCTGCCACCCTAGTCCTACCTCATCCTCCTACCCCTCCTTTGCCTCCCACCAACCCTAGACAACCCATCTTTCTGCGCCCCCTACCAAACCCTTTACCACCTCCAGGATCTCCTCTTCCAGCTATGGCAGCACGATCCACTGAACTCCGGATCGGTACCTCTGAACACTTCGATGGATCCTATGACATGGCCATCCAATGGCTTCACTCTGTCCAATTTTACCTTCATACCAATAAAGCCATCTACAACTCAGACCCGAAATGCATCACCTTCGCCCTCTCCTACATGACTAAAGGGTCAGCCCTTACCAGGGCATCTACATTCAGACAACAAGCCATTGCTGGCACAGTAATCAACTTCAGCACTTGGGCCAACTTCTGCACTGCCTTTAGAAACACCTTCGAACATTATGACCAGAAAAACAATGCTGTCGCTTGGTTGTCCATCAAATGAATGACCACCCAGAAGAAGAATGGACACATCTTCTACTCTCCCTCCCTCACCGAATTTAACTCCAACTTCCAGAACAATGTTGCCCTCTCTGGAATCACTGATCATGCTGTCCTTATCGGCTACTACTCAGTCACCATTCCTCCACCTCTCATGCAACGAATCTACCAAATGGAAACCCCCCCCGATACCATTGATGAATGATACAAGAAAGCAGTTCACTTCCAAACTCAATGGGAACATGTCGAAGAAATTGCCCATCATCACTCGAAATCTTCCTCCCACACGCAACCCTACTTGGCTCCCTCTAAAATTACTTGTGATCCTGACACCATAGACATCAATGCCATCAAAATACCCAAACTCACCACTGAAGAATGACACCGCTGCCAAGAGAAGGGACTCTACTTCTGCTGCTGGAAACCTGGACACCTCAGTTCAGCCTGTCCCACCTTCTCCTCCAAACCAAAGAAACCCACTGTCAAACGAGTACAGTAAGTGGCCAAAGAAGAAGTTCCTGTGCTCATTGAACTGGAGGACGATGATGAAGTCACAGTTGCAAGAGTAAACTTCTCCTGGGATTTTTAGACGGGAAAACTTGATCGACGTGAACTCCCCAGAATTTACCTGTGCACTCATATCTGTATCTACAACAAGCAAATCCATGTGAATTCCTTTGCAATTGATTATTTCCTCGCACACTTTGAAAACCATCGACTCTTACACCCTGATCGATAGTGGAGCAGACCTTTCCTGCATTGACTATGACTTTGTCAAATGACACCAACTCCCTATAACCAAATTAAAAGTCCCCATCCACTCCCAGTAATGCTGATGGATCCTTCAACAAGAAAGATGTTTGATATATCTGCACCCTCTTCACCTCCATTGAGGAAATCGCCCAGAAAGTTGACTTTCATGTCTTGTCTCTTAAAGACAATGTCATCCTTGGACTTCCTTGGTTACGTACCACTAATTCAGTCATTGACTGGACCCGCCAAACCCTCTCAATCAATGAATCCATAGATGAATTAAGATTCCTTTTCGCCTCCCATAAAATTGATGTCAAACGACACAATTCTACCTATCGACCTCCTACCCGACCCCCTCATCACATCAATGTCAACACTATCATGGACTCTCACCTCTACAAATACAATCAATGGGAGGAGGAGTCTGCTTTCATCAACTGCGTCCGCGAACATCGAGCCATCCAACGAATAATTCGTTATGGATCCCGCTTTGCTTCCCTAGGATCCCCAATCATTGCCCGCCTCACCACCACTACTGAACTTGCACTAGCTGCTGAAGCTGCTAAACTCAAAGTCACCCTTCCCCCCGAATACTCCCAATTCTCCTCCGTTTTCTCGAAAGAAGCTATGGATCATGACCCTCCTTCCCGACCCTATGATTATGAGATCAACCTCTCCAACTCCTTCACCCCAAAAGTTGGAAAGCTTTACCCTCTCTCCCCAGAGGAATGAACAGCTATGGAAGAATTCCTTGATGAAAATCTTCATACTGGAAAGATCTGTCCCTCGAACTCCCTCCAAGCCACCCCTTTCTTCTTTGTGAAAAAGAAAGATGGAGGATTTTGACCTTGCCAAGACTACCAATACCTAAATGAACATACTGTTCGAGATGCCTACCCCCTTTCCTTAATATTCAACCTCATTGACACACTAAAGGATGCAAAGGTCTTCATCAAATTCAATGTACGATGGGGATACAACAACGTTCGCATCAAAGATGGCCACCAGTGGAAAGCCACTTTTATTACCCACAAGGGCCTTTTCGAACCCACTGTCATGTTCTTTGACCTTACCAACTCCCCTGCCACCTTTCAATGATTTATGAACGACTCCTTCCATGATATGATCACCGAAGGATGGCTTGTCATCTATATGGACAACCTCCTTATATTCTCCCCCGACGCTGCCACCCATGAGGAATGAACCAAACATATCCTCCAACGAATGACCGAACTTGACGTGCATCTGAAATTGGAAAAATGCAAGTTCACCACTGAAGAGGTTGACTATCTCAGAATGATCATCAAACCAGGACAACTCACTATGGACCCCATCAAACTTGATGGAATCACCAAATGGCCAACCCCTGCAAAGGTTAAGGATGTATGCTCCTTCCTTGGCTTCACCAACTTCTACTGTCGCTTCATCCCAGATTACTCTGACATCGCCCATCCCCTCATCAATCTCACCAAGAAAAATCTTCAATGGGATTGGTCTCCCACCTGTTAGAAGTCATTCAACTCTTTAAAAACCCTCTTCCTGTCGAAACTGGTTCTCCACCTCCCTGACTCTTTCACCCCCTTTGCCATCGCCACCAATGCCTCAAAATACGCATCTGGTGCTATCCTTCTTCAAACCGACTCAAATGGGGACTGGCACCCCTGCTCCTACCTCTCCCAATCCTTTTTCCAAGTGGAAAGGAACTACGACATCTATGACCGAGAACTCCTAGCCGTCATCTGCGCCCTGAAATCCTGGAGATATTATCTCCATGATTCTCCTTTCCCTGTTCAGGTCTTTACCAACCATAAGAACCTTACCTACTTCTGACAACCACAAGCCCTCAACCAACGACAAGCTCATTGACTCCTTGACCTCTCTGACTTCAACTTGAAAATGATTCACATCCCTGGAAAACTCTTGGCAGGACCTGACACCCTCTCCCACTGCCCTGACCTCCTCCTGTCCTCTGATTTAGATAATGAAGGAGTTATGTACCCTACTCCCACCTTCCCTCTTCATCCATATCATTGACATGTCCCTTTCAGATTATGTTCAATCCACTTCCACTGCTGACCCCCTTATGCTCCAAACCCTCCAGTTTATGGATGGTTCTATCCCTCCCGCCTTCCGCTCTCGCCTCTCTGACTGGCAATACGAAGCCGGTATCCTCACCTACAAAAGCCGAGTCTATGTCCCCGCCGACGACTCCCTCCACCATGCTATCCTTGAACGATGCCACGATCATGAGACTGCTGGACATCCTGGTTACCTTAAAACCCATCAACTTGTTGCCACAGAATTCTGGTGGCCCAGCATGGCTTCTTATGTATGAAAATACATTGAAGGCTGTGCCACTTGCCAGCAAAACAAAGCAAACACCCACCCCACTGTACCTCCCCTTACTCCGATTAAATCCTCAGCATCTCGCCCCTTCCAACAGATCTCCTGTGATCTGATCACCGACCTTCCTCCCTCTGCCGGCTTTGATTCCCTTTTGGTCATGGTAGACCATGGGCTTACTAAGGGGGTAATTCTCTGCCTCACTAAGAAAACTGTCTCCACTGAAGGAATTGCCTCCCTCTTTTTCCTTAAAGTCTTCCTCCACTTTGGACTTTACGACAAGATTATTTCTGATTGTGGTCCCCAATTCGCCTCAGCGTTTGCTAGAGAACTCAGAAAACTTCTAAATTATAATCTCTCCCTCTCCACTGCCTATCATCTTCAGACTGATGGAGAAACCAAACGGGTAAACCAAGAGGTTGAAATCTATCTCCACATCTTCTGTGGCGCAAACTCCTCCTCTTGGTCTGAAAAAATCCCTCATGCCGAATTCGCCCATAATCACCGCCTACACTCTGTCACCAACAAATCACCCTTCTATCTCATGATAGGATATGAACCCCGTGCCCTTCCTTCCTTAATCTCTGACTCTTCTATTCCCACAATAGAATTCCACCTAAAATCCCTTTCCACAGCACAAGACAAAGCTCTCACTGCCCATGAACTTGCTCACCAAGTCATGGCCTCCTGCACCCATCACAGCTTCACCCCCTTCTCCAAAGGAGACAAAGTCTGGCTTGAAGCCAGGAATCTCAAATGTTCTATCACCAACTCAAAATTCGCCCCAAAATGTGAAGGTCCATTTACCATCACGAAAGTTCTTTCCCCTATCATCTATCAACTTCGACTCCCTAAAACATGGTATATCCACAACATGTTCCATGCTTCTCTTCTATCTCCATACAAGGAGAACTCCATCCATGGAAAGAACTTCCCTGCACCTCCACCCGACCTTATTGCAAGTGAAGAAGAATACAAAGTCAAGAAGATTCTACACCACCGTGGACCTTGCAATAACCGCTTCTTCTTGATCCAATGAAAAGGATATTCGGCCAAAGAAGACTCTTGAATTCCTAAGCAGAACTTGAATAATGTCAAGTCTGCTCTTACTAGTTATAAAAAACTTCACCCTTCTGTTTTCTCTCTTTAACTTTCTACCTACAAACTTTCCTCTTTGACACTCACCAATATCTTCACTTCCCCTTACTATGTCTTTCAACAACCTTTCCCTTGACACCCCCGAAATCTTCTCCACCCCATCTCCTGCTGTCACCACCACTTTCACCCACCACGGAATCATCTCTGTGGATGTACTCACCTTTGCCCACTGAACCAGAGATGACCTCTCTGATGCGAATGACCTCACCAGACTCATCAATGGTCTTCATGACCCCCATCTCTCCACTGCCATAGATTCCTTCCTTGATATGGGCTCTCCACTTTACGCCCTCTACCATGCCTTCCTCTGTAATGTCTCCCTCGCCTTGCACACTGGGAGAATCTGCCAAATCCATCATGATGTCGAAGGGTATCTCCTCATCACCCTCTACCAACTTGACATGTTGGAATTTCTTAAAGATTTAGATCACTACCTCCAAGAGCTTGCCTTCACCACCTCCTCTCCCCTCTCCTTTCATTCAGCTCTGGCCAGAAATCTGGACTCTGCTTCATCCTCTCCCCTTTCTCCAATTAAAGAAGAAACCCTCCAAGCCATCAAGTATGCCTGGACTGGTGGAGGTAATCGAAACTTTTCACCATCTGATGCTCGTATCCGATTCCACGCCTATTGGACCAGAGGAGACAGCTCTTCCCCCCTTCCTTCTACTCACCTCCAATACAATGAAGCTTGTTTCCCTTACCGCCGACTAGGGCATATTCGTCTTAACTGCCCTATCTTCCAATGCTCTTCCTGCTTTTGATGGCACTCCGGTCACCTCCCTCATGACTGTCCCCTCTGTCGCACCTCCCCCCCTCCTCTCGTGGGTCCTCTCATCCCTCTTCCTGAGGGTCTCATTCCTTGACCTCCTCTTGTAGGTCTCATCATGTCCTCCCTATTCCTCCTCCTTGTCGTCATTCTCCCTTCCAAGAACATGACAACTACAATGATTACTCTGATGATACAGTGGCAAACATGACCAGCTCTTCTTGTGGCAGGTTTATTGATCTTTAAAAGTTGTATCTTCATCATGGACTTGATTCTAACATGGGGGTAATGTTACGATTCTTTTCCTTTTCTTATTCAAACCCCTTTCTTTTGAACATTCTCTCATGTTCTACAACATTCCATCATGTTCTCCCACATTCTACCACATTCCATGCTTATCTCACTTCCTTTGCCTTGTTGCCTGCTTTTTCTTATCTTTATTTCATGTCTGCACTTCTTGAACATTCCAAAACTTTCTACAAGTTTCCATTTCGCTTTATCATCTTGCTTTTCGTACCGTATATAAACCAAACATCTCCATGATATATCCCTAAGTTAGACCTTCTCAGGAATATATCCATTTTCACCTCCTCGAACCACTCTTTAAGTCTCTGTCCTACTTCTGAGTGGATGCTTTCTTTGAACCCTCGAACTATCAGTTCCTTAACGAAGGACTGAACCCTTGAACCATCAGTACTTTAATAAAGGACTGGACCCTTGAACCTTTGAACGACTGAGGCTACGATTGACTCTACCTGAACCAACCATAACAGAATCTATAGTTCAGTGTCACTTATGAGGATGACATGGTAATCACAACAAAGTATGTGATTGGTGCAGATGGTGCACGCTATGTGGTTAGGGCTTTTTGTACTGTGATATTGTCCTCACAATGCGTAGGTCTGCACTATGGCTGGGTCAGGTTTTCTTTATCCTATGATTGCCAAGGAAGATACAGACAGCAACCTAACATAGAATGTTGCTTTTAATGCCTTGGGCAGATGACCTCATGTTGGGACCCTCAGTTATGATATTGTTCCCTCACAGTTTCTTCCCTTTATCAGCCACCTCCTACATATTCCTATCTGCCAAGGACCAGAAGCCCACTTCTGGAAAAGCATACTATCAGGTGTGACGTGCCCTTGAAAAAAGACAAATTTCTTCATTTACTCCAAGGAGTATATCCAAACTCACATCGATAGGTTCAGACTGTGTGGACTCAATGGGCTTTGGCTTGTGAGATGCCACCTTGCTTGGAGAAGAACTGATGAAGCATGTCTGTGCTACTGAAACTGACTCTCTCTGAAGTGGACATGATGCTGTGCTGGTTTGCCCACAATGCAATACGTGCGTGCATTCTGAGTGATCAAGCTCACAAAAGACATTCTGTTGGTCATAGGCATGAAGTACCAAGATAAAATGCTATAATAGTACCCAATTGACCTTGCAATGATTCACTCCAGGTGTTGTAGGTGCTTGGAATATCCTGTTCATTCAAATGAAGATGGCATGGTAGTTGAGTGGATTAGGCAGGAGATAGAAGTTTTGCATACCTGACATTGTCAGCAGAACCTTTCGCTTTTCCATTATGATACTTTGGTGGCATACTCATCCTATATGATCTTATCTTGCATGTAGTACCATTTTTATTTATCTGTTCTCTCATGTCTTGGGCTCTTTGGAGTGGCTTGAAAATTAGTCCAATGATTAACCAGTGGCAATATTACACACTGGCCCAATGCTGGCCCTTCATTCATACGTATATAGGAGATATCTGTAGCTAGTCAGATAATCTACAAAATGAAAGGAATAAATGCACTGGTATACCTGCTAGTGTGAGAGGTACTAGTAGCTATGCAGGGTAAAATCATTATGCACTGTCAGATATACACAACCAAGTACGTTCCTTTTTCACTCCCTCATCACACTATTATGACTTGTGTCTTCATCTCTGCCTCCATGATGGCCTTTTCAAATGCCCTCATGTGCTCGTCTACCATCACCCATCCATCCCTTCATCCAATGCTCTTGATCTTCCATTTCTTGATTTTGAGCTGGCTCCTCTCTACACTTCTGTTTCCATCTTCCACTTGACAAGTTGGTTTTTCATGGACTGAATCTTGCATCCCATGTCAGTGGTAGCTATGCTGTTTATTTGAGACTGCTCAGATATGATCGTGAATGATGCAAGAAAGGGCACCATGTGAAAGCGCATATGGGTCATAGATGGGAGGGCAACATTGAGAGAGGATATGGATGACTGCGGCTGCTAAGATATCATGTTCATAGGTTTTGATAAAGATAGTAACATAAAGGGTGGGGGTGTAGATGTGCATACAGGTGGGAAAAAGGGTTTCTGGGGAGACAAGGGTAATGAGGAAGAATATAGTGAATCTCCATTTGTGATCTTCTCCTTTTCTGTGATGGACTTAAGTTTGAATGACTCCTGGGGTTTTGGTCTGGCTCATCTTTGGTAAGTGATACCTCAAGTGGATCAAGATCACCAAGCACATCCATACCTCCTATTTCCGTGGCAATATGTCTCAAGTCATGGTCCTGTGAGACGAGTTTGCCCACTTGCCCCTTGTGGTCATGCATGCATGGAGGGTGTACCATCCATCAAGTACCCGCATCATATGGCTTCATCCACATATTCTTGATAAAGGACATCATCAAATGACACTACTTTGTACTGAATATGACAGCATGAGAAGAACCCTCTGATGGTCCTCTGGGCATCCTGTATTTAGAAGAGAAGTGTCAATGAACAGGAAATGAGTGAATCAACTCAAGAGCTTTGACTTCATCAGACTCATCAGAAATATGCCATTCATCGATGCTTAGCTTAAATAAGAGTCTTCTCAATCACTCAGTCTATTGAGAGAATTGTCTGTTTCATTCATGCATGGTTCCAGTTTGTCTCAGCAGGGTTGTGCTGTGCTAAACCTATGATCATCATGAAGCAATTTGACGACAGCAAGAGAATATTAATGTATACATACATGAGAAAACAATAAAAAATGTGTTTGGATACTCACACCGAGAGTCGAACTGTGGGGCTGCTATGAAGGGAATTTTGAGTTTCTGACATGGCTCTATGTGGAATTTCGAGTTCCCTGCTCTAGCCATTACACCATATCCTACTTGAACTATGGGTAGTACGTATTGGTACTGGCATGACTTTGACAGACAGCAGTAATCATTATGATTCGGGTCGAACTGGGTCATGCTGTGTAGTAAACCTATGATCATCATGAAGTAATTTGATGATGAGAAGAGAACATCAATGCATATGTGACAAAACAATAAAATTTGTAATCATGTACTCATGCCAGGGGTTGAACTGTGGGGCTGCTGTGAAGGGAATTTTGAGTTTCCGAAGTTCCCCATTCTAGCCAATATGTACACTATATCCTGCTTGATCTATGGATAGTGCATATTGGTACTGGTGTGACTTTGATGAACAGTAATCATGATCATAATTCAGGTTGAAATGGACTGCAAGTTAAGTGCCCTTAACTGCTGGGTCTTTTGCAAGTATGTATCTTATAAAAATAATAAAGCAGCAAAACAGTCGTCAGAAGCAGGAGTCGAACCTGGTAGGGAATTTCAAGTTCCCACAACACAGCCATTCTAGTCACTACACCATATCCCACTTGAACTATGGGCAGTGTGTATTGATCAGATGGAAGAAAATTCTCCTCCAGTAACAGCTTTAACTTGATCATGAAGAAAAGCTGTACCCATTCCATCAATAAACTTTTGTTGATGTCTATACAGGGTCATGAATGTATGAGCATATAAGGGGATAAATGACATACTTGATGGATAATACTTCCACCACTAACTTCATGATTTGTGCACCTACACACAATAGCCTTTGATCCTCCAATACTTGTCATTTGCAGGTGATTGCAGCCTCAAGAAAAAGCCAGAAAAGGTGTGGCAGTAGTTGGTCTACATACATACTTGGGAGTGTCTGAATTGGATGGTGATTTGCTAACTTTCATTGATAGCATATTCCTGAGGGCCAGGAGAATGCATGTATGTATGCAGCATTATGCTTGACCTCTCCAACCTCCATCATTCCACTGGGTGATCCCTATGGCACAGATAGAGAGCAAAACAACTCCAGCTTGGCTGTAAGTCAGATAACGAGAATTTCAAACAGGGTCAGTTGAACACAGAGCTTCCTCAAGGTACAAAGAGCATGCCAATACTCTGTATGCTTGGGTTGAGCATCTCTAGGAGGGGCTTGTTCAGGGAGAATGGCAAACAGTGAGGGAAGAGTCTTGTCTGCAAGGTGGTGTGGGGCCATGAGGGCAATCAAGGACAGCATTGAGGGGACATCATTACTGATACAACATTAGTGTCTTCCAAAAGAATCCAAGGTGCAAATATTTCAAACAGAGGTATGTACACAACATCCTCAACTTCGTCAGGCTCCTTCCCAATAAACCCTCCAGTTTTGAGAACTATATATCCCAGAAATTTTGAATGTGATGAGGAGGTTGTGGGGATCTTTTTTCCCAGATGCCAGAATGGCATAACTTGAAAGAAATTGTCCCCTCATATTTTTAAAATGGTTCCTATAGACATTCACGAGAGCGTCTATGATGCTATATATATGGAAATGGGTAGATTGCATCAGTGACTGCATATTAACTTGCTAGAAGACTCTAAATGATAGATGTGGATTACATGTAGGAAGTGAAGGAATGAAACTCATGCGAAAATCACATCAGAGACTTCAAGGGATAAAAAAGAGGGGAAAGTGATGAGGTGAGACAATCTGCTGAGTGCTGGCATGATTGTTTCCATGTCCTCCCACTTGGAACAATAGAATGTCATCAGAACTCGAACTAGAATATGTTATTATCAGGAATGTGAGGAGTACCTCTTTGAGCATTTGTACCCGCTTGTCTATTGAGCTTGTTCTTAGGGCAGTGCTCAATCACTAAAGAAAGCATTTGTATACCTATTACATGCCAGAGGAGCCTCAGCTGACATTGCTGAAAAACACACCTTTGGTCTGCAGGTGATCCTTTTCTGATGTCAGGTACTTGCTGAGAGCCTTGACAATATCGAGGAAGGTGACAATACCTGATGAGTCACCTGAAGAAGCCTATCATGATGTGGTAGAGGATAAGTACTTAGTACTACTAAGTCATAACTGGGCATTGGCAAGACTGTATCAATGTCCAACTTACCCCCTTACCCCACTATTACTACTCAGCCAACAAGGTCCCAGACAAATTCCTACTTTGTATTCTCCTTGATCTAATCTATTTAACTGCTGTACAATCATTGACACACTAGTTCTGGTTATGATAGATTGATGGCTTCAAGTAGATAAGTATCCAGATCACCTCCTCCCCATATACTATTTTCCTACACTTACATTGATATTAAATGAGATGTACTTCAGACCCCTCACTTCCTATGATATTTCTAGTATATCTGTAGTTGTTATAGTCCCATTCTTGCTATAGGAAACTCTTGCCCTTAAATACTGTCTTAAACAATAAGGAGCATTGGTAAAATGGCAGAGCTGGCTGACATTGATATGACTATCTGGAATTTGAGCTTGCATCACAATTTATGTGATCAAATTATTAACACATTATGTGACTGGCTGTATGATCACACCTTATGAGATGATGATCATACTCCCTCCTATTATCATGCTATTGTGCATATAGAGACTGAAGAGAGAGAAAGAGGAACCTTTTGAACCAATTGGCATTGTTAGCATTGCCTGATTATCTATCAATATGCTACAGTATTCATTGAGACCTACAACAACTTGTATATCCAAATAAGAAGTTTGTATCCTGATGGAAATCTACCAAATGAAGAAAGACAAACAGAACTTGTGGATTTGCTATTATCACCATTTCAACTAATTGCAGGAAGGACCATAGCTGAGATCCTTCATCAATTCACTGAACAAGAGCAATCTCCACAACCAGATCCTGACCCTCCGGTACAAGAAGCTCAAGTTAATGAAAGTACCTTAGCCAATATCACCAATATTATTTCTTGACCCTAAATTAGCTACTAGTCAAGAATTTTCTCCTATGTAGCTCTGCAAAGGCACAGCTATTACTTTTATCCCTATCTTCATTACCTATATATCATTGGAGATTAGTACCTCTAAATACCATTATAAATAATAGGAAGTACTGACCCAAACAAGAGAGTCATATTACCTTACTCAGCAACAGCCATAATACCATCAGACACAAGTGGCTGACACTAATGGAATAGTACAGAAAATACTAGAGCTTCACAAACAACAACAGCTACTTGAATATATCTTACAGTTCCTTTATACTGAGCTCATGTACTATGTTCATGAGCAAGGAGAGAACAACCAAATCTAATACCATGCTACTGTATGAGTAATTACTCATGGTCAAAACCAAGGAACACCTACAGTACAATGGCATTGTATCTACTGTCATGCAATCTACAAACATGCCCGTCTTTGTAATCGGAATCATAATGACCTATATTATTAGGCAGGCTGACCCGATTAGGCATGAACTGTTAGAAGATAGAATGGAGTTAATTCATTTCTTAGAACCCCCATTGCCTCCCATAGCAGACATGGAGAGAGTTCTTCATAAATTGACTCAAAATGAATCATCCCCTAAACTAGAGGAGGAAAAAGCACTCCCTCCTAATCAGGGACAGCAAAGGGCTAATGGAAGACCACATCTTGATTATCCTTGATTGAATGAACAATCAGGAATGATTGTTTTCCATTCCTTGTGGATGACCTGCACCAAAATGTTTGAATGCGGAAACATAGTTATTGTATATGTAATGCTAGACATTTGATCCAAGATTTGAGTTTTCACTATATTCCCAGGGTCCAAATGCTTAGCTAATTTAGGGACATATAGACCATAGTGTCTAGTATATACCTCTATTTTGTCTTATTTGTTCATTTACAAGTTGTAGAGAAAAATAATAATTTCTTCCAATATACTTTTATTACTATCTATAAATATATAGCAAACCATTTTCTTAATATCTCTTTTACCCTTAGGTACTTAGCCAAGTGTCAGAGAAGCAAATGGAGCATGTGACCTTGCATAGCATAAGTTATAATGAGTCATAATGAGTCAAAGTGAATCAAATAAGGACTAGTCAAAGTACTGCCCCTAGACTAGCAGAATAATCATGTGACCCTGCACAGCATGAGTCATGATGAGTCAACATGAGTCATTGCCAAGCCAAAGGCTATTTTTAACTCATTGCAAGTCATTTTCTAACAGGGTGAGTCAAAGTGAGTCAGTATGAGTCATATCTTGGCACAGCCACCTTGGAACTGAAGGTAGCACAGCCACATGTAAATTACTATATAAGGAGCATGATTCAGCCCCATTTGCAAGGTTCTCTTTTTTCGAAAAAAATTTACTATTTGAGTGAGTGTTATGAACAGTATATTCTCGTACCCTTATGTTCGTTGGACTTATTGTTTTCCACATATAACAACAGACAATCTTATCTTTTATCTTATCTCATTATCACTTGCCCTTATCTTGTGTGTTATAGTCATCTCACCTCTTCACTCCATTTCACACACGAGACTTCTCATCTTCCCCATTTCACATCTTCATGTTTCACCTTTTTACGGAAGCGTTTGATCATACTTCCATTCCATTCCCTTGATACACATGTTTCACATATGTTATGCTTCCCTTCCACTCTGCCACACTGTGTGTTGGTCTCACATGTTTCACTTCCATTTCACCCTATGCCCTTTCCCCTTTCATTCCCAGATCATTAGATACGTCCACAACATATACATACCTCCAGTAGATACTTAAGGCTCGATGCCACCACCAGAGAACTCCAGTCTAGTTCTCTTGGTGTTTCTCCTAAGCACTATAAGAAGGACTCATACTTGGCCTGACAAGCCTATTCTCACATTGCTCTCCAAAGTCCAAGTTACTTTTGGCAACCTAAGGGAGCTACACTCTAGGGTTGTTTCATTAGAACTAGACTCCACATTTACCCTTACCTTGCCAACCTCAATGCAACTCATTCTCACGTGACACAAGTATGTCATCACAAGAAGGATCGCTCGCACCTAGCTTATGGTAGAGCTAGTGCTGATCACTTTCCATCATTCCCTTCTCTGTTTTCCATCTGCTTCGGGTCCACTCGGCCCACCTAACCCTTTGTATGTGGCCTCAGCTGAAGTAGCCGGACCTAGTACTGATGAAGTAGCAGATGCTTTAGAGCAAACAGCCTTGCCAGCAGAATCGGCAGGCCTACAGGGCATGGAAGAGACCCCACCACCATCACCACATTTGCTCTCTGTGGCAATGCAATTCTTAAGGCTATTAGAAGCAGACTTACAACCGTCCGACTTTTGCTACGTATCAGACAATGAGATAGACCAAGCAGTAACAGTCGCCCTCACCTTGAGATTGGGAGGCCCCAACAACTCATCCACAGTGAGAGTATCCCAGCACTCAAAGGTGGATGATCTATTCATAGATCCAAACAACCTTGTATTCAATCCAAGGGACGATACCTTAGCCATCCACTCTTGACCCTCACTTCAAGAAGTATCCTGTTACGGTTTTTCTCCTTTTCCCTCGCCTTTATCTTTTCTCCTTTTCCCTCGCCTTTATCTTTTCTGCTTTCCTCGGCAAGTATACCATTTCCTTGGCCTTTCGCAGACAATATGGGACATAGCTTTACTCTTCATTAGTCCGTTTCATTCATCGTTTCTTCTTCTTTGATTTCTTCTTTGATTTCTTCTTTGTTCTATGAACATTTATCTCCTCGGCCGATTCTCTCACATCGGCCTCGTAGTTCCTATCTCTCCCCTCGTGTTACTGCGGATGACGCATACGATTACTTCATCGTTCTATTACCTTCCTCGATATTCCACGATGACGCGTCCTCGAGTACTTATACCTACTTGTCATATACTTGTATTCTCCATTCTCGTTCTACGCAAATATAGCGTACTCTTGATTCCTGCAGTCTGATTGACTCAGTCCTTCGTCCCTCGTCTCCCTCGTAAATCCCTGCAGTCCGATTGACTCAGGCTTTCGTGCTACATCTTTCGACAACCTCAGACCTTAGTGCTTGCTCTGACGTTGAGTCTCTTCGTGAGTACCTCCAGAGAAGTAAATCATCGAGACTTTTCTTTGTATACGCTTCGCGTAACATATCCTGTTTGTTTCACTGCAAAGAAGAACTGCAATTCAGAGAAGTAAGAGAGCTCTCACCCCTAAGTCTCCTCACCCCATCACCACCTGTGGAATCTAGCCACAAAAGGAAGGAACACGACGAAGAACCAGAGGAGGTAGTACTGGAATTAAAGAAGCCAGTTAAAAAAAAGAAGAAAGTTTACCCACAGATCTGCAGGGCTAAAGGCAGAGAACCTGCAGACTTCACACGGATTGAATTACGAGCCCCACAGACTCTATGAAAATCAAAATGCTACCATACCAAGTAGAGAACTCCTCCTATTATGTCCATGCACATCAATCAGATTTTGAGCGACAGAACCATCTTGTGGAAAGATAAAATTATAGCCATCCTCCAAGAATTTAACAACCTCAGCAATGAATTAACCATGCTCACAAACAACAACAATCACCTAATGACAGAAGTGACAGCGCTCTCCACAGCAAGAGCTGGAGGAGCAGCAGCAGCAGCAGGAACATCAAGGCAAGTAGAAGTATTTGCAGACCCAGGGGAGTACGATGGGTTGAAAGCAAAGTTTGAAAAATGGTGTCCCAAAATGAAAGCCTGGCTCTCTGTAAACTGGGGTACTATTGCCTCTAACTCCTATCAGGCAGTCGTCTTTGTCCTCTCACATCTAAAAGGAGCTAAGGCAGGCAGCTTCACTCAAACAAGGCTAGCCCAGGGAAGGCAGTATGACTGGCCAACCCTGATGGATGAACTAGAGGGGCTCTTTAGGAGCACCAACCAAAAAGACTGGGCATGCACTCAGTTAAGCAAATGCTACCAAGGGGACAGACCCATGGATGACTTCATCATCCGATGGGCAGCACTATACTGACAAGCAAGCATCAACCCCTCACATGCATGCGAGTTACTTGAGAAGAACACACGTGGATCTATCATAGCCCAAATATTCAGAGAAGGCAATCGCTGTATCTCTCCCACCCTCTATCTCCAAGAGATCAGAAGGGTTGGCACAGCACAAGAGTCCCTTGATTTCATCAGGGACAGAACTCAGAAATGCACTTTGGCACCACAAAGAACAGATCCGAATACTATGGACATCAGAGCTACCACCAAGGGCTACTATAATTGCGGCAAAGAAGGACATTTTATTTAATGATAGAGTACCAGGGTCACCATGAAAAGGTTACAGCCAAAGCAACAGACCTCGGAAAGAATGCTCTTATCCTTGGATTCTCTTAACTTAAATGCCACAATCTGGAAATAGATTGGGTTAAGAGTACAGTATGAATGACACATTGCCCAAGGCACTGTCATGCCCTCTAAGAGAAACTCGTCTTTGTCCGAATGATTGAGAAAGAAGAAGAGGACATCCAATACCAAGTACATGCAACTATCTGCACCCTAGAGGAAAAGAAAAAGATGGAAGAAACTGCAGAGCAACTTGTTCCCCCACAATATCATGATTATCTAAAGGTATTCAACAAAGCCAAATCTGAAAGGATGTCAATAAGAAAACCATGGAATCACACCATCGACCTAAAAGATATATTTGAACCAAAGAAAGATCATATTATTCCCCTATCCACACAAGAACAGGAGGAAGTTGCTGCTTTTCTAGATGATCAGCTGGCTAAAGGATATATCCGTCCCTCCAAATCCCCTCAAACCTCACTGGTATTCTTCATCCCTAAGAAAGATGGCAAGAAGTGCATGGTACAGGATTACTGCCACCTAAATGAACACACAGTTAAGAACAACTACCCGCTGCCCTTAATCTCACAGCTTGTGGATAAGATCAAAGGAGCAAAGCTATTTACGAAAATGGATCTTAGATGGAGCTATAACAACGTCCGTATTAAAGAAGGCGATGAATGGAAGGCCGCTTTTGTCTGCTACAAAGGAGCATTCGAACCTCTAGTCATGTACTTAGGGCTATGCAATTCCCCCAGCACTTTCCAAGCTATGATGAATGAAATCTTTGCCAATATGGAAGATGTAATCATGGTCTACATCAATGACCTTATGATATTTACCAAAACAGATGACCAAGATGAATATGATAGAATTGTGTGTGAAGTATTGCAGAGATTAAAAGAAAATGATCACTTCATCAAACCTGAAAAGTGTTTCTTCTTGAAGAAGGAAGTCGAGTTCCTCAGCATGATGGTTGGCATCAATGAAATCAGAATGGATGACTCAAAGGTCCATGCCATCTTGGAATGGCCAGAACCAAAAACAGTCAAAGGAGTCCAAAGTTTCCTCAGCCTCGCCAACTTCTACCAAAGATTCATCAAGGACTACGCTCAGTTCACACATCCATTAAATGATCTATTAAAAAAGAACAAACCCTTTATATGGAAGGAAGTACAGCAGAACACATTTGACACACTCAAAGAATGTTTCACCACAGCACCCATGTTGGCTTTTCCAGACATTGATTGTCAATTCCGCTTAGAAACTGATGCCTCCAACTACGCTACAAAGACTGTATTATCTATATTAAAAGAAAACAAGTGGCACCCAGTTGCCTTTTCCAGTCACAGCATGATGCCTGCCGAGTACAACTACTCCATTGCTGACAAAGAAATGTTGAGCATTATCAAAGCATTGAAGCTCTGGCGGCACTATCTGAAAGGTTCTCATCTCTAGTTTGAAATCTGGAATGACCACACCAACTTGCAATATTTTATAATGTCTCAGAATCTGAATTGCAGACAAGCCCGATGATGGCAATGGCTCTTGTGGTTCAACTACCTATTTGTTCACAAGCCTGAAGCCACTAACGTTAAAGCCGATGCACTCTCTTGAAGAGAAGATCATGCAGTCGGAATAGAACACAACAATGAAGGAATCACGATGATTCCGCTGGAGCAGATACGGACCATCCTGGTTGCAATCCATGATGAAGGTGAACAAATCCTACATTCTATTAAGAAGAAGATACATGTGCTCAAAGAGAGTGAAATTAAGGAACTATGTAAGAAGCATGGAGTATGCCATGTTGATGAAGTATTATGAAACCAAGAAGGAAAAGTCTTCGTCCCTGATGACGAACTCATTCACTTATCTATTATGAACTCATGTCACAACTCCCCAGTCGCTGGTCACCCTGGTTATGAAAAGATCCTAGAACTTCTCAAGAGAAGCTACTGGTGGCCCAACATGACCGTATGTATGTAAAAGATTATATCACTCAATGTGATCACTGTGCATGCATGAAGGGAGGAAACAAGGCCCCGGCAGGCACATTAATCCCACTCCCTATTCCAGACAATTCCTGGCAGGACATCTTTGCTGACTTCACTACCAATCTTCCCTCCTTTGGCGGCTTCGACTTCATCCTTGTTGTTGTAGATCGGTTCTCTAAAGAAACTGTATTTATTCCATGCAACAAAACAGCCACAGCACTGGACACCACTAAATTATATTTGCACCATGTTTGGAAGAACCACGGACTCCCCCAGTGACCTGCACAAAACTTGTTTCATGCATGCACATAGCAAAGCAGTCACCTGAGAAGTGGAATTTCCACAGCCTCCTGTGGACCACACCATTTGATACCATAGGGAAGGATAGCCCCTATCATGAGCTACATACCCCTATTTTTCCAGATTTTTCCACCTACTGGTTATTGAGATATTGATTAATCTCTCTAGTCAAACCCTTACACTTGCACATTTGTACATAGCAAACTATTTCTTTGATTTCTCTTTATTTATCTGATTACTTAGCTAAGTGCCAGTGAGACGAAGTGATCATGTAACCATTAGCTACCATGTGACCTTGTCCCCATTAGTCTGTACAGCCCTGCACAGCATAGCCAGCCTCTTTGGCAGAGCATTCCAGATTTGAACTCCTTTGCTCAAAGTGCTTTCCTTTAGTGTGCCTGGGTTTGACAGCTTGTGCCTGGCATTAGTAAGCGATTGTGCCTTAATTTATAAGCCACCAAGCCCTCTGATTGGCTAGCACAGCCTCCTGTATTTATGTATATAAAGAGGAGCATTTTGGCCTGCAGAGGGAATCTCATCTTCTACCTCAGATAATCTCATCTGATAAGAGATCCCCTGGGAAACCTAATAAGACCTAATAAGGCAGGGTACCCCAGAGCGAAGTAAATAGGAGTTTAGAACTACTACTAGGCTATTAGGACTTGTACCTAAATAAAGAACAAGTACCTAAGACTATCCTTTTGGGAGAAACCCTTTTTTGGACAACAAAAGGCATCTGGTCCCTATTAGTAAGCAACCTAAGCATCCTGTAGTACTAAATAAGGGCTACACTTCGCCTTTCTAAGCCAAACTTGCCCGCTCCTTAGATAAGACAATAAGATTGAGTTACATAACCTTTCTGAGTCTACTCAATGTACCATCAAGTTAACTACCAACCAAGAACTAAGCATCTTGACATCTTGACATCCCAGCATATTGCTGGATTACTCCACCATCTTGACATCTAAACTTCTTGCCATCTAGACGTTATATTCCTAGGGCAAGCTGTTATCCGTTTGATTAGCATCCCTAAGCAAATCCTTGCTAGGGCATGTTAGAACTATGTACCTTCCTATAGGCGTCCTACTACACATTTGTTACAGTTACTACCCTAAGGGGTTTTGCGAGTTTCCTATATACAAATCATTAGTGTTAGGCAAGACATAGGCCAAGTTCCTAAATCACCCACCTCTCGTACTATCCAAGTACAAGCTTTCACAGTTGCTAGCCAACCTATTGCCATTAACTTGACTCCATTAGGTGTGTGATTTACCTAGGATCACCTTTACTAACCAGACTTTAGGCTGGAACCATTTTTAACAACCAATCTGTAAACTTACGTGGAGGATTGGTGAACAAACCACGGCTCCTGGTACACTTATATCTCCCCTTTTACCTGGAACTATTTCCATTACCTCTAACTCCACCAAGGGTAAACTTCTTGTACTTCCCTTGAGCAAAGTGTTCTAGCCCGTGGAGACAAGACACGTTGTCTGGAAACCACCGATTTTTTTTGGTTGGTTCTTCGTCATCTTGTCTAGAAGGAAGAGACCAGTTGATTGTATCAGACCATGGACTACAGTTCACTTCCCAGGTTATGCAAGATGTCTGCAGATACCTTGAAATTAAGTCTAAATTATCCACTGCACACCATCCACAAACAGACAGACAAACAAAGTGCATGAATAGAGATCTCCAGCAGTATCTCCACATGTTCTGTGCAGAAAAGCAAGAAGAATGGTCAGACTGGCTTCCAATTGCCCAGTTCTCATATAACTCGAAGATCTTGGCATCTTCAAAGAAAACCCCATTCGAAGTCACACATTCATATGTCCCCCATATGAGTGTGAAACAACGTGTCTCCAAAGTGCCAGCTGCTATGGAGTTTGCTGATCTAATGAGCAAGACTTTGGAGGAAACAAGAAATACTCTAAAGGCTTTCCAAGAGTGAATGAAAGCTCAAGCAGACAAACACCAGTCCAAGGCTCCACAATATCAAGTCAGAGATAAGGTCTGGTTAGTCACAGACAACCTGTGCTTGACGTGCCAATCTAAGAAGTTAACAGAACAGTGGCTAGGCCCCTTCCCTATTCTGGAACTCATGGGCCCCAATGCAGTTAAGCTTAGACTTCCCAGGAGCATGAAAATCCATAATGTTGTGAATATCTCTCAGGTCAAACCCTATAAGGAACAGCTGCCTGGTCAGCCTGTTGTCCGGCCCAGCCTGGTTGACATTACTGAAGACCGTGAAGAAGTTCATAAAGTAGATTATTTGATTGATTCCCGATTGAAGGGACGCTGCCTCGAATATCTGATACATTGGAAAGGCTTGAAAAGACAGATCATACATGGGAACAACTCAGGAATCTTTCCAGCGCTTAGGATGTCATCCGCAAATTCCACATTCTCCACCTGAATGTCCCACAAAAACTGTCTATGGCCTTCGCCCAGTTTGAGAAATTATTTAACCCATATGTGAATTATACCGAGTGTAAATCACCACTCTTGAATTGCCTGGAAGTCAATCCCTAAAAGGGGGGTAGTGTTACAAACAGTATATTCTCGTACCCCTATATTTGTTGGACTTAATGTTTTCCATGTATAACAACAGACAATCTTATCTTTTATCTTATCTCATGCATCATAGTTGTCTCACCTCTTCACTCCATTTCACGTACAAGACTTC
The DNA here is from genome assembly GCA_025782845.1 of Boletus coccyginus. NCBI lineage: Eukaryota > Fungi > Basidiomycota > Agaricomycetes > Boletales > Boletaceae > Boletus > Boletus coccyginus. The sequence continues at coordinate 1,157,406 of JAHZSR010000002.1, read as the reverse complement.
TCATCTTTCCTGTTTCACATCTTCATGTTTCACCTTTTCATGGAAGTGTTTGATCACGCTTCCATTCATACACATGTTTTCCACGTATAACAACAGACAATCTTATCTTTTATCTTATCTCATGCATCATAGTTGTCTCACCTCTTCACTCCATTTCACGTACAAGACTTCTCATCTTTCCTGTTTCACATCTTCATGTTTCACCTTTTCATGGAAGTGTTTGATCACGCTTCCATTCATACACATGTTTCACATATGTTATGCTTTCCTTCCATTCTGCCACACTGCATGTTGGCTTCACATGTTTCACTTCTGTTTCACCCTATGCCCTTTCCCCTATCATTAGATACGTCCACAACATGTACATATCTCCAGTAGATACTTAAGGCTTGATGCCACCACCAGAGAACTCCAGTCTAGTTCTCTTGGTGTTTCCCCTAAGCACTATAAGAAGGACTCATACTTGGCCTGACAAGCCTATTCTCACATTGCTTTCCAAAGTCCAAGTTACTTTTGGCAACTAAGAGAGCTATGCTCTAGGATTGTTTCAGTGAGCCCAACCAATGAGTGCTCACAAGTGCACTCCTCTATAAACAGACAATGAGGCTGTGTAGAGAAGTTCCCACGCTATAAATAGAGCCACTTAGATCCATAGTTAGGAGTATACTGAATCCTTTAGGATAGGGATAGTTAAGACACCTTTAAGGAGAAAACTCCAGAGTGGGCAACTAAAGGGAATAGATCCCCAGCTAGTAGGGAGACCTAATAGTTTGATAGCACCTTGGGAAAGGGTTTTAGTCAAGCAGAGCAAGCTGATTGCCAACTCTTTAGTGCATAATAGAATCAGTTTAGGAAAAGCTATTCTGTGTGACTAAAAGACATTTGTGAATCAGTAGTGAGAGTGAAGTGTATTCACACTACCTACCCAATTGAGCATTCCTATTCAATTGGAGCTAATTGGAAGTCATTGAGAGCACATCTTAGGGAAGTAACCCTAGTCTCTACGAAGTACCCTCCTAGCAATCTGAGAGTTGTCTAGACCATTTTCCCACAATCTATAGTACATTTAGTACATCATCACAACTGAAATCCAGATCTTTAAACATATTACTGAAAGCAATCCCCCTCAATCTTGTTGAAGATTGACAAACAAATCACATGCCTGATAGTCAATCCCTTTCTACGACTTGATACTTGTTTTTAGTGTCAATTCAATCAGGGAAGAGTACTTTCTTCACCTTGCTTCAGGTTTACTATCCGTGAAGATAAGATTGGTTATTTGATAAGTGTTTCTTAGCATTTTTACTAATCTTATCTAGAAAGAAGACAACAGGAAATGCATAACCAAGTCCTTCATAGAAGGAGTCGATGGGCTCGTTCCAATACATAAGTCCTTCTGTAAAAATAACATTCTGTTCCAGAATGTATTGGACAGGGCCTTTTTTGACAATAACCTGTGGTAAGAGATCACCACAATAGAGAGTGGGAATCTGAATGACCTGCACAAGATGAGACGAGATATCTAGGGGGTTATGATGCAACCTAGCATCAATATAAACGAGAGGTACCTCCAATCTGATCAACAGATTGGGAACATTCTGGTATATTACCAGATTGTTCATATTGGAATTCCTATAAGAGACAGTTTGATATCTCTAAATTCTTGTAGGTGGAAGAACGTCCCATGGAAACTTAACAAGGTGGTTGTTTATTGTTGAGTCAATCTGCAGGGGGTTCATTGCTTGGTTGAGGTCTACCATCTCACCTAGTTCAAGAATCTTGTCAATTACAAACACCATGCCATTGGGATCTATGTTCTTGTCGATTAACGAGTTGTTAGAAATAGGAACAGATCTCTCTTCGCTCATTATACTGTAGGTGGGGTTGAGAATTTGATGTTGGTGTCAATTGGAAGTGAATTCATGAGGTCAAGTGAAGATACTGAAGTAACTCCACGAAAGGGCAGAGTTGACTCTTCAGTTGAACCAAGGTTCGATGTTGATGAATAGATTAGACCAGGTAAGGTTGAAGGGGAGGACTTGTTCCTCAGAGGAAACTGGACTGGGAAGATAGAACAAGGTTATTGAAGATGGGGGTGAAGAGAAGAAGATTCAGAGGTCATCGTAAGCATGAGAGCGATGAAGAGTTTCTCTGGAGGAAGAGGGAATTGGGACTAAGTGAGAAGAAAAAAGCCCAGGTGGAGGAGATATTCACAGAAAATTCAAAAAAGGAGGATGGATGTGAGAGGTCAGAGTATTGATATAAAGGAGAGAAGTTGAAGGAGGAGCACAAAGAGGAGGAGGACGAGATAGATGATAGATGATACCAGACAGAGGAGGAAACTCTGCCAGTCTATGATGATTTGTACAATTCAAATGAATGCAATGGTCACCACACAAGATAGGACAAGCATCCTTATCAAAGTTGATGTGATACTTCCACATACAATGGTGGGTAGGAATTGGAGTGGAGGCTTAACTAACCTGGGTAGGAATGATTAAGTTCCTACATGTAGCCAGGTTAGCATTCATCCATGTTAACATAACACAGATAAAAAGAAAGTATAGCTCTGCCATCAATAGCAGGCCAGGGTTGCCCCAGATCCATTGGACCTGACTCATGAATCCAAATAGCATGCTCATTATCCTTGGAATGATATAGAACAGACTAAGAGCAAGTGCATCATATATCACAAGGTGGAGTAATGATATCAGATATGACGATTGTTAAGCCTAGGCAGAGCTCATAACCTAAAGAGATTGCTAGGTCTCTTTGGTGCAGAGGCAATAGTGAAAGGATAAACCCAATAAGGGAGAGTACTCACTTGTTGTAGTGCACTTGCAAGCTAGTTGCTAGAAGTTATTCACAATGTGGTTACAAAGTAAAGAACTTAGATTGTGGGCTCTGAAAGAGCCAGATTTATATACAGTACAGCTATGTTTGTATATATTGTGAAAATATCCATAAAGAATGAAGGGCTGTATAATGTGTAGCAGTGCATAGCAATAGACAGCCAATGGTGAAAGGTGTGCAAGGTATGGCACAATATGCCAAGAGAATAGTGTGATATTTCACCATGATGAGATAATATGACAATATCATAAAGATAAGAATAAAGATGACGTCACTGGTCTAGAACAATAATGTCATGGGTCTAGAGTGAATTAGTAATCATGAAGAGTGACTCAGACAAGATAAGGTTTAAATAATAAAACCTAAATATTTCAATACTCTTCCCTTACTGTTTGCCATGCTCCCTGAACAAGCCCCTTCTAGAGATGCTTAACCCAAGTGTACAGAGTATTGGTGTGCTCTTTGTGCCTTGAGGAAGCTCTGTGTTCAACCAACCCTTTTTGAAATTCTCATTATCTGACTTATGGCCAAGCTGGAGTTGTTTTGCTCTCTATCTATGCCACAGGAATCACCTGGCAGAATAACAGAGGTTGGAGAGGTTGAGCATAATACTACATATGTACATGCACTTCTCCTGGCCCTTGCAAATATGCTATCAATGAAAGTTAGCAAATCACCACCTGATCCAGATGTCCCCAAGTATGTTGACCAACTACTGCCACACCCTTTCTGGCTTTTCCTTGAGGCTGCAGTCACCTGCAAATGACAAGTATTGGAGGACCAAAGGCTATTGCATGTAGGTGCACAAATCATGAAGTTAGTGGTGGAAGCATTATTCATCAAGTATGTCATTTATCCTCTTATATGCTTGTATATTTACAACCCTGTATAGACAACAACAAAAGTTTATTGATGGAATGGGTGTGGCTTTCCTTCATGGTCAAGTTATGTAAAGCTGTTATTGGAGGAGATTTTTCTTTTGTCTGGTCTATTGGAGTGTGCAATGCATGATCTGACAGTAAATTCCAAATGTTATCCTATTCCCTATATATACTTGTACTTTGGTTCGCTATTCCCTTCATCCGTTCCATCGTACAGTTGAAGGGTAAGTTGTATCATTCATTCCCATTACCATTGTACTTATTGCGTGCCCAGTTGACACATGCCTAGGTACTTAATATCATCATTCATTCCATCATATGGTTGAAGGTTGGTGCGTGCCTAGCTCTAATAGGTTAGGAGTCCTGACATGGTATATTAGCCCACACTATCATATCTAGGCCACAAATGTTAACCTGCCTGACTGTGCTAACAGTGCTCTGATCTTAATTCCTCAAAGCAGTATTGGGAACACACCATGTCCTATTGTGAGACTTGTTAATTTCCCCAACCCCATCATATCTGTGAATGCCATAGTGCATTTCAGGATTCTCATTTTCAAATCCAGTTCCCATCTCCGTGATCATCCCAATCCCATTTGTTTCTCATATAAATACAGAGACCAATCTGTGGCTCTGTCATGACCCCCCCCTACTACTCGTAATCACATCTGGGCTCAGAGTGCTCATCCCACCTCCACATTGACACCCACATCCATTCCCATTTCCCACATTATGTCGCCGCCTTCTAGACCACCCAGCCCACTATCTGCTGATGGCATGGAGGCGACTTCTTATTCAGTGACCTTGACGATGGCCCCATCCTTGGCAATCAGTAAGATTAAGCTTAGTGCCAGCAATACCATCAAAGTTGTAACTACCACACTGGATTGTGGTACCAACAACTGATCCAAATGGAACATGAACTTCAAGGACTACCTACTCTAAAAGCACACATGGTCCTACATCTTGGGGATTGTCAGTTGTCCCAGTGAGGCAGTGGATCCCCTTGGTGCTATGCTCTGGGATGCCAACAATGAGGCAATCATTGCCATCATGCACAGACACTGCTCCCTTGAGGTGAAACTTTTCTTGAAAGGGGAAACCAGTGCTTATCATGCCTAGGAACATCCTGTGGGAATGTCACAAGCAAATCAACCTAATTGTGCAAATCATGCTAATTCAGAAGTCTTGCAGCTGTGCTACAAGAAGACCGAACACTTTGCAAAGACGAGCCTCGAGATCTCTGAGGCAGTGTGCCACATCTATGCTATGGGGTTACTATAAGCTGATATATTTTTGCTCATGATGATGATGAATGCAATGTTTGATGATCTACTGCATATCCATGACCAAGTGGCTGATGCGATCATACGCAGCTTTGCCAGTCACCCATACATGCCACTTATGGCCCATACTCATCTTGATATGGAACAGCAACTCCTCAACTCTAGGACCATGTCCTCTACCCCCCTTGTCCTTGCTGCCTTGGCTAAACCTTCTTGCACCACCAAGACTTGCACTGTATGTGGTAAGCCCAGCCACCTCAAGTGCTGCCAGAATTCCAAGTGCCCCCTGGGCCATCACATCAGCCACAGCTGGCCTGAATGCTTTAGCGAAGGTGGTGGTCATGCTGAGCAACAGGAGGCCATTCTTTAGGAAAAGGCTGACTAGCAATGTGGGATGCTCATTGTGACCACCTCTGCCAAATCAGGTACTGTCTCCACTGGGAAGCCTGGCATGGTTCACTATGATAGCATTGGGCGTGCATACTTCATTGACCTCATGACCAACTCTACATTTATTCTCCATGATGCCCCTACCGTGGGAAGCTCTGCTATTGCTCACACTCAGGAGTTTGCTGACCTTGCTTCACTGTCCTTTTCCTGGCAGTCACTGCATCTCTCTTGCCATATGATATGGATGAGTTTAATGCACTCTTCCTTGACCTCTCTGGCCTCCATGCTTCAGTGAATTGGTGTGTGCACTCCCATCCTGTTGACTTCACAAACCTTACTTACTGGGCACTGAGTCAATGCAACCCCACGACCATCAACCCTTCAGTTACACCCTTCTTCCTGGACACTGAAGCATCCATACACATCAGTAACTGTGCTGATGACTTTTACTGTTTGCATCCTATCGCTCCTCATGCTGTGCATGGTGTTGGTAGCTCTGCTATCCAAGCTGTTGGGATCAGTTTCATTTATCTCATTGTTGCAAAAGGTATCCATGTGACCCTTGACAATGTCCTCCTCATCCCTGCAGCTACCATTCATCTTATCTCCATGTTGGCCCTCACATCTTCCTTGTGTTGTGTTGCACACTTCACTGATTCTACCTGCTGAGTTACTTCTGCAAATGGGACCCATGTCCTCTCAGGTACCCTCACTATCTGCCACCTCTATGCTATTTCTGGTGGCCAGCTCACCACTGCCTATGCTTATACTGCTTCTGGTGGACCTACCCTTGAGACATGGCACCATCGCCTTGGCCACGCAAACTACCATGCTATTTCTGAGCTTGCTGCAAAAGATCGGGCAATTGGTATGCATGGTATGCACCTTTTCCTTTCTCCTCCCCCCCTTTCCTGTGAACACTGTATCCTCAGCAAGCGTATCCATTCCTCTGTGCTAAAAGTCAGGGATGGGGTACAGGCAGGTAAAAAGTTGGGGATTGTGCATGTTGACCTTTTAGAGCACCCCAACCATATCTCTAGTTCTAGAAATCGCTATGTTCTTAACATAATAGACAACTGTTCCTCATACTGCTGGTCAATTCCTGTTGCAGCCAAATCTGAGGCATTCTCTGCCCTGCAAGCTTGGGAAATTGCTCGAGAGGCAGAGACCGGATTGTGTGTTGGCATCCTTTGATCTGACAATGAGAAGCTCAAACACTCTGACTTGAAGGACTGGCTGGCCTCATGTGGAACCTTGCATCAATTCACAGCACCTCACACTTTGGCTCAGAATGGTCATGTTGAGTGTGTTCATCGCATGCTCATGGGAAAGGCCCGTGCTATGCACTCCTATGCACAGGTGCTAGTCAACTGCTGGGATGAATTTGTCCTTACTGCTTGTTATTTCACCAATCATACACTTGTTAAATCACAAGCTGGACAGACTCTTTATGAGCGGTGGTATGGGGCCCCACTGAACCTCTTCCACCTCCGTGAGATTGGCTGGCACACTTTCATGCTTGTCCAGAATCAGCACAATGCCAAAGTTTTTGACCGGTCTATCAAGTGCATGCTGATTGGCTACTCTCTGAACTCCAGAGTCTACCACTGCTACCATCACACTTCTGGATAGGTGTTCACCTCATACCATGTCTCCTTCATCAAGTCACATCAGTCACCTTCTCCTGCCTCTGATCTGCTGCCAGCTTCCATGCCTCCTTCCCCTCCATTGGTGATATCACCCTCACCTACCACCCTTCTGTCCCCTTCTGTCCCTCCCCCACTTTGTCGCTCTTTTCATGTCTCTCAGCTCAGTGAAAAGTGTGCCATAACTATTGATGTCCCTTATGTCCCTGAGATTCAACGTGCTGTTATTGCTGCTATGGCTGCCACTGAAACTCAGTTTCTTTCTGTTTCCAATACTGATGATGATAATTGGTTTGCTGGAAGCACTTCTAAGTCCTTTCCTGCTGACCCTACCATCTATCAGAAGGCCATGGCATCTCCTCATGCTGCAGAGTGGACCTGTGCTCTCCAGGAGGAGTTTGCGTCTCTTAGGGACCTTGGTGTGTATCACCTCATTTCATGCTCCTCTGTCCTAGCTGGTCACCGCATTATGTATGGTCATGTGATTTTCAAAGTCAAGCGCAATGAGCATGATAACCTGTCTCATTTCAAGGCATGATATGTTTGTTGTGGTTATTCTGCTGTCTATGGCCAAGACTACACTAAGATGATGTCTTCTACTACACACATGAAGTCCTTCCATGCTCTGGCCCACATTGGCGCTGCACTAGACTGGGAGATAGAGCAGCTGGATATCAAGACAGCTTTCCTTAATGGTGTCCTTGAGCCAGATGAGGTTTGTTACATGGAGTAGCCTGATGGCTTTGTTGAACTTGGTTTTGAGGACCATGTATGGGAACTGCAGCATGGGCTCTATGACATAAAACAGGGTGGTCGTGTCTGGAATAAGACATTCCATGCTCAACTCATCACCTGGCATTTTACCTGCCTTGAGTGCGAGTACTATATCTACTACTAGCACGACAACACAGGTATTGTTATGTGTAGTGTACAAAGAGAAAACTCAAAGGGCAGAATACTTCTCAGGAGGTACTCATGTAAAGACACTACGTCTGAGAAGATATTCAAGACTAAGGGTTGGATGGTTATGATGGATAAAGACAAAGGTTGAAGTCAATTGGACTTCCAAGGGTTCTTGTGTAGACAATGGACAATGAGCAAAGGCAATCGGCCTAAGGACACAAGAATATGCTAGATTGTGCAAAATGAGTGTAAAGATAATAGTACAGGCAGCGAGGGTTTAAGTACTACATGACACATCATTGTAGAATGAGATGGAAGGTGAAAGAACACTTAGGTAAGAAGGATGTGTCATCTACTACTGAATGAGGATAGGGACTACGAGGCTGATATTAGAGAATTGGCCGAGTTAGCTGTCTGAAGAAATGAAAAGAAGACCAAAGAACAAGTCAAAGGATAACAAACATAGGATTTATTGGACTAACAAGAAATAAGCCGAAAACCCATATACTGTAGTCCGGTGCATGACTAAGAAGACATGAACACACTCGGGAAAACAGACAAGATAAATGCGATTAACAAGTAGGAAAACGGTAACAGGTATTGTTGTGCTGGCCATTCACATTGATGACTTCTTTATGCTTGACAACACCTCATCCACCCTCTCCATTTTCAAATCCCAGCTGCAGACCCATTGGCAGATCTTGGATGGTGGCCCTACGCATTTTCACATTGGGATCATCATCGAGCATAACCATCCTAACTGCACTGTCACCCTATCCAAAACGGCCCTTATTGACCGCATTATCCAACAGTTTGGCCTTGCCAATGCTCACCCCATTTCCACCCCCTTCGAGCCTAAAGCTTACCTGTCAAAGACTGCCTCCCCTACCACAGATGAGGACCAGCCATGTCGCGCACCCCTTATTGTGAGCTTGTTGGATCTCTCATGTACCTTACAATTGGCACTCACCCAGACATTGTCTTTGCTGTTAACCAATTGTGTCACTTTCTTGATTGTTACGGGAAAGCTCATTGGGATGCAGCGAAATGTGTCATCCGGTACCTCAAAGGCACACACAGTTTCCATCTTGTGCTCAGTGGCGACCATGTTGTCCGCCTCCTTGGTTACACTGACAGTGACTATGCCTCATGCCCTGACACTCATCACTTCACCAGCAGTTACTACTTCTCCCTCAGCTCTAAGATGATCTCTTGGTGCTCTTGCTGCCAATCACTTGTCACTCTCTCCATATGTGAGGCTGAGTACATTGCCACCTCCGAAGCCTCTCAGGAGCTCATCTGATTGTGGGAACTCCTCACTGCCCTGGATCTCCAGCAGACCACCGCTTCCCCCTTGCTTTGTGACAATAACGGTGCTATTGTGTTATCCAGTGACCCTGCCTTCCATTACATAAAGGAATTGCTAGGTTCCTTTGGGTACAGAGACAACAGCACAAGGGTGATTCCAGTGAGGGAGAGTACTCACTTGCTGTAGACGACTTGCAAGCTAGTTGCTTAGAAGTTATTCACGTTGTGATACGAAGTAAAGAACTTAGATTGTTAGCTCTGAAGGAGCTGGGTTTATATAGTGTACAACAATTGTGTATACCTATTATGAAAATATCCTAAAAGGATGAAGGCTATGTAATGTGCAGCAGTGCGCAGCAATAAGCAGCCAATGGCAGATAGTGCGCAAGGTATGGTGCAATATGCCAAGAGAATGGTGTGATGTTTCACCATAATGATATAATATGACGTCATCATAAAGATAAGAGATAAGGATGACGTCACTGGTCTAGAACAATGATGTCATGGGTCTAGATGAATTAGTAATCATGAAGAGCGACCCAGACAGATTAAGATTTAGTTAATGGAATCTAAATATTTCAATACTCCACCTTGCTATTCATGATGGAAGAGATGAATATGGAGTAAGAGAAAGCTTCTTACAGTTCTCCTCAAACTGTTGCCATGTCAGATTCTTCGCAAAGATATCTGCAACTTGTTTGTCAGTGGGAATATAGAAGAGTTTGATTTTCCCATCTGTAACACATTCTCGGATATAGTGTTCCAGAATTTCTATGTGTTTTGAACGACCTTCTTGCACTGGATTAGCAGCAAGGAACATGGCACCTTGATTATCACAGAGCAGAGGAATGGTTTTGAGATTAAACCTCAATTCGGAAAAAAAGATCTGAATCCAAGAGAACTGTTTCGCAGCTTCTGTCATTCTGACGTATTCTGCTTCTGTTGAAGACAAGGTTATCTTCCATTGTCATCTGGAAAGCCATGAGACTATTCCATTGCCAATGAACATCACATAGCCAGAGGTAGATCGATGGGTTTCGCGATCTCCAGTCCAATCTGTATCAGAGTATGCCATAATGCCGGATCAAGTAGATCTGTCATAGGTAATGCAGAGATCCTTGATACCAATTAGATACCGCACTATATAGAGTGCTTTCTGCAAATGTTCATCCGATGGATTCGCCGAGAACTGTGACATCTTGATAACAGCAAAGGCAATATCTGGGCGAGTTCCCAGCATAATATACAGCAGTGATCCAATCACTGACTGATAACAACTGCGGAGTTGAGAGGAGGTTTCCATGGTGAGTAGAGCAGGGTTGTACCCAGAAGGAAGAGGGGTATGGGCTACTTTGGCATTATCAAGTCTGAAGTGACCAATGACCTTTTCAGCATAAGCAACTTGGTCAAGCTTCAGAGTTCATTTAGTATGGTTGCACGTTATACACATGCCAAGATATTCAGTAGCAGCTCCAAGATCACGACTTTCCCATTTGCTCATAAATTCTTTCTTTTTCCTCAAAAGATAGGAGCGGTTGGAGCCAAGGAATAAAGAATCATCAACATAAATGACTAAAATGATAATGTTCTGACCGTTGAAATAAACATAGACACCAGGATCTCCATGTGTCCTAACAAATCCCATAGCTAAAAGAGACTTGTGAAGCGCCTTGTTCCATTGTAGGGCAGCTTGTTTTAAACCATAGATTGCCCTAAGCAAGCAACAAACTTTCTTCACCATGCCGGATTGTATGAAACCTTCGGGCTGTTCCATATAAATTTCTTTATCAAGTTCTCCAAATAGGAAAGCAGTCTTGACATCTAGCACTTCAATTTCCCAATCTTCGAGCGCTACAATTGATAGAAGAAGTTGAACAGTCTCGAATCTTGCAACTGGTGAAAAGGTTTTTTGAAATCTATCCTGTAGACTTGTGTAAAGCCTTTTGCTACGAAGCGAGCCTTGGTACGGCCATCACTTTTGACAACATATACCCATCTCCCTTTGACAGGTTTTCATCCAGGTGGAAGGTCAACCAATTCCCATACTTTGCGCTCTTTAAGCGACTTAATTTCTTCTTCCATAGCAGTCCTCCATTTGGTCTGATCTTCTTTAGAAAGTTTCAGAACATCTTTATAGTGTGATGGTGTTGCAGCCATGGATACTGCAAAGGCCATCAAAGAGCCAAAGAAGTGTGCACTATACAGTGAACCAAGATCATCTTCCTCATTCGTAGGAATAGATGTTTGAACTTCTCGTTCTATCTCTACAGGAGGTCTAGCTCCATATGCATTATCGGGAAGAATGCATGGATTGCAGATATGAGTACTGCGACGAGGTTCATTAGGTATTGGTTCAGGAGGAGTAGGAGAAGGAGATTGAGGAGGCTGTTGATTTCCTCAAGGGGGGAATTGTTGATTGGGATCATGACCATCCATAGGTGGAAAAAGATAATGATGAGTGACTGGAATATAATCAGCTGAATTAGGGTCTTGATTCTCATCTTTATCCTGGTCCGAAAGGTTGTTGGGAATAGAAATCTTGGCAGGTTTGTCTTCTGACTTTCCAGAACAATAGGAGAACACAAGTTCATCAAATGTGGCAGTAGAAGAAACAATTACTGTTCTTCTTCTAGGAGACCAGAAGTGGTATTCCTTTGTTCCTTTTTCATATCCAATGAAGATCGCTTCCTCTGCTTTCACAGCTAGCTTATTAGCTCGATCTTCTTTTGGAATGAATACATAGGCACGACATCCAAAGACCTTAAAATAGGAAACATCAGGTTTACTGCCATTCCATTTGGATATGGGAGTAGACCAATCAAGGCAATGCATAGGCTGTCTGTTATAGATGTGGAGAGCAGTCTCAACAGCATCTTGCCAAAAAGATGGTGGCAGATAGGCATGTTGGTGTATAGCTTCAGACTTTTCTAGGATTGTGCGATTAAAACATTCAGCACGACCATTTTGTTGAGGGGTACGAGGTATAGAGGTTTGATGCTCTATACCCTTGGACGAAAGGAACATCCGAAGAGAATGATTAATGTATTCCCCCCCACAGTCCGAACGCACAGAGCGGAGACAAAAACCAGTTTGGTTCTCTGCCCAAGCAATCAAATCTTGAAGTGCCTGTACAGCATTGGACTTGGAGCACAGAAAATGCAAGCTACCAAAACCAGAAGCGTCATCAAGAAAAGTGATGATCCATTTGTTACGAGAACGTGACAAGGTCGGCATTTCGCACAAATCAGTATGGATGAGGTCAAGTACACGAGAAGAGCATGAAGACGAAGCAAGAAAATCCCGCTGATGTGCCTTGCCAAGCGCACAGCCTTTGCAAGTAGGCATAGAAGTGGGTGGCTGGATGGCAGAAACACCTGTCAAATGCTTATGAGCATGATAGAGAGCATTCTTGGAAGGATGTCCAAGACAGTGATGCCACAAGTTAAAGGACTTGAGATCCTGCAAGGAGTTAACTGATCCAGTAGGAGTGATCAGAGAGGACTGAAACCAGTGGAGCAGAGAAGGTGGAAATAAAGCAGACGCCTATATTGCCACCCTTCCTTGATTGTCCCAGATCGTGGTCTGATCTGTAATCTCACAGGAATATCCTGCATCCGTGAGAGTTGTAACTGAAAGAAGACGGTTACGAGCATCAGGAATATACCAGACGTTTTTGAGAATGACAGGAATGGTACCTGTCTTTTCCTGTTTAAATATCACTATTCCAGGACCGTACATCTGCATGACACCATCATTAGCAGTGCCACAGAAACATGTCCCTTTCTGTAAATCAGAAAACTCTTCAAGATAAGGCAAAATGTGATCAGAACATCCCGAATCAATGAGCCAATGATTCTCAGTATTGCGATCTTTCACACCTAGGGCAAAAGCCCCTGAATAAGTAGAATCATAGTAGTATTCGCCATCAGGTATATTATCATACTCATCATCTGATCTAGCATTATTATTATGCTCTTCACGGAGTAGGATGGAACGATCTACACCCCCTTTCCAAGTACCATTGGCATTTCACCGGAGATCTCCATGGAAATTAGCAACAATCTTATGTGGCTTTGATTTTGCTCCTCTCTCAAAGCACTGGGGGAGAGGAGCCAGATCGAAAGGATGAGGAGGAGACATGACCGGTACCGGACGGTGCCATGGGTTCTTCGAAGTCTCCTGCATTTGCAGTATAGGACTCAGCATCCCATTGGTCATGCTCAACTTCCTGTTGAAAGTCATCAATGTCCATCATCATATCTGTCATATCACCGTTAACCATATTCGCAAAACTTTCCAGCTCATTTGCACGTGCTTTCCCCTTTTGGTTCATCTGTTTCGAGGAAGAAGCATGGGCACCCTGCACAGCAGGAGTCCTTGCGGATGGCTTATAAGGCTTCTTTCCTCGTTGACTTCTTTGAGTTGGACGAGGGCGATTTGAACCCTGTCCAGGACAACTGTATAGTTCCCAACAGTTTGTAGTCAGGTGGGGTTTCCCGCAGTGGTCACAAACGGGATGAGAAGGAGCACGTTGAATCGTATTGGTACAATTTGCATTGCTTGAAGCAGGTTCAAGGTGGTGAGCCAAGGATCTCCGTTGTGGATGAGCAGTAGAGCGAAGTTGTGATTCCTGAAGTATCTTCAGAATAATGGTATCAGTGGTAAAGTTGGCAGCAGTGACTGTCTGCACAATGGTAGATACCAGCGGTTGGTATGAATGAGGGAGTGAGTTGAGCATAATCATAGTGCAGAGGTTACCAGGAAGCTGTAGTCCAGACATGGACATTTCATAGAAGGTGTTCATCAACTTATTTATTTGAGTTGGAATGTCATCAGCATCACGACGGTGATGTTCCGAAGGATCTACGATGCACGTATTAAGCACTTTCATGAAAGCTTCATATTGGCCTGTTATGCCAGTGGGAGAATAAAGGGTTGCTAGAGCATCCCAAAGGTCCTTCGCAAGAGAGGGATGAGTGACATTCCCAACAGCTATGTAAGCCTCCTTCATAAGATGCTGCATATCAGTATGAATGAAAATGCTGATTAATGCTTGTGCTTGATGATCCGAGGAAATCCAAGTGGCTTGTATATCAGCATCAGCTTGCTGAGCAAAGGTTGAAGTTCCATCAACCACACTCCACCATGTTGCCATAGTGAGAAGGTTGCAGACTTGACGAGACCAGATGGAATAGTTTGAGGCACCTGCAAGAACTGCAGTGCAGGCCTGGATAGTGGAGTTGATTGAAAAAGACATGATCTATCTGCTTTTAGAAGATGAAGATGTTGGCAATGAAAGTCTGCAAGAAATTCTGATTAGCATGCGTGACAGGAAAGGTAGGAATGGAAACCGGAGCAGGAGGAATAAGAAGGTCTGCGACAAGGTCGACATCTTCTTGAGTGTCTTCATCGTCATCATTATCATCATCCTCTGTGGTTTCGTCTTCTACTACTGGCATGGTGTTAAGATGTTGAGCAAGACATTGCATCAATGGTATTTGTTCTCTCCTTACTTGTAATCATTCTGGAATGTTTTCATCAGAACGTACAAGTTTCTCAAAAAGTTCATAATTGGTATGTGGAAAGAAATGAGGGTTAGGGATAGAAGAAAATTGTCCATTTCTAGCCCTAAAACCAACTCAAAGACAATTATGAGAAGTATGAGGAGGAATACAATTTTTTACACCATAAGCCACTAAGTGAAGGTGCGAACCAGTCCAATAATCAAGATGCATGGAGGTACTCCAAACGTATCCAAGCTTTGTGTATTTCGTGTAACAACCTCCTAACTGGGCTGGCAATGGCCAAACGTCCACCGGGAACTGCAGCAGGTCGTTGACCTGGGACAGGCAATACTCTTGGTGCCTGTCACTGCTCTTCTTCTCTATGGCCTTATCTAGCAATATAACATCCTCTCCTATAAGGATCAGGGACATTGTGACCAATTTCTGTGAGAAGGCACATATGATCAGTTCCCAGCTGAATCATGACAGAATACCACGGATTCTTCCTCTTCCACACTCATCACCACCTAGTGTCTATCAACTCATTCCAGATACGCTGCATGGGAACGTTGGATTTATGGGGTTGTCCGACAAGGGAGAGAGGACGGTTAAATTCGTGGTGCACATACTGGTGCTGACCATCCTTCCAAATCATGTCTCCCTTAGAGTTGATATAGCACTCAGGATGCTCAACGAGCTCCTGTTGAATATTCCGGTCCAAGACTTCGTTAGGTTTCAAAGATTCATAGAATTCAATGAAATACTTTGAAAAAGCATGACGATCACATTGAACGATCTTGAAGCCTTGGTTGTGGATGGGGTGAGTGGGAGTAGAGTGGTATTTCTCCACGGAAAACGCATAGCTGAGCCCTTCATAGAAAGAGGCAATGGGCTTGTTCCAATACATGAGTCCTTTCTTAAAAATTATATCCTGTTCCAGGATGTACCTGGACAGGGCCTTCTTCAATAATAACCTGTAGTAAAAGATCACCACGATAGAGAGTGGGGATCGGGACGACCTGAGCAAGACGAGACGTGACATCTAGAGGATTCTGAGCATCAACACAAACAAGGGGTACTACTGGTCTGATCAACAGATCGGGAACGTTCTGGTAAATTACCAGATTGTTGATGTTGGCGTCTCTATAAGAGACGGTTCGATGGCTCTGGATCCTCATCAGCAGTGGAGTAGTGTTGGGAAACATCACTAGCTGATTGTTCAAAGTTGGATCTATCTGCAGGGGATTCATCATGGGGTTGATTTCTAAAATTTCACCTGGTTCCATGATCAGATCAAAGACTAAATTGTTGGGGTCAACTGACATCTCCTTCTTCCTCTGGAAGGAAATTGAGTTGTTGGAGGATGCGATATCTCCATCTATTATGATTGGAGAGGCCAAGAACTCTTCATTGATGTCGGTTAATGGTGACTCCACGAGGTCGAGAGGTGATACCGAAGTAAGACCATGGAAGATTTGAGTTGACCAATCTATCGAACCAGGGTTCGATGTCGGTGGATAAATTAGATCAGGCAAGGTCAAAGGGGAGGACTTGTTCCTCAAAGGGAACTGGACTGGGCGTATTGGGCATGGTTGTGTGAGGCGTTGGTGGGTGGAAGAAGATGGTGAGGTTATGATAAGCTCGAGTGCAGCGTAAAGGCACAGGGATTGGACGTGTAGGAGGAGGAATTGGTGGAAGATCAGTCCACGGAGAATGCAAAAATTGGGGATGTGTGTGAGAAGCCGGAGAATCAATGTATGGGAGAGAGTTCAGAGGAGGAGCGCAATAAGATGGAGGATAAGATGGACAATAGAATATACTGGGCAGAATAGGAAATTTGGCCGGACGATGATGATTTGTGCAATTCAGATGAATGCAACGATCTCCACACAATATAGGACAGGAGTCCTTATCGAAATCAGAGTGACACTTCCAAGTGCAACGGTGGGTAGGAGGAGGAACCGGGGCTTGACTAACCTGAGTAGGAATGGTAGATCTTCTACTCATGTGGTCAGCATTCGTCCGTGTAAGCATGACACAGGTAAAAAGTAAATAGAGCTCTGCTAGTAATAGCAGGCCAGGGTTGCCCCAGATCCATTGGACCTGACCCATGAACCCAAACAACATGCTCATTATCGTCAATACAATGTAGAAGAGACCAAGAGCAAGAGCGTCATACATCGCAAGGTGGGGTAATGACATCAAAAAGATGACCGTTTATGCCTAAGCGGGGCTCATAACCTAAAGGAATTGCTAGGTTCCTTTGGGTGCAGAGACAACAGCACAAGGGTGATCCCAGTGAGGGAGAGTACTCACTTGCTGTAGACGACTTGCAAGCTAGTTGCTTAAAAGTTATTCACGTCGTGATATGAAGTAAAGAACTTAGATTGTTAGCTCTGAAGGAGCTGGGTTTATATAGTGTACAACAATTGTGTATACCTATTATGAAAATATCCTAAAAGAATGAAGGCTGTGTAATGTGCAGCAGTGTGCAGCAATAAGCAGCCAATGGCAGATAGTGCGCAAGGTATGGCGCAATATGCCAAGAGAATGGTGTGATGTTTCACCATAATGATATAATATGACATCATCATAAAGATAAGAGATAAGGATGACATCACTGGTCTAGAACAATGATGTCATGGGTCTAGACTCTGAATTAGTAATCATGAAGAGCAACCCAGACAGGTTAAGATTTAGTTAACGGAATCTAAATATTTCAATATTCCAAGCTTAAACACACATCTATCAAGTTCAACTACGTGCGCGAACACGTCCAGGATTGGCAGGTCTACCTTCATTGGGTGCCGACTAAGCAGAATGTCACTGATGCTTTCACCAAGTCTCTCCCATGTGACCTCTTCATTCAACACTGCACTCATATGGGACTGCAGGACCCCGTGTGAGGAGGAGTCACATTGCAGGAGGAGTAGTTTCTTTCTCCTGCTTCCCTTTCACTGTTCTCTCCTTCTGAACCATACACCTTTTTTTTTGTGTTTCATTACTTTCTTTGTTCTCTCCTTCTATCCTATCTACTCTACTCCCACCTTTGGATTTCTTTTCATCTGCTTCTGATTCATGGTTCATGTGTTGAGGAGGAGTGTTGGAGTGTGCAATGCATGATCCGACAGTGAATTCCAAACGTTATCCTATTTCCTATATATACTTGTACTTTGGTTCGCTATTCCCTTCATCTGTTCCATCGTATGGTTGAAGGTTGATGCATGCCTAGCTCTAACATGGTCAATACACACTGCCCATAGTTCAAGCAGGATATGGTGTAGTGGCTAGAATGGCTGTGTTGTGGGAACTCAAAATTCCCTGCTGGGTTTGACTCCCGCTTCTGACCACTGTTTTGCTGCTTTATTATTTTTATAGGATGCATACTTGCAAAAGACCCAGCAGTTGAGGGCACTCAACTTGCAGCCCATTTCAACCCGAATCATAATGATTACCACTGTCCGTCAAAGTCATGCCAGTACCAATATGCACTTCCCATAGTTCAAGCAGGATATGGTGTAATGGCTAGAGCGGGGAACTCGAAATTTCACACAGAGCCATGTTGGGAACTGGAAATTCCCTTCACAGCAGCCCCACAGTTCGACTCTCGAAGACATTTTTTATTATTATCTCATGTATGCATTGATGTTCTCTTCCTGTTGTCGAATTACTTCGTGATGATCATAGGTTTACTACACAGCCTACACAGCATGACCCAGTTCGACCTGAATCATAATGATTACTGCTGTCCGTCGAAGTCATGCCAGTACCAATATGCACTACCCAGAGTTCAAGCGGGATATGGTGTAATGGCTGGAGCCGGGAACTCGAAATTCCCTTCACAGCAGCCCCGCAGTTCGACTCTCGGTGTGAGTATCCGAACACATTTTTTATTGTTTTCTCATGTATGCGTTGATGTTCTCTTGCCGTCGTCGAATTACTTCGTGATGATCATAGGTTTAGCACAGCACGACCCTGACGAGACAAACCGGAGCCACGCATGGATGAGACAGACAACCCTCTCAATAGACCGAGCGATCGAGAAGACCCTTATTTAAGCCAAGCATCAACGAACGGCACATCTCCGATGAGTCTGGTGAAGTCAAAGCTCTCGAGTTCATTCACTCATTTCCTGTTCATTGACACTTCTCTTCTAGATACAGGACGCCCGGGGGACCATCGCAGGGTTCTTCTCGCACTGTCATATTCTGTACAAAGTAGCACCGTTCGATGATGTCCCTTATCAAGAATGCGTGGACGAAGCCATACAACGCAGGTACTTGATGGATGGTACACCCTCCGTGTGTACGTACCTGCGTGAAGGCGTCACCTACACAGTTCGACCCGAATGATAATGATTACCAGTCCGTCAACGTCCGGCCAATACGCACTACCCATAGTTAATATTCATGGTGGACATGGTGTAATGGCTAAAATGGGGAACTCGAAATTCCCTGTTCACGCAGCGATTTCGGGAACTGGAAATTCCCCTCACAGCAGCCCCATAGTTCGACTCCCAGTATCCGAACACATTTTTTATTGTTTTCTCATGTGCGTTGATGTTCCCTCGCCGTCGTTGAATTAATGACGATCATAGGTTTAACACAGCACGAGCCTACCCAGACGAACCGGAACCACGACTGGACGAGATAGGCAACCGTCTCAATAGACCGAGCGATCGAGAGAACCGTAAAATACTCGCGTTTAGCGCATCGTTACCGCTGTCGGAACTTTCGGCGGCGAACGCGGACACCAGCTGCGTTCAACGACGGAACCCTCTCTACAAGGCTTATTCGACCCCATGTTGAAAGCCCCAAAGCATACACTCCATATCAGTATGTCCTCATCGTTTCCCAGAGCTTTGCGGAATACACTCGAGAAGAAACCGATCAGCCTGTGCGTCATCACCCATGGACCTCTGAAAGTGGTCGGGCTGGCGGGCAGAATCCACAGTTCAGCGTCACTTATGGGGATGGCATGGTAATCACGACAAAGTATGCGATTGGTGCGGATGGTGCACGCTATATGATTAGGGCTTTTTGCACTGGGATATCGCCCTCACAGTGCGTAGGTCCGCGCTATGGCTGGGTCAGGTTTTCCCTATGCTACGATTCCCGAGGAAGATACAGACAGCAACCTAACACAGAATGTCGCTTTTAACGCCTCAGACGGATGACTTCATGTGGGGACCCTCGGGTATGCCATTGTCCCCTCACAGTTTCTTCCCCCTACCAGCCACCTTCTACGTATTCCTATCCGCCAAGGACTAGAACCCCACTTCTGGAAGAGCATACTATCAGGCGTGACGTGCCCTTGGAAAAAGGCGAATTTCTTCATTCACCCCAAGGAGTATCAAGGACGTTCTAGTCTTCACGTTTCCGCAGCACCGCTTCCATCGCTGACGCAACTTTCTCCCGTCTTGGCCGCTCCCTCTCATTGGTGAAGCTGCGTTGTGCGTTCGTTCCCTTGCTGATGGGCAGGGACTCCATGGGCTCTGGCTTGCCAGATGTCACCTTCCTTGGAGAAGAACTGACGAAGCACGTCCGTTCTACTGAAACTGACTCTCTCCGATGCGCTGGTTCGCCCACGATGCGATACGTGCGTGCATTCCGAGCGATCAAGCTCACGAAAGGCATTCCGTTGGTCACAGGCATGAAGTACCGAGATAGGATGCCGTGATAGTACCTGATCTACTTTCCAACGATCCACTCCACGGTGTTGTGGGTGCTTGGAAATATCCTGTCAGCAGAACCTCTCGCTTTTCCATCATGTTACTTTGGTGGCATACTCGTCCTATATGATCTTATCTTGCATGTAGTACCGTTTTTATTTATCTGTCCTCTCACGTCTTGGGCTCTTTGGAGTGGCTTGGAAGTTGTTCCAACGGTCAACCAGCGGCAATATTACACGCCGGCCCAACGCTGGCCCTTCATTCATACGTATATAGGGGATATCTGTAGCTAGTCGGATAGTCTACAAAACGAAAGGAGTAAATGCACTGGTATACCTGCTAGTGTGTGAGAGGTACTAGTAGCTATGCGGGGTAAAATCATCATGCACTGTCAGATACACACAACCAAGTACGTTCCTTTTTCACTCCCTCATCGCGCCATTATGGCTTGTGTCTTCATCCCCGCCTCCACGATGGCCCTTTCAAACGCCCTCACGTGCTCGTCTACCACCACCCGTCCATCCCTCCGTCCAATGCTCTCGATCTCCCATTTCTCGATTTTCAGCCGGCTCCTCTCCGCACCTTCCGTTTCCATCTTCCACTTGGCAAGTTGGTTCTTCACGGACCGAATCTTGCGTCCCGCGTCAGCGGTAGCTGCGCTGTTTATTTGAGACTGCTCAGATATGATCGTGAGTGACGCAAGGAAGGACGCCGTGTGGGAGCGCATATGGGTCATAGACGGGAGGGCAACATTGAGAGCGGATATGGATGACTGCGGCTGCTGAGACGTCTTGTTCATAGGTTTTGACGAAGATAGTGACGTGGAGGGCGGGGGTGTAGATGTGCATACGGGTGGGAAAAAGGGTTTCTGGGGAGACGAGGGTAATGAGGGGGAATATAGCGAATCCCCCTCTGTGATCTCCTCCTCCTCTGCGACGGACTCGAGTTTGAATGACTCCCGGGGTTTTCGGTCTGGCTCATCTTCGGCGAGTGATACCTCAAGCGGATCAAGCTCACCAAGCACATCCATACCTCCTACTTCCGCGGCAATACGCCTCAAGTCGCGGTCCTGTGAGATGAGTTCGCGCACTTGCCCCTCGCGGTCACGCACGGCATCGTTGAGTCCACTGATCATATCGCTTGTAAGGTTCTCGAGGGTAAAGGTGGTGTCGATGGTCCGTAGGTGGGCAAGGAACCTATCCGTCGAAGCGAGGTTCTGTGCGAGAACTTCCATGGCATCTTGAGCCAGCGTAGCACGCCGGATCGCGTCTTCGTCTTCATCATCGCTGGTGCCATCGACGTCGCTCTGGTCGCGAGTGCCACCGTCGTCTTGACCGTGCAACTCGTCGTCAACGACGCTGCCAAGCTCGGCTGCTAGACTTTCCCCTGGAGTGCTTTCACCCAGCTCGTCCGCCAAGCTGGCGCCACCGTCGAGGACCGAAACGTGAGCGTCATCCATGTTGGCGTCCCCGTTGCTATGTCTAACAAGAGGGTCGTCGTCGATGCCTTCGGCACCTTCATCGTATTCGATACCGAATTCTTCGGCCAACAGCCTGGACGCGCCACCCGCGGGGTCAGGCATCAACGCGACTGCAAGCTCATGAGCCAAAGAATGTGCTCCGGAAGGGACGGCGATGGCTTGATCAAGCGTGGATAGAGGGGTAGAATGGACAAGGACAGAATTGGAGGATGTGGAAGGGTGGCGAGACGATTTTCGGGGAGAGTTGGAAGAATGTCTAGCGTGCATTTTAGACTGGGCAGGGGGCTGTAGCCGCGTACGAAGTGGTATAAGTTCCGAGAGATTAGTAGCAGTCTGAAGAGATCGGCTGCGGTGGGGTCCAGGCTTCCTTGCCACGCTACCCGTTTTTTCCGCGTCTATGTTTCTCTGTGTATCCCGTAGAGGTTGTGGTTGCGTCGTGTGCGTATTTTTCAAGGAATGTCCATCCGACTCGTAGTGTATGTATGTGTTCGTTGTGGACTCTTCAGTGAGCTCGTTGCCAACCGTTCGCATCCGAGCGCGTATTATGTAATGCGTACTTCGGGGAACTCAGGGGCAAACTACTATCCCCCCCGAACCGGCACCTACTCAGTTTTCGGCACTCCACTAAAAACACAACATTCTCACCATTTTATTATACACATCTTATTTCTTGTATTATACCTACATCTGCGAACTTGAACGAAGAAAAATGATGCAGTGGTTCTGTTGATCGTGAAGTTGACCTTTGTCACGCCAAATGTCACTCGCCGAGTGTGCCGAAGCGGAGCTTGAAATACATCCGAGTCGCGTTGACGCGTCCCGACGCGTCCAATGATTCGACACACTCGTGTGTCGTACTACGGGTGCGGTTGCTGGCGATGGCGGGCCGCCGGGGACAGCGAGCTTCTACCAGGGATTCTGAATATGAGACCTGGATGAAGCTTGCTGTCAAGGACCTCAATGACGGGACTTACAAGACCGTCAAAGCGGCTGCAAGGGTTCACAAGGTGAGCAAGTCATCCAAGATTTCACGCGACCTAACGTTGCACCACACAGGTTGCCCGCCAGACATAGCTGAGACTTACGATTCGGGGCAAATGTCCTTTAGTTAGATACAGTACTTACAACTTGAATTCAAGCTGTCTACGTTACTACCCGAGGCCGGAGTTTGAATCCAGCGCTGTGACGGTCCGTGACTATTCGTGGGTAATTGTGACTGCCGAAAACTGAGTACTGAGTGCCAGTTCGGGGGGAGGGGATAGTATAAAGACATGTCCAAGTACAGGCTAGCAAACAGCCCTAAAGAAGGGGAATATTCGTCGGGTATCGTGAATTCGTGTCCGGCGTGATCGATTGATCCTTGACGATCACTTGGAATCTGCGGTGGGATGGTGTCGGAGCGCTCAAGTTCCCTGCGAACGTCTTTTCAAAGGTCTTGTTGGCTTGGCCTTGTCCATCCACTTTGACAGGGCGTCCCCAAACACACCCACACTTCTGGCTTCCTTCCGTCGCTCCTCTGCTGCCCTGGTCTTCGCGTCTTCGAACTGACGCTCCCAGACCATTAACTGACGCCGGAAACCGAGGTTAGGCGCAACTATGCCGCGCTTCGCCTGCACGTGTGCGATCGCCTCCGTGGACCGCATCGGCGTTGTGGCAACCAAGTAGGCACAAACGAGGGTGGCGGATCGGGATATACCTTGCAGGCAATGCACCTACTCGCGCATCTTCGAATCGACACGCAATGCCAAGCGAGCATATGTCCACTCACGAGGACTTTGTGTTGTTCATCAGCGTCCAGCGCATCCTGAATAAATTTGACGACTTTGTCAAACCATTGAGCAATGTCCGTGTTCGCATCGTCGCGAATCGGGACGCGCATGACCACTACTTTATCCCCGAAATCCTTGCTCACGTCTACCTCGATGGCAGACACGATGTGTGTGATGCCGAGTCGCTCTAGGTTTTCTGCTGCTCGAGCTGTATACAAATCCGAGAGGTACAGGCGGGGGGTGATGGTGGAAACAACGCGACCGTGGGTGTCATCTGAACTGCTTCTGGGACGCCGGGATGTCGTCTTTCGGATGAGGGAGGACTGCCAGCTGGATGCTGGGAAGGAGATCATGGCGCTGCGGTGGGGAGGGGCACCCTTGTTTTGTCAAAGCGGACATAAAAGCACTGCCTACATTCTGGTGCAGGTCCCATCCATGCCGTCGAGCACAGCCACCTGCCCGGAGCATAATAACCATCAACAACTCCGCTTATTCATCCGGGTCCGCTGGAAGCCTTTGACCGCATACAGCCATGTCGAAACATCATCCCGGTGAGTTCTCTGTTAGTCGTTATTGTGTTTCTTATCGCAAACACACGCAGATCTTATCATGTGCAGGCGTCAGCCTGGAATTGGTGAGTAACCTCGCGTAAACTGCTCTTACTGATACTGATTGGCACGCTGCATTGCAGCTATCGGACGTTTGTGCGAAAAATGCGACGGTAAATGGTGAGCCTCGTCGGATCGTATCTCTGTCATTTCGCCAACACCATTACAGCCCAGTCTGCGACTCTTATGTTCGCCCTGAGACCCTCGTTCGTATATGTGATGAATGTAACTTTGGGACTTATGGCGGCAGATGTATCATCTGCGGTTCTCCAGGTACTGTCCATTCACTCCGTCCCCGAATTGCGCCTGAATAATCCAATTCATACAGGTATTTCCGACGCGTATTACTGTGCAGAGTGCACAAGACTCGAGAAAGACCGCGACGGGTGCCCAAAGATCGTGAATCTTGGTGCCAGTAGGACCGACTTGTTCTACGAAAGGAGGAGACTTGGTTCGTTCTGTCGCTTCGGGTCAGAGAACTTTCGCTAATGTCGAATCTACGGGACAGGATTCAAAAAGAGCTGAGTTTATAGCACTTCTACTCTGCCTCGGATCAAATTTCCGGTACCCTCGATTTCGTACAGGTCCAGAGGGTAAATCGATATTATTACTGGTACCAATGCAACCAAGGACAATACAACCTTTGTAGATTGGGTACATATGTTCTGGTCATGTTGAGCTGTTCCACCACACGGGGAAGGGAATGATAGGTGCAGGATTTTCCAAGTTCGCAAATTGTCTGCTGTAGATGTTAGTATATTCTCTCTCTACAGACAACATGATCATCACCGGAACTGCGGCATATCAATCTAATGAGAACCCGGTTGTCAGCATGCTTCAGCACGAAGAACTTATGCATGGATCTTACTGGTGCCTTGAAAACGACAAACAAGTGTGTTTCGTCGTGTGTGTCGAGAGCCTCACAAACACCACACAAATCCTTTGCGCAATATGCACATCGGAACCAGGCTCCGTGAATGCGCTCTAGACAGCGATCGCAAAGTGCTGTGGAATGTACGAGGAAGGAGAGATATTCTGTTTGTAGAGGGTAAGACAAAAGTTACCGCAAACTGATATTCCCGCAAACCTTTCGGGTCTGCAAGAGGAGCGAGACCACCCACAGGCCCGGCTGGGACTTTGTATCTATAAAAATTTGCTCAGATTGTGCAATCCGCGCAAACAAAGAAGAAAAAAAGACATACAGCTTAGGCAAGAACCCAGAGGGGGACTGAAGCGAGCGATAAACTGGCCGAGGAAGTTTAAAGAACGCGTGCATGGGATCGTGAAATATATACGAGCGCTCCTCGCAAGACGCACACTAGTTCGCTATAGTTAGCTGCGGTTTTGTACCATAAGGCGAGACACACAGACCAAGCTGAATGCATTGGGCGACGAGGGGCATGTTGCGCATTGAAACCTCGTTCCGAAAACAGTCTGTCAAAGAGTCATTTGTAGGGGAACTGTCTTGGTGTCTCGGTTTGTGCACGAACCTCATGGCATCCATCGCAGATTATCCGATGGTCTTCTGGTGGGTCATCTTGGGCGGCGTGCTGCATGCGAGAGCCCACTACAGTTTGCGCGTAGGAAGAATAAACCGAAGAAGGTTTCGAGTGGCCTGCAGTGAGAACATGTGCGGCATCCCGGCCAGTCCAAAGATGGATGGCACGGCGCGAAGCAGTCTGGACCTCCTGCGTTTCAAGTGGGTAGGGAATCTATTGGATGTCAGATAGAACGAATGCCCTCGAGAAATTATGACACGCGCAGACCTTTATCATAATATGCGAAGATAAGTGCCCTCCATCGGACGAATCTAGGTTCCCTGGAAGTCCTGCCGATTCACAGTTAGAGCAGATGTCAACAGAATCACATATTGCACAATGAAAACGGGCGCCGAGAATGTCCTGGAGGCAACTGTGGCAATATAAAAATCATCAAAAACAAAGTCAAGTCAAGATAGAAACATACTGTGCGCATTTAACACCTGGGTGCTTCATGGCTGCGGAATAATATGTATGTTAAAGAAAAATGTAAAGGGGCTAGGCGCGTACACTGCTCTTCGTTGGTGTCCTGCAGCGTTGCTGTAGCGGGTAGATATTCGGGTTCACTCCTCGACCTCGTAGGTTTCTCCATGACAAGCAAGAAAGCGTGGGCAGGATGTATGTCATGGACTTGGCTGGAAACACAACCAATTGGTGAGCAGGTGGTCAAGATTTAAGATAAAACATCAAAAACCTATAGCAAGCACGACAAAGGTTGAATTTCTTGCAAGATGCACACTTGTAGCGCTTCCCAGTAATTGATGTATTGCAAGTTGAACATTTACATGTTAGCATATCTTCTTGTTCTAAAAGCGACTCCTCCGTTGTTAACACAACAAAATGAATAATTGGAGGTCTAATACGCACCGACATCATCCCAACCTTGGTGTCCCCACACCTTCTCGAAATACGCGTGGCGAAGTTGTCCTTTATGCCGGGGCGCAGAACGTATCCACAATGACATTGCATCCTCAGGTGACGTAGGCTCTGGACCGTCAATACTGCCCACCCGTTCAGTACTAGCACAAAGGGCGTGGTAGATGCCTGCGGCTTCTATACACCCGGAGCAAAGTTCATAGCCGACATTCTCCAACTTGGACAGAGGACTGGATCCTTGAGAGTTGCACAGCGTTGGGCTCGAGGATGGGAGACAAGGTAAAGGCTTGTCGACGCGATGTTCGTTACGAGTATGTGGAGAGCCGCTCCAAATTGTCAAGTCCGTTCCCGAGCAAAATGGGGACGAAGAATGTCGAAAGGTCTTATGTGCGGAGGGTGGGTAAGAATGCACGACATCTATATCCCTCTCTTTCCCCTTGCCAATACCGAGGGTCGAACCGCTCGGCAGGGGTGAATTGCATACCGGTTCTTTTTCCCC
This sequence comes from Boletus coccyginus, assembly GCA_025782845.1. Taxonomy (NCBI): domain Eukaryota; kingdom Fungi; phylum Basidiomycota; class Agaricomycetes; order Boletales; family Boletaceae; genus Boletus; species Boletus coccyginus. The sequence goes on along the minus strand of JAHZSR010000002.1, from coordinate 1,130,194 downwards.
ACACATCGCGCACACATACCGAATAGCATCTAGCAACACTCCGCACTCGGAACACGTCGTAAGCGTACCAGGCGGAGGAACGGCAGGAGGGAGGAATTGTGGGGCATCCGGAGGAATATCGGTGGGGATAGTGAAGGGATTCTGCTCCGGAATAGATGGGGATACAGCGGAGTATCCGGGGTCTTCATCAGGGACCTTCTGCTGCGAAGCAAGCCAACTGAGCTGCAAGCTATTTGGCCTCACGTGCCCGGATGACGAACTCGTGGAAGGCTCATTCTCGTCCTTCATGCTCAACCCGTCTTCGTATCCTGAATCATGTGTTGAAGAGCCCCCGCCGGTGTAGGAGTAATAATACTTTCCCCGTGGATCCCGTTGCAGTGCAAGGTCACCGTTTATGTTCTCCTGCGAATGCTGATCCTCTGAACATGACATTGATACTGATCGAGAGTCGGACTCGGATGGTTCGGGTGTAGCGCCCAGCATGGCCTTGATGGTGCGTGCGTTCTGATCACGGAGCCATGCTGCTCCTCTGTCTCGCGCCGACAAGGAGAGAACGTGTTCGAAAGGCGAAGCGGTGTGGGACCCATCATCTTCCAAGTCGGCAATTGGTCCCCTTTCTGTCCAACTGAGCTCTCCGTTGCTCCTGTTTCTTCCTTTGTACTCCTCCAAGCTTGCCAAACTCGATGTATCACTCAAGCTGGGGCCATCGTAATCCACCATTATGTGAACTCGTAGGGTGATGCGTCGTTTGCTGCCGAAACTCCTCCCAGATAGTATGGATGCTGCAGAGGAAAGAGGTGGGTCATCCGAGCCGGCCTGGAAATACTGAATGGCCTCTGTGAGATCCGATTCCGTTGAGATATCGGTGACTTCGCCATCATCATCCTTGTAAGAGATCACGTAGGGGGTAGCATAGAGGGAGAAGCACTGTTCGATCTACACAATGCCAACGTGCCGACTTAGTTAGCTTCTAGTCGTTAATAGCTTGCTTCGTAAACACACCTTATTCTTCAAGAGATCGTAAGAACAATTCTTGGCCGATGCAAAGCTAATGTGCTTGTTCCACCGGTCAAACGTACACTTTACAACAAGTGGTCTGTCCGGACGGACATACATGCTTTGACAGGCAACTAATTGGAGTGTTTGGAGAGTCTCCACGACAGCACCGCCGCATTGCCGTTCCGCAGCCAGCAGATGGGCGTAATTGTGTAAGCGTAAGCTGATTTGAGTCAGATCACTGCCACTCGAACTGCAGACGAAACACGCTGCAAAGTGCTCATTATTACGATTGAACAAACAATATTGCGAAGAGGGAAAGAAAATGAATGCGTAAAAAAGTTAGCTCAGTGGGCACAATATTACTTAAGACAAGTGGAAGCTGCCGACTCCTTCCTTCATCGCTGTACATAACTTCTCTCTCATTGCTTTCTTCGAACTGTAATCCGGAAGCTTCAAGTAGTTGACGCACGTCATGACGCTAGGCAAATAGTCATCAGCAGTGAGTGGGGCCTCGTGTGGTTTCCGAACGACGGTAAGTGGCGGACCAAGGCCCCGAAAACCTGTTGGAGTTGGGCAGTCATGTGAGTCTGACTAGCGCCTGCAAGACGAGGTAACCAACCTCCGATAGGTAACTTGGGGCTCCCAGTAATAAATTGCAAGAAATCACGCCGTGTGGTCACGTCGAATTCAGACATCAGCTCAATCAAGTCGCGAATCGAACGACTTTCCCCGTTGAACCCATGGTCGGCCTTGATGGCTTCGTTCAGAGCTGCAATATCGTGTCAGCACTGCTTTAGTAGAGACAATACAAACGCACTTTCGATACTCCAGTCTTCGTCAGAATTGCCAAAAAGCATCGCCAGTTCATCCGCAGAGAATGCCTGCAGATCGGAAACTGGGAAGACTTTCGAGAAGCCTTCTCTGAATGCTTTAGCCTGTGGTCGGGCCCCTATCCCGATAATGGCATCCAAGACTTCGTGGATGTATTGTTCCGCATTGTCAGAAGTCACAGGAATGTCACGACCACCGGGCTGGTTATCGGAGGTAGGTCAGGATGAGCTGTCCCTGGGAAGGATTCACAGATCACGTACTCTTAGCTCAATGTCGTAGCCTGGCAGAGTGAAATCGAGAGCAAGATCCTCAACATTAACAATGTCCATTAACGCAACTTTGCGGAAAAGCTGGTTTATGGCGATGAGGACGTGAGGGTATACGTAAACAATGAGGAACCAACCTTCTCAGCCTGTCCTTTGATGGACACATAGTTTTGTAGTTTTGCGAGAGAATTAGCAAGGTCATTGTCAACCAACTAAGACGCAGTAGGACGCAATGAGCGAGATTCGTCAGGTCAACAATCGACCACGCACCCTCAGTGAATCAATGGTCAATGGAACTTCTTCCCCCAGAACAAGCCTAATGAAGATCTTGTTGAGAGAAAGATCGATGATCCTAGAGTCCAACATCGCTTTGGCCACATACTGCCCGATCACTCGGAGGATGTGGGTCCGTTTTCTTCAGAAAGTGAGTTAGGAGAATAAATGAGTTAAAATGAATCACATACTGTCCACCATCGTTCGCAATGTCGTCGGGGGTAATGGGTGCCGGATAAAGCCCAGTAGGGTGATGGACATAGATCCCAGGAGAACCCGCATCCGCATCACGCCAGATCTTCAAGTCCCTACGCGCAAATTCTTTGGAAACAAGCGAGTAAAACTCCAGCGTCGGACCAAGACCAGTGCCGACTTCTTCGAAATATTCCACCTCCAAGATCGAAGATGATGATCCATAAAGTTCGAACACCTTCACCGCGGATTCAAGAATGTGTTTGCGTGATATACGAACTTTCTGGCGCTGAAGTCGACCAAGGAACCCGATTCCATCATCACGACGTGAGGTGTCCTGTCCTCGATTCTGTTGACTTTGCCACTTCAGGATAAGGCGTGCATAACCGAATGACGTGGATTGCAGGTAGTTATAGCGAGTGGCAAATGGGAAGAGGAAAGGGAAATTTTGAGGGAGGTCAATCGCCCAGTCGGGCAAACAGGAACTGGATGCAACATCAAGTATTTATCACCAACACCGAAGAAAAACAAACCTCGCAACGATCATCGGCTCTTCTAGTTGCCGGGTGAGCTTGGCCGTCAGCTTGTTGTTGATAAACGCAGACTCTGGCAAGGCGTGGCGTTCAAGAGGCCTTGCGGGACGTTCAGCCTCCGTCGCATTGAGCTTGTGGAGAACGCGAAGAAGACGTAGTATCTTGGCATACGGAGCGTCGTCGGGCAGCGAAGAAAGGGTAGGGGTGGGTGATCGGATCCTTGCAGTCACTTCACTTCGTGCTGAGGTATGTCCCATTAGTAAATTGTGGCAGGGGCGTCAGGGCGGTGGGGAATCTTACTTTCTTGGCTGGGGGGTGGTCCACTGACTTTCTTAAACTTGATTGTGTATACCCCTTGCCACATAGCACTTGATGGCAATGCACCTACCTTCTTCCTCATCTCATGCTGATGGATGGCGCCATATATAGTCAAATCTAGTGGAAGTAAGTGATCGTCCATCCGGAACTCAAGATGCCAATCAGTGGGTTTCGCCTTGAGAGCCGCAGCGTAGGAGGATTTCTGAACATTTCCCTGCCGAATCGACGATATAGGTGGGGCGCCTCCTTTCGAGGAATTCGGTGTTGCTATGCGCGTACCATCCGGCGTTTGGGCTTCAATGCTCCCATCATCTATGATGTACCACGTCAGTACAATCATGATAGCAATTCCTGCGACCCACCTTCGGCGACAGACAAAGTCACGGTCTTGTCAGCTCCTAGGTCTCCATCCTCATCCTCTTCGAAGACCTATAAATCTTAGCGTCAGAATAGCTCGCCACTGGGGGAAGTCGAACCTGACCTCTGCGTCAACTTCATCATCCGTAAGTTCAGTAGCTTGTCCGCTCTCTTGAATCAAAGGTTCTTCCCGCCTTGAGATACTGTCCAAGGCTGAGGTCGAGCTGCTCGTAGCAGAGGAAACATTGTCGGAAACCGTCCCAGACGAGCCCAATGTTCCGTTTTTCACGCTGAGACGTTGGCTACGTCTTCGGCGAACTTCATTCGGTGGCAGAGGAGCATCTGACGATGACGATGGAGGTAGAATCGCGGGCGCTATTATAGTTTGACTTGCTTCATGGTCAAGCGGTGCCCGGGAAGCAGTTCCTGAACCGAAGCCAGATGCAGCCAATGTTGCAAGCATGTTAGACAAGCGTCCACTAGACATCAATCCGGTAACCCGAGGGCGAAGGTAGTCGTTAAGGGCCTGGAATGTCGCGATTGCGTGGATCGATACAACCATGTTCTGCAGATTTCGTGGGATATCTGAGTCGTCATCTGCAATCAAACGGAGCCGTAATTGGCGAGCGAGTAAGGACGGAGAACTTCGTTTAGAGTCTGGGAAAACTAAGTCAATGACCAACCATGCACACAATAAAGAAATATTTACCGTCGCTCCCTTGTGCGATAGTGATCACCTCAAAGTTCTCCATCCTCGTCAGGCTTTCTTGCAGCTTCTTAACCAAAACGGCGAGGGGGGATGGGTTCAAATTTCCGATTCTGGACGACCGGGTGAAGGTTTCGAACAGAATTTCTTGACGGCGCTTGACCGAAACTACGTATTCTCAGTAGGCATTCCCCGGACACTCGAAAATCGACTAACCTGAGCCTTTCTCTGTGGAAAAGCGAAGAAGACCCTCGACAGCACCACTTCGGAGCAGTTCAAAACTGGAGACCGAACTCTCTGAGGCAAAGTGTTCCGAAAACTCTCTCGAGGTGGAGACCATAGCTTGCTCAGACACGTCTGGGGCAGAAAGCTTTTTGACTAAGCGTCGAAGATCGTCGAATGAGTCGTCACCGTTACCGCCGCCATCGTCTTTGCCAAGTGAGTACTTGAATCGCATAACACGAGCTCGCAATGTGATCGCATCTTCTGGTTCAAGGGAGAATAAATGATGTTTTCTGTGTCCCGATATTGCAGACGAAGCGTAGATGGCTACATCTCCCGTAACAGAGAGGTCTGGCATGTCCTTGTCCTTTGGCTTTGTCGTGGAAAGTGTTCTGGAAGCAAAAACTTCGATTTCATGGAAAACACCTTCCCTCCGTAAGGCTGGCCTATATTCAGAAGGAAGCTTTTGCAAAAGAAGGTCGACTAGCTGTAAAGCCCCAATGATCAGTGATGGGTGATCTTTCGATGACAGGATTGACGACGCGAAGCTAGCAACTGGGACCAACTGAAGAAGTAGTCAAAACGGATAGCCGGAGGGTGAATGAAAGTGCTAACATGTAACGCAGTCCTGAGTTCGGCTCCTTCTAAAAAGCCCACGGCCTTTAATAGACCCGTAAGCGTCTTGACACGAATCGGTGTGATCACGCTCGCGGCATAAACATCAATGAGGATGGGAACTATTAACTGGATGAAACGCCCAACGACCTCTGGCTTGGAACGTAACAATTTTGTCCTGTCCGAGGGAGGTTCTGCACCGGAAACAAGAGGCATTGCCTCATCAGTATCCTGAGCCTGAGGATCCGATTCTTGAGTGGAATCGTGATGCCCAACAAGGTTCTGTGGCATATCAGGTGTCATCACTAAGTCGGTAAAGGGATGAGAAGCTGCAGTAGCAGCCTGGCGGGCAGCAGTGCGGTCAGCTTTGGCCCTAGCTTTGACCATCCTCGCTAAAGCTTTGTCCGTGTAGCCCTTGTGATCAAAAACGCCATCTAGTAATATGTGAGCTCCCCGCTCTGTAAAGAAAATGAAGTTATCTACCTTTTGGAAGGGGAGGCATGAGTTCAGATATTAAACCGAGCGCCTCTTCTACCTGATCTTTGGAGCGGTGTGCCAAGTTCTCCATTACTGTCATGTGTGTCACATCACCCCCAAGGCCCTGGCCGCCCCCGATCATTTCGGTAGACGCAGAAGGTAACACACCCGTAAGAATCTGGTAAAGTGTGTCCACAATGTCTGCTTGCAACAAAGCGAGGGCAATCCGGGGACTAGCGCGAGCTGCAGTAGCTAACGCCCTTAGAAGTAAGGTGTATGTATTCGCTGCAATCAGGGGCGATCCTCCCGAGGGCATGAGGAGAAGATTTATGGCACGGATCGCTGTTTCGTCCAAAAGGTTCTCGAGGTTCTCCGTGGATGCACGATGGTAGGAATCGATGATTCGGATAACACAAAGACAAGCAAACTCAACTAGTCTTTGATCAGAGTACCCCAAACAGTTGCGGATTATCGGCCAGACGCCAAGAACCATGGGATAGTGGTCAGAAGAAATATTCCTGCAACAGTTTGCGGCAGCCTGAAGTGCAGTTCTTTGAACGGCGATGGAGAAAAAGTCGAGGTAATTCAGCAAAGCCGCCAGTCCATTTTCACGAACGATGGAGCTTGGGAACTCCTCCGAGATCTTCTCCAATGTCTGCAATAATGTTGTCAGGCAACACAAGATGCACGAAAAAAGCGCAACCTACACTGAGGGTCTGCTCGGCTAAATCAATATATGAGATCTCTATCAGCTTGCTGCAGAGAACAGGGATAGCGCCATGATAAACTACGGTGTGCGCCACTCCCGGAAGAGCCTCCATAAGGTTGGCGAGGCACCTGCAAGCAAGCATTTGAGCCTCGAGGTTGTCGTCCCCCTGATAGTTCCCCCCAGCGCTTATTGCCAAGGCTGCAGCGAGAGCGGCATCAGAATCGTGATCTTCATCGTCGCCTCCTTCATCGTCTTCGTCTTCGTTCACGCCTCGTCCCCCTAAAATCTTAACGAGCTCACGCACGAACTCTTCGACCTGGAATGAACCAGCCAAGGTGTCTTCGGTAGATATAGAAAGTAGTTCGCTCAACTCTTGCAGAGTTACAAGACGAGTGGTTGGACTGGCAGTGGCCTTGATATTGTTCAACATGGTTTTGAGGCGCCCCGAAAGGGATACCATGTATGACCCAAGGTGTCGGTAGTCACCAAACATGGTCATCGCAGCGGTCTCATCCAGGCCACCAAATCCTCGGGGACTTTCTGTTGGAGATCGCTCCTCGTCATCTCCACCATCGTCAATATCACCCTCGACAGGTAGAGGTTCATTATCACGGTCATCTGCGTCGTCATCGTCATCCACATAACTATCCCTCCGATCTTCCTGCGAAGGTTCTTCGCACTTGGGCATTTCGGCGTCAGCCATATCGACATCTTCATCATGAATTCTAGAGGTGCTAGCAGTGGTGGCAGTCTTCGCCTTAGCGGCCACCTTGCCTTTGGTCGGAGAAGGCCTAAGGGTGTAACTTTAACACACGGCTGTACGAGAGAGAACTACACATGCCTTGACTTTTTCGGCATTGGAGCAGAGATCGAGTTTGAGGGGCCGGCTCGGGATCTCAAGGAATAGGCAGTAGTTCTAGTGCGTTTGGAAGACGATAATGCGGGTGAGTTGTACCCCTCTTCTTCCGAATCAGCTTCAGGCGCAGCACGTTTCTTCCCTTTCTGGTCCTTAGTCGGTTCGTTGATAGTGAGAGATGATGTTGAAGCTGATGGAAAAGTGACTCTCCTTGCCCTGGAACCGCGGTAGATGAGCGTCAGACACAATAATGTCGGAAGGCTCACAGGATGACAAACCTTTTAGAAGCTCGGGTAGAATCGTCGATAGAGTCCTTTGCTTTGCCCTTTCCTGAAGTAACTTCGCGGAATCGTTTGTTCTTTGAAGTCGTGGGCTTAGGTGTGCGGGTGTTTTCCGGTGCAGTTGATTGCTCCACTGCGTCGCTCTCCCTGTCTCTTGCTTGTTCGCGTTCTTTCTCTTTCTGCCTGGCAGCCTTGACTCTAGCACTGGAGCGCAGCGATTTTGATTCAGCGACAGTAGTTGGGGTGGAAGTGGATGGAAATTGGGCTGATTCTGATTGAGGTAACTGGGAGGTGCTGGAGCTTGTGGCCTCTTGTTGATGGATAGGTTGGAAGTCCATTTAGAGCATACCCCCAGCCATCGATTCAGAGAGTTAAACAGAAGTCTAAGACAAGGTCGCGGTCAAGGAGAAGGAGACAGAAGGGTTGTTGGAGAGCGTGAGCGTGCTAATTGAAGGAGTATTGCTTCGGCCAGCGTAGGCGAAGGCGTGGGAAACCTCGCAACGCTAGTGGCACAATGGACCCTAGTTGTCCGTGACAAACGCATAAAGTGAGATACCAAGCTCCGTCAGAACTTTGAGCGAGCTCGGGACCCTGTTTACCCCAACGACTCCCTCAGAATCTCGTCCACACTCTTGACAAATATTTCCACAATCTTCTCAATCTCCTCTGTCGTCGCATTGTACGCAGGACTCAATATAATATGGTCGCCTTTAGACCCATCAAGGTTGGCACCTCCATTCATTCCAATGGCAATGAGGCCGTTCTTAAGGCAGCGTGCTTGCACAAGCATAGCAAACGTTTGCATCTTGAAACCGAGCATTTCTTCATGACCCGAGAAATCAAACTCGATGCCCCAAAATGCGCCGCGACCGCGAATGTCGAATGTGAATGGCTTGGCCATTGCTCCTTCTGCCCGTAGTCCCTGATGAAGGAGCTTCCCCATTAGTTCACCGTTCTGTACGACCCTTGGGAGTAAATTTTCCTCTCTAATTACCCTTTGTACGGCCAAGGATGCTGCACACGCCAATGGATGCGCCTAGGAGAACGGTGAGATCGCCCCGTGTTCCAAAGGAAAAGTCGCTCTACCTGATAGGTGTGTCCATGTTTAAGGAGACCCGATCCGCCCCGTATACCTCTTGCAACTTTAGGAGATAGGAGCACTGCTCCGATGGATGCATATCTATTTGGCCCTCCGTTAGATAAATGCCTGCGGCATGAAGTTACGTACCCTCCGCCAAGACCTTTGGCAACCGCCTGTAGATCAGGAGCTGCCCCATCACCAACACTCTGCCATGCGTGTAAGGAGCCCATCCCTAGAAACGCAGATTATGACACCGCTCCGTGGACAACGAAAATCAACTTACTGCCCATCCCAGACATGACCTCGTCCAAGATAAACAAGGCTCCGTACTTCTCACAAACAGACTTCATCGCCGCGAAGTATCCCTTCGGGGCACCTAGAACACCAGTGGTGGCACCGACGACAGTCTCTGCGGCGACTTGGATTAAACTAAGTGCTGTATGAGACACCAGAATGTAAAGAGCTCACATCCAATTACGGTCTCCGGGCCAAGCTCAATGAACTTGTCTTCTAGCTCTTGTCGAAGGTGCTCAACGTACTGCTCTTCTGTTTCGTGTGTTTTTTGGAAGCGTTTCGTATAAGCCGGAGAAACGTGATGGAAATGCTCGTTGTCGAGGATGTCTGCGTAGGGTGCACGCCGACTGGGATGATGAGCAAGCGACAATGTGCTCAGAGTGTTGCCATGGAAAGACAGTTGACGGGCAATAAAATTCATTCTTCCAGGTTGTCCAATCTCGACGAAATACTGTGATGACCTTAGGTTAGATAGGAAGATTCGTCTCGGATGTCGCCAACCTGTCTTGAGAGCTTGATTACAGCCTCCATAGCCTCAGAACCTATTATCGAATGTTAGAAGCTACATTTTACTTGTTTGGAAGTTATACTTGCCACCGGATGCGAAGACTACGAGTTCAAACGCCCCACTGCTTGAATCGACGAGGAACTCTGCGAGTTCTTCTGCAGGCTTGCTGGATAGTTGCATATTATATACATCTGTCGAGTGCCATGCGGGTGTCAGTCATATCAGAGGTATCAACAGAGACGGACAAGGAAGGGTATCAAGCTGTTCTTTGATGGCGGCGATGACCTTTGGATGGCTGGTACCAATGCACGAGACGGCTGCCCCTCCGACCCCGTCGATCACACGACGACCATCTTCAAGGTCGACATAGATGCCCTCACCGCGGACCGCAACAGGCGGTGTCCACGGTGTCCTATGTAGAATAGAAGTAGTGGTAACAGACATCGGGGAAGTACGGGGTGAATGATGAGCAGAAATAAGTATCTCTAATCAATTATAGGCGAGATTATCATAAGGATTATATACGGGCCGAACGAGCATCAAGGAATACTGAGACAGAAGGGGAACTCGCACACAATTGATACATGCTAACCCTCAAAGGCAACCATCGATAATGGATTGGAATGACGAGGGATGTGCAGCTAGGAAATGCCAATCCATCTATGATAATACACGCCTTCGCAGTGGTGGCAACTTTGTGTTGGTTTCTTCATCAAGTTTATGTAAAGGGGGGGCGGATTTCTTGAATGTCCTGTACTCGTACGATGGGATGTGAGATCAATGGGAACTGCAGTACACGTCGGAACGCAAAAATCAAATAGTGTACACTTGCCGGAATCCAAAATTTTTTAACGCAACCCATATTATAAACACATTCATACCGTATGCATGCAATAAAATAAGAATTTGTTCAATGGAGACGCCAAGCGTGACATCCGGCAGAGATATCTCACCTATTACGGGAAGGATACTTAGCATATAGCACACTGGTATGGAGTTGGTGTGCCTGCATTAATTGCCAGGGACCATGTGTACATGTTTGTTACAATTATATGACAGATAATTTGGATAATTGACACCAAAAATTATAGAGTACACATTGCCTGAATGTACAATGTATATACCAGACACTTGGATACTTCGAGTGGCGAGCGCAAGTCGGGCACGGGTCATGGCGTACGAAAACTCACACGGTTTTCAAGACTTGGTGCTCGCCTCTCCTTTGTTTCGCTCACCTCTCCTTGCCTCTTGCCTTGCCTCAACGTGTCGCTCACACGGGCTCGGCTTTGCTTCACCCTCACCCAAGGCTCGTCACTGATCACCCTGCCCTCCCCTCGTCCTCAAATTCATTCTCCTGCCCTCATCTCGCGCCGCAACCCATGAGCATGAGCATGCATGCTCACTCGCGCACCATTGCCTCCACTTGCCGTGCCCTGCCGCGCACCGCGCGTGCGCACACACTCTGCTCCTGCCAGTTGCCGATAATGTCCACGACGTTGCAAGAAGTCGCCATGGTGGGGAGAATGGAAAAGGAGCGCGAGAGAGAGGAACTCAACGAAAAAGAGGTACGATCGATCGGATGACGCAGCCACATCGACGCACTCCATTTGCTGTGCCCGGCATCTCCACCGCACCTGCGACATGTGCTCAAGCACACGCTCCGCTCCCGCCAGTCACGGGTAGAAATAACATAGCATACATGTTGTAATCTAAAAACATTGTATGATCCGAGTCTATGTGTGATGTATATCTACAAAATACTGGATCCATGGGTAACAGAAGATGTAGCCCGTATAGTACGACGCACATGCGCTGACAGGTTCCACTGTATGTACATGGTATAGTAGCTGTATGTACATTGTATAATAGCTGTATACACACTATAGAAAGAGGGTCCAATCAACTCATGAGATTATTTTAAATTATGTCCTGCAATAATGCCGGAATCCAAGACATGTACATAATCTACATATTGGCTCCATAATCGCCAAAAAAAATGTTGGTTGTACAATTTTTACAAACCGACGTGTACTCGGAAAAGTTGCCAGGACTCGGCTCCGAGCCACGCCACTTTGCTACGCGTGTGAAACCTGCTGCATGTCCATGTCCCCTCTGTCAGTATCACATGGAACCATCAACGAAAAAGCGCAAAGAACCTCCTCCAAATCGCACTCTATTGGATTTCTTTCCAAGTACTGATGCGATAAAGCGAGCAAGAGTAAGAACGTCACAACTGTTTGTGCCTAGTGTACGACGGACCAAGGTGGCATCAAGAGAAATAGTTGTCATCGGCTCTGACAGTGACGACGGTGCCTGTGAGAAGGAAAATGGAACTCGATTGGACCCCAAGACAGGAGTCTCTGAAGACTTTCAGTTTCTGACCCCAGTCACGTCCACTCCAACATCTACAGAAGACCTAGATGCCTTCGGTGTGCCCTCAGCGCTGTTGCGACCCCCTAACCCGTGTATCGAGTCATCGAGCAATCGGTCTCATACACAGCAACCCTCAACCTCCTCCGAACCAGACCATTCAGAATCCATGTTTGGCGTTCCAACTCTCCTGTTGGAGAAAACTTCCAACAGTTCGTATTTCTGGTTTTTTTTTTTTGTAGACCCAGGATGGTCTTAATTCTGTACAGGAGACCAGTCGACCGAAAAGACTCAAATTAATCCGTCTGCGAAGGAAAACATGACCACTATGGTAGGGTGTAACTCAGCTATTATCCCTGCAGTTGAGTTTCCCATCGGGGAATGGGCCGTTGGAGACGACGAACTCGGTGCTTTGGAAGTATTGGACAATACCGCCGAAATTAGAGAACCTTCGGACGAAGAACGCTTTTGTCCGGTTTGCGGCATTGATTTGACAGGAATCCTCGTTCTTGTAAGCGCTCAGTGGACCTCGTAACTCTAGTCCACTGACCTTCGCTATCCTCGCCGGTTAGGAAGCACAAACTCATGTCAATGAATGTCTCGATACAACGACCTTGCCAAAAGACAACATGATTACGCAAGAATGCCCATCAAATGCGATGTTAATCAAACCCGACTTGGCAGGCGACGTGTACACCGTGCTAATGAATTCGCACAAGGAGGATGGAATTTGGGTAGAGGCGGATGCCACCGCTGACCATGACCTCCGGCCAGCTCGGGGAAACCGTAGACAGGCTCCATTTTACAAGGTATTGCAGGGGATGCCAATCGCAGTGGATGCTTTTTGCTATGGTACCATCCCTGGTGTCACAGCGTATTTCCTGACGTTTGTTCAACCCTTCCACTGTTTATATGTCTACGCTGACAGTACGGACAGCCACGCGCATTCCGATCACTACACCACTCTCGGATCCAAGTGGAAGAGTGGTCCTATATATTGTTCAGGTCAATGCACGAGCAGCCTGTCGAACCTATGCTAATGTTTCTGCAGAGGAGACCGCCAATTTAATTATACACATGCTAGCTGTAGATCCCAGATGGATCCATCCCTTGCCACTGGACACACCGACAATGATACCGAATACTGGAGGAGTGAGTGTGACCCTGATTGAAGCTAATCACTGCCCGGGTTCCTGCCTGTTCTTCTTTGAGGGGCGGCAAACAGTTGATGCTGGTGACAGCGCTTTCAAGTCCCTGTTTATAGGTTCATCAAGAATCTTTCGCTACCTGCATTGTGGGGATTTCCGTGCATCACCGGGTCATGTCATCCATCCCGCTGTGAAAGGAAAGCACATCGATCACATCTACTTGGACACTACGTACCTCGATCCGAAGGTTTGTCGTGGCCCTTCATTCTGCTGTCGAAAAATTCAAGGAAGAACAGTACACATTTTCACCTCAGCCACTTGTCATCTCTGCTTGTGTAGAGTTAACCCGGAGACTGGTGACGGGACGGGTTGGAGACGACCCCAATACAAACCGGAATCTCACGATAGACAGTTGGGTGAAGTCTTCGGCCTCCGTTGAGAGGGGAGGACAAGGGACGCTGCAGGAGCGCATCCTTGTGATAGTAGGGTAAATGGAGTGCTTGTTGTTTGAATCTCAGCTAATTTTATTTCTAGCACGTATTCAATAGGAAAGGAGCGTATTGTCAAAGGTGGGGGTGGGCTAATCCCTCATCCAAGTTGCAACTGATTTCGCACCCAAGCGATTGCTCAAGCTCTTGGGTCGAAAATCTACTGCGATCCACGCAAGACTGCTATACTACGCTGTCAGGCTGATAAGGAGCTACACGCTCTCCTGACCGCTGATCCTGAAGAAGCAAACGTCCATATATTGCCGTTGGGGACAGTCACTTCAGATAACCTCAAGTCGTATCTTCAAAGATTGAAGGGCACGTTTGCGAGGGTTATTGGGTTTCGGCCGACAGGGTGGACGTGAGTCGTTCAGCCTCGATACTGCTTTTGGTTGACTTCTTCATAGTTACTCTCCGCCAGCCGGCAGTAATCTTAATGGCTCAATTCAGTCCATTATCTCCCATGGCCAGTCACGACATTTCTCTTACACAGATCTCCAGCCTTCGCAAAAGTCATCATATAACATCCAGATATTTGGGGTGCCTTACTCGGAGCATAGCTCTTTCTTTGAACTTACTTGCTTTGCTGTGTCATGCGACTGGGGAAGGATGATACCCACCGTGAACGTAGGTAGCCCTGCCTCAAGAGCCAAGATGACCAAGTGGTTGAAACGATGGGAGTCGGAGAGAAGGTGTACCAAGCCCTTTGTCATACAACCCAGAACAGCCGATTACTGGTAATCCGAGCCACCTTGTTGAAATCATCGACTCCACTGTTTCGTATGCGAAGATTGAGCCTCATCACTACGATTGATGATATTGTCATATTCATATGCACCATGCGATCGGCGGCATTTTTTTAATCGTCGGGAAGAGCATACACATGGAGGCGCACACACACGAAAAAGAAACCGACAAGAACCAGAGATAACGCGTATCTATTGGTCAGCGGCGCGTCTCCTCCGGAGGTCTCTCTCCTCAGAAATCGTCAGCTTGGTACCCTTGCCCTTCGGTAACGATATCCAAGGTTTAGTGCCTTGACCGATAACAAAGATGTTCGAGATCCTATAATTGCCAATAGTTGGGGGCTCGCTAGTGCACGAAACGCGTAAGGTCACATACCGTGTTGCGAACGTGCGATCGAGGGAATCTTTGACATGGACGATATCGAAACCTCCAATATGCTTCTCACGGTGAATGATGACACCTGCACGACCCATGTTACGACCACCAGTGATCATGACGATGTTGCCGGTGTCGAAGGGTACAAAGTCGGTGATTTTGCCTTGCTCGAGGTCAAACTTCACAGTGTCGTTGACCTTGATGGCTGGATCGGGGTAACGGATTGTGCGTCCGTCGTGAGTGACAACATGGGGGACACCCTTGGCACCGAGGGCCACTTTGCGGACTTTGAGAAGTTTGTAGGTAGCCTCCTCAGGAGTGATGCGATGAATAGTGAAGCGGCCTTTGACATCATACAGCAGACGAAAATGTTCGCCGGACTTCTCGATCGAGACGGTATCTGTTACAATATAACTGTACTGTCTCAGAAAAGAGCTGAATTTGCTCACCCATGAAACCAGTGGGATAGGTAGGGTCGGTGCGCACTTTTCCATCGACTTTGATAAGGCGTTGGTTGACGATTGTAATAACCTCACGACCGGTCAGAGCATACTTGAGCCTGTTTCGGAGAAAAATCGAAAGAGGAAGGGATTCGCGGAGCTTATGAGGACCGGGGGATGGGCGGGGAGCCTGTGATCTATATATGAGCTTCAAAGGAGTATGAAAGGGATCAAGTTCCTCACGTAGGTGCCGCTCAACTTGTCGAGCATCCATGCGGATGGAGCTGCGAGGCGTTTCAAGTGCTTTTTTGGTCCACGGGCCTACGAAACAGAGAATGCATCAGATGCCGTGAAGAGAGCGAGAGGATGGCGAGAATGCATATCCAGTTCATCCCAACAAGGCGGTCAGCATCCACCCATTCAGTAGCAGAAAACATTGAATTACGGTCTTTCCGCATGTACACAAGCGTATCAGAGGACATACGACTGACCATGATGGGTTTCTTGAAGAGGCGGCGACGACGACAGCGACGACCTTGATTTCGATATGTGTAGGTATTCGAAACGCTACAGCTGGGATAGTTTAGGGTAGGCCATTTATGGCACGTGATCTTGACCACGCGATGTTGCTGTGGCTGTGCACCATATTCGGCGTTGCGTTGTTGAGCGTTGCCAAGCCTCAAAGCTTCACTGCGCGCACAGGAGTCGTGGTCCTCTTCCAACCTTCTCGCCAACGCTCTTTCCTCGGTGGGATGCAGAAAAGTCGCCTTGCTGCAGATCCCGTCGCATACCCCAAATATAATGGATACCATGATAATCTTACGAATTCCGGGCGTGCTTGGCAGGCCAGCAATCCCTCAGAAGAACCACTGTCTATGTCACAGGGCGCTTGGATCCGATTAGACCACCGGTCCTCGTTTTCTTTTTCCTCGATCTCGGAAAACCTCAAGAGGTATTTTTTCCGCCGGCCATTCGCATCAGATGCACACCACTTTCCCCCGTCTTTCGTCCGTCGCAACCGCAGTCCTTGGTCATCAGCAGCAGGACCTTCCACCGCTCCCACCGCCCGCTTTCTTATTTTATGTATCTTTTGGTACACCACATCTGCCCTGTCGTCAAACACGGGGAAAGCGATCCTCGAACAGTTTCGCTACCCCGTCACTCTCACCATCATCCAATTTGGTTTCGTCGCCTCCTGCTGTCTCCTAATCACGACCCCTGCCATTAATTTCAGTAGGCTACGCTCACCAACGGCGGCTATATTGAAGGCGACCTTGCCTATGGGTGCCTTCCAGGTCGGCGGACATATGTTTTCTAGTATGGCAATCTCCAGAATTCACGTTAGCACCGTGCACACCATCAAGGTGCGCCGCATTCTCGTCTTCTCGCCTCTTCATCGCTCAAGTAATCCCAAAGGCGTTGTCACCGCTCTTCACCGTCGCCGCGTACGCACTTCTCTTTGGGGTCAAATATTCTCCAAAGACTTATGTGTCGCTCCTTCCCCTAACCATCGGAGTCATGCTTGCATCCACTTTTGATGCTTCCGCCTCCAGTCCAGTTGGGGTGCTCTGTGCCTTTGGTTCCGCCCTTGTCTTCGTGAGCTCGAACATCTTCTTCAAAAAGGTCGTCCCATCTGGATCGCAAGCATCCTCGCATCGGCTTGATAAAGTGAACTTGTTGTTCTATTCATCAGGCGCGGCATTCGTTCTCATGGTACCCCTTTGGAGTTTCACGGACCTCCCTCGTCTTCTCGCCGCCCTTGATAACCCGACACATATTGTCCATCCCAATCATGGCCACTCCTCTATACATTCACTCTCATATCATTTCATTGTCAATGGTCTTGCACACTTTGCCCAGAATATCATTGCATTCGTGATTCTGTCATCCACCTCTCCAGTCACGTATTCCATCGCCTCCCTGGTCAAACGGATATGGGTCATATGCATGGCAATTTTGTGGTTCAACCAGAGGGTCCACCCAATCCAAGGCATCGGGATTGGGTTGACGTTCACCGGCCTATATATGTACAACTCAGCGAGGAGCGACGTAGAAAAGGGAGAGACAAAGATGAGGAGAGTGGAAGCCGCACGGGACATGATACTTCCGTCTAACCGCGCGGAGGAAGAATTGTTAAACGGTAGTTCTCCGTCCTCCCCTAATTCGTGGGTGAAATCCTTGACGTCGTCCACAACTGGGATGCAATCACGACCTCGGGGCCCTCCCTCGTCGCCTGGCAGGACACAACTACAATCGCTTGATATCAGGAGCTCTCTGGAGAAGAAGCTTTCCACTCGTGTCTCCCCGCTGAATTTGTCGTCGGCATTTACCAAACGTGCTGGGAACATCTTACCTGCGGACCCTTACCCATCACCCCCTCCTTCGCTTGATTCTCCCCCAACGGAGATGCTCTCCCTCACACAGCCACGCACTCATCTTCCCGGGGTCGATTTGATACATGAGACCCAACTGTACGCTTAGGCGAAGAGTGACGATATTTATGACCGCGATAGAAACTACCCGATCTTGTTTCACAGTAATCTCTAGATTGGCTGATCGCTAGTGCGTGATGGGCTGGACAGTACTTGTTGACACTACTAGGATAACCTCAGCTGCATTCGAACGAGGTAATGTTGCTATCCCCTGGCCGTCGATTCGATATGTGGTAGATACTGGTGCAAAAGAGGCTGATGCTCAGAGTCAAGAACTGAGCGGAGCATAGGGGCTTTCTTGGATTGATTGCGAGGGATCCATTACATGGGGTGCAGTAGGGGTCATAAAGCGTAACGGAAACACAATGGATAGCCATATACAACATGCAGCCTCTAGCCCCGGTGTCATCTGCGGAAGAGGAGAATCACTTCCGAGCAGCGGTCTTCTGGCTTTTGATAACCTTCTTTACGATTTTTGCCTCCTCGACAAGGAATGCACGGAGGATACTGCGTAGGAGAGAACGGTGAAAAAGGCAACGAGCAGAAAGATAAAAAGGGATGTACCGTGATTTTACACAGTCACCGCACCGTGAACCTCCATACGCGCGACGGACAGTCTTTATGCGTTTCGAAACGGTGGCATACTGGCGAGGTCGAAGCGCAGGAACCTACAAACCTCGTATGAGTGTTTCCATCAAGGCCCAGCAAAGCTTTTAACATACACCAGGTAATCCGATCCCGCAGTCACCACATTTGGGTTGAGTAGGGGGTTTTTTAAGATGGTGATAGACGAGCTTGCCGCCAGGTGTCTTTACGATGCGGCGGCGGTTGGAGGTGGTGTTGTAAGGTGTGCGCTTGCGGAGCGTGACACGCTGGGCCATTATCGACGTGTGGTTGGATCTTCTACTGTGTCCATACAAGTTGTGGCTGAAAATGCTACTGTACAGCGCTTCGGCGACTGCCGAGTCGGAGAGTGACATTATTTAATATTGGTGTCACACAGCAGAATTAGGAAGTCGCTCGGAGACTTCGGGATGACAGTTTATAATCGATCAGACACGTCCTGAACAATGTCCTACTACAGCCCGTCGAGGAGACTCTCAGTGAGACGGGGATCTGTGAGCGCGCCTGACCCGCTCGGAAAGAACGCAGCTCTGAACTATGATTCCCATCGATCCTCGTGCTCGACCCTGACAATCGTTCGCGTCGTTGACCCCGCATCCCCTGTGGTGGCGCAGCCCATCCTGTCCGACTCACCTTCCTCTCCCAACCACAGTCGCAGATCCATCCGTCGTCACGGAAGCACTTCTGGACCCTCCGCAGACAACAGACTTAGCTTCGCTTTTACTTCCTTTTCCCCTGATTCTCCTCCCACCAGCCCGCTCTCGCCCTCGGGTCCACAGAATTTCTCTTCTAGAGCCACTGGTTCCAGTCCATCATCATCCCCTCGCCTTAGGCCGAGTTCTCCTCAGTTTACTCGTCGGCATTCCGCGTCCGGTGGATCCACCTTCTTGAGGCCCAATCTTACACCAGAACAGCTCGTTGTCCTTGCCCGTCAATCGTCTGCACCCCGTTACGTCCCTGGTCCAACAGGGGCTCCACATCCGTCCAATCCGACCAGCTCCGATGCTACAGCAGCGTCGTTTTCCTCGCCAGCAACATTTACTCTTCTGCCAGTCGATGTCTACCTTCCCTTTATCGACAGAGCTGTAGAAACTGCTCATCTACTTTCAGTCAATCCAACGAAGAAGCTATTGTCCCTATTGGCTCAGACCTTCCCAATGCAGACACACGAGGAGACACAGGATCCATTCGCCACTGACCCAGCCCTATGGACATTCAACACGCTACGTCGATGGCTGACTGAAGTAGATCGCTCGTCCGCTAATGACGCTGTGTGGGTGAGGCAGGCCCGCAAGTGCGTTCTGGCTCATTCCGAGCTTATTTGGGAACGTTTGAAAGGAGCGCTCGGCGTTCCCCCTGATTTGGAACTGGATGACCTGGACACTTCTCACTTCATCCACCCGGATAGTACATCCGTCTTTTCCCTCCCAGAAGATGAACATATTCCAGACGTTGCTCATCATCCCCATCAGTCCCCGGATTCGCCCAAATTGACATCGTCCCCAGAGCCATCACTGACAATTGAACCCATCGTAGCCACCTTATCCTCGGTTCCTCCCCCCTCTACTCCTGGAGTAAGCAGCCCGCCGCCATCAAGTCTCCCGGCTGGTCTTTCTCATTCTGCCTCCAAGTCGCAAGTTGATGTGTTACAAGACATCGTCGAGGATCGTGAGGAAGAGGAAGAACTCGTCAACACCGGCGACGAAGCTCCCATCACGTCGGAAGATGATCCCAAAGCGCAAATTCACGGACTTCGTGTTTGCACGTCTCCGATTCCTTCCTCTGCTGCAGTCACACCGCATGGATTTTCGCACCCGCCTAGCCCAGCCATGAGCTCGAACCTATCACGAAGAAACAGTCTTCACAGCTCATTTGCATATCGTGACCTGGGCTTCAATGTTACTTCTTCCGAAATTGGGGACAGCGAGAGCGAGCGAGCGTATGACCCGGTCGGTGACCGCGCGCCAGGCAATCCATTATTCCCGAGCAATTTTGCTCGCCTTGCGTTAGGACCAACTTTACGCGCCAAGTAGGTCTTTGCCATGACATTCGCTCTGCTCGCTCATATTTGATATTTAGTAATCCTTCTCTACGCTCCTCACAGGCCACCACCCCAGGTTGGGCCCGTTGGGCACATGGTAGCCGACCCCCCTCCTGGTTCGAAGGTTGGGACGCCGTGAAACAAGAATACGCTGCTACAGCTGCTAGTGGCAGTAGCATTGGTGCTGGAGAGTGATTTCGCGTCCTCTCTCCATTAGCACCGCAGGAAAATGCTCGTACGTTGGAAAATAGTGCTTTCATATCCTCACTGTACTAGGCTGCTAAGTAGTCAAGTTTCTGTGGTCTTGTTGTATATTTGTAATTTTTTGTTGGATTAGGTGTTTGCCGCACTGTAGTTTAGCGAGGCACGAGCGATACATCTGCAAAAAGGAAAAGTGCCGGTAGCGCGGGCCATAATTCCCGATACGGTAGTAGAGGATCTATGGGGACCAGTTAAGAGTTCCGTTTGGCAGGGAATTGTTCGTTTTTGACCTTTGTATTTGTTTATATTTACATCGTTTACTATAATTGGTAGCACTCAGGAGCATTTCCAGTCTTGTGCTCATTGGAGGTTTGAGGGTGAATGTTCACTATTAAGCACTCTTGTTCCTTCCCTACATCCTCGTGTCTCAATGGACGCTCTGTTGATGGTTGCTTTGATGAGACTGTCAATTGTTGTCATGTTTCATCCACCATTGCTTCCCTTGACGATTCTGTCAGTGTGTTAACCAGGGCTGTTATTCAGGCTGATTTTCAGGGGGACATGCTTCACAGCTGACATCTCTGTGGATGTCCAGGATATCAATTGTGATATTGTGGTGGGCTGTGAATGGATTGCTCTTCTCTGCCTTGTTGTTGATGATCAACCTGCCATCATGCAAGATTCACATGGTTGTGCTGTTTTCTTGCGTGATAAGGAGTCTTTGTTCACTGGCAGTGATCAGCCCCTTCCTGGGAGTGTTGTTTCTGCAGCCAGTTGTGATGTTCCATTGTATTCTGAGCTTTCAGAGGGCACTCAGCATTCGGAGATGGTGCATTTGCTTGAAAATGCACTGCATTCAAATGAACTAGCTTTGAGTGCATGGACAGTTTTTCATTCCAACGTTGAGGTGTTGCATTGGTGTTGTGCATTGCATGGAGTTGTGGTTGCTGAGCAGGATAGTTACAGAGATGTTTTGTTGAAACATTTCTTCACAGGCATGTGTGTGATCGCATGGCACAATGGGACTCATCTGGCATGCCACATTGTCTGTCATGGTCTTCACAGCTGTGTTGATCTCATCTCAGTCCTGATCAGCTCTGTGTTGCAGTCTGATCTCTGTTATCTGGCAGACCGTTTGTCTATGATTGCTTGCACGATAGGTCTTGTTACATCTGGTGTTAAGGTCAGGCAACAAAGGTTAGTTTCTATGCTGGATGAATTCAGGTCTGCTTGCACCGAAGCTCACCATGCAGTCATGCCTGAAACCCTTTTTGGCAGCATTGAATGTCTGCTTCACAGATCCCTGCTGTCCTTTGGATTTGTACATGGCTTGCCCCTCAGCAGAGATTGAAATGGTATGCATGATGCTCTTATGTTTCATCTGTTGTTGGATGATTGTGCTGTGGAGTCTCGAGCTAATCATCTCCAATGTCTCACTGTCATTCATCAGCATATGACAGACTTGCCAGAGTCATGCAAGGAAGATGTCTTGAAGATTCATATCCTTGAGGTGGCATGTCCCTTTATCAAGTTGCTTCCTCTCAGGTGGCTGCAGTGACTGCATAATATGGTGTTTGATATGACATTGAATCTTCAGCAACTCTGTAGGACTTTATGGGCACACGTGGTCCATCAGGTGAGCATAGGGTCCAGCCCAATGTATTGTTTCTCAAGTTGAGTGGCCTGCTATTGTAGACGATTGGAAAAAGACCAAAATTGTATGCTGTTTTCAAGAGGTGACATTCTTGGATGCTTTGAGGATGTTTATTTGTGCGTCATGTAGCTTGAGCTCAAACAGGTCCTGCTCAGATAGTGTTGAAGTTGGTGTGACTGATGTGAACCTCAAATTACTAAAAAGGCCAGACAGGCTTCTTGTGGATGGTGAAGTTGCTCATGTCTGGTGGATAGATTTAGGCTGTGTCAGTCCTGCCCCTGAAACACAGCACAATGTATTACAGGATGTCCTTGTTGCTTAGGAAGGGGTCATTGTATCAGACAATGGTCAGGTGTCAGCATTGTTTTTTTGTGGTCTGTGTTGGGGGAGTTTAAGAAGGGATAGGACTCCCAATCTTGCATTGGCAAATCATATGTTTCTTGGAAATGTTTCTACTAAATTACAGGGATTGACTGTGGTCGAAGAGGCTATGATTGCCTGTTGCAGAGTGAAATCATGGATAATTCAGCTATGGAAAGTGGAGGAATCCAGTGTTCCTAATGCATAGTGGGGGATATGTGGGCACATAATCATTTTTCTGCAGGAACCTGAGAGAGTGGTGGACCTGCTTCCTCCTCCCATTATGGACATTGTCACCCCCATTTGTGTGATCTTTGTTGGATCATCTCCATTCTCAAAGCAATAGTTATGTAAGCATGCATGTCCTCTGATCATTAGAAAGGAAAAGGTGTATGCTGTGTTGATGTGGCTACAGGCCCATAACCCATTCTACAAAGACATTTGGATCAACTAATGTGCCTTACAATCGCTTGAGGCCTAGGACAAGGATGTGCTCCCTGTTCATGTCAAAGTGGTTCCCATGTCAAATAGCAGAGATTTCCTTATCACATGGTATGATAATACTTTGAAAAATAGCCTTTTCTCATGGCCTGAAGAGGGCACAGGAGTGTCAATTGATGTGTTTGAGACTGTTGTTGTTGTGAATGTCGACCTGAATGCACCTTTTCATCTCCTCCATGCAGTGACAATAGAGCACGTCACAAAGATGGATAAGGCTTATATTCAGGTCCCACATGGTGTGAGCCCTGTCAGGGACATCAATAATTTGGCTTTCTTTCCTTTGATATACCTGATATTGTTTTCTTATGGTCTGGATGCCCCCAAGGACTTTAACCAATGACACTGGGTATTCTTGCAGCAATACGTGAAGCATTGGCTTGGATTGTCTGATCCTCAGTTTCAGACACACTATTCATTTATTTTCATGGTGTTTAATGTGCTTCAAAAACAAAGTATTCTACTCCACTCCAGCTTGAAAATTGATTGTGGGTTGTTTGATGTGTTTAGACCCAACTTTGCAAAAATTTCACCTTCTGCTATCTGTGTGGTGGCTGAGTGGCTTGTTGGTGGAGACCATGTAACCTTCTTCACTGGAGAAGAGAAAAGAGTTCAAGACTTGTTGAAGCAGGTTTCACATGTGACATCCCGCGCTCAAGAATCCAGTAGTTAGTGTCATTGGCGTTCATGCCAGTGAGTTTCCCACATATTGGAGGTTGCCATGGATGTGGTGTGCATGTGTTATTACATTATTGCTGTCATCACATGTTGTCAGTGGTGCCTCTTTCCATTCCAACTGTTCATCAGGGAACAACAATATTTGTCACTCAAAATAGGCATGTGGAAACTGCCTGGGGAGGCAAAAACATTACTGAGCACTCAGACTGAAACAAAACTTGTATGAGTGTAGTATTGACAATGAGAGCAGAGGGGAAAGAACTTGAGATACTATTCTACAGGAGCAGGTCCTCTATATACATATACTACTGTGAGAGTAATGACTAGTGTTTACAGGTCCGGTTGCCAAACTGGGAAAAGACCACTGATTGAACTGGACCAGTAGTGGTTGCAACTGGACCTCAGTTGCTGGTCCAGTATACATATCTCAAGTTTATCCAATTGCTGGTTGCACACATCAAGCTCAATGAAGAGGACTGGTTACACAACCAGTTGTGACTGGTCTTATAGTGGACCAGTTCACAATAGATATAGATATATTGAAACCTGACTAACTACACAACTGAATGCTCCCCTGGATTGTCCCATTTGACCTCTCCATTTCATGAGCAAGTAGATCTTTATATTCAGCTAGATTCACCTTTTTTGCATAACTGGCATTGATGGCTGCAGAATCTTGAAGTGTATGTTGCCAATGGTGTTTGAGAACTTGTAGATACTCAAACTTGTCTGCACCAAGATGTGAATAACAGTCTGTGGCAATTTCAGCACCAGTGAAGAATAGCCATTCACAAGGAATAGATGTTGTGGGAATTACACAGATGTCCTTTGCAATATGTGTCAGAGTTGGATATGTTTGAACATGATCCTATGATAATGTAATTAAAGAAATCATGGTGAACGAAGAGATTACTTACTGACCACCATTGAACAATACTGTATTTGTATCATTGGTGACATCGTCAGAAATGTCCTCGAGATAGGGATGTAGCTCTGATTACCATCCTCCCCCATTGTTGTGATTTACTGTTTTCTTGATGAGTTTTCACCAGTGTCTATTGAAGTTGGATTCCAGAGAAGTGATTGTACCATTGGCATTATTGACATCTGAGGCAGTGATGACAGCAGTAGTGGAATGGTTGTACTTCCAATAATCTTTCATTGTGGCCTCAATGATCTTCAATGCTTTCTTTTGCCAGTCCTTGGCATTTAGGTTTCCAGTCTCTTGTTCCTTTTTTTGCTCCTCAGGACCATTCCAGGCCATCTTAATGTAGGCAAGTTTATAGTATGAGTGTAGAACTGTAATAGCATGAGATAATATGGACCATATAAATGAAACACATATTGAGTGCAAGGATGTAAACTGGCTTTTCGTCAAACTTGTTGTAATATTTGCCAATCTTGTGAAGGCCACAATCGAGAGCTTCCTTGTATGCTTTGAATTATTGTTGGTCATATTTTGTCTCCCAGGCAGACTGGAGTTCCTCGAATGCCAGAATTACTTGCCAGAGGATTGCCTGACACTCGTGGGAGAAGAGGTGTTGGATTTGGTTTGCATCAGATATGAGCATGTGTGTAGCATTGACATACTCCCAATCATCCAGCTTGAGGAAAAATCCCATTCATGAAACTTGTTTCATTGGGCTGTTGGCATGTTGGATGAAGATGATAGGGTCAAAGAGTTCATCAGCAGAATGGATGAAGAGATTGATAGCCTAGGAAATATGTTAGCACTAAAAAGCAAGTACACAGGATAAATAAGATAAATAAGATACCTGTCATAAATGATATGACCATCTGAGCATCTCATCTGCTGTTCCCCATTAAATATTGCTATGGAGAGGAATTTTGAGTGGAGTCTTGATACTACACTTAGCTTGCAAGTACTCAAAATATGCAATTCACTGGCCAGATGCTTGAATCTTGATGGTGAGAGTACATATTGTAGCAATGACATTGAGGGAACCACCATCAACACAATTTTGAGGGAGATTGGGATCGAATTCCCAGATTGCTATGGTTGTCTCAATGGCATCAACTTTGTTGGTTATTGCAGAGAAGACATCAGAGATGGCGAGGTTGAGGACGTGAGTGAGGCACAGGAGACATTGTGTGAATGGATTGAATAAATAAATGGACTGGTGGTTGAGAATAGACTTGATGATATCACACATTGAATCATTGTTGCTGGTGTTGTCTGCTATTACATAGAATAGCTTGGAAGTCAAGCAATGAATAATAGAATGGCAAAAAAAATGTGGAACATACTGTTGAATTTGATTGAGTGATTATGCCAATGTGTTTGCTCAGACTGACGAAGTAGTGGCCCAAATTGTGACCACTGTGGGGGCTTGCAATTCTCTTGAATGTAATAACCTCAGAGCACAAGGACCAAGCATCAGTTTTCTTGTTATTCTCAATCCAATGGACTATAATTTCCATGAACAATGTCTTATGTAGTTTGGTCAACTGACCATAGATCTGTTGTTATTGAAACATGATCAGTGTGACTAGACTGGAGAAGAATTAGAACAACTTGGATGGTCCAGAAGGAAGACGACTTACCTGGATTCTCAGTTTGAAGTTGTTCAAAGCTCTGACAAATGTATTGCAGATGAAGTTGGTGATATTGTGTGTAGTGGGTAAGTCTGTCAGTGAGGCATTTGGTTGCATGGCCACTAGACAATTTCTAAATGTAGCTTTGTTTGCTATGGCAAGACTTTACATAACAGATCAGCACCACCTATCTCTACTGATATGACACAATCTCACCTGGTCATTGCAAACAACAAACTTGGCAACCACCTTCATGACCTTCACTCTTGAAAACTTTTGATTTGCTGCCTTTTTGAACATTCCCTGCAACTTCAGCTAACTACCTTTCCCTGGCCTCTTTGCTTGGCACTCTTGAACAAGAGATCTTGGAACTGCATAGTGGTACTCTTGAATGCCGAACTCTTTACAGTGCTGTGCATACAACTCATAATGACTTTGGATATGCTAATAACATGACAAGTTACTCCTGACATGAAACATCTTTTGCTTCCCACTTTTTGCTATAAAGATGTCATTTTGTCTACATCATCCAAGGTAAGTATTAAATCATTCAAGTCATTCACAAATATTTACTTGCACTTGTTACACCAATGTCCTTTCAGCATCTCAACCATTCCATTGGGAAGGTGGAACTTTACTGTGATATGGTCTGAGAAGATTGTGAGTATGTCGTCAGCTACTTTTTTTTTTTTGATACAGTGATTTTTGGTATGCTAATGTGGTGGTGGGCTTCCAGCCACAAACTGATCTCATTGTGGATCTGTTGCAATTAACTGCAACAAATTGCTGCAACTGATGGCAACCAGTTGTGGTTGGTTTCAGTCTGATTGGCCTTCTCTGGACCAAACTTGAGGACCAGTCCTGGTTTAGTTGCATCCAAATTTGAAAGTACAACCAGACTAGTCCAGACCTTTAATCACTAGTTACATCTGATATCTCCATGAAAGTGAGAGGAAATTCACTTGGATTTTGCTTCTCTCTTAGAGTGAAGGAGAAGAGGAGCTGAACTAAAAGGATGAGCTGGAAGGACTGGCTACACCATCCTTAAAGACACCAGCTTTAGTAGTGGTGGAACTATTCTTCCATTAGTCAGTTGGAAGACTAGGAGAAGTCACAAGCAGTTCATCATCATAATAATCATCAATGTCCATGCTGTCTACTGCATTAGCAAATCCTTCAACTTCATTAACACATGCCTTTCCTTTTCTTTTATAGTCACGTTTTTTATTAGAAAATCCTGATGTATCCTATGAAGCAGGAGTCCTTGCAGACAGCTTATAGGGCTTCTTATTTCCTTGTTTCCTTTTGAAAGTCAGGTGAGAATGATTGGACTGTTGTTCAGGGTGACCATAAACTTCCCAGCAATTTTCAGTAAGATGAGGTTTGCCATAATATTCACAAATAGGATGGGAAGGAGCACATTGAATAGTAGAGGTATGATATATCTCAGGTTGGTCACTAATATGGTGAATAAAAAATCAACAATTTGAAAAGACATCAAGCGAAGTTGGAATTCTTGAAGAATCTTAGGAATAAGATTGTCTGTGGTAAAATTGACAGCAGTAGTCATTTGTACAACTGTAGAAACCAGTGAACAATAAGAGGGAGGAAGGGTGTTAAGCATGATCATAGTATGCAAGGTTTCAGGAAGCTGAAGACCAGCAGTAGTCATGTCATGAAAAGTATTGGTTAGTAACTTATTAATCTGGAATGGAATGTCCTCAGTGTCACAATGATTGGTTTCAGCAGGATCAATGATCCTGGTATGAAGAGCTTTGGCAAAAGCTTTGTACTGTCCTGTAATACCTGTGGAGGAGTAGAGTTACATGAGTACATTCCACAGATCCTTCGCAACAGAAGGATGTGTGACATTACCAATTGATATGTAGATATCTTTATAAGATATTGCATATTGGCATCTATGAAGACACTGATCAATGCTTGAGCCTGACAATCATTAGAAATCCAAGTAGCTCAAGTAGCAGCATCAGGTTGAGCTGCATAAGTAAAGGTTCCATTAACTACATTCTACCATATTACCATGGTAAGAAGGCTGTGGACTTGACAAGACCAGACAGCATATATAGTTGGAGCTGTCAGAAAGGACAGCAGTGTGAGCTTGGATGGTGGAGTTGATAGAAAAAAACATAATAGGGATGAGATGATTTGGCTAAAAGATGAAGATGTTGGTGATGAAACTCTGATAAAAAGATATGTTAATATTAGGAATAATAGGAGGAGCTTGGATAGGAAGTGGTTGTATAGGTGGATCAACCAAGAGGTTTGTGACAAAGTTGACATTCACTTGGTTAGTGTCATGGTCATCATTATCATCATCCTCTGTTTCTTCATCTCTACTGGAATCTCCTTCATCAGAAGTAGAAGCTGGTTCTTCTACAATACCAAGATGTCTGGCAAGGTGTAGGAGAAGTGCTTCCTCTACTATTCTCATCTGGAAATATTCCAGTTCAACTGTTTCAAAAAGCTTAAAGTTGGTTTGTTCAAAGAAGTGCAGGTTTGAAATGGCAGAAAATTATCCATTATGCAAATGAAAACTAACATGAGAATGGTTATGAGATATATATGGAGGAATCAAGAAATTAGTCACATATACACCAAGATGAAGGTATGTAGATCTCCAATAATCCTTGTGTGGATATGATGAACATATCCTGGTGCTATGGATCCCATGTACTAACCACCTAAGTGGCATGACAGGGGCCATACCATTGGGAGTGGCAGGTGAAAGAGGTCATTGGCCATTGACAGGCAGTACTCTCATTGCTTGATGTCCTTCTTTTTTGACAGGATATTGTCAATGAGGGCGACATCCTCCTCTGAAAGTGGGATCAACATTGACACTGCAATCTAGTTAAAGGCAATGGTAGTCAATCTCAAGACATTTCATCAAATCAAATCAAGGATTTTTCCTTTTCAAATATGTTGCCACCTAGCATTCATTAACTTGTTTCACAGGTGAAATGGTACAATATGATGTCATTCACAACGTTATACTCCATAAAGGAGTGCAGGTAAGTAAATTGATGATGGGTATAGATATACTTATGTTCACTGTGAATAACATCACCTTCAGAATGGTTGAAGATTTCAGGAGCATTAAAGTATTCCTGAATAACAGAAGGGTCAAGGGCTTCATTAGACTTTTGAACCTGAAGAACTTTAATAAAGTAAACTGTTCAGAAGTGACAGTCATGACAAATAATCTTGAAGCCTTGGTTGTGAACAGGATGGAGTGGAGTCCAATGATAATGCTAGATGGGAAAAATGAAACTGAGTCCTTCATAAACAGAAGTGAGTGGTTCATTCCAGTATGAGAAGCCTTCATAACAATTCAATGTTTCCTCTGCTTGATAAACATAAGTTACATTCTCCAAACGTTCCTGGTATGCCTCTTCTTTAAATAAAATAGGGACCACCATGACATGAGAGAGTCGAGAGGTGATTAAGAGAGGGTTTTTGTGAAAATGTTCATCAACATGAACTAGAGGAACCACCTCTTGAATAAAGAGAGTAGGAATGTCTTTCACCTTGATGAGTTCTCCTTCTTTTGACAAATGGTGCAGAGTATTGTGCAACTGAAATCAGTGCCAAAGGAGAAAAGGGTCGAGGGAAAAACACCAACATGTTGTTGAGAGTAGGATTGATCACCAAAGAACTGCTGTTGTTGTCATTGGTATCAGTTTAAAGTGAAGCAGGAGGAGTAGGCATTGATTTCTGATATAGTTTCAGAGGCAAAGGCAAAGGCCAGGTTAAATCAGGCCAGGTCAGACCAGCTGACTTGTTCTGAAGAGGGAACTCAGCAAAGCAAAAGGAACAAGGAGCAAGGATTGGAAGGGAGTTGGAAGGGATCAAAGTAGATAATATCATCATGGTAGAGAGGGAATGAAGGAGGAGATATAGAAGGATATGAGAGGTTTAAATGTAACCCACAAAGAGTGTGATTGAATTGGGAATGAGTGAAAGAAGCTGGAGTGTTAATGTAGGAAAGGAGAGGATTTAGAGGATGTTGGAATATATGAGAAGTCGATGAAGATGAAGTCCTCTGAGTGATACTTGAAGAGGAGGATGGAGGAGGATGAGAGGGAGAATAAGGTTTTCCAGAAGAAATCAGATAAAGATCTGGACAATGACAATTAGTGTAGTTAGGATGACTGCAATAATCTCCACAAAGTAAAGGACAGTTGTCCTTATCAAAGTCAGAGTGACACTTTCACATGTATAAATGGGATGGTGGATGGATAGGAATACAACTAACCTCTTGTGGTCAAGTAGGACGAGTAGTAGAAGTCCTATTAAGATAACAAAGAGGAGAAGATGTTAGTTTTCATCTCATCACAATATAAGTGAGGATGAGATGGAGCTCTGCTGAAAGCAGTAGGCCAGGATTTCCAAGAACCTGACAGATATATACTATCAGTCCAAGCATTGTGCCCAATGTTGTAACAACAAAATGGAACACACCAAGTACAAGTGTGCTGTACATCACAAGGTGTTATAAGATATCAGAGTAATAGACTTAATGCTTAAATGGGGCTCATAACCTAATGAGATTGCTAGGTCTCATTTGGTGCAAAGGCAATAGCAAAGGGAGAGCTAGTAAGGGAGAATACTCACTTGAGTAGAGCACAGATGCAAGTAGGAATACTAGAAGCTCACACTCAGGGGTTGAGATGAAAGCTTAGTATTTTAGAGGCGAAAGGGCCTTGGTTTAAGTAGTGCTAGCTACTTGTTTGTATATATTGACCCCTTATCAAGAGATAAGAGATAAGACACTGCATTCTGCAGTAATGGTGTGATATGTCAAGAGAATGGTATACTATCACACCATATGATATAATATAACATTATCTGAAAGATAAGTGGATAAAAATAATAAGAATGATGTCATGGGTCTAGATGAATTAGTGATCATGAAGAGCAACCCAGACTTTGTAGTGACAAATGATAATTAAAAGTTTCAACAATTAAGATCTGTGTCCTAATTTGGGTTTGGTTCCCAATCTTCCTCTGTGTTCCAGTTGGTGATATTATTCCCACCTTGAATGACTCATTTAGCATTAGGGTCCTGTTCTAGATTAAAGAGTCCATTTATTTCCAAGGTGTTGCAGATGATAAGCGACCAATAGGTAAGTTGCACAACAACTTCTTTTCTAATTTTGACTGTGATAGGAGATTATTCTGAGACTTCTCAGCAAATTAGATAGAGAAAGAAAATGAAAATGAGAGTGGCAAGATAAGCAATGTGAAGAAGAATAGTGGAAATGAGCCACATCTGTTTTAGATTTTCTAATCTGATTCACTATTTGTTACTGAGTGGAAGATTCTTCTAATGAATTGAACTGTTCCTTGCTTGATTTGTCTAATCCTTTCATAACAAGTTACCAGTACTTGTGGTGCTTCAAAATATGATCCTTCTTCTGATCCTTTTATGAGAGCTTTGTCTAGTCTTCACAAATGAGTTTGTTTGTTGTGAAAACACACTTCTGATAGTGAAAGAATTTGATGATAGATGATATGAGGCTCTCCTTCTAGTTGAGTCTATATATTTACTTTTTGTACATAAGTGATTTCGTCATGAAGGTGTACTTCTATTGCTAAGAGGAAGTCTTGATAGATGGCTTGGGGCTCTCCTTGGATTCAAGCCCCACCTCCTTGAGAGAAGGTGCTTTGTCCTTGTCAGCAAGGTAAAGTACTTCCTGGTGAGTTAAGAAGTATACTAGTCCTTGCTTGTGAAAATCCTCTAGTACTAGTGGAGGACTCTTTTTCTGTTACTGATAAGCTGCTAACCAAGTGAGTAGCTGGTGTGTTAGCTGGCATAGGCAGAAGTGTCTGATAACCTGGGAGACAAGCTCTGTCATAGGGAGGAGCTACTTGGTCCTTGGCTCTGATCTCAATTCTTTGCTCTAGGATTTCAATCTTGTCTGGAGATTTTGTAAACAGTTTGGTAGCTGTGTTTGCTTCCTGGGTAGCTGACTGTCCTTATGGGGATAACCAGTGCAAAGGTGATGTGTATTGTTCTGGTAAACTTCTGAATGATGAGGTGAATGAATCTGTTGGTGGTGATGGATTAGTCAGGCACAATATGAAAGCTCCTTGCCTTCTAATTGATCTTCTTACTGGTTTTCTTCTCAGAGGATGTGGCAGTGGTGCCAGTTCTTCTTTTGGAAGATTTAAGACTACCTGAAGTGGTTATTTGCATCTTGTATCATGTATAAACACTCTGGTTGCTTGTTCAAAAGGGACTAATGATTGCCATACTACAAAGAACCTTAATATTCTATTTGCTCCCCTAAATCTAGTGATAATGTGCAGGTACTCTAAGTGATCCTTGGGGGCATAGAGTTCTGAGCCTAGTGTGTACTCCTGGAATAGAAGTACAATCTCTAAACCACTGATGAGGTAGCTGGTTACTATTAACAGGAATAGCAATAGCCTCCTACTGAATCCTATCAAGATCTCTAAGCCTCTCCTCAACTCTATCTTGCACTCTAAGTGTTACAACTGCTGGTATTTGCCCCTATTTTTCCTTATTTATCTCTATTTTTCTGGGCTTTCTATAAAGTATTTCGCTAAATAGCCCCTATCATTCATTGACCTCACCACGCTTGCTCAATAACAACCATGTGACTATTTGGTCACATAACATCACATGATATCCTATGACATCACATGACATCATGCTCCCACACTCAACATATGACACATCAGCTTGCCTTGCATGTACAGCCATACATAGCCTTCACCTCATGTCATATCATGTGGACATGCACAGCATCATGGCTATGCTCTCTATCATTGTGACTCACTCTGACTCATTGTAATTCCCATGACTCACCATGACTCATCACAACATAGCCATGCACTGCCATGCCATAGCATTGCATTGCCACAAGGCTATACTGTGACTCATCCTAGCTCATCACTATAGCCTTGTCACTGCCTTACATTGCCTCACATTACCTTGCACTGCTCTGCACTGCCACACAGGTATCCTTGGCCTCATGTCATGCCTCATGTCCTTATCATTATTCACGACACATACTACCTCACATTGCCCCACAGCTATGCTCAGCTATGCTTATAACTTGTTACAACTACTCATGACTCATGCCTTATCTCTTATCTCTTATCATGCTTCCTTATCTATGAGTTATTCCCTTATCATGCCTCATGTCTCCCACATGTGCACTGTCATGCATTGCCTCTATGCCTCATTCCTCTTAGCATCCCTAGCTATGCCTTATCACAGCCTCGTGCACATATATATGGCTATGCAGATATCTATGCCTATCACCATTCCTATTATGCCTCATGCCTTCAGCTATACATATGGCTATGCTTATCTCTACCTCATGTATGCAACATGCACACAGCCTCACATTGCCTCATGACTATGCTCGGTTCTGCCTTGACTCACTATGACTCCATCTGACTCATATTGACTCATAGGGCTGTGCCTGGACTCTTTATGCATAGCTTATTATCATACATAGATACTGTATAGTACCAAACATATACAAACCCTAGATAGTATATAAACCCCCAGGTAGACTGCAACTGGCCCTCCAGTCTTGTTCTCCTGGAGTTCTTCCAAAACCTATCTGTGCTTGACCAACAGCTTTATTAGTGTGGCTACCAACTAGCTCTAGTCAAGCACGCCTCTGGAAGGCCTTGCTAGGTAATGCAAGCCCCGGGTGGACATTGGTATTTTACTAAGTATGCAGGCCCAAATTTGATCTCATCAAAATTGAAGGGCAGCCTGATGATGAGCCAATTCAACTCCCTGATTGAGTATTGCATCAACCTCTGACTGAAGGTTAACCTTATGAGGAATTGAAGCAACCTTTGATACAAGGGTACTCTCTGAATCATCAGTTTTAGTTACTGGGGGAAGAAATGAACCCTGTCTGACATAGTCCCACTGGACTAGGTGAGCAAGTGGGGTTGGTGAGTGGATAGGTGTTGCTGGGATATATATTAAGCCTTCTCTTCTAGAAGCTGGATAAGGGGAGTATCAAGCTGATGAAGCCCAAGAGCTAATTAGAGATGTGAATACCCCTCTGAGCACAGAAGATCTAGTTTCATAAGAGAAAAGTGAGATATTTCAAGCCTCTATGAGTGCATCTCTGATGACAGCCATGATAGTATGGTACTCTGCTTCATTCACATGGTACTGTATCTTGTCCTGCAAAATAAATGAGGTGGACTTTACTTGTCTGTTAGCTACTCTATTCTGATTATAAGGGTGGATATCTCTTGCCTCTTTGATACTTTGTTCACCATCTCCTGAGGGAAACTCCACAAACTTTGCCTCCTAATTCTCCACTTTTAGAGCCAGGGCTGGAGAGGAAAGCCTGATCACTGATAGATCTTCTTCTTTCTTTATGGTGATAGACACTGTGATACCAGACCTATCGGTATCATTTTAAGACCACTGTCTCATCCATCTACTCCTCATAATCTGAAGGGTACTGCCTCTATTGACCTAATTTAAACTATTGTCAAGTCAACGGCAAAGGACCTGACCAAAGGGGAAATCTAAGATCTACTCCTACACTTTTCAACTGTTGGCTACACAGATAAGTGGCTAGCCAGACTGCAGGTTATTAGTAGTCTTGTCCTAATGAAACACCAAGGCCTACCTGAGGCTGAGAGGTATTTAACTAGTAAATCTAGTGGTCAAGCTCAGATAGGTTATGGAAGAACTCTAGGAGGACAAGACTGGGGAGTTCAGTTATAGTCTACCTGGGATTTATATACTATTTAGGATTTGTACATATTTGGTACTATATAGTATTTATACATGATAAGTAGCTGTGCATGTGAGGTATGAGTAAGTCATGATGAGTCATAACTGGGTCCAAGCATAGCTATGAAGCAATGAGAGATAGTGGTGTGAGTCATAGATACAGTGGCCCAAAAAACTGTCTGCATGTTTGCATATTTTCACCTAAAGCTGATATCCTGCAACACCCCTAACCTGGACTGTCATTATGTTAGTGTATGAAATAAGGTACCTGCCATTGGCTTTCTATAGCATCAAGGATCAAGGAAATTGGTTGAGACCTGATGAAATGGCAACCATTTCAAAATTATAACTTATTTGGACAATTTTTTGACTTTACATAATTTAGGTATTTAGTACTTGATATGAGCCCCTTTTGCCTTGATAACTGCTTCAAGTCTTCTAGGCATGCTTTCTATCCACTTTTGACACTGTTTCACAGAAATTCTTCCCCACTCCTCCACTACTCTTTTCCATAGTTTATGGACTCCTTTAGGGGCATTTTCATAGAAGGAAAGGCACCTTTTGAGATGATTACAAGAATGTTCAATAGAGTTAAGGTCTGGAGATTGTGCAGGCCAGTCTAGAAGCTTGATCCCTTGTTCTTCAAACCATCCCTGAGCTCTCCTAGAGGTATACTTGAGATCATTATCTTTTAACAAGATAATGTCAGCTTCTGGAATTCCAGATTCTTCCATGCTTTCCAACAACCCCTGTTCCAAGATGGCCACATACTGTTCAGCATTCATTCTTCCCTTCACTTCACTCAAAACTCCCACTCCATTTCACCCTATGCAGCCCCATACCACCAGTGAGCCTCCTCCAAACTTAACTGTACCTTTGACCTCTCTAGAAATCAGCCCTTCACCTTTCTTTTTCCATACATACTTCTGCTCATCTGACCCAATCCTATTGATTTTGGTCTCATCTGACCATATAACCCTCTTCCAATCCTTCATAGTCCAATGCTGATACTTAAGAGCAAAGGCTAACCTCCTCTTCTTATGATTCCTAGAAAGTAGAGGCTTCTTTTTCTTCACCACAGCCTTTAATGAGGCTTCCTTGAGAGTGTTTCTCAATGTCTGAGGACAAATAGGAGCATCAATAATGGAATTGATGAATTTGGTGGCATGAACAGCAGTTTTGGCCTTGCCAATAATGATTTGCTGGACAATAGCCCCTTTATTGGTAGGGGTAAGTTTTGAAGGACAGCCATCATGAAGCCTAGTTTTCTCTGGCTGGAGTTCCTAAAGCATCTAGCATACAGTAGACTTTCCTAGGCCAGTTTGGGCTGCAATTTTCCTGGAGGAAAGACCAAGAGAGGCAAGAGAGAGGATATTGTTTCTTTAAGAGACAGAGATGGATTTCATGATGAGAGTGGGAAAATAAACATGAAATAATAGGGCTTATATAGTAAGAGCTGATGTAGTTATATAACGGTGACATAATAGAAGTATTATCAAATGTATGTAATCACTTTACAGCATGCTAGGGTCTAATTATGCAATCAAAACCTAAAGTCAAAAAACTGTTTGAATGAGTCATCATTTTAAAATGGTTGCCATTTCATCAAATTGCAACCAATTCTCTTGACCCTTGATTCTATAGAAAGCCAATGGCAAGTACCTTATTTCATACACTAACACAATGACAGTCCAGGTTAGGGTTGTTGCAGGATATCAGCTTTAGGTGAAAATATGCAAACATGTGGACAGTTTTTCGAGCCATTGTAAGCATAGCCATAGGGCATGAGGCATAGGGCTGTGCACATGATAGATAAGGAAGTGACTCATAGATAAGAGATAAGATATAAGCAACATGAGGCATAACATGAGGCATGGCTGTACATGGCTGTGTACATGCCAGCGAGACATGATCTTGTGAAGAGTGAGTGTGAGCATGTGATGTCATGTGATTTCATGTGACCAAATAGTCACATGTTTGTAGTTGAACAAGTGTAGGGGAGTTCAAGTGTGATAGGGGCTATTTAGCAAAATGCTTTGCAGAAAGTCAAGAAAAAAAAGGATAGATAAGGAAAAAATAGTAGCAAATATCAGTGACTGTAACAATTACTGTTCTCTGGTGTGTTACCATCAGATGCTTTTTCATTCTCCCTATCTGGCTCATAATCTGGGTCATAGCTGAGTTCAAGAAGCATTCCAATAAAGCCAGAATTAAATATTTTTGCTCCAAAAGCACATTGGGCTTTTGCCTGTTGCTGTTATTTCATTGGGTGAGTCATGGCTCCCAAAGTTTTGCTCTCCATTCCTTCTTCCTCAAAAGTGAATGATTACATAATCATAGCCAATTTTCGAAAATGCAAAATTACACTAGTTTACCCATGTTTCTATCTAAAATTTTAATCTGGGGGTCACCGGCATAGATGTGGGCCAGCTACAGATATGCTGCCCTTGAGTGATGGACACTGTAGTAGGCAGGACCCAAGTTTGGGCCATTGGCCCAGGTTAGGTAAAGATAAGTGAGGCAAATAAAAAATTTAAACCAAGGTCTGCAGGAGCCTAGAAGTGGCAGGTGTATTTGCAAGCTAACCATTGGAATCAGTCTTGTTCCTTGGCCAATGCCAGGTCAGCTTGCAAATACACCTGCCACTTCTCTCAATTCTCAGCCTCCTACTTCCTTTTATTTTCTTTAATTCAATATTCTGTCAATAATCATGGTGTGAGAGACTAAACTAACACTTGTGGTGTCACAAACTAATGGTGAGAGACTAATATGAGAAAATAAACAAACAATCATGGCATGATATACTAAGGATAAGAGACTAAAATTTATTTGGACCACTATAATGTGACAGACTAATATGTACATGTAAGAGACTAAACAGACAGTTGTGATGTGGCTGACTGATGGTGTGGCTGCCTAATGCAGTGGTGACTGACTATGACTAATGGTAAGAGACTAATGTAAGAGACTAAACTGACATTTGTGGTGTGATGAACTAATGTAAAAGACTAAATAGAAAAGTGTGGTGTGACAAACTAATATGAGAGACTTTTAAAACTAACTACTGGTAAAAGACTAATGTAAAAGACTAAATAGTCAATTGTGGTGTGACAGACTAATGTCTGAGACACTAACCAAACAATTGTGACTGACTAATGGTGTACAGTGGCTGTGTCAATGAACAAATACAAACTAATACCAGCACTACCTAATATGTGACTGACCATAATATATGACTGATAACTTGCTAACATTACCTAATTGTGGGAGCATATTTCCAAAAAGAATGGGTGGCTGTACTGATGAACAGTATGAATGGACAACAAATTTTATGGTAGCTGAGCCACATGGTTTTCAAGGATAAAAAAGGAAATACACATGGTAAAATATGTGGTACCTGATGTATCCAATATTCTGCCTGCATCCAACACACCCAACCATTTACAACATTGTCAAAACAGCTGAAATAGGTGTTGGCCTTGGCACATTCATCCCCCTTTTCCATCTGCCCTTGGTTAACTTTTTAGATTCACTGCTGAGCAAATACCTCATTAGGAAGACCCTACTGTACTAGCAGCCTGTAGCAACTTGTAGCACATGTAGCAGCATAGTCACTTCCATGTCACTCAAAACTCTGAAGTGGTATCACAAATCAGATCTATTCTCTATTATCTGTGATGTTAATGTATCAAGCATCAGCAAATCTCTAATTTTGGAACACAAAATCACAGCCACCCAACAATTTACAGCATCATTACACCACTTCACAGTTTTACATGTTGATAAGCACACAGCATGATGGCAAGTTCATGATGACACAGTTACCACATAGATTAATTGCTCCATATGTGTATACTGATACAGCACTCACAATATGTCACACACACAGTGTCATTGAAGTACACAACCATTTCAAGTGTTACAATAGTGGACAGCTGAACACAGTTACACATATTTTACAGCATATTCATTATTACTGTTCATGATAGTATTCACATGATTAACAATACAGGGCAACAGACCAAATCAATAATATGTAGTAAGTCCAGAGGGTATTCTCACACATGCAATGGGGAAACTACAAACTCAAAACTGGCTCTGCTGAGGATGTGAGCCAAAGGAAAACAGTGTTAGAAATGTAGACATACAAACTTGGAAACCATCTGAAGTAAAGTTGGTGGGACTAGAGAGAGTGGATGGAGATATGTGATGGCACTTTGGTTTGGGTGATACATCCAAGACTTGATGACCAATACTTAGTGATTCTGTGGCCTAGCCTAGCTTAGAGAGCTGGTGGCTTCATGAAATTACAAGCCAGGCTCTAGGCCTTTAAAGCCTCTAAAGACAGCCCAGCCCAGCTCAAAAGCCTGAGCTTAGGCCCAGGCTGTGGCTTGACATAAGACACTACCAAAACACTAAATACAAGATAATATTGTAGTATGTGGACTCAGAAACAAGCTATTAATTAATGTTGAAAACATTACCATTTCACTCATTCTCAGTCTCTCTATTATCATCATTGGAATCTTGCTTGCCATACACCTTGGGAGCAAGTGAGAAATTCTCTTAAACCAGGATACTGGACCTTGTGCTACACTTCAAGAATTGAAGGGCCTCCACAACATCAGCCTTGAGATAGTTGTAACACTTGCTGATAGTTATCTCCACAGGTAAAAATGTACATTTTGAAGATACAGAGCTGGCCATGATGGAGAGAAGTCCCACACCAGGGATCTCCATACTGGATATTGCACAGAATGCATTCTCCACCACTGCACAATGGTGGTGTCACCAAGATGATGTTTTCATATATTGAGGTAGTTGTGGAAACCTTGCAGCCACAGGTGTGTGGGATTGCCACCACACTTGCTGCTCTGGTTCCAGCTGATCATGCCCTTGTTCTCATCATCACTATCATTATCAATATTGCACCCCAAAAGGGTATTGAGTTTGGGATTATATGTTGTAATGTGATGTTTGTGGTTTGTGGACTGCAGGGCATTGGTGTTAGAGTCATACATAGCATAATAATGTTCCTTGTACTGTTGGATTCATTAGTGGAGAGTATGATTAAGAAAAAAATAACTTACAATTAATTCAGTGTGCTTTGTTTGCAAGTTATTTGCCCTAATTGGCATGGATATAATTGAGCTTTTGATGAGGATCAAGAACTGAAAAAAGAAAGAAAGTATCAGATAGCCTATGATAGGTATTGCAAGACCACTTACTCATTGTGATGATATGTGTGTCAGATGCTGCTGTACCCTCATAGTAATGGAATATTTTTTGCACCCTTACTTCAAGCACAGCACTGAATTTTGTAAATTTCTTGCTCTTCATGTGTGATGATCATGCTTTGTATAGCATCTCCAAAGCTGGGAAGACCACATGTAGTGTAGGTCCCTGCTTTGTCAAGAAAGTGTGTTGACCATTCTCTGCAAACTAATGTGAATGCCATTGTATCAGCATGTGATGTGTGACAAAAGGAACAATAATAATAACATACCATGAGAAGGGCTAAAAGCAGGTGGACTTGATCCCATTCTTCTTCTGATAACTGGAGCCCCAGGACTTTGCAGTGCTTTTCTGAGTCATTCCCATGATTTTTGAATACAAGCTGTTTTATAAAAGTATTGATATCCTATATTAATATTAGTAAGTGTAAATACATGGACATCATCAGATATACTTATATACCTCTCTGAGTTTGAATGCATGACTGAGCATGTTGAATATCAAGGACCATTGGACTTTCATATCAATGGTGAGTTGCAAGGGGGGTGAGTATATCTGAATGGTCTTGAATAATTCTTTATGTTGTACCAATGAATGAGTCTAAGAATACCTGTCAGTGTCTTAGCAACTTCAATTATATGTATGTAAGAGTATGTACCTTGATAGAGATGGCGTGAACAAGGCCAATTAGGTCTTGATCCTTACTGTTGCTCGAAAAAATAATATCAGCATCAGATGAAAAGGGGTCATAATGTTTTGATGTGCTGTATGCTGTAAAGATAATAAGAGGCCTGAAGATGACTAGGAAGTAGGAACCACTAGTCCCAGGTCAGAAAAGGAGGTAGGAGAGCAAGTACATTTGCCCCAAAAGGGATTCTGTAAATGAATAAGAGAAAGAAAAAAGTCCAGTGGCTTACTCAACTAGTCCAATGCTAGTCCACAGGGTGCCTGGTTGAGATATGAGAAGTCCAGAAGACTGGCAGGGAGTGGAAGATGAAGAAGAAATGTTGAGATCATGACAGACAGTGATGGTGAATGGTGATGGTGTCAGTATGGTAGTGACCAGAGGTTTGAGCAGTTCATGAATCCAACCAAAAGTGTGTTCTAACTCTAAGGTATATGGTTTTATAGTCCAGATATGCCCAGGACATGCACTATGACCAATAAGAGTAATAGCTGTCAAGAAAAAGGGAAATGAAATGAAAAGGCACAGAACAGATTAAAACTTTAAGTGACAGAAGTTAAATCTAATAAAAGAAGCCATTGTATCTGAAAGGTCTGACTGGTCTTTGGCAGTATGAAAGGGGGTAGGTAGGAGATCAGAAGATAAGAGAAAAAGATAAGATAAGAGTGAAAGAGGGGAACCAATGTAATCAAAATCTATAAGTCAAAGTCTGGGTTGACTGTATTAGACTGGTGAATTTGGACTATTAATCTATGTACCAATCTTCACCAGAAGTAACCAGTCTAAGTGTGGGACACTTGGGGAATGATATCAGAAAAAGGGAGAACAACAAAACATATTCAAAACAAGGAATACAATTATAAAGATACACCAGTCTCTACATCCACAGGGGACTTAACTATTGACTGTTCCTAGTCAGACACAACTTGCTGATGTAAGTTGGTTGACAATACAGAGTTTGAAATGTGTAGCAAGCTGGGCTGGCATATATAACTTGCCTGTGTAGTCTTACTCTGCTCAATTTCTTTTACTCCCATATTTTCATCCTGCCCCAGTTCTAACTTTCCTAACTGGATTTCATCAGGCTTAATGAGGCTGGCATGGCCCACCAACAGGCTATTTGCCACCACTTTAAGAAAGCAACAGACTGACTAGAGGTAGTAGCTAGGACTGTATTGGACAACAGGGAGAGTCTCCAGGAAGAGCAAGACAAATGGATGGTGGAGTTTGGACAAGCAATGGTAAGTAAAATGGAACATTTAATAGTTC
Source organism: Boletus coccyginus (assembly GCA_025782845.1). Taxonomy (NCBI): domain Eukaryota; kingdom Fungi; phylum Basidiomycota; class Agaricomycetes; order Boletales; family Boletaceae; genus Boletus; species Boletus coccyginus. The sequence goes on along the minus strand of JAHZSR010000002.1, from coordinate 1,088,105 downwards.
AAGGTGTTACATAACTGCCATTGGTCAAGATTGGTGGGACACAGCCCAGCAGGAGGTGAGTGAACCAGGCCTGGACATGGTACTTGAGGACAAGCTGGTTACTATCATTATGAAGGCTGAACAAATACAAGCAGGGTTGATTGTGTACAAGAATACCCTCCTGCCCCCTTCAGCCATAGCTGAGATCCCTCTGCCAATGCAAGAGTTGGTCATAGATGTGGCAGAGGTCAAGCAGGCAGTGGTACTGGTGGCTAGCATTAGGATAGCATTGTCAGCTCTCAAGGTGAGTTTTTTTATTGATTTGCATAACCAAACCAGTCTAATGGTAGTCTAGTGGGGGTGGATGGATGACAAGAAGGAGGAAGGAGAGGTAGTGGGCACATTTAAAAAAGAAGGTTGCCTTGATCTTTTCTTGGAAGCCAAGGTGTATCAGGGCTGCAAATGCCTGCAATACATGCAAGTGAGTGGAAGTGGCTGACAAGTGTGAGAGGAGGATTGGCATGACATGGATGCAGTGCAACCAGCTTAAGAGTGGTTGCAGTATCACGCAAGAAAGGAAGGAGCCAAGGAAGTAGGAGGGCATGAAAGGTAAGCTGTACTCTACTGTTTCATTCCATAACTGACATTTTTATCAGGAGATAAACTGACTTGGACTTTACCCAAGGCTGTCCTGAGCAAAAGGGCCACCTTGTCCATCAAGATAGATGATAATGACAAGGGAGAGGAAGCAGAGCTGACCTCAGTCAAGGGGAAGAATAAGCAGTGGGCAATGGTAGTTATGAGAAAGGTGTTCAGCAAGTTGGCAACCCAAAAAGCATAAAACATGTTGGTGAAGCACATGGAGCTCCTCCATTCACACCTATTCCAAGTCCATGGCAACATCATCCAGAAGCTGAAGGAGCTGAATGTTTAGAGTATGTTGTTAGTCTGCTAGTCCACTGCTCCCTTGTAGAAGTATTACTATTATAAATATGTGTTTGTCCAGTCCTTTAACAAGGCAAGAGAGAAAGGAAATAAGAAAATTAAAAGACTAAGTGTCACTAAAAGGGTAGATAAGTAAAAAGAAAAAGAGGGTAGAAACAATATGTGGGTTGCTATCCAACTTGTTTTCTTTAGTCTTCTATTGACTTCTACACCTACCAGTCTTACCTCAGCAGTATTTGATGGGGACAGTTCATGGTAAGTAAGGAGCATGGTGTTCCAGTGCACATTAGAAATAAAAGGATATAATCTGAGGATATGGTGAGACACATAAGAGGAGGAGAAAAGAACTTTTTATATTTTGTTCTTTTTACAATGTTTTTCTGGTTGTTTTTCAGTGATCTATATAGAGTAGAATGTCTGTGGTTGAGGCTTTAGCAGAAGAGATAGAGAGACAGAGATTACTGGACTAATCCCAGGGTAGAAATGAAACTATAGTATGTAAAAGGGGGTGCTAGTCCAAGTCAAAGGACTCCAGCTCTTCTTCAACAGGCTCATTGATGTATTCTTCTGCCATTCTATCAAGGTCCTTGTTGTCAATTCCTGTAAGATCAGTTGCACAAATTGTAAAGGAAAGACTGGAATAGTAGAAAATGAGATGAAACATGATGTAATGCAGCTGGGAGACCACTCCATCCAACTCTGCCAGAAGGTATGAGCTTCTGATAGTTTGGTGAAAGACTATCATGGGGCTGAGGTACATACCAGGGCTTCATTTTTCAGTTTAGCTCCTTTTTGATGCAGATATTTCAGACTAAAACCAAACTTTCTACATGGAAGTCAAAGTCCTTTATTCTGTTCTTGAAAGCAGCCTTAAAGTGCTTGATAGACTCAAAATAAGCCTTGAGGGCACACTTCTAAATGGACTCCAAGTCCTTTTGACATTTTTGTAGCTGAAAAGCATACCAAGCCATCAGTCCAGACGAGGAGTTGATGAATGACTGAAATTCTGCATCAGAAAGATCAGTGGGATGCTTTTGTATTTTGAGAAAGTTACAGCTCAAGCAAATCTGGACTTCTTTAGCTATGGCCTTTGTAGACTTGGGGATGGTAGGAGTGACCAGCAGAGCATCCGGGTCAACTGAGGAAGAAAAAACAGAAGCATAGGTAAGGAAAAAGCTAAGAACATGGACTGATGGGGAAAATGTGTAGTCTAATGAAGATAAGAGTAAAGGGGGGCAATAAGAAGATAATGAGAAGGTATGTGTAGATGTGGGGGTATTGGAGAATGACAAGGCACAGTTGTTGAGTAATGTAATGCAAGAAGAATAAGAATTTCCAGCCAATCCTTGAAATCATCCTCTTCAGGTAAATCATTATGGGAGGAAGGATGACAAGATAGTTGATGGGGACCAGCATGTCTAGTGGTAGGAATATGATGAAATCTGAAATGAAACAAAAGAATACTAATTCACCAGTTGATAGACATGTTTAGCTGTAAGTTTGGATTGTTTATTATACCCTTCATGTACTTTATGTTCATTTTGATGATGAGGTTGGTTGCTCTGAAAATGAAGACACAGACTGCCTGGAGTATCTGAAACAGACCATATAGCTTGAGCTTAGCCTAGCAGTATTGGCTCTTGATACTCATGAGGCTGATGGAACAAAAGTGATTTGGATAGCATTTGCCATCCTTACCTTCCTGTAATAGAATGAAGCCAACTGCTATGACCAAAGACATGTTATTGCATCACATTGGGCATCTCCCCATTCAAAGGGGATATCTTTTCTGATAAGACCAACAAGCAGTCTAGAAATAGCAGCAAAGTTCCAGATGAAAATATGTATTACTTCACAGATCCCTAGGAACCTGTGGACTTGCATTAGGTTCTTGCACTCTAGCCAATCTCATATCTTTTGAATCTTAGCCTCATGTGGAACACATCCTTTGAAGGTATACTTGTGCCTGACTATAGTGGCTGACAGTACTGCTAGGATGAACTTCTTGATGGAGACTATGACATTGACATTCTTGAAGTGTTGAAGGATCCTACTAACAATGATCAGGTGCTTTCAAATAAACAATCTAATACCAGGGTTTTTGGTGATGGTTTCATAAGCCCTGTCTAGTCTTTGGTACTGGGTGGTCTTGGTCTTGACTGGCACATCATCAATAAACAGCTCAATGTGATCAGAGATCTCATCCTGCAGAATAAAGAACATATTTGCTTGATAAACCTAGATGGCATTAGTGTGATCCATTGGGAGAGTAGTAAGATAATAAGGGGCTGAGCAGGCTATTGAACATTGTCATATCTTAGGAATTGACATGGAGTGGGTGCTGGTTATATCCTATGAACAGGTCCATCATATCATAGATTATATACATAATTGCCAAATGACTCAGCAAAGTACTCCACAAATGAAGGAGCAGATGAGTTCTGAATGGTGACAGCATTGAGCAGCTGAAGGTTGTGGATGAGCCAGAGTGTCTTATCATCCTGCTTGAGTATGCAGAACCAGTAGGATCAGTAGGCTGTGGTGGACAGCTTGTACACACCAGAGGTGATATGATTTTTGATGATTTGAATGGCCTGATTCTATGGGGAGGGAGGGACCAGGATATTGTGGAGTATCCAAGGTGTATAGGGCATGGTTAGTATCTTCACTGGCAAGAAGTACTGCTCATTTAGGCAGCTTCACTCAGTTGGAATTCAAGTGAAGGTTTTCTCATGCACATAGACTATTAACTGGACTAGCTTGAGTTCCTCTGGCCACAAGGGTTGAGGTCGAGGACATTGGCATGTTCCTGTGTGAATTACAAGCCAGGGGTGAAGTCAGGGGGGTGCATAGGTAAAAAAAGAAGTTTGACTAATGGGTTGTTAGATAATCAGCAGAGTACCTAGTACTCCTCCTCAAGAGGAGCCAGGACAGACTGAACCTTCTTGGCCATTGGCTTGTAAGCCAAGGAATGGGACACAGTATGAAACAAATAAGTTGCATTGAATGCTGCCAGGTAGACAGATGTCAATATAGACTGGGTGGAAAAAAAAAAATCATATGATGGGGATGGATCATCTGCCACAGCCTAGCAAGGTAAGTAGCTACTGCTTACACAAAAGATCCTGATTGATTGACCTACCAGAACCACTGCTTTCAGAGTTTTTGCCTTCAACAGCATTGGTCACATCTCCTCTGCCTTTTCCCATCATCACTTCACCCCTTCCCACCATCACTTTGTCAATCAATGCCTTTTATTCCTTCCTTTCCCTTGTGTTTATCATCCCACCCAATCTTTTCACACTTTCAATGTGAATTGAGAGCCATGATTCTTTCAGGCTGATGTGAGTTGACTAAAGATACATCCACAGCAAAACATTTTATTGTTGGATTGCTTTTTGTTGGAACTGGCTGCATGGTCAGTTCCAGGTGTCACAATGGATGTGACTCTCCTCTGCATGATTACTAATGTCAGGTCACTTGTCCATCCAGTTAGAATACCACCATGGTGGTGGCACCACCCACCCAAGCTCTTATTGATTTTACCTTGCCCCATGAGCCTATGCTCAATGCTGTGAAGGAAAGATTTCCCTTGCAGCAATCATACAATGATAAGTTTATCTTCTTTTACAAACAAGTTGTTAATACCTGCATGCACATCAGGAGTGTGGACAGTATTTGATGCCAAAGTCATCACCATTTGTGGAGATTATGCCATTTTATTCCTGAACATGGACTACTATGTCCCATCTTATATTTCAGTGAGACCAAGTTGTGTACATGTAAGGACAGAAAATGGGAGTATCTTGACCCTTTTCAGACCTCTTAGGAGTGGTTGAAAAAGTTTTGATGGGCAGCACTAGTCCTATGCAAAGGTAAACTCCTTATATTGTTATGTTATGATAAATCTAATTGTATCTCAGATGATATTAAACTTGAAGGTGGTGCAAAGTATATGGGATACCTTTGGCACACCCCCACAGTATATGAGATGAAAGAAGAGAATGATCTTTAATATTTTGTCAACTGGTTCTACAACCATTTGGAGATATGTGCATATCTCCTCACTGATGAGGTCAAGATTAAGAAATATGGGCAAACCAGCAGTACTGCAGAGACACTACTTGTTACCTTGAAACACAACATTGTCAATCTTTGAAGACTGCTCAGTTTGCAAGACATTTGCCATGTGATGGCTGACTTCCAGTGCTGTTGGCTGGATCTTTTTGTGATGTTGCAATATTATCTAGAAGTGTAGGACTGTTCTCACAATTTCCAACCAGGTATGAGCTTCTGGGTCATCAATCTCAACTGGATGGGTATATTTGCTAATAAGGATTCCCTTGCACTAACACTTTGAAAGGTAGGGATGCTGGTCTGGCACATATGTAAGATTGACACTCTTCTAAAGGATTTCAGATTTGGAAAAAGAGTGTTGATGAAGTGAAATCCTGACATTGAGATCCAGCATGATTTTGAGAAGCCCCATGTCCCTATTCATACTTGTTTTGATAAAGAGGCTCACACATATCTCTGTCATCTGATCAGCAATCTTATTTTTGGCAACTATATCCCACTTCTAACAACAAAGAGTTGGGATGACTGGGTGAAGCATGCTGCTCTGCCAAATGTGAACTCTGCTATGGTTGCTGAGATCTTCTCACCTTCTATTCCCCTCTCATCTGATGCTGTTCTTGCAGGGCCTTCCTTCTTGCATACTCTGTCTGGTCCTTCCTCTTTCTTTGTGATGGTTCAACATCCTCCATCTCCAATTGTGTTTTCTTCATAGAATCAATCATACCTCAAGAAGCTTATTCCAGAGTTGGTTGATGAAATCTCTGCCTATGTTATTAGGGAGGTTGGAAAGTCACTCTTCCAATCTGTCACAAGTTGGCATGCATGGAATCACAAAAGGTGCATGCAATATAAGTACTTGCATTTTACATGAGCACATCCAACTTATTAGCTGGCCAAAAGATTCATCTTATTCTAATGCCTTTCACCTCATACCACAACACCCATCTTGGGCTGATCTTATGTCGTAATTTTTAACATCTGTTGTAGATGTCTAAACAAGTGCCCTAGTTTCTATGAACCATAATGTTAATCCTTGCAGCAATTTACTTGGTAGTATTATTTCCTTTCTTAATTCATTTCAAATGATTTGGATGGAGTTGGATGTGACCAGTTGGTGAGGTATATTGCCAATTGGCTAATGATCTGGCAAGCATGGATGTAAGCCATCAATGCTGGTTGTGTTAAATACCTTTCCACAAGCTCTGGTGGGATTTTGCATGAGTTATCCCAATTCATCTCTTTGACCAACTAAAATAATACTCCCTACACTGGCTATTGTCAGATCAACTGGCTGCTTTCTCCACTCTGGAATAAAGGACTGATTATTTCCAAGCAGTCAGCGAAGAGTCATACAATACATCAAGTCACATTGGATTTCTTAGGGGAATCAAAAAACAAATTCCAGGTATTATAACACCAGATTCCAAAGAAGGTCCATTTTCATGAGCACTTGTGGTGGATCAAATAGGTGCATGGAATGGCCCCTGAAGATTATTATATTGTGTTCTGGAAATTAATGGAGCCCCCCTGCAATATGAGCTTCTCCTTGTGAACCATGTATTAATTGTTAAGTGGTATGCCAATTTGACCATTTCAAATGAAAAAGAGCAGCTTATTGCCTTGGTTTTCAATATATCATCCTTGGATGTTGTCATCCATAACATACTGCCTCTCATTGGCCTTGTGTTGGCATCAAGTGATTCTTGTAGGAGGCATGCAAAGTTGATGCACCTTGTCTCCCTCATGTCATTGTGGTCAGGTATTTCTGTTTTTGCATTACCTCCACCAACAAACCCTGGGTATTTGGCAGTGGAGCAGAGGATCTTGACATTTTATCTACAGATATTGTATTATTACTTTAGCCACCATCCAACTGTGTTGTCATTCTTAGTAGCATGTTTGTTGTGCAGACATATTGCTATTTCTTTATTTCCTTTTTGCAATGATATACACTTACAACATGCCAAAATTTATGTAGCTGTACCTTGTTCATTCCTATAATTACCTTAGCAATATTGGAATTACCACATGTAGATGTTACAATCTCCTCATGAGATTCATGAGATACTGTAGATATATAAAGTTTGAGAAAGGTGAGTTATTTGCCTCCTCTTACCTGCTTTTCACTCATGTCTTTCTTTCATCCTAGAAGCTCACAGAAATCTAAATTCTCCTCCCTATTATGATCAGTATATTCTTATACTCCTATGTTTGTTGGACTTAATGTTTTCCATGTACGTATAACAACAGACAATCTTATATTTTATCTTATCTTGACCACCTTACCCCTATCTTGTGCATATTAGTCACTCTTCACTTCCTCACTCTGTTTCACACATGAGATTTCTTATTTTCTTCATTTTACATTTTTATGTTTCATTATCTTACAAAAGCATTTGATCATGTCTCTCTTCTATTTCTTGATACATGCATTTCACATATATTTTAGGCTTCATTTCCATTCTGCCACATTGCATGTGGTCCTCACATGTTGCACTTCTACTTCACCCTATGTCCTTTCCCCTTTCATTCTTGCATTATTAGATACAATCACAACATGTACATACTGCTAGTAGGTATTTAATACTCAATGCCACCATCAGAGAACCCCAATCTGGTTCTCTTGGTATTTCCCCTATAAGCACTATAAGAAAGACTCTTAGGTCTAATCAACCTTCTTCTATCACCTCACTTTCTAGTCCAGGATCTTTTGGCAACTTAAGGGAGGTATACTCATAAGGTTGTTTTACTCCCCTGTTAAGCTGCCAGCTGCCTTGCAGGACTCTGGTAGCTCCTCATATGTTATCACAGATGAAAGGGGTTAGAGATTCCACACTTAGAAGTAATAAACAGTTAAGATAAAGAAGGGAGCCTTTAATGCTCAAGGTTAAAGATCAGGAGTCAAGAATAAATTGATATTTGAACTAAGAAATACATGAGAAGATTAGAAGATTTATTTATAGAATCCAAGATGGATTAATAACAAACTCTAAGATGAATTAATAACAGAGTCATAAGTAATTAGTAATGGAATGGAAATTGGGAGTAACAACATGAAATCAGAAGTAACAAAATGGGAATCAGGAGTAAACATTCTGAAGCTGTGCTCTAAGTAAAACACAGGTTCGAAGGTAAGTAAATAATAGAGCTAGTACTAGTGGAGAAAAGTATAACATAAGATAAGAAACAGAGATGAAAGGAAATAATAAGTACAATATTATGTTATTGTTAACTATTTATTAGTATTTACTAATTTTGTAATATATAAAGCTGCTATTGAAGTGAATCAATGAACTCTTTATTCAATGCAGGTGGTACCTTCACCAAGTCAGCATGAATACCATCTTGATGCAGCAGGATGAAATCTTCATCCTTTTCTGGCTGAACACTCCCCTCTTTTCTTTTATCAATTGCAGTCAAGTGATCTGCTGTTTCTCAAAGAAAAATCCTATAGAATCACTAGAAGCCAGTAATGAACAAGAGGATCATAGAGTCCCAGTGAGAGTACATCTTGAACAAATGGATCCAGGCTTGTTTGATGACAGGCTTGGGAACCCTCCAGATCCTCTTTTAACTCATGCTTCAGCTGTTGTATGAGCATCCAAGGACTTTGTTGAAGGCTGTCAGCTATGGTGAGCATGTACCTTCAAGAAGCAGTGTGCCTGTCCCTTGTGCTTTCAACCTCTGTGCTTTGCAGGCATGTCAACAGAATGGTAGGAGTGAGTCCTTGTGTTCTTTATCATGGTGACTATGCATGAAGCATTCACTGACAAAAATAGAAAAACAGCCAGGGTGACTGCAGATGTGCACATCTGGGATGATGGAAAGACCATATACTGGAATTCTTGGACCAGATATATTTTTTGATAGCTCTGAAGCTGGATCCAGATGGATCCAGGCCTGTTTGATAACCTGCTCATGAGCCAGGGACATAGGCATTGCACCATTGGATAGGCCTTTGTAAACATTGTGACCATGAGTACCAAAAGCCTTGAGTTCAGCAAGTAAAGGGAGCCCAAGGCATTTGATTCCCTGAATAGAGTACAAGTGCTGGCTGATATTCTGTGGTAAAAGGAATGAGATTTTGTAAGTGATTGCAAAGTCAGGAATTTGGCAGAAATTTCAATAGGAAGGAACAGAGATAGTTCTGATTGAGGCCAGTGTTGTATTTCCAACATCAGCCAACTCTTCATCCTCCAGGAACAAGAAATGGTGAGGGCTAGGCACCATGTGCAATTGGCTTCCTTGGTAAGCCAGGTCATATATACCAAAGATAAGTCTGGGGGATAACAGATAATGAAACCTCTTCAACCATGAGATTTGCAAAGATCTGTGTCCAGGATTCATACTAGGTTCTGAGGATTTCATTGTCTGCTATAGGCAGCAAGCAATGAGAGAAGACATTTGTGTTCAGCAAGATGATTGAATCTTTGACCAGGCAGACAAAAGACTGTCCAATCTGTTGTGGCAAAGGGTCTGGATCAATTGGAGACCATATCAGTTACATTTAATGACTGATCTATTATTCCTGCTATAATTTCACATCTCCATCCACAGTCTTTGGAATTGTTTATTTGTTGTTATGTACATCTGTTTGTATATTTATTTACAAGATATCATGCAGGGAAAAATTTCAAGTTTATTGTGTAGTAAAATACTGCCTAAGATTGTGGATTGTGACACTAGTGAAGTAGTACAATTGCTCTACTAGCATCACCTAAGGCAGTACTTCTTGATAGACTGAGCTTGGATTGTATGCATTTTCTTATACTTCCTTCAATGACTACTTATATTCCTACTTTATGTAGATCCCTGAATTATAGGATATATATCTATGTATCTGAGGGTAGTCATGAGACAGTCCTTCATTACCAAGTTTCCTTTATCAAGAAGCTTAAAGCAGAAAAGAATTTGGAAACTCAATGCAAAACAGCATATAAGAAGACCTTGGAAGATGCAAAGAAATTCGATAAGGAGACAGTGGCTGTAGAGCATGTGTGGATTGCCACAGAAAATCTGAAGATCAGTGATGTAAAGAAGAAAGAGCACCTGCAGCAACAAGCAAAGCACAAAGTTAAGAATGTGAGGTTTGCAGCAGAGAAGAGGATAAGTAATTATAATTTTTTCTACTAGCATTCTAGCATTATCTTCTTCTAGGCACCTAAAAAGCACAAAGCCATTTCACAGACTATTGATGGCCTGATGGAAGGCATTTCCCAGCCTTGAACAAACTCCCTAAGGAATAGGCAATACTAATTGAAATGAAACTAATAATCATATCTGAATAATAACAGGTACTCATTACATTCAGATAATCTCCTCAACTCTCTCAAGCTGTCACCCTTTGCTTCTGATTTCCTCATTTCCCAGTGTACTTGCTTAGACTTACTATTCTAAGGAATTAAGCCTAAATCTATACTCCCTGATCTTTAGTTGTAGCTCTTTAGTACACAAGAAGACCAAGTTTGCTATAACCAGCTGAGTGACTAAGTCACCTGACATGATCTTTTGCTTATATAATCACCACTTCTGGACACCACATTCCCAGAAGTTCCTGTAACAAGTTTTATTAGCACTAGGCAAATCTTAGGTCAAGTTCCTATATTGCCCATCTTTCATACCATCTGAGTACAACTTTGCCAAATCACTAGGCAACCTCCTGCCATTAACACAAGCCAATTAGATGCATAAACCACCTAGTATCACCTTTACTAACCAGATTTTAGGCTAAAACCATCTTTAACAACCAATCAATAAGCTTACATGAAGGATTGGTGAACAAACCACAGCTCCTGGTATACTATCTTTTCCTTTTCCTACTTTGGACTATAGCATTAGCATTAGTCTCACTAAGGGTAGACTTCTCATATTTCCCTTGAGCAAAGTATTCTAGTCCATGAAGACAAGACATGTTGTCTGGAAACCACTGATTTTGGTTGGTTCTTTGTTGTCTTGTCTAGAAGAAAGACAGTGTGTTGACTCCATCGGGATATTGTTCAAAGAACAAAGAAGAGATTTCTTGGTCAATATCAAGATCAAGCTAGTAAAGGAGATATTGTGGGGGAGTTTCTTCAGGAAAAGAAGATGGAGAGTCTGATTTTGGGAAAGAGAGAGTATGGGATCTCTAGTCAATTTGAGGGTTTTATGTCTTTAGCCAGGCCATTTCAAAGATTATTTGTTTCTTTTCAAGGAAAACAACCATGAGTTCAATCTCTTTGGGCTGGCAAGAGATGAAACCTTGTGGTTTGGCTTTCCATAAGATGGTGTCTCTCTTGTTTGTTGTTCCATCCACATTATAGACATAAATGGGGTTGGAAAGATATTTCATAGGGAAGTTAGTGCAGATGAGAAGTCCAAGGTCAATAAAATTTCCAGTAGCTCTGAAATCAATAAGGGCAGAGGTGATAATGGTTTGGTTTCTAACTTGTAGTTTTATGGGAAAATGAAGAGTTCTTTCATTTTGAGGATGAGGATGATGAGGACTAAGCCAATCAGGCATAAGGCACAAAAGTATGCTAGTATTGCACAGAACAAGTGTAAGGACTACTATACAGGTAGCAAGAGTATAAGTACTAAGGGACATGTTATCATGGAATATGATAGAACAGAGAAGAATGCTTAGGTAAAGGAAAAGAAGACAAGAAGCAAAGCATGATAGAAGAATCAAAGAACAACAAAAGTGGGATTTAATGGATTTACAAGAAATAAGCCATAAACTTGAATAGTCCAGAACATACTTAGAAAGGCATGTACATGTCTGGAAAAGCAAAAGATATAAATGTATTGAAAAAGGAGAAAAACTGTAATACTAATGTAGCATTGCACTCAGTGTATTGCATATATCATGTCATTCTGTGACCAAATATGAATGCAAAATTCCCACAATGATTGAAACCTTTCTTTTAGTATAGCAAATACATGTTTCACATATACACAAACCTGCAACTATGTATGTTCTCATGTTACTCACTTTGACTGAACCAGATCTCACCTTTGACAGATAGAGATTATACACTTCTGTTGTTGTGACAATGCTGTTGTTCATGTTACCTTAAATGCACAATGTACCATGATTTTGTAGGGTATGTACTGTCCACTCATATTCAATGCTTCTTAGGAATTTGTTACAACCGCTGGTATTTGCCCCTATTTTTCCTTATTTGTCTCTATTTTTCTGAGCTTTCTACAAAGCATTTCGCTAAATAGTAGCTCCTATCATCCATTGACCCCATCACATTTGCTCAATAACAACCATGTGACTATTTGGTCACATGACATATCAGCTTGCCTTGCATGTATACAGCCATACATAGCCTTTGTCTCATGTCATACCATGTGAACACACACAGCACCATGGCTATGTTCTCTATCATTGTGACTCACTCTAACTCATCACAACACAGCCATGCACTGCCACACCATAGCATTGCATTGCCCCAAGGCTATACTGTAACTCATCCTAGCTCATCAACTATAACCTTGTCACTACCTTACATTGCCTTGCACTGCTCTGCACTGCCACACAGGTATCCTCAGCCTCATGTCATGTATCATGTCCTTATCATCATTCGTGACTCACGATACACACTGCCTTACACTGCCTCACAGCTATGCTTGCCTATGCTTATGACTTGTCACAACTATGTACTCATGACTCATGCCTTATCTCTTATCTCTTATCATATCTCCTTATCTATACATAAGTCATTCCCTTATCATGCCTCATGTCTCCCACATGTGCACTGCTATATATTGTCTCCATGCCTCATTTCCCTCAGCATCCTTGACTATATCTTATTGCAGCCTCATGTACTACATATGGCTATGCAAATATCTATGCCTATTGTTATTCCTATTGCACCATATGCCTATGGCTATACATATGGCTATGCTTATCTCTACCTCATGTATGCAATGTGCACATTGCCTTACATTGCCTCATAACTATGCTCAGTTCCGTCTTGACTCAGTATGACTCCATCTGACTTACACTGACTCACAGGGCTGTGCCTGGACTCTCTATGCATAGCTTATTACCATAGATAGATACTGTATAGTACCAAACATATACAAACTCTAGATAGTATATAAACCCCCAGGTAGACTGTGACTGGTCCCTCAGTCTTGTCCTCTTGGAGTTCTTCCAAAACCCATCTGTGCTTGACCAACAGGTTTACTAGTGTGGCTACCAACTAGCTCTAGTCAAGCATGCCTCTGGAAGGCCTTGCTAGATACAGCAAGTCCCTGATGGGCATTGGTGTTTCAGAATTGGTACTTCTGGATCTTGTGCCATTTTTATCCCTTGGAATGCATAAGTGTCATGGACACTTTCAAGGTGCCCCAAACCATAGTTGACAATGAGGATATGCATCACAACAATCTACAATAGCCCCTTGATGCTTTAGCAACCATGATGCAACACAGTATGTATTTTGCACACTTGGTAATTCAGCAAATATCTTGATTTTTTGTTATAGAATGTCTCATCATAGTGAAATGGCTTCTCAAACAAATTGAATGTTGATCCATCTATGACAAAGATTACCCCCCTCCATGCTATACAAGACTTGGCTTCAACAAATGTTTGGACCAACTCTGCATCTAGGGAGCCCCCCAACAGCACAAAAATGTATTTATCATGCTTGTTAGTACAGTGATCATCTGGTTTGTGTAGTTTATCACTGAACTGACACTGACATCCTCCATTGGACTATATTTCCATTCATATCATATTGCCATAATGACCTACACAATTGAGAAAAATTGCAAGTTGGATTGCAACCAAAAGTTATAACCTATTCAATCTTGATTTGAACACAGGATTGTTGCTGATGTTGTCTAGAATATAGTCAAAGATGTCCTGATTAACTCAGATCTTTTAATGAAAAAGATGTGGGTGGTGGTTGGCAAAACCATCAAGGAGGTGGAGCTGTGATGCACATAGTGGCAGGATAGTGATGCAATTCAGAACATGTACTCTCTCAACCTCATTATAAAGCACTTCAATTGCATCAAGCAAGCACCCATAGTACTGGTCTCTCACCTCTGTGGAGTCAATCTTAATCAACTTCCATGACTAATTACTCCACTCTAATTCAAAATCAAAGAATAGTAGGATGGGGGGGATGAGGGAGGTGAGAAAAATCAGATCTTGATCTTGATCCTCATCTTTCAAATATCATTCCTCTTTATTTGCATAGTATTGTAGGTTCTCCTTTCTCCTGATCATCATATCTAACTTTAATGTATCAATTTTATTTAGGATTTTGTTCCTCTCAGACATGTGAGGTATGGTGGCAGCTGGAGGGACAGGCAAAGAGGTGGAGAGATAGAGAGATGGATTATTATCATGTATTTGTGAACCCCTAGTATTCATTCTCAATCACAATGTTCACCAAACTTGGTCATTACAATGCTGTGAGTGATCCACATGATCATGGAGGTCAGCCCAATATCCAGCACAGGCTTGGCATGGTTGGAGTTTAAACTTAGCACAACATTTAGAGGCACTTCTAGATGTTTAGCATAGCTCCAAAATAGCTCAAGCATAGCCTCAAAATAGCCTGAACAAGTACCACTATTTATAGATACCTGCTCTTATATATCTTGTAGGTCTATGATTTGTTATCATAGTACAAGGACTAATTATATGTCTTTTTCCTGCCAAGGTGTATGCAGTATGTGAGGTATTTTGTAGGGGCTAAAGTACTCTTTCTTGAGAGTTCCCCTATTTTCATCCTTAAAGGCTATTGCTGCTTCATTTTCAATCATTGTGTAAATAAACAGGTCATGTTCTTCAGGTCACAAGAATGAATGGGACTTCATGTCCTTCAGAATCTTGTCTATTCATTCCTTTGTGAATTTCCAAATAGGCCCTTGTGGGCCAGGGTGTACATTCAAGGGTTCTGATATCATCATTGGATTGTATGGCTGGGTTCTAGTAATTTTGAATTCCTGGGGAATTGAGGTAGAGATTGGCTTGATGTATTGATCAACCTGCTTATATACTCTATAGGCTTGTATACATGAGTGTAACATTGATTGAATAAGTAGACCTATACACTCTGTGTCTAAATCCCTAGACAACTTCTGATCTTGGTTATGTTCTTTGTATATTGTATTAGGAGTCATTGTCTTAATTTGTAAATGCAATAGTAGTTCTGCTGCTTTATTAGGTAGGTAGATACTAATAGTGGTCCCACTGCTTCATTAGACAGGCAGGTGCTAATGGTCAGTTAGCCTTTCATAGGTGCCTTATCCTAATATAGTGTGAGATCTATTCAGTCAGATGTCACACATAAAAGTCCAGATTATATCATAGTCTGTAGCTATGCCTATATATGGTCTTAGGATTACATGGGATTTGCCTAGGCCAAATAGCTATACTCAACATTCCTAGTCCTCTTGTTTTACCATACCAGGCCCTTGTAATAGCTGCCAACTTGCAACTATGTATGCTTGATACATCCAATCTTTTTATTTCTCTACTTTCTCAAGGATAAATTCCTTTATCAGACACTCTGGACATGTGCTATTCTTTTACCAAACACACAGATTAGATGCTAGCTCTTATCAGACACCTTGGACAGATGCAATCTTCTTATCAACCACATCAGAAATGCACAATCAAGCTATCTATGCACCAGAAGTGCAATCAACTCACATTAGATATGTGATAACTCTTTATTTCATGATTGCTGGCAATTAGTATCTAATTTCTAGAATGGTTTGGACCACCCTCCTATATTTCACCTCTTCACCAACCATAGAATACCCCTCCAATCATTCACCTCTTCACCTCTTCACCTCTTCACCTCTTCACCTCTTCATCTTGTGATATGGCTATGCCTTTGCTTCTAATCATCTATTATTCTTCCATTCCTAATCCATGCATCCTTATTATGCCTTTCATCTCCTGCCACATCATGCTTCTTTATTTATGATCTTTTATTAATCTATGATCTCTACCACATCCTCATGATCAGGGTTATGCTTCCATTCCATTACTTTCATGCCTTCCTCTTATATTTCTGCTTCTTTCCATACTTTTCCCTCATCCCAATCATTCTATGGCTATACTGATATATGTATTGTACACATGTGCAGGGACTCATTTATCTATAGATCTATGCATAACATGTACATACTTCTAGATAGTATATAAAGCCCCCAAGCAGTGGCCAAGACCCCCTTAGTCTTGACCCCCTTGGAGTTTTCCCTTCTGCTCCTTAGGCTAACTCACTCCTCCTTTTCTATTCTTATGTGGGTTGAATCCCCTAAACTATGCTATTAAAAGTTAGCTATCAAGTACACTCAAGAGCAAGCAGCCTTAGCTAAAGCTTTAGGTTATTTTAGCCCTGATTTCCTTCAGTTTACAATTGTATTCACTATATTTGTGACACTAACCTCATGCTATTGCCAGCATAGTGATAATATGTCTTCTTAATTTAATGAGGTTGCATTTCTAGGTGGCAAGGTTATCATATATACATCTACCATAGTCTACTGAAAGACTTGATGTATCTTCTTGTATTTCTCTCTGTGTAGGGAGCTAGTTTTCACAGGGAACAGAAAATATTTATAGTTGGGGGTTACATCCATCACCCAGGTCAACCATGCAACCTCTTTTCTTACTCAGGTGGGATGTATACCCACACCTTCATGTTGTCATGAAAAAGGGGAATATAAAGGAGAAGCATGTAGGAGTATGGTAGGTAGCAATATAGTAGGGGGGTGGTACTTTATAGCTATAGTAGATGGGGGTGGACACCATTTGCACCATCAGATCAGGCAGTGACCTACATCAAATTGTTTGGATGCATAATCATTGATACACTGAGCAACAAAACCATTGCAATATTTGCAATATTTGGATTGTCAAGCTAATAACTTGAAAGGTGTTGATCCTGGATCCATGGACCTAGGTATCATTAGAAAGCCCTGATCAAGGGCTTTCCAAATATGTATCTATTGCTTGGGTAATTCTTACTCTATCAGGCAATATTCTAAATTTAATCAAGGGTACTCATTGCAACAGTTTTGTTGCTGATGTTGTAAAGTATTGAAACTCTATGTTGCCATAAGCTATTACATGAGAAATGAGTCATGTGATGCATAATAAGTTCAACATGATGTAAACACATCCAAATACAACCGCTTTGTCCACTACCACCATCACGAAATCCCTCTGCATTGAACAAACCAAGCAAATTCTTCATTTTCTGAAATTGGATCAATCAACTCGACAAATCTCTCATGCTACTGGTATAAACCACTCCACCATCAGTAGACTTCACTCCAAACTTCATCCTGACTTGCCCAAAGCCTCTGGTGGCTGTCCATCCATCATTACTTCTACTAATATATAATATGCCATTCATCTTATTGGAACTGGAAAGGCTGAAAATGCTGTCCAGATCATCAGAACCCTTCAGGATGTCAAAAACCATCCTATCTCTGCTCAGACCATCCATTGTCACCTTGGAAAAGAGGGTATGAAGGCTGTGATGATGAAAAAATGTCCTCTTCTTTCTATAAAGCATAAATAGGCAAGGTTGGATTTTGCTCTCAGCCACCAGGACTGGACTGTAGAGGATTGGAAGCATGTTATATGGTCAGATGAGACCAAAATCAATCGCATTGGGTCAGATGACAAGAAATGGGCATGGAAAAAGGCAGGAGAGGGCCTTAGTGACAGACTTATAAAAGGTTACTGTCAAGTTTGGAGAAGGATCAGTGATAGTATGGAGCTGGATGACCTGGGAAGGGGTTGGAATGGCTTGCAAGATTGATGGTAAGATGGGTGCTGACTTTTATATGCAGATTATGGAGGAGGAACTTCAGCAAACCTTGTAATATTATGGCAAAACTACAGAGGATATTATCTTTCAGTAGGATAATGACTTCAAGCATACCAGTAGGAGAGCCAGGGAGTGGTTTGCTGAGCATGGGTTTTGAGGTCATGGTATGGCCTGCTCAATCTCCAGACCTTAACCCCATAGAGCATCTATGGGTTATCTTCAAAAGAAGGCTGGCAGAGTATTCTGAGTCACCCAAAGAGATTATTGAGCTTTGAAAGTGCATACAAACAAAGTGGGAGAGGATTGGAGTGGATTAGTGTCAGCAATTGATTGAAAGTATGCCTAGAAGGATTCAGGAGGTCATCAAGGCTGATGGAGGATATACTTCATACTAGTTTGTAATGTGCTTAATATCAGTAACAAAACTGTTACAATGAGTATCCTTGATTAATTTGGGAATATTGCCTGATAGAGTAGAAATTACCTAAGCAATATATATATATTTGAAAAGCCCTTGATCAGGGCTTTCTAATGATACCCAGGTCCATGGATCCAGGATCAACACCTTTCAAATTATTAGCTTGACAATCCAAATATTGCAAATATTGCAACAGTTTTGTTACTCAGTGTATTTCATAGGAAATGCTCTTATTTGAACCACTGGTGAGTGATCTTGATTTATTTGAAGCATTCACAGATCTCAGAGAACTGAAGTAGAGCCATGGATTTCCAAACATGATTATCCAAAATGATAGGAGTGCTGGAGGTGCAGTGGATCAGATGACAAATAATATCAGTCAGAAGTTCCAAGTTGAAAAGATTCAGTGTGTGAAGGTCTATTTGAGCCAGCTGAAATGCTCTGAAACATCTAGCCAGAAATTCAAATCAAACTTTGGAAGGAATTCACAAAATGGAATCAGGAGCAAGGAATGTTATCACCTAAAAAAAAAATATAAATCAATAGAATGATCATGAAACATGTTCAAGATTTATGTCCTACTCTGTCTATTAATTTTGCCATGACATGTTTCATTGCCATTCCACTTATTTGGTATTCATTCCAAATACCATACATAAGACCTCTTCTTGACCTTCACAGAATACATGCTCATGGCTTGGGTACACTCCTCCATGAAAGCATTGTTCAATCCATATACATCCTTGTTCATTACAAAAGTGGGCAAGTTATCATTGGGTCTTATTACCTCATAACTGAGATTGCAGGTGCTCCAGAAGGTCACATACATAAGTTTGTCATGCTCTTTCTTGAATCATTTCAGCTTGAATACCTTCATATCATCAGGTATGTGTGTGATGGATGTTGCCTTGTATGGTGGCCCAATTACACAAAAATTAACCACACATGCACACACAACACAGCCATACATATGAAAACTACCAAGTATCTGTGTGCTCGATGAACATCCAGATTCCACACACATGACATGGCAGTAATAATCCACACATGTGAATGACATGCACTATATGAACTTCAAAACTTCATCATCCACTTGAAATGGAAATCTTGTTGGTTTACCTTTTGCCATACATACTGTAGTACAATCTACCAACATATATACTTTAAACTTGAATACAGTAGTACTGGAATTGGAGCTACTACAGGTACCATTCACAACCATGGCACCACAAGATTCTGTGCAAAAGTTGAAGCTTGAGAATGATACATTGCATGGTAAATCTATACCCAAGTTACTAATGGAAAGGGGCAGAGAATTTCAGATGCGACATATCCTATTGTCTCTTTTGACAGCATTCTTGCACACTAACTCTTCGTTGTCATCCAAGAACCTGAATTTCATGCTTTCATTGATACTGAATATGATTGATTTGACTCATTATCCAGTGGAATCACAACAAATTGTGAATGAAGTTCAGCAACACACTGGGCAGCCTCAGGCTTGAGACTCTGTTGCTGCCTTCAAAGCACCAGATCTAGAGCCACAGTCCTGGTTGTGATCAACTTTCCAAGTCCCGTTCTGGCTGAAGTACATATCTAGATGGTCGCCCGGTTTTCTTTCCTAAACAGAAACTTGATCATAGAGAAAATGCTGTTTTTTAAAAAGAATATTCAGGTTAAACAGATCAGAAAGGTTTAGTACAATGTACAATGTACCTAACAATATCTGTGGTGGTAGTTTGATCTTCTCAGGAAGGACAGTTTTTCTATAGGTGCAAATATTGTTGTGGCCAAGACTATTACAGGGGGGAGGTGTCCATTCCTCATCATTTGAACCTGTGCCAGCTGGTGTACTATCAGCAGAAATGACAGCATTATAAAGGTTTGCTATACTGCTTGGGGGCATCGCTGTAGATGATGGTGAATTGGCTTGCACAGGCAGCAAAAGAGCAGATAGGTTCATGGGTTCACCACCTCAACATTTATTGATTCCGATTGATAATAGAATGTGCCAGAGGCCTGCTGGGATGGAGGGACAGTCAGATAAGTTAATTGGAACTGACATGTATAGGTAAACTATTGTGAATATGAATATGTGGATGTTGAAGGGGGATATGACGAGGGTGGAGTTGAGCTGGCAATCCCTTCAAAGGTGGTGCTTGTGGTGCACACGTTACCTACCTTTATCAGTAAGTCCAATCAATGATCAAACGTATCAGAGGGCCAGTTCAGTGGTGGAGGGATGGAGTTCACACAGATAAATTGATTGGAAACAGAGAAATCTAGTATGATGTACAATGTACCTAACAATGTCCATGGTGCAAGTGATTAGAAGGGTTTGTAGTAAAGAATTGTACTATTGCTGCACTAGTCATGCAGTCAGCTCTGTAACCATGTCCTCAACAAAGTTTTCTTCCACCAGTAAGGACCCAGAAGCCTTCACATTCACAACTGATTATTTAATACAACCACTGCAAACACCTAAAATATGAGCACCTTTGAGTGCTACAAAAATAGTACAACCAGAATAGTGGACATCCAAATGCCAGAACATTTCTGATGGTCCATTTTTCCAGGCTGTTTGCCATTTGTGGCTACAGGTTACTGGTATAAGACAATTGAATCCATTGACTGCAGGTGGTGGGATGGCCGCCAGGATGAGACAGTGTGTTGTGATTTTGTGCTTAATGGTGACCAGTGAATGAAGGAACTTGGGGGGAATCCTGTATATGTCTGACTCTGTAAATTGATGCAATGGCAGTATAGCAAGAGCCCGAAATGCAGGCGTGAGTCATGGAATAACATGATATTGGTAACAAATCAGAAGTTTTGTTGCAAGATCTAAGTCAGGGTGCCCTTCCAGTTGGGACAAAGCATGAAATCGACCATCCATGACTTCAAAGCAGTTTGACATCTTGAGTAATGACATGAGATATCCCAAACCAGGCTATCTTTCATTATTGAGTGGCCTGTAGATGGAAGGTGAATGTCAGTGTCCGAGTTACTAGTACCAAGTGAAAGATAGCTTTTGAGGGAAACAACTCATGCTCTAAACAGATAGTCCAAAAGACAGCTGAAGTCAATGCTAGTATGGCCTTCTAACACAATTGGGTTTTTGTCTGCCAGACCTTCTGTACAATGCACAGACTTGGATGACCAAGGCAGTGAGAATAGAGTTGCAAATGCTGGTGACCACTTTGCAAGCAATGCAGCTGGCAAATGATACAAAACATATTGGACCTGTTTTTTACATAGGACAGTAGTTCAGCACACCACAACTCCATCAAGTCAATGATGTAAACCTTGCACACTTGCATGATCATGAAGACATCTTCATAGTAGTATCTGAAAGACCATTGGACTCTACCAAGTAACTGCCTGGATGGGTGCTCAACGTGAGATAGAAGACATAATTCAAGTGTTGGTTCACCTTACCAGCCTTTCTCTTGTGGCTGATGACATGCTATGCAGACACTGCTCTCATGAAGAGAACACTGTAGTTGGACAGAGCCAGTGACTGAGGTGAAGCTGCTAGTGACACTGAGTTCATGAGTCTGTGACAATGATAAGTCAAAAGGAACTTGGAGTCAAGCCATGTGCTGGAAATCATGTCAAAAAAAAAAACATTTTTGGGGAAAAAAGAGATCAGATACAACATTCGTGTCCCACTGTCTTCATGACACATTCAGCTATCATGGTCTTGCAGCATGATGGCTAAATGCCACCTTATGCACTTCCCAATACTGCTGGACCCTCCAAGTTCTGATAAACAGTGGTCCCAAGATATTCAACAAGCATTTTTGAGGATTTCTAACACCTATGACCATGCTACCTGTATCTTGTGTCAGGAAGATCACAATCCACTGTAGCTTCATATTGTTTCTGAACACATTCTAAACCAGTTTGTAAAACTTCTCAAGGCAATAGATCAAGAAATTTCAAATCTGGACTGGTCAGATACTGTAGCAAAAGCACTGGCAGCAACAATTGTCGAGCTGGAAAGGGCTGCATCAATGGCTAGCTCAAACTCTTTGTAAGTCATACTACTAATCAATGGGTTGTGGTAATATAGCTCACCCTTGAACATTGAACTTGAAACTAGCTTAGTATATGCGAAAGTCAATCCTGTTGAGATAACAAGGCTCAACAACCATGGATGGCCTCGAAAGCACATCAACAGGAATTGGTTGGCAGATGCAATGTCAATGTACTGCAAGATAACATTTAGTAGGCTTGCCAGTGCACTTGGAATACACTGAAACATGTTATGCCACTATCAGAAGCTGTATAATGTCTATCAATGCTATTTGACCATCTCAGATGATGATCCGGATCTTTTTGTCAACCTGTTCAAGGTCAAAAAGCCTGATTCTGGTCTATGTTACCTGATAGGATTCCTGCATACCCATGGGATTAAAGTTCAGCATCATCGTGTCATCTCTTCCCTTCAAAGAGTTAATCCTATAGGTCAAGTACTTCATCAACAGAAGATAACTGAATGGCAAAAATATTTTGTATCACAATCAAATCATTTATGACACCTTAATGGCCACCACAAGTTGATACAGTGGAGTATCATCTTACATGGCTTTGTTGATGGCTATTGTCATATTGTGAGTGATTTGGACAGCTTACTCAACCAGCAACAATTTGGCTCATACGACAATACTTATCTGTCTAGATTCTTGCACTGCATCCCAGCAATAATAACTGGGCATCAACTATCCTTCAGATTTTTCTATGGGCAGTTCAGGACTATGGTGTACCACTTTGTGTTCGAGGTGACCATGGTGGTGAGAATATTGAAGTGTCTGTATGGATGGTGATACATCAAGGTCCAAATTGAGCATCATTTATATGGGGATCATATGTTTACATATGTGTGGTTATCAGCCAATTCCATCTGCTAACACTTGATTTGTCAAGATCAACATATAATACCCACAATTGAACATTTATGGGTTGAAGTTGGCAAACAGTTTGTTTACAGGTGGAAGGCCTTTTTCTTATGGTTGGAGCAACTGCATAATTTAGATTGGTGCAACCCCACTCATTTGTGGCTACTCCATGTCCTTTTCCTTGACAAAATCAATGATAATGCAGGAAGATTTATTAATGAGTGGAATCATCATCTATTATCAACTGAATGAAATCAATCTCCTTTGGTAAAATCTCAGATTACTGTGGCTACCAGCATTACATGGACTAATCAAGATTTATCAGGACATGAGATTCATGTCTGAGATTGAAAATGAAGTCTACACTGAAGATCCTTATGCTGATGTCCATCCAGAGCTTCTCCTTCAATACTATGGTGTTGACAACACCTCCATCAGCTCTGAGGATGAGGATGAAGTGGAGGAAATGCACCAGATATTGGAAGGTGATATTGCGGCTGACATGGAGACCAATCTAACTTACAACGTGGTCACTATTGTGAAGCATAATAGTTCTTTTACAATACTTGAGGCAGAAGCTCTCTTTTTGCAGGCCTTGGGTGAAGTACAAGAGGAGGGATTGATCCCTGACCATTCAGATGACCTTGGGGCTAAATTTGACCTTACTTCATATCCGACTCACAAACAAATTACAATTGGTGTTCAACGCTCAAAATTGATCATATTATATCTTCCTTCCAAGATTTGAATGCCATGGGCACAGTCTTGGATCCAAGCTTTACATGCCCTTGAACACTTTATCTTAGTACTAGATTAACCTTAAATCATACAGATGGTCTTTGTAACTTTCAAAGATTACAACAAGATGATTTTGCTTACATAACAAACTCTGGCATATTGAAAACCACATTAAACAGCTTAAGCCGATTCTTCCTTGTCTCACCATGTCTTCCATACAGACATGCTCAGGCAGAGACAAGGATGGTAATAACTATTTATGTTGCTATTATAATGCTTGCAGAAATTAGAAAGATGACGAGCCCAACCTATGTCACAATTGTGGTCATTATAATACCTGTTATCCTAATCATGCCACTGCTTCTTCCCCTACAACCATATCCTTGTCGCAGTTAACAAACATTGCCAACAAAGTTTCAAAGTATACCAACTTGCTGTGCACCTCCAAGACCATTGCAAGAAAGGAAACTAGTGAAGGGTTTCAAAAGAGGCCAAACACTATGACCATGGGATGGAAGGTTGATGTACAGAAGCTGTCAGGTTCAAAAACCTTGTTTAAGGTTGGTCATACATCTATTCACCATGGCAATGTATATTAATGATCCAGTATAGGCTCAAAAGGAAATTGAAGTAGACCTCCATGAGACAGGTGTAGGAACAGTGGTTATCATAACCATTGGACTTGTAAATAATGCTATTATGATCATTGTCATTAAGCCAATGAGTAATGGAATACCATAGAATGAAGTATGGAACCTCAAATCAGTAGCAGCTTCCCACAAGGGAAAGATTGAAGCCTTTTGTGGTGCAGGGCTTGTAGCTACAGAAAATGCCAACCATAAACCAATCCAGTTTCAGAAGAATATATCAAAGGAAGACATCAATGTATACTTATGGGATCTCTTTCCAAAACTTTCTGAACATCTTGATGACACCACTACATATTCCTGGGTCATCTTAGAGAAGTTCTACACTGTATTGGCTGTGAGCAACAAGACCACACTCACAGAAGCTGATATCCTAGCCAGCTAAACACCTACAAGTCAATGGTGGGAAGCACAAACCATTTTTATTGGTAAGGGGAACATACTGGTCATGTGCAATAATCTTTGACTGAATCTGTAAGCAGGGACTGTCAAAACCATATTATAGAGAGTTTGGCAAAGGTGGGGTCCTAACATGGCAGAAGATGATATGCCAGTGGAGATGAGTAAGGATAATGATGAGCAAGAACTATACATCAAAAGTAAGTCTCTGTTTTTTCTGCATGTCATTTAACCTAGTATTGAACACAGAATACATAAACACATAATGTACTACACGGTCCATGAGTAAAGGTAAGAAGCATGAGTGATCACTAACTCTGATTGAAGTTCATGATTCAGCATCGGATGGAGAGGACAAGCCCCTTGATATAGATGAGCTGAAGCTGAGCAACACAGCTAGTAAGAGCACACCTGATGCTAAACGGTGCAAAGATATGCTTTGTGACTTTGTAGCTTTTGATATGACTGAAACAATGGTCAGTAATATTTGGTAAAAAGGAAATGTCAATGCCCAGCCTGGACAATAATGAAATGGATGATGATCTCAAGAGTACGTATAATGGAGCCTTCCCACACATTATTTTTAACATGGCTGCAGTAACCTCCAGCTCCATAGCAGACAGTTGACTCTCACAACAAATCCAGCTAAAGGGTAAGAAACCTCTAAATATATGCCCTCAAAGATTGGAAAGGCAATATACTCAATCTCATGTCACAGACTTATACTTTGTGACAAATACAAAGAACATCAAAAAGTTGGCCAGCACGGATCTGACCATCCCAGATGAATGGTTGACTTTGGTTGATACCTATGCCATCCAGATGCTGGATGACACATGAAATGTCAGTAATACACCAGTGGAAAATTCAAGTTCAAGTTCTGGAAGCAGTACACATACCTCCACAAGTTTATTGTTAGAACTATATCCTTCAGGCTCAGACTCAGGTAATCCCTCTTTGCTGGTGGGAGGTAGTGGTCAGAGTACTCTGCAAGGTTTGATGTCTGGTACCTTCTCCTTGGTTTCGAAGCATTCTGAGTCAGAATTGGATGAACTTATTGGAGGAAGCAATATTGTTAGCACTCGAGGACTACATTTTGCATCTTTCAAATTTGAAGGGCTTGTGAAATCAAAGGCAAATCCATGGACAGCTCAGAAATAGAAACTGCAGGTGTTCAGAGTGGAAACTATTAGTTAATATTGGGTGTAGACTTTGCTATACTTATACAGCATCTATATGATGATGCTGATGGGTGCTGATCTCAAATAGTTGAGTCAAAAAAACCTTGGATTGTTATTATCTAATACTTGGTAGTTTTTGTGTATGTATAGCTATGTTGTTTGTGCATATGTGATTAATTTTTATACAATCAGACTGCTATAGCCTTGTTGAAAACCACCAGCATCAAAGGAGGCATCCAAAGCATCCAGTCTCCACAGACCTACCAATCTCTGGTAGCAAGTAGGATGAATTATGATTCTCAGGTCCACCAAGAGCTCTCCATTATTTTTATCCATCATGTATAACCAGTTAGTGTTTTAAGGTCCAGTCTAGTATAATTTTTGGTTCAATAATTATGTAACCATAACTGTAACTGGTTACAATAAATCCCAGGCACACCCATAACTGGACCAGATCAATATGGACCGGTTACAATAAGTTTTTTGATCAATTATAACCAATTATAACTAGTTTTGTAACAATTACCTTATTTTACATATTTCTGTGAGAACCATGCTTAGGTCAATTCAGTTGTTCCTAGCAGACACTCTTGGCCTTCTATTGACCCTTGGGTCATGATATCCAGTCCATAGAAACAAAAGATATCATTGATTTTGGGAGAGATATTGCATTAGGGGGGTTCTATTATGATCAGTATATTCCCATACCCCTATATTCATTGGACTTAACACTTTCTATGTATATCAACAGACAATCTTATCTTATCTCATTCCTACTCATATCTCATATATCAGTTGCTCTTCACCTTCTCACTTCATTTCATGCACAAGACTTCTTATCTTTCCCATTTTACATCTCTGTTTTGGATTTATGTTTCATCACCTCACAGAAGCATTTGATAACACTTCTCTTTCATTCCTTCATACATGTGGCCCTCATGTGTCTCACCTTCATTTTCATTCTGCCACATAGGCTGTGATCATGTGTTTCACTTCTATTTCACCCCATGCCCTTTCCTCTTTTATTCTTGAATCATTAGATATAATACCAATATGTACATACTACAGAGTAGTACTTAGAGCTTGATGATAGCACCAGAGAATCTCAGTCTGGTTCTCTTGGTGTTCTCCCTTTAAGCACTATAAGAAAGACTCTTGAGTCTCACCAGCTCTCTTCTATACCTTTACACTCCAAGTTTAGGACTACTGGCAACCTAAGGGATGCTACACTTCTAGTGTTGTTTCATTAAAACCAGACTTGATTCTTACCCCTTAATATTTATTCTCTATTTGGCTTTTTAATGAATTATCTCTACTTTATTCAAATATTAATAATATTTTTACTATAAAGTATAAAATAAATAATAAACTTGCCACCCTCAATGCAAATTGTCTCATGTACACAAGTTTGTCCCCTTCATAAAGAATTGCTTGCAACTAGCTTATGGTAGAGCTAGTGCCAATCACCTTCCATTGTTTCCTTTACTCCTTTACTCATAATGCAGGTCAAGTTGACCCTGCTAACTCTTTGTATGTGATTTCAGCAAAAGTAGCTGAGCCAGAACCAGTAAGAGAGTAAATAGTCTTACCAGCAGAATCAGCAGGCTCACAGAATGTGAAAAAAACCCCATTACCATCACTACATTTACTCTCAGCTGCTATGCAGTTCTTAAGGTTATTAGAAGCAGACTTATAATTGTCTGACTTTTGCTACAGATCGGACAAAAAAATAGATTAGGCAGTCACAGTCACACTCACCCTTGGATTGAGAGGTCCAGATAACTTATTCACAGCAAGAGCATCCCAACACTTGAAGGCAGATGACCTATTCATTGATCTGAATGACCTAGTGTTCAGCCCAAGGGACGATATCTTATCTGTCTACACTCATCCCATATTGCAAAGCCTACTGTTAATCTCCAAAGAAAAACTGCAATCTGGAGACAAGTGAGAGTATTCCCACTTAGCATCCTCACTTCACCTCCCATAGCAGAATGGTCTCTTAAAAGGAAAGAATATAATGAGGAAGAAGTAAGACCAGAGATTAAGAAGCTGGTTAAAAGAAAAAAAATTCCTCATTGTCAGATTATCAGAGACAAGGCAGGCAACCCTGAATATTCCAGAATTACTCTAAGACCTCCCCACTCTCTATGCAAATCAGAACACTACCATATCAAGTAGAGCAATCCTCCTATCCATTATCATGTCTGCAGAAATCAAACATATTCTTTAGGATAAAACCATCTTGTGGAGAGATAAAATCACTGTTATCTTGGCAGAATTCAATGGTTACTTAGCAGACTTGCAGGTAGTCACCAATCAAGTGATATAATTAACAAACATCAAAAACAAGTTGACAACTGAAGTCAATGCCCTTACTATGGCTACATCTCAAGGAGGAGTAGCATCAGGTGGAACCTTGCGATAAGTGAAAGTCTTCATTGACCTAGAAAAGTATGATGGGTCCAAAGCTAAGTTTAAGAAATGGTGGGCAAAGATAAAAGCTTGGCTCAAGGTCATTGCAAACACCATCGCCCCCACCTCATATGAAACCATAGTGTCAGTCCTGTTGCACCTCAAGGGAGCAAAGGCTGGCAGGTATGCCCAAACTTGTCTAGCACAAGGAAGGCAATATAACTGGCCTACTCTTGTCAATGAACTAGAAGGACTCTTCAGGAGTATCAACCAGAAGGACTGGATATTCACCCAACTTATGAAATGTTATCAAAGAGATGAACTCACTGACAACTCCATCATTTGATGGGAAGCATTGTATTGCCAAGCCAACATCAATGCCTCTCACACAGTCAACTTGTTGGAGAAGAATACAAGAGCATCCATAATTGCTCAAAATTTCAGAAAAGGAAATTGCTGCATCTTGTCCTCCCTCTATCTCCAAGAGATTAAAAGGGTAGGCACTGCCCAAGAGCTCTTTGATTTCATCAGGAGTAGAACTCAGAAACAAGCTTTGGCTCTACAATTTTCAAAGAAAAATCTGAATACCATGAACATCAGAGCTACAAATAAGTGCTGCTATAATTGCAGCAAAGAAGGACACTTTACAAAAAATTGTCCAAAACCAATTGTTGCCTGTTCCTCCTGCAAATGGCTTGGAGGGCAATACAAGAAGAGCTGTAAGAAAGGAGGCAGCCCCAATGCATACAAAGTGAACATGTTCTAAGATCACAGAAAAAGCACCACAAGTAGCAACAATGAATATGAGGTACGAAAAACCTTGAAAGAAAAATCAAAAGGACAAGACTTCTCAGCCTCAATCAAAGGAAGGATTTTCAAAGACGCTACTGCCTGGTTCAAGGATCAGGAGGCTATCTGAAAGAAGAGTTCAGGAAAGCCTAGATCTGAGGAACTCATCTGAATATTTCAAGGGTTCTTTCCATAATAAATATTCTCCCCTTCTGGTTGAGGAGTTAGATGATGATGACTCAGCTGGATCTTCTACATCTACTTACACATTAGGGGAGTCTTTTGGTGAGCTTGGCAGGGACGTTAAACCTGTGCTTTATTCCCCTAACAAAAAGAAAAAGAAACTGTCAAAACTTCACCCTTCAGTTATCTTTCCCACTAAAATTCCAAAAGAAGTTTTTATATATAACCTTAATCCAAAAAGGGAAATTATAATGGTGATCACAATTGCACCCTTATCCATATGCCACTCCCTTATGGAAGTTGATGCTTTGATTAACAGTGGCACAAATGCAATCTTTATTGACAGATCTTGGGCAGTGGGCAGAAAAACTGAAACTCTGACTGAATAAATTAAGACATGCAATTCCTGTGTTCAATGTGGATAGAACTATGAATTTTGTAGGAACAATGGCACACTCAGTGGACCTCATGATTAAATACCAGGATTACCATGAAAAAGTTACAGCTGAAGTAATGGACCTCAGAAAGAATGCTCTGATCCTTGGATTCTCTTGGCTGAAATGCCACAACCTAGAAATAGATTGGGTCAAGGGCTCCATATGAATGACACATTGCTCAAGGCACTGTCATGCCCTCCAAGATAAGCCAGTCTTCATTCATATGATTAAAAAGGAAGACGAGGATATTTAGTATCAAGTCCATGCCACGATTGGGGTCCTAAAGGAAAAGCAAAAGATGAATGCAGCAGCAGAGCAGCTCATCCCTCCACAGTATCATGAGTATCTAAAGGTGTTCAGCAATGCTGAATCTGAAAGGATACTGATAAGAAAAGTGTGGGATCATGCCATTGACCTAAAAGACATGTTCAAACTCAAGAAAGATCATATCAACCCTCTATCCACACAAGAACAGGAGAAAGTGACTGCTTTTCTAGATGATCAGTTGGCTAAATGATATATTCAACCCTCCAAATCCCCTCAAACCTTACCAGTATTCTTTATACCTAAGAAAGACAGCAAGAAGTGCATGGTACAAGATTACTGCTACCTACATGAACATATAGTTAAGAATAATTATCCACTGCCCTTAATCTTCCAACTCATGGACAAGCTAAAAGGGGCTAAGCTATTTATAAAGATGGATCTTTAATGGGGCTATAACAACATTTGTATTAAAGAAGACGATGAATGGAAGGCTACTTTCATCTGCTATAAAGAAGTATTTGAACCCCTAGTCGTATACTTCAGGCTATGCAATTCCCCCAGCACTTTCCAGTTTATAATGAATGAGATATTTGCCAATATGGAAGATGTAATTGTGATCTATATTGATAACCTCATGATATTTACCAAAACAAACAACCAAAATGAATACAATAGAGTTGTGCACAAAGTACTATGGAGATTAGAAGAAAATGATCTTTTCATAAAGCCATAAAAGTGTTTCTTCTCAAAGAAGGAGGTCAAATTCCTCAGCATGATGGTCAGTGTTGGTGGAATTAGAATGGATGGTTCAAAAATCACAGCCATCTTGGAATGGTCTGAATCAAAAAATATTAAAGGAGTCTGCAGTTTCATCAGACTTGTCAATTTCTACTAAAGATAATGGTTCTCCACTAAGGCTGGCATATGAGCTAGATACAATGCTGGATTGCATAGAATTAACTGAGAAAAATACAAGTACAGATAGGCATTTATATACTGGTATGTGAGGGTAGGCTTTGGAAACAATCAAAGACTAAAAGGGGAAATGAAATGACAAACAAGTGCCATTCTAGAAGGGCTCCACCTCTGGTTTTGTCTTCATCAGCAACCATGGAGCTATCTCCTGGTCCAGCAAGCAACAGAGTCTGATAGCACTCTCCATCATGGAGTCAGAGTACATTGGACTTAGCAATGCTGGACAGCATCTCACATGGCTCTGGACATTCTTTGATGAGATCAGACATTTGCAAAAAGCCCCTGCTGAGCTGTTCTGTGACAATCAAGCAGCCATTATCCTATCTCATGATCCACAATTCTGAGTACAGACCAAAAACATCCAATGAAAGTACCACTTTATCCAGGATGATTAAATCTAGTGGGAAAAGGTGAAGTGGTAGTCCAGTATGTTTCCACTAAAGACATGGTAGCAGACATACTCACAAAACCTCTTGCAAATGAGCAATACTGAAAGTTTGTTTGAGGTATGAAATTGTGGCTACACTCAAGTGGGAGTGACAAAATACCATCAACTCCAAGAACTGGAGATATTTAATGGTCTTCCAATAGTTGTGACTGACATGTCTCTCTCTCTGCAGAGTTCAGATCTCCAAAGTCTAGACTACATACCTATTATACACACTCCATACGATCCATCTTCATTCCCACTCTTTAGAGTATGAACCCAACTCTTTCATTTCTTGACTGCTTTCCTGGCCAACTCTTTCTCTTCCAGAGTACCAATTTATTGCAGGTAGTAGTGAATGATTGCTCCTTGATA
The DNA here is from genome assembly GCA_025782845.1 of Boletus coccyginus. NCBI lineage: Eukaryota > Fungi > Basidiomycota > Agaricomycetes > Boletales > Boletaceae > Boletus > Boletus coccyginus. Next base: position 1,056,155 of record JAHZSR010000002.1, on the reverse strand, counting down.
ATGAGTTTGATGATAGCAATCGCAAAAGGAAAGCTGCAAGTATATTCCACAAGTTTCCTATTGATGTCAGTTTCATGTTGTGTGAAAGTGCACTTGAGAAAGACAAATGGTAAGGGGGGGCAAGAAGAAACTTGAGCTTGTCTGTACATTGCACACAAACTTGAAGGTCTGAGATGGCTTCTATTGTTCCTCCTTTGATGGTGGAATTGGCATGAACCCTGAAAACAACTTCAAACTGGCTGTTGTCAAATGTCCTTGGCATACTATGGAGGACAGAAGAAAGTGTAAGGATGAACTCCAAAAACAGTGCCTCATGGAGGTCATGAGCCATAGTCACAACAAGATCTTGATCAATGAGATAATAAGTAAGCCTAGGCAAACAGAGTTAGGGAAAGGTATTGACAAAATTATATAAATCAGAATTAGGAACTTACCTTGCATCACATGAGGTATGTCCTTTTCTGAGAGCTCCAGCAACACCATGTTCATGTGGGCTGACATTTCTAAATGTCTTTGTTACATAGGTCATACAAAAGTTATAGCAAAATGCAATCAATTCACTTTAGTAGCTCCAGGATCACAGAGGTTCTGAATTATGGTTGCAACTTTGCTCCATTTGCCTTCAAAGAATGCATTTATTAAGCTGGTGTTAATGTATTTGGATGCAACTCACCCATGTCCAGTACCTTTATAGACTTAGTGATCTCTTCTGTGTGAGAACAGCCATCTCCCTGGCGAAATTGTACTGAAATTTGTAAGTATGTGTCAAAGACACTGCAGGTTTCATTTGTGCCACCGACCGATTGAGTGTATGATTGGGACCTTGACCAATAGGACTCACTCCCTACACAAAACTGCTTGCCCTACAGCTTCCCTGGTGCATGCTGACACTCTTCATAGCTTCTTTGGCCCCTTGGTAATATGGATCCTCATTATTGTCACGTCTCAACACTGTCTTCCTCTACTGCCTCAAGGTCAATATACCCTTGATCATCTCCGGTTTGTTCTCCTCTAATATGTATCTCCATTCCTCTGGTCCTTCATACTCTGACTCTGTTCCTGTGTTTCCTTACTTACAATATTTCCTTGTTTCCTATTAATATTAGCTCTGCCTCTTAGTTATCTCCAACCTGTGCAGCTCCAGCATTCATGTCACTGAAGTGTAGCACCAGCTTTCATATCTCCTGTCCTCCATCTCCATAATCTGTTACCAATCCTATGTACCTCTGATGTATTTAAACTTCTAGATACTCTCTGTACCCTTTAGCTTGATTATCAACTTAGATAACTCCTATCTTCATTCCTCTCTACTTCCGCTCTGCTCCGAAATACAGGACACGAATGATAGCAAGGGTGCAGTACATATGCTGAAGCCAACAGTCCTATTCCACCCACACAAACTCCAGAGTTCCAGAGTTCCTTTAGGAGTTGCATGATCTTCACAACTCCAAATCTTCCATCTCAACTTCTTGAAGCCATGGCAGTCTTGCAATCTTGTCATTTTCTGTGTCATTCTCATCACTTTCTTCAAGCAAGTCCACCACCTTCATCTTGTAATATTTCAATATTGTACCAATGACCAAGGTGCATGTGGTTCCATGGTCCTCTTCAGCATGATGCATCCATGGTGCAGTAGTATATTCTTTCTTGGCCAGCATCACACACAGGCTAGTTGATCGAGCCATCTATACAACAGTTGGTCTCACTCAAAGTAGATGCCCTTTTAGTGAGATGAGAAGATGAAATGAATGTCCCCTGAGTTGATGGTGGTCCGGAAAATGGCAGTGGATATACATCACTATCACTACCATGTAGATGGATGGGCTAATATTATGATATGAAACAAAGATATACCCTTGATTGCCATTCTCATATTCACAGTGTGTCTGGAAAGCCTAAGGTCACTTCCTTTGATTGATTCTGACATTGACTCCTGCACTTCCATGTTTTTGTATTGCTCCCCATCTGATGCCTATCTTTCATCTATTGAAACATGAGACTTCTTCATCTGTGTTCCTGCAGCACCATACCAATGTACATCAGAGAAAACATGACAGTATTTAACATGCTGCTATACAATCCCATCATCATTTCATGTGTATGGTCCTTTTTCTCAGGTTCCTTCTCATGAAGCACAAGATAATCATGTGATGCTTGCACTTGAGCTCTTAGCACTGGTGCCTGATGTCTCTGTTTCTCTTGTAGTTTCATTCCATCCCATGGCTTCTTCTTCTCTTCTTCCTGTGCTGGCAGCATCTTTCTAAGCAATGGCATGACATTTCAACTCACAGACTTGAAACAACCAGTTTAACAAAAACTGTGGCAATCATATTATTTTTCCTTCATGCAGACCAATTGTAACCTTGGGCAATGAATGCCAGTACCCAGCTTTGTGGGTTCTTCATCCCAAACATATAAATACTGAGACACACATATTTAACACAAATGATTTGTACAGCATTTCCTTACATGACCATTGGACTGGAAATTTTACGAATCAGAATAAATTGACCCAAAGCTGTTGGGCAGTGACTATGACCATGATGTCAATGCTGTACCAGATGATGACTTGATGGAGCTGTAGCAATTGCTAGAGGAGCATTATGGTTATTCCCTTGAGGTAGTGTGGGACAATTCTGATTTTAATTCTAATTCTGATGGGGACAAGGCCAAGAATGATTCAGATGAGGACAAGGATAATTTGAACAAGGACAAAGATGCAAGGAGAATAAGGTGCAGGCATCTCAGGTTGAGGCTGTCATTGAGATGGAGAGTCATATTAGTGTGCAAGTCACAGGTGAGTCCATTTCTTCATTATTATATTTAAAGTTAAAGCATGTATGCAATTTGATTCAGAATTTTATCTTACTCCTCCCCCACCCAATCAGCATGTGTATTCTACGCGACTTCATTTTCACTTGGTCCAACTCCACTACATCCACTCCATCCATTGCCCCCTTGCATATTTTCGCCCCATATATACCCCAATGGCCTCAGAACAACACAACCACTGCATCCAGCCTCTTAATGGCAACAACTACACCACCTGGAGCAAGGAGATGAAGGCTCTCTTGCGCTCCAAAGGCCTCTGGCACCTCGTCGATGGAAAAGAGAAGCGCTCCATGACTGGAGACAAGGAGTAGGAGTCCTGGGACATCAAATAGGACAAGGCTGCTGGCGAGCCGATGCTCAATTTGATGCCAGACCAGAGAGTTCACATCCGAGCCTCGCAGGATGACCCCACTGCCACTTGGAAGGCTCTTGTGACACTCTTTGTCCAACAGAAGGCCAGCACATGCGTTGTGGCCTACGAGGAGTTCTTTTCCATCAGGAAGCGCTCTGATGAGTCCCTTCCAGCTTTGAGTGCTCGAGTTGAGTTTGCCATGGCCAGAATCCAGGAGTTGCACCTCACGTCCTTCGATTTGAAGACTTCAGACGCTGAACTGAGCTGTATGGCCATAATGTACGCTTTACTAAGGGCCAGAATACTCACATTTCACCTCATTTCTCACCATGCTCACTGACCTTGACAAGGACAAGGTCAAAGCCGCGTTTCAGACCGAGGAAATCAATCGTCGCCCTCATTCTGATGCCCCCACTTCCTCTGGCAGCTCTGTGCTGTCCACATCTGCCTCTACTTGCTCCTGCAACCCCTCTTCTCCTTGTGCTTTCTGTGACAAGCCAGAACACTGCCAATGCAAGTGCTATGCACTGCAACGCACCAAGGATACCTACAAATTGTCGAAGCACACTGGCAGAGGGCCTAACCAGGCCACACCACCTCAGCTGCTCCAGCAGTCGTCTCCACAACATCCACAGCATCACTACCATGTTGCAGAAATCTGACCTCTCCCAGCTGCCCCAGTTGCATCACCTGCACCTCCTGTGACCCCCCATCACCCAGACCACCCAGCCCTATTGGCATTGGAGCTCATCTACCTGTCAGTCATCGCCAGAGACGTCGTGACTGGTGGAAACTCAGTCCGGCGCAACTTGTAGACGATCTGGACGACTCTGACAATGAAGAAGCAGATACAGCCCAAGCAGAGTGCTTGGCTGTGAGTTCTGTTCATCCTAGGTTTTTTGCAGATGCCATGCACAGGAACGACGCTTTGGAGTGGAAAGCAGCTGCTTTGGCTGAATTGGATGCCCACAAGACCAATGGCACATGGATTCTGGTTCCCTGCCCTAAGAATCAGCCTGTCATCGGTTCTAGATGGATATTCACGCAGAAATATCGTGCTGATGGATCATTTGAGTATTATAAGGGTCGTTTGGTTGCATAGGATTTCTCCCAGCATCCTGGCTTCGAGTATCTCGAAGTATTTGCGCCAACTGTGCGCCTGCCCACTTTGCGCATCATTCTCGCACTTGCTGCACTCCACGACCTCCATCTTTGATCTGTGGATGTTTCCAATGCCTATTTGAATGGAAAATGGACTGTGATGTCTATGTTCAGCAGCCAGAGGGCTTTGCCCAGGGTAACCCAAAGGATACATTGAAATCAATCAGAACCGCTCTAGACACTCCTTGACCATCTCCCAGCCGCAGTACTGTGTTGAGATGCTCACCCGCTATGGAATGGCTGATTCTAAGCCTGTTTCGACGCCCATGACCCCTGGTTTGTGCTTCTCTTGTGAATAGAATCTCAGAAATGCACAAGAGTGAGCTTTCATGTGATCAGTTGATTATGGCGGTGCAATTGGCTCTCTGCAGTACCTATATCAGCTGCGGAAGTTCTTTGATGTTTGTTGGCATGATGGTGGCAAGCAATCCTATATGACTCCATGGACGCCATTAGTGCACCCAGCATTATTCCTGGCAATGTACTCCATCATAGGTTCTGTTGAATGTTTTTCATGATGATAGGTAGTGGTTTAGTTACAAGCTGGAACCTGCCATTTCCGAGGTTATTTGGATGTTCCAAGCTGCGTTGGTAAGCTTTGAATGATGGATCAGAAGATTTGGATGCTTCAATTTACATTAGCTAAGTGTGACTAGCCATTAGACTTTCAGCTAATAAGTCCAAACTCAATCCCATGCAATATATGTGCGAATTGAATTGCTGACATGTAGATGGTGACGAATTTAACAAAGACATTTTGTGACTGACTGTGACTGAATATTATGGAATTTAATGATCATGATTGCTGCTCACTTAATGTCCAACTGACTATTATGGTATCTAACAATTATTCACTTCATTGAACTGACTATTTTCTTATTTAACAATCATGACTGATGTTAGACCCATTAACCACCCATGTGATTTAGTTTGTTCTACCATTCCTTTATCCCATTTTTGCATGTTTGCAACACTCTTTGGTTTTGTCATTTCCTTCTGAGCTGATTAGGCTCCATTCATCCTTTGTCACCTTTGAACACAGTCATACCCCTTCAGGTGATCTTAGAACCCACCACATGGTTTTGCTGCACTGGGCACACTCACCCAAATCTATCACTCCTGTATTGGCCCTCTTATTGTCATCATGTTAGATTTGGTAATTTTGCACTCTTGATAAGTTTCGCTTCATACTGCACTAACTAGTGCTTACTTGATTTTCCAACTTCATCCATATGATTCCCCATGGACAGTATACCTACCCTCCACTTCTCCCCATCACTTTAGCTTGTTGTTATGTCTCTGCCCAAGTAGAGCAAGGACTGGTAGTATTTCCATTCATATTGTGGCTCACTTGTTTACCTTTATTTACCTTCAAGTGCACTTAGATCCTGGCGCCCACTGTTCCTCCTCCTTGGTTACTCACAGTGGACTCCAGTCCTAGCTCCCTGAGTCAACCCACCAAGTGACTAGCTCACTTCCACACCTGTTACCTCCTAATATGGTGGTCAGTAAACTGCATGCCTTTTATCCAGAATCTGAAACAGTCAGTAATTCCAAGTCATTGCTCTTTCTTGTAGGTATTTCAAGTTCCTTCGTCTTGCTGCAATCCATGTCCTGGTCTGTAATTTTGCTGTAACCCTTCAAAGAATTGCTCTTCCGAGCTTGCTCTGGGTGCCATGGCCATCTGGATTCTCAATGGCACATATGATCCCTCAAGTATATGAAAAAACCAAACCATCAACATTTGTTCCATCAGACCTCAAGACCAACCTCTTCCTGAGATTGGCCACTTCCTCAATTGTTTGCCTCTTCCTGATCTACAATATCCCTGTGGTCCAGATGTTGACTATTTTCTTCAACACAGTGGTGGAAATTGCCGGCTCATCAATCCTGATGATGATCCTGAATAGGAATCTGAGGATCCCCTCAAAAACCATGTTCAGCTCATCTTGGAACAAATGTTCTATGACATCATCCAAGAATCTTTGAATCACAAGAGTCACAGTCAAGATCCATGGTACCCACTCAGCCACTGCAGAACTGTAGAAAATGTGGCTATTTCAGTTCCTACCTCTCCCTCAGACAACAACTACCTCCTCAAAGGCTTACTCAAATTTGTGCTGAATTTCACAAAAAATTCAATTCTCTTGCCTGGGTTCCACATATGAAATCCGACTGTATGTGGTGTACCAGAAAATGTGTTCTTCCAGATGGCAATCTCTTCCCCAGGGCAGTTTGGAAGGGCCTAAGATCGCCATCCATTCTGTCATCTGCCAGCCTCTTCATGACCAGCCCAGACTTCGCCCACCTCCCAGAGTGGATGAAGTTATACCTCACCCAGGAAAAGAAAACAATGATAGTCGCCAATGACCAAGATCATGAAGATCAGTCCAGCTCTGATTTGGATTAACAAACTTCTTCAATGTTCTGACATTCCACCAATCCCCCACCTGGAAACAATCTCCTGGGCCCTGGGATACTGTAGTAACCCAACACCCCTTTTGGAATCTACCCATATCTGGAACCATTGGAATTGCTTAAGCCTAATTGAAAATATAGCATGTAGTGCATCCTTATATTACCACATTTAACTTGATATGTCCAGCACTGGAATGTACAGCAGGGTCCAGGTCAAAGAAAACGGTTGGTAAATGACATATCATGTATGATGATCCTGTGTTTCTCCCACCATTTCTGCCATACTCTTTGATCCCAGTAGCAACTAGAAAATGTAGAGTAGAAGAGGGCATGCTCGAAAGCCTGACTACCATGTACGATTATCCATGTAGACTAACGCATGAAATTGATAGATGTCCTCAGCACACACAAGTGCAACTCCAGGCGTCTGTCACCCTTCCTCAAGATGCCATCTCTATTGCCAATTTGAACAGATAAATGGTGTCCACCAACTCAGAATTGCCCTTGGCAACTGTATCCAACATATACCCGATGTGCCAACCAACAATCTGATTGCAGTTGACTACCAGATCCTCCATGGACATCTCCACAGTGCCTATATCAGAGCTCTGCAGCAGCCCATCATTACAAGGATCAAAGTTTGGGTCAATCTCCTCTTTGAAATAAATTTAAACCACTCTACCTCTTTGGTCTCCCTGACCCCCTCAGCCTCCTAGCTGGCATTGCTGGATCGCCCCTCAGTCCCAACTTTCACTTTCAATGCATTCAACACAGTACAAGCCAGAGGTATATATATGGTGCGCAGCAAGCTGTCTGAATCCCCTTGGGTCTTCCAAACCCATTCTGCCAAGTTCTGAATGAGGGTCTCCTTGGAGGTTCCTTTGTGCTTCCATTGCCCATTAGTGTGTCAAATACAGTAAGGGAATGCCACATTGTGGGCCACAGTGGGGTTACAGCAGGGCAGGGATAACCTTTTTCAGAGATAAGGGTGGGCAGAGCTTTAACTCCAGCCATAGTAAGCAGCCTTACTAACTTACCGCCCCTCACCCTTTCGGAAGACTATACAAGATACATACTTTAATTGCCCCTAGTTGAAAACATCAAAAGCATTGTAGGGCTATTCACTACAGCCTGAGGTCTTAGATAGGGTTGTGCCTTGTCAAAGCAGATGTCTATTGACAGCATAGTGGTAATTAAATCTATTCAAAGTGCAATGGTATCAATATCTGATATTAGCTAGTTGTTATCAAAAACAGAGGTGCTGCCAAGGTACTGGAGCATTTTTTAAACAAGTGTTCTCATAACTTTCCGGCTTGTATGGGAATGTTGTAGCATGAGGGGATTCCAGCAAAGTACTCTGTCAGGTAATACCTGCTATGGTTCATTCTGTTATTAACCAGTATGTTAAAGTACAATGGCGACTATATACGTCAGTCAGGAATGCCGTATGCCTGACCCTTGTGAGTATTCGATTATGCTGATCATGACTTGTACTCACTCGACGCCAGAAAAACATTAGTTGTGGGTCAACTCTCATATCTTGTTAAAAGAACTTGGATCAAACTTAGCTGGATCCCTGAAGATATTAGCTGTGAACAATTTGCTTAGGATCGCTGTAAATCTCCAGAAATGATTGCTTACTGGTGCTATTAGTCAGCGCAAACATGATAGGGATAACTTTCTCCCAGACTTTGCTCATAGGTGCATGGATCACAGCATGTGTCTGGTGTCTGGGAGAGTGTGTGTTAACATCGACCCACCTAACCATAACTCACAAACAAACCATTGAGGAAGACACTCGCTTGACACTTTGGGGCTCAATGCATCAGGAATACCATATATCCAACTATCTTGAACATACTGTTCTTGAAAATACTTAAAGATTTGTATATTGTACCCGATGATTTGTGGGTATGTTCATGGTGATCACAGGCAATTCCATGCTTGCCTCTAAAGACATAAGGGTCTTATCCCCAATGGCAATTCCTGACAGGTTGACTGGGCACAGCCCTTAAAATCCCAGGGCTGTGAACTTTTATGAACTGGCTAGGGTATATTATGCTTTCCCAGAAACAGCTACTGACCCTACCCAGATCACCCAGAAAGGAGGCCTGAACTCAGAACATCAGAATGGCGAGTTGGGACTCCAGAAGGAAAGGTTAGGAAGGGTAGGAGGGGTCTATCATGGTGCATATGATCCATGACATACAGATTCTGAATATATCATGATGAAAAGTAAAATGGTTATTAATGAGGATTATTGGCAATATGGAATCTTGCCTGACTCTGGGCAGTATGGTTTTCCTGGCTACTGGGGCAGAAAGGGGTCCAAATTAACTTGGCCAATGGTGCTCGCAACTTGCACCATGATCACTTTTACTCTGACCATATGACTATTAGGAGGTAACAGGTGTGGAAGTGAGCTAGTCACTTGGTGGGTCGACTCAGGGAGCTAGGACTGGAGTCCACTGTGAGTAACCAAGTATATTGAGAGAGGTATAAAGGTATACAGACCTGGAGTCCACTGTGAGTAATCAAGGAGGAGACACAACAACAAGCTAAAGTGATGGGGAGAAGTGGAGGGTGATATACTGACCATGGGGAATCACTTGGATGAAGTTGGAAAATCAAGTAAGCACTAGTTAGTGCAGTATGAAGCGAAACTTATCAAGAGTGCAGAATCACCAAATCTAACAATGACTTTGAAAGATCCTCCAACATCATACTGCATTGCCTTACCAATGTCTCATCTATATAGTCTCACCCTCATTCCCACCACATTGTCTCATAGTATTATTGAACCTTGGTTCATATGGTGCTTGATTGAGCACTGCTTCTGATTTACCATACCACTTGCCATACAGATTCATATACCTTACATCTGCAAGATTCATTCAGCACCATCCTTTATATCCCAAGTAATATGTTTGTGCTGACCTATCAGCATCTCTCCCATAGTGTTGCTTTAAAAACCAACCCTTGTGGAAGTTCCATCTCTTGTTGCACCATAACCAGACAAAAAGAAATCTTGGCTATTTAGAAGCATTCTCCTCCACTTGTATTTCCTGCTGGTAGAATAGCAAACTCTTTTAATCCCTATACCCTTTTGCCCATGCACATGCCTCCCTTGGCAACCTTTCCCCCAATTGGCAAGACCTTCTCCAGTGTACAGCATTCCATCCTTAGCTTCTGCAGATCCACCCTGCAATTGGTGGTCGTGCTGCTGTCCAAGGCATATCCAGGGTAGTACTTGATCAGCGCTGCACAGAAGACAGCAGTGAATCCTGTCTGTACATCCAAGTGCAAATCAGAGCACCACCCTGATAGATAAGTGTTAGATTTGGTAATTTCACACTCTTGATATGTTTTGATTCATACTGCACTAACTAGTGCTTACTTTGCTTTCTAACTTTGCTCAAGTGATTTCCCATGCTCATCATACCTACCCCCCACTTCTCCCCATTGCTTCAGCTTGTTGTTGTATCTTTGCTCAAGCAGAGCAAGGACTTGTAGTGTTTCCATTCATATTGTGGTTTACTTGTTTACCATTATTCACTTACAAGCACACTTACATCTTGGAGCCCACTATTCCTCCTTTTTGGTTACTCATAATGGACTCCAGGTCTGTATACCTTTATACCTCTCTCAAAGAGTTAATTACTCACACTGGACTTCAAGTCTATATACCTTTATACCTCTCTCAATATACTTGGTTACTCACAGTGGACTTTGGCCAGTTCTAGCTCCCTGGGTTGACCCACCAAGTGACTAGCTTGCGTCCACACCTGTTACCTTCTAATACATTATGCTGATTGATTAGGGTACAGCATTTCTCCCTCCTTGTCCACCCTCAATAATATTGATGCCCTGGCAATTGCATATTGAATACTATGATATACACAGCAGGTACCTTAGTAAGTCTCCTGGCCAAAATTAAGCCCACCCATCAATGCCTCCTCTCTTTTAGCCTTCCACTGTCTGATGTTGAAGATATTGTTCTTTACAGGGAGAAGAGGCTACTGTAAAGCAAACTTAAACTGTGGGCTTGCCTTGCTTGTGTTTTATTAATGTAATGGCATACTGAAGTGATATTGACCTGTCCAATATATGATTGACCACCCCATGTATACATTGTGTAGGGTAAAGTTAATATTGCATGATTGACATCAAGTTGCTACTTGACTGACTTTTGGGATTTGAGCATGTTGCTGCTTGATTGATTCTCACAACATAGCTTTTCTAATATGTGACAGACAGCTTGAATCTGGCTGACTATTAACACTATGACTGACTTTTATTATATTGTGCTCTTTTGTCAGTTATGGTAATGTCATGTTAGGTCATACCAAAAGCTACAAATATATATCCTATTGTAGCTTACTAGTAGTGTAGCAATCAGATCTCCAACACCCCCTTTCCCCCACCCCAAAACAGCTTGGTCCAATTTGTGTCACATACATATCATATTACTGTTGGGTCAATCCAACAATATCCATGTGGATATTGAAAAGGTATGGAAAATTTTGTCAGAGTTGACTGGCTGTAAGGCATAAGACTCATGTAGGGACTATTGGTTACATAACTGGATGATCCATTGTTAGAGTTGTGGAGATCATTGCTTTATTGGTTGTCCGACAATAGCTGCTACACCACAGCCTATGTGGTGTAGTATCACACCTTCAATGACACTGTATCATGGTTGATCTTATAACCTTGGTCTTACCTTCATTCCTCCTATATCCTTCCATTGTCCTTGCTCATAGCAGTGTATCTCACATGGCTATTGGTCTTTGCTCAGCTGTTGTTTGCCTTGTTTTTATCTCTGCCACAATCACTCTCCTGTCATGTTGTTTCTTGTGGTAATCTACCCTATAACCTTGCATCTGCCCTTGTTACCCTCCTACTTCTACCCACTCCTCTGCCCATAGCTGTGTATCTCACACTACTGTCAGCCTTTGACTGCACCAATCGTTCACAAGCCTGCACCTCCCTACCATAGCTGCCTTTTGTATTGCTCTTTGCATTTAACCCTGTGAGTTTGGTACTCAAGGTAGCTTTCATTATGATTTCTGTGATCTCTGACATCTGATGCTGCCTCTAGCATGTTCAGGGCTATAAACAGTACAGATTTCTATCATAACTCCCCAATCACATCATTATTTGCAATGATAATACTGTGTTCACCTTCCTAATCGAATCTTATGACCCCTCTCCTTTCACATGACAATCTTGAGTGGGATCTGGACTTCATCTTCTATTTTGAGCTGTTCATGTTTTGATATGATCTCCAAAAGTACCCATAGTTTGCGTTTATTTCAAAAAATATGCAGTTCATTGGCCCCTTGCTTGGATGATTGGCCCAGAATAAGGTGGTGTGAGGAAATAATAGTTGATATAGCTTGGAACCACAGCTATTAGCATCTTGAATATGGCTGGAGGACACACTTACTACAGCCATTTCATGCCTTTTAGCTGATCTCCTACTACTAATGGGGGTCAACTTTTACTTGTATCCTCAGGAATACCAATACTGGTGCACTTTCAAGGGTAAGGACCATGCCATCAAATTTGTAATGACAGCAAGAAAGGCTTTTATTATAATGCTCAGCCTTTTCTCAATGTTTTACTTCTTCTGTACTGAGAGGCACTTTCATTCTACTGCCATATCTTTCTCTGATCCTCAACCAGGCATGCAAAGCATGCTTAGAGATGGAATCACACTTGCTGACCCACTTATACAAGACTTTATCAACATGAAGTTTGTCCAGGTGATGCAAATGGTTTAAATACCTACAATTCACACTTGCATACACTGATGTTGGCTTTTGGGTGTTTTTGAGCAAGGCTGAGGTTACCCTGGTTGTGAGATAAAAGGCTAAGCTGTCACAGTATATACACAGGCATTTTTTGAATCATCTGGTTCTCAGCCATTGTGTTATCCTCCTGGCTCAGCAGGATTGGTCCAGCATAACTAGCAAATAGTTTCTTATATTGGATAGGAGAGTGGCCCAGTCATCAGAAAGTTTGGGTGAAGTACTCAATAACAACATCCACCTTCAAGAAGCTGCAAAAGCTTTCCAATTCCCACCTGCAAAGCATGCCTTGTTAAAAACATTATTGGATTTTGTAACATGCCACAGTGAAGAGGAAAAGTTATATAGGAAGAGGGTATTCTTAGAGGAATTGCTCAAATGACATCACAAGCAATAGCAGGCTGACAGGAACACTCAGACCAACAAGTCCACTGGCCCAAGATAGCAGGAGTGTATAGGAGAACATCAGTTGAGAAAAAAACAAATTAAGGATGTTTGGGACCATACATATCCAAGACTTTGAGGAAAGGACCAACCAACAATGAATGGGACATTTGCACTGATTTGGATGCCTCTGAAGTTTGAGCCCAGTACAATGAGTGCCTAGAACCCTCTTTAAACTCTGATAGTGTCAACTCTAAGGCACCTCTTAACAAAGACAGTGCTAATATACCAAAGCCATCATCAAGTGGTGCTGGCCCTATACTGCCCCCCTCAAAAAACCTACCCCTTGACTACAACAAGCAGGGTCTTTTGTTTGCCCATACACTAGGGCTCGACAATGAAGAGGTCAATACACTACAGCTTGACATCTTGATGTTTCATTGATATGTATTTAGGGTGGTGCCCTTAGTATCTGATATCACTTGAGGGTTATATGTATGTCTGTGGTCAACTCCATTTCCTTTCACTCAGTGATGCAAATTTTGATAGAAAAGAATACTGTTTCAACTCCCCACTGCAAGCTTGCAGCATGTCACATTGTGACACTCATCAACAGCAGCTTGCCAATCCCTGACCAGTGCTGGAACTTGAAGAATGACCAGCTCTGTCAGAGGAACTTGGAATACTTTATGTACCTTCCACTGGCACTAGCCTCCCTTGCATCTGAAGCTACTTTGAAAGGCTATACAGTCAATCCAACATCAGCCAGGTATCTTAGATCATAGGTGGTCTCCTCTAAGTCATTGATTCCAATTGCTAAATGCATTTAGAAGAGCTGGGGTCCTTCTTTAGAAGATATTGTCAAACAAGGCTTGCGAGAGTAGATTTCGCATTCACCTTTTCCTCATCAGATTTAAGCATGATCTTTCCCCCCACTCATACCTCTGGCCTGCTTTCTGATCCAGGGAGTAGGAGTAGTCCTTCATTCCTTTGCATTTCAACTTTCATGCATGCCAGCACATGGTACAATTGTTGTTGGAACAACCTCACCTAAGAGTTGCAGTACTGCTGGAGGGGAATATAAAGCTAAATATGCTTCTTTTATATCAATCACAATGAGGTTGCTGAGGGGCTGTTGGCTGATGCAGTTTATTATGGTCTACATTGGAGAGGCAATAATGAGAGGATCATTTTTGTGGAGCATTTTGTCTTTGATACTGAGATTCAGCTACTCTGCAGCTATTTCCACATCAATGACTGTGAGTTTCTACTGCTTCATACTGCTAATCATTGCTTATCCCCAGCAGCTCATGGAGCAAGCAGCTGGACTGCACAGAGTAGGGTTGTATCCTTCTTTCCAACACCTAACATGTGGAAGCATTCTGAGATTTACATATTGACATGGTCAAACTCTGCAAAGAAGAAGCTCTGGGATTTGATATGAAAGCTAAGACCACCATCAGATCCTTCTGACCCCACAATCAGGCCAGTTTCTGTCAAAAACAAGCAAGCTTGGAGGAGCCATCTTTGTTTACACTACACTTTGACAAAGTAGTTTCTTGATTATGTCAAGGAGTCATGTATGGGTTTTATGGAGTCCCTATTAATCTAGCATACATCATCCCCACCTTGTACCCTTGGTAACTGACTATGTGGTTAATCTAACTGATCCTATATGTAAAATATCTGTTTGCCCTTAGTATTTGTGGATTTACTCTCTCTTGTACCAAGTTGTGTGATCACATTTTGTTATGAATCCTGTCCCCACCACTTTTCTTTTGCTACTCTACCATGCTAACCTGACAATTTTCAAGCTTTTCTGTGAATTTGCAGCAATTTTGCAGGGGAAATACCTTTGCTAACATATGCTGGTTTATTTCTGGTGTTGTGGGGTGAATTAATTAAATTAGAACAACAACCTTAGTGTGCAGGTGCCCCTGCTCAGTAGTTTCTGAGGGCTGTTATTAGGGTAAGTCAGTGTCTTTCTTCTAGACAAGACAATGAAGAATCAATCAAAATTCAGTGATTCCCAGATAATGTGTCTTGTTTCCATGGACTAAAATACTCAAGATATAGTCCCAAGTAAGAAAGGGAAAAATAGTATACCAGGAGCTGTGGTTTGTTTGCCAATCCTCCACATAAGTTTATGGATTGGTTGTTAAAGATGATTTCAGCTTAAAGTCTGGTTAGTAAAGGTGATATTAGGTGAATTACACACCTAAGGGACTCAGATCAATGGCAATAGGTTGTCTAGTAACTGGAGGAAGTTGTACTTGGGTAATACAAAAGGTGGACAAATTAGAAACTTGGCCTAGGTTTCACTTAATGCTAAAAAAACTTGTTGTAGGAACTTCTAGGAATGTTGTGTCCAGAAGTGGTGATTAGGTAAGCAAAGGGTCGGATCAGGTCGCTTATTCACTCAGCTGATTTTAGTGAACTCAGTCTTTTTATATACTAAGGGGCTGCAACTAAAGATTAGAGAGTGTAGACTTAGGCTAATCCCTTAGGGTAACAAGTCTAGGCAAGGTGTAGTAGAACATAGGTAGGTTGTCCTAATGGGCCCTAGCAAAGGTTTGTCTAGGGAAATGCTAATTAGATGGGTAATAGCTTGCCCTAGGAATGTAACGTTTAAATGGCAAGATGTCAAGATGTTGAGATGTTAAGATCATGGGGTAATCCAGTGATATGCTGAGATGTCAAGATGTTGAGATGCTTAGTTACTGCATAGTTAACTTGTTATGTGTAGCGTACACAAAGAGAAGTTCAAAGGTCGAGTACTTCTCAGGAGGTACTCACGAAGAGACTCTATGTCTGAGAGAGTATACAAGACAAAGGTTTCGAGGGATGAAGGTCGAAGGGTTGAAGTCAATCAGACTTCCTAAGGTTCACTAGTGGACAAGGGATGAGAGACGAAGGCAATTGGCCTAAGGACACTAGAAAGATGCTAGATTGTGCAAAACAAGTGTAAAGATACAAGTACAGGCAGTGAGAGTTCAAGTATGATATGACGCATCATCAAGGAACACGATAGAAGATCGAGGAATGTTTAAGTAAGAGAGATGTGTCATGTACTGCAGAAAGGAAGATAGGGACTATGAGACTGATATGAGAGAATCAGCCGAGGAGTACACTGTCCCAAGAATAGAAGAGAAAAGAAGAGAAAAGAACAATCAAAGAATAACAAACATAGAATTTAGTGGGCTAACTAAGAATAAGCTGAAAACCCAAATAGTCTGATACATGCCGAGGAAGGCATGAATGTGTGTATGATAGGAAAAAAGATAAACACCATTAGCTAGTAAGAAGACCATAACATAACTTGGTGCTACACTTAATAGACTCAAAAGGATTATTATAACTTAATCCTATTGTCTTAGTTACATAAGAAGCTGGCAAGCTTGGCTTAGAAAGGTGAAGTGTAGTTCTTATTTGGTACTACAGGACACTTAGGTTGCTTACTAATAGGGGATCAGATGCCTTTTATTGCCCAAAAAGGATTTTCTTCCAAAAGGGTAATTTTAGGAATTTGTTCTTATTTAAGTACAATCTCTATTGACCTAGTAGTAGCTCTATAGTCTTATTTACTTTGCTCTTGGGTACCCTGCCTTATTAGGTCTTATTATGTAGGTCTTCCAAGGGATCTCTTATCAGATGATATATTAGTACTTTGCAGGTCAAAATGCCTCCCTTTATATATATAAATACAGGAGGCTGTGTCAGCCAATCAGAGTAGTGGTAGCTTACAAATTCAGGCAAAATTGCTTACTAATGCCAGGCACATGCTGACAAATCTAAGCACATTAAAGAAAAGCACTTTGAGCAGAGGAGTCTAAATTTGAGTTGCTCTGCCAAAGAGGCTAGGTATGCTGTGCAGGGCTGTACAGACTAATGGGGACAAGGTCACATGGTAGCTAGGGGTCACATGATCACTTTGTCTCACTGGCACTTAGCTAAGTAATCAGCTAAATAAAAAGAAATCAATAGAATAGTTGGCTATTGTAAATGTGTGTATAAATAAAGGTATGACTGGAGAGATTAATGAATATCTCAATAACCAGTGGGTGGAAAAATCTGGAGAAATAGGGGTAGGTAGGTCATAGTAGGGGCTATCTTTGCCTATGGTGTCAAAGGGTATGGTCTATGGAAAGCTGAGGAAACTTTACCTCTCAGGTGACTGATTTGCTATGTACTGTACATGCATGAAACTGGTTTCATGCAGGTCACTGGGTGTTACCTGAATGGCCAACCATTCAGATTGTAGAAGCTAGCAGGGCTGCTGGATGCTTACAATGGACACTTTGCTAAATATAACTATATGACTGATTGGTATGGCTAACTGAAATTCTTGGTGTGACTGACTCTCTCTCTTGACTTTTTTGTTATGACATCAACAGAGATGAGTCATCATGTGGCAGCCAGTAGTTTTTATTATATGTTATGTTACAATACTTTTTTTTACTGCCTGCTAGTATATCACACAAGCAATAAAAGCATTCCTCCTTGGCTATAGCTACTTTGCCCACAGCTTGGTGCTTTTTCCCTTTCTTCTTTTTGCTACTCACCATGATATACTTGAGCAAGTTTCCCTCTTCTATCCTCCCTTTCCATCCATCCTTGTCAAGCCACCTTATGCTTGGGTAGGCTTCTTTCTGCTCTCTTTTCTTCCTCTTTTTCCCCCATTCTTGTCGAGTTGAACCATGGCATGCCTGGGTGGAGTTTTTTTCCTTTTCCCAACTCTTATCAAGTCAAACTGAGGTATACTTGGATCAGGTTTTTCCTTTTTTGCCTCCTTCTAAGGCCTACCCTTGTCAAATCGCACTATGGCATGCTTGGGTGGAGTTTCTCCTCCTTTTCTTCTTCTCCCAACCCTTGTTGAGCTGAACTATAGCATACTTGGATGGAGTTTTCCCCCCTTTCCCCCTTCCTTTACCCTTGTCAAGTTGAACCATGGCATGCCTGAATGAAGTTTTTTCCCTTTTTCCAATCCTCATTGAGTCAAACCATGACATGCTTGGATGGAATTTTCCCTCTTTTTCCCCTCCTCCACACTTGTTGAGTTGCACCATAGTACACTTGGATGGGGTTTTTCCTTTTTCCTCTCTCATCCCTTGTAAGGAGGCATCCTTGCATATGGTTGCAGAACCTATAGGGAATAGGTAGCATCTTACAGTATGGAGCTGTCCTTGTCTTTGTGGTTTGCATGATGATCCATGACATAACCACAATATCTGTCCATAGTCAGTCATAGTAGTTAGCTACTTGATTAGACCACAATAACTTTGTGTGACTGAACCCCAAAACCAACTGACTAACTAAGTTTGACAAGTAGTAATTGGCAATTAACATAATCTAAAATTAGACAAGTTTATCTAGGGTCTGTTTGGTATGATGTATCATTGCTTCAGGTAGATGGTCTACATGACCACTTGTAACCTACCTATATCAGGAGTAGCTGGTGGCTATGTAACTGACTTTGTATATCCAATATATATATAACTGACTATGATGCTGCCTTTGCTGGATAGTATCAGTGGTAGGGTTACATGACTGACTTTGTGCATTCAATGTGTGACTGAATATTAAGCAGCATTTGCTGAGTAGCACCAGTTAGCACCAGATATATATAGTTTACCTAACTTTTGTTTTGTTTTACTCTGATATCATGTCAACCTAGCCTTTCCCTTAACCACCACATTGTTTTCACAACTGTGATCATTTCCACTTGACTAGTGCATTGCTCCACAGGCTGTTTGCTCTAGTGGTCCCATTGTGCTTGTACTGCTTCAAATACTGCTGCTATCTGTACCACCATCCTTGAACATTCCATAAGTGGCTCATCCTCTTTTTTATATGATATGTGATATATAAAGCTCCTAGATAAAGTACATTGTCTATGGGAAAGTACAAGTGTAAGTTTACAGAGGACAATGTATATTTCCTTTTACAACCAAGCATACATATCTAATCTGACACCCTCTCCTGTCTAGTATAAGAGGGTTAAAGCCTTCAATAATGTTGGACAAAAGAGATGCTGTAAAGGAATATAGGTAGCTTTTCTACCATGGGATATACATTCCTTCTTAATGTCTCCTGTAGGATGGAAGAGGAAAGGCAGGAGGTGAGGCTAAGACATAGACAGGAAAAGTGCAAGTCTAGGTTAGTTTGTGTTGGCCAACAGCATTTATCCTGCTCCTTATGTTTTATTTAGGCAGAGAATACATGAAGTGAGGCTTCAACCCAGCCTTCATATTAAAGGCATACCTGAATTTGCCTCTCAAAGAGTAGCAGGGCCACAGTCAAGGAGGCTGTGCAGAGGCTCCTTTTCTCTACCCCTGGTGCTTCTCCTTGTACCACCCACCCCTGTCTCTTATCTGTGGTGGATTCCAGGCTCCTCAAGGAGAAGCATATCACTACCATGCAGAAACTCCCTTCTCTATGCCCTCCATTTGCTACAGCCATGATTGCAACCAAAGTAGTTGCATTGCAGGCTATATCCCCTCTCCCTTAACTTCATGATCCAGCACCCCCATAGGATTCCAGCCCCAATCCTGAGGCAAGTGACACTCCTCAGAAAGTTTGGTTCCAAGTCACTTTCCAATAGCCCATTTGAGGGAAATGATGTCACTTATGTGACTAGTCCCTCATTACTGTGGAACCTTCCATCCTCAATCCTTTCTCCAATAGCCCATTTCAAGGGAAATAATGCCACCTATGCAGCTAGTCCCTCATCACTGCAGAATCCCCCATTTCCCTCTCCTACCCCCCTTCTTTCCTTTGAGCACCCCATTACCCTCTCCAAGCTCCAATGAGAGGCAGCTGTGTGATATAAGCCTTGGCATTATTGACACTCAGATTGGCCATGGCATGAAAATCATCCAATTGACTGACAGTCCCTTAATCATTTTGCCATACTTGGAGAAGAAATGGAGGGGAGGTTTAAGAAACATACTCTTGAAGGATGCCAAGTATGTCCCTAACATGGCTAATTTTCCAGTGGAAAACTTGCAAAGTGAGCTGGTTGTCTTCTTTGATCAAAGAACAGCCAAGCATGATCTCCTCAACACTGCATGTGAAGTCCTTTTAAATAACAAGACTGTCATCATACATAAAGGGTTATATGGAAGATGAAACATTCTCCTTTACAATGGAGGAGCTCAGTGGTCACTTTATGTTCTCCCCTGATAAACTCATGGCTGTCCATAGTGTATATCCTTTTTCCATAGAAGCTGACTGGGATACTGATCATCTTACACATGGAAAAGTGGGTCAAGAACTTTATCCACCCTTTTGTGTCCACCACAGTGAAGCAGTTTATTAATGAGATTCATAATCCAGACATAATGAGGCTGGCATTGGATTTTCTGCTACCCCAGAAGGCAGCTCCTCCTCCCTTCAAGCAGGTCTTGCTTGCTCTAAACAATGAATGGACTAACCTTTTGTAGCCTATTGAACAATGGTCTCTGCCTGGGATGGGTGCAGACTCAATGAAATATTCCGGTAGATAACCAGATGATGCCTGGTGATATATGGACTGTCTCTTTGTGGGGTGATGCTTACTATGCAAGTATTTTGACCTACCCCCACCACAATCTTGAAGGGGCAAATATCTTTTTCATTCCCCTTACCAGCATTAAAAATTGGATGATCATTGTGACCAAAGCCTGCAAGCAGGAGCATGGAGAGTTCACATGCCTATTGACAAATCTCAGTAACTTCCAAAGGCTACTGTCTAACTCAAAGCAGCAAGTTGATGTTGAGACTATATATTTGTATCTTGGGGATCTGGTATAAGCTCTGCTTCAACCCTCTTTCAACACCTTTAATTGCATCCAATGCTAGCATTATGCCTTTTGGTCAGATGCATGGAGTGAATACACTAAATGTAAGCTTTTGTAGAGGGGGGCATTACTTCAATCTCAATATAATGCACCTAACTGAATTGTCAAGGTTTGTTAATGCACAAATCACTTGTCACTATTCATTATTTGGAAATTTGTGGGCATGAGTGGGGAGGTCCTGGATGTCATCTGAAATTTTCAGAGCTTGCAACTGGCTCCATCATATTTCTGTCTGTTACGCATAGCGTACACAAAGAGAAAACCTTGAAGCGTTACTACTCTGGAGGTACTCACAAAGAGACACAATGTCAGAGATAGTAAAAAGGTTCAAGGGTCAAGGGTTCTTGAAGGACTAAGGTTCGAGTTGATTGGACTCACAAAGGGGTGACAAGGGACGAGAGATGAGGGTCAAAGTCAATCGGACTACTGGACATGAGAGTACACTAAGATTATGTAGAACGAGTGTAAGGAGTACAAGTACATGACAGGTGGGTATAAGTACTAAGGGACATGTCATCAGAGAACATCAAGGAAGGTAAAGGAATGATGATGTAAGGAGACACGTCATCCCCAGTAACATATGGGAGATAGGAACTACAAGGCTGATACGAGAGAATTGACCAAGGAGATAAGTGTTCGAAGAACGAGAAGGAGAACGATAAAAAGAATCAAAGAAGAACAAACGTAGAATGTATAGGACTAATCGCTAAAAGGCCTACGTCCTATATCGTCTGAGAGAGACTTAAGAAAAGGTGCACTCATCGTGGAAAGCAGAAGAGATAAAGACGAGAAAAAAGAAGAAAAACCATAACATTACCCCCTTCGTATAATCGAACTCCAGGTTTGATAAAAAGTCCATCAGGTTGATTAGTCATGAGGAATAGAGAAAGGGCCGAAGAGAACAGTGGATTGTTCATAGGATAACGCCTCAAATGGACAGTCATCAGCCACATGTCCATGTTGATTGCAATGGCCGCATATTCGCTCAGGGCAAAAGCGACGTCCATGTCCCCAATGATGGCAAAAGTTGCATTGCATGCAAAGGCAAGTGGACTGAGGGTGACCAGGGGCAGACTGGTGACAGTATGGGTAGGAGTAATCCAGACAATCTTCTCGATAGTGACTGAGACAATGACATGGAAAGCACTCGGTGAGGGCAGAGGCAGGTTGTCAGGGACGAACAGGCATAACATGAGTTGGGGAGGATGAAATACGGCTGCCATCAGGGAGGTGGCGATGAACTGCTTCTACTGCATTGGACCAGGCTAATAAGTCCTCGGGAGCTTCCTCAACAGCAGTAGGGGAAGAGGAGGAGAAAGAGAAGGTGGAGGAGGAGATCCAAGTAATGAGAGCAGGAGTGCGAGATGGAACAGGTAGGATGGGAGTAGGAGGAGGAGAATCAGCGACAGCAGGTAGTTGAGCCCGTTCGAGGTAGCGGTCTCAGTCAGTCATAGGTAAGGAGAGATAGATGCAACGGAAGGTAGGATAAATGACGGAGGGGGAGAGACATTCTACATATTGGTGAAAACTGTAGAGATGAAGGATAGATAAAACTCACCAGGGGAGTGCGTCAAGATGAAGATGGAGAGGGAGGCCAAATTCTGCCGGGAGATCGCTAGAAGCTGATTGGAAGTGATATCATTGAGTATTGGATACTTCATGGAATAAATAAACTAATTCCTGAGTGACAGTATCTTCTTCATATAAAGGGAGGGCCTCGATGGCGTGGAGGAGAACGGGGCTGGTGAGGATGGTGGCATAAAGTGTATGGGCAGCGGAGATGGGTAATAAGGTAGGCGAGACTCGTTTGGAACGTAATGGGGAAGTAGAAGAGGAAGAAAAAGGTAATGATGAGGATGCAACAGAAGAAGAAAGAAACGACATATTGGTTGTTTAGAAATAGAAAATCATAGAAAAACATATACTTGGGGGGGTACTTCACAAAGAGATGCCACTTCCCGAGTAGAGAGAAAGAACAAGATGGGGAATTAAGATAAGTGGTGAGTCCATTTATAAGATGAAAGGATGGAGGGAGCATGTCGGAGATTACTTTCGGATTCTCATGTATTTTTGGCTGAAGAATACCCTTTTCATGCGGTCAGGTACAATCGGCGACCGCATAATTCCTTGTGTGATACGATATGATCAACTTCGTATTCTTCTTCGGTACCAATAAGATCCGGCGGAGGTCAGGAGAAGGAAGGACCATGTGCTTCAGTCTGGCGATAAGGGGATAAAAGAGTGGCGTGGAATATGTCATGGATTTTCCATGTGGAAGGAAGATGGAGTCGGTAAGTAAGGGGAGATAGGACCTGAGAGATCTTGAATGGTCCATGGCGCTTGGGGGCGAGTTTTCGGGAAGGATATCTGAGACGGAGATGAGTGGCTTCAAGCCATACTTTATCGCCTTCTTTCCAGGGGGAAAACTTTTGAGTAGAGCGGGATATCATGATCCAATGAGCGGACTCATGTGCGGTGAGGGCTTCTTTTCGGGCATGTTCAAGGGAAGATAGATGGCTTTCTAAAGCGGGGATAAATGTCTTTCCAAGAGCAGGGTACGCACGAGGTTCATAGCCATAGAGAAGGAAGAAAGGAGATGTTTTTGTAGAACTGTAAGGGACGGAGTTGTGGATGAATTTGGTGGAAGTTAGGAAGTTTGCCCAATCATGTGGATTATGAGCGCAAAAGATACGAAGATATGTTTCGATCTCTTGGTTGGCCCGTTCAGTTTGTCTGTCGGTTTGGGGGTGATAGGCAGTGAAAAGGCAGACATCATATTTGAGAAGGCGGGCGAGTTCTCTGGTGAAAGCAGAGGCAAATTGTGGGCCACAATCAGAGATGATAGAGTCGTGGAGGCTGAAGCGTTTGAATACATAATCGAAAAAGAGTTGGGCTACCCCTTTGGCATCAATAGTTTTAGAACATGGAGCAAGGATTACCCCCTTCGTAAGGCCATGGTCGACCACAACCATCAAAGAGTCAAAGCCACAAGAGAGGGGGAGATCGGTGATGAGATTGATGGAGAGTTGGCGAAACAGCAGAGAAGACGAGGAAGAGATGGAAAGAAGGGGTGGGGTGGTTGGATGAGGTGAGGACTTTGTTTTGTTGACAAATGGAACAACCAGCAACAAAATGAGAGACAAAGGAAAAAAGACCAGGCCATTAGAAATCACGTTCAAGAATGGCTTTAGTACGAAAACAACCCAAGTGGCCAGAAAGTGGAGAAGAATAAATAGAATAGAGTAGAGCAGAACGAGACGATGGAGGAACATACATACGACCACGGAAATAGAGATGTCCATTGTCAAAGGACCAATCAGAAAGGGAGGAATGAGGAAATAAAGGTGAACCATCACCAAGGTTAGCAATGGCACGAAGAACAAAAGGATTGGAGGAAGAAGAGTTTTTGATATGGGAAGCGAGAGTGAGGTCCAAAGCATTGATAACTACTGGATCGGGAACAATAGAGGAGTTAACATTGTCTTGGGAGGTATCAACAGGATCTCGACGAGAGAGAGCGTCGGCAGAGGCCATTTGAGTGCCAGGAAGGACTTTCCAAAGAATGTCGAAGTCCTGAAGGAAAAGAGACCAACAAGCTTGCTGATGGGAGAGTTTACGTGGGTCCTTGAGGTAGGAAAGGTTCTTATGGTCCATGATAACAGTGATGGGATGGGTGGTACCAAGGATATAATGATGCCATTCAGTGAGGGCAAGGATGACCGCAAGAAGTTCACGATCATAAATATCATAGTTACGTTTAGCAAGAGTGAACGTGCGAGAAAAGTAAGCGCAGGGGTGAAGATCATTGTTGGCGTCGGCTTGGAGTAGGACAACACCAGCGGCCAGAAGAGAGGCATCCGCCATGATGGAGAAAGGACGAGTAACATCAGAGATAGCGAGGACAGGAGAGGTGGAGAAGGTAGCCTTAAGTGACTCGAAGGCGTGTTGTTGGAGGGGGGTCCAAAGCCAGGGTTGGTCTTTTCAGGTGAGCAGGGTGAGAGGAGCTACAATGTTCAAGAAATTGGTAATGAACTTTCGATAGAAATTAGCAAAATCAAGGAAAGAGCGAATGCCCTTGATGGAAGTAGGGGGTTGCCAGTCACGAATAGCAGCAGTCTTGATGGAATTCATCATAACTTGGCCTTGGCTGATGATCATTCCGAGAAATTCAATCCAGGGGGTGTCGAAGGTACATTTGGATATTTTGAGCGAGAGATTGTGTTCGCGTAGGTATAGGAGGACACGTCGAGTCTGTTCGTGATGGAGGGCAAGATTGCCGTTCATGTGAATACCAAGGTCATCCATGTAAACTTTGAGCCAACCTTTAGCAATCATGTCAGCGAAGACATGATTCATAAAAGCCTGAAAGGTGGGAGGGGCATTACAAAAGCTGAAAAACATCACTATGGGTTCAAAGAGTCCATATGAAGTGATAAATGCTGCCTTCCACTGGTCAGCTGCCTTGATTTGGACATTATTATATCTCCAACGAATATCGAATTTAATGAACCAAGTGGAGTCTTTTATCCAGTCGATGAGAGGGGGAATAAGGGATAACGGGTAAGCATTCCAGACAGTGTGGGAATTCAGGTATTGATAGTCCTGACAGGGGCAAAGAGACCCATCCTTTTTCAGAACGAAGAAGAACGGTGCTGCTTGAGGAGACTTCAACAGAATAATACGTCCGGTCTTCAGGTGTTCATCAATGAAAGTTCGGCACACTTCTTGTTCTTTCGGGTTGAGTGGGTAAACCTTGGCAATTTTCGGGACGAAGGAAGGTTTGAGTTCAATGGTGTGGTCAAAGGAGCGATGTGGAGGGAGTTGATCATAAGTTTTTTCAGAAAAGACATCTTCGAAGTCCTTGCACCAAGAGGGAAGAGAGGTTTCAAGTGGTTTGTTCTCTTGGGCAAGTTGAGTGAATAGCATGATCTTGTTGATTGTCTTGCCGCAGGATTCTTGGGGGAGGTACTCACTAGAAGACGCATCGACCCCATCAGGATACCGTTCATCGAACAGGGAGGAAATTTCTTGATCAACATCAAGGTCAAGCAGGTGAAGAAGATAACGTCAGGGGGGTTCCTCTACAGGAGGAGTATCAAGGTGGGGTGAAGGGAATGAGATAGTGTGCGATTTCCAATTGATCCGAGGGTTATGGATTTTAAGCCAAGGCATGCCCAGGATAATTTGTTTCTGCTTAAGAGAAACAACCATAAGTTCAAGATATTCCGGTCGTTTGGCAATATGGACTAGGGGTTTGGCTTTCCAAAGAATGGTACCTTTCTTGTTAAGTGTTCCATCGATATTGTATGCCTCGATAGGCTTTGGAAGTCGTTGCATGGGGAAGTTCATGTGGGAAAGAAGTCCTAGGTCCATGAAATTTCCAGTGGCTCCGGAATCGATAAGGGTAGTGGTTACGACGGTTTTGTTTCCGACTTGTAGTTTTATGGGAAAACGGAGAGTTCGTTCATTGTAAGGTGCTACAAGTACATGGTGAAGATTATGGGAAGAAGACATTGGTACAACTTCCCGGTTCAAAAATCCTGACTAGTGTTCATCACCGATACTTCCTCCTTAGTAGGTTCCGACTCCTCATAACACATTTGAAGAACTTGGAGGATTTCGCCTTCGTCTTTTCCCTGAGTTTTAAGGGAATTGACGAAAGAAGAGAGAGCGGAAGGAGTTATGATGGGGGGGGAGGAGGAAGTTGGTGCTGTTTCGGTAGTTCAAATATTCTGGGGATGAGTGGTTTGAGGGCGAGGGAAATTGCTCCTTGGCTTCGGGCATTGGTTGGCGGTATGTCCCATGTTGTGGCAATGGAAACATCGGCCTTCACGAATGTACTTGGCACATTCCTGGAGATTGAGCTTTGACAGCGAGATGGCATCTACGTCCATGGCATTGGGATCACGGGACAAGGATGGACGAGGGAATGTAGGGGGTCTGCCCCCTTTCAAGGCAAGGATGTGCATTTTCTGCATGTGGAATGTCTTGGCTTTCTCGATCCACTCTTTAACCGTGGTAGGGATAGTAGCCATGAAGAGGATCATTGTAGCAATTTGCTGGTCAAGCCCCAAAGAGAACTGATCAATGAGGGTAACATCATCGGTTATTCCAGCACAGGAGGAAAGATTCTGGAAGTCAGTGATGTACTTTTGGAAGCCGTCATCATGAACTCCATCAAGACGATGGAAGGATTTCTGGGTTAATTTAGAGAGTTCATGGCAAGCAGTGGCTTTAGTGTCGAAGGGGAAGAACATGGATTCAAAATTCTCAGTGAATTTGTTGAAAGTTAAGTCTATGGGGTTGGCATTGATGTTGGTCATTTTGTCATACCACATTTCGGAGAAGGAGACTCCATGTCCTTGACTCATTTTGTTCAGTGTGGTCATGATTCACTGGGAATCGAGGGTGTAAATATCTTTGTTGATTGTGAAGTAGGCATGCATGGCCTTTATCCATCAGGTGGCGTCATTTGGTTCACCGGAAAAGTCAGCAGGGAGGGCCACCTTGAGTTCAGTGGGGGTGCGAGACATGGGGATAGGTTCACTGGGGTTACGAGGGGGTACTGGGGTTCGTGGTTGTCTGGGGGTTCGAGGGGGTACTGGAGTTGAGGCTTGGTAAGGGTTCATGATGGCACAAGGGGTTTCAGTGGGTTCAGGGTCTTGGAAATCTACGTCGATATCCGAGGGTTCTTTGTCAGGTGGTAGCCCGTAGCATATGCAAAGGGCACGATCAGAGTGGGAGGAAATGTTGCTCGAGGGGGTGTCCTACTTCTAAATAGGAGGGACGAAAGATAACACTTGTTCTTTTGTTATGCATAGCATACACAAAGAGAAAACCTTGAAGCGTTACTACTCTGGAGGTACTCACAAAGAGACACAACGTCAGAGATAGTAAAAAGGTTCAAGGGTCAAGGGTTCTCGAAGGACTAAGGTTCGAGTCGATCGGACTTGCAAAGGGGTGACAAGGGATGAGAGATGAGGGTCAGAGTCAATTGGACTACTGGACACGAGAGTATGCTAAGATTGCATAGAACGAGTGTAAGGAGTACAAGTACACGACAGGTGGGTATAAGTACTAAGGGACATGTCATCAGAGAACATCAAGGAAGGTAAAGGAACGATGATGTAAGGAGACGTGTCATCCCCAGTAACATATGGGAGATAGGAACTATGAGGCCGATACGAGAGAATTGGCCGAGGAGATAAGTGTTCGAAGAACAAGAAGGAGAACGATAGAAAGAATCAAAGAAGAACAAACGTAGAATGTATAGGACTAATCGCTAAAAGGCCTATGTCCCATATCATCTGAGAGAGACCTAAGAAAAGGTGCACTCGTCATGGAAAGCAGAAGAGATAAAGACAAGGGGAAAGGAGAAAAACCGTAACACTGTCCACCCATTCAGTTCAGAAATGCCATTTATTTGAGCAAATAGAAGATATGCCTGCCATTGTTTCAGGTCAAAAATAACCATGGAAGTATATTGATGATGCAAGTTTTCCTACTGCTGTCCATTTTTCAAATAGCTGACAGCTAGCCCTTATCCAGTCCAAGTCAAAATGCAAAATTTGTTACAAATATTTCCAATAAATAGAAGAACACATCAAGAAGTGTCAATGAATCAATTGGAATGTCAGGAGTGTATGAATGTAACTAACCCTTGTCTAGTGATTCAAGCCTTGTGCCCTAAGTCTTTCCATTCCCATTTATTATACAGGAAATGTACCCACCATTGGGCCCTGACCAGCTGCAGAAGAACCTTTGTTGATATCTGGGACCATTTACCTACAAAACTTCAAGACAAGCAGTGCACTTGAGATTGATGGGATCCAATAGTTGTGTTTGAAACCTGGGCAAGTACCTGAGTCAACTGTCTGTCTCCACCCTAATCCTTTTCTTGTTGCATTCAAATCCATGATGTAGTTCATTATCTTTCTTTAATGACTTTGTGCTTTGCCTTTCATCTTGTTTTCCTCAAGATGCAGCTTTTAGTGGGGCAGGAAGTAAAATTCCAGTCTCCTTAAATATTTTGCTTGGTTCTTTCTTTATCTCTACATCTCTCCAATAGTGAGCAGCATTGAAATATTCATTGTAAATTCTTTGTCTCAATGACTCCCAATTAAAGTTGCTGACATCTGATTTCAGCAGCCAACATAGATTGCACATGTGATGTATGGTAGGAGATGCATGCCTGCTGATTTTCCATACACCTGGTAAATCATTCACAGCTAGTGCAATCATGGACCAAGATAACCTTTTCTGCTGGTGCTCTATGATTTTTGTAAACCAGGTACCATCCTTCCAAGCTGGCAAGAAGAAGTCAATGAAGGGACAGAGAAAATGGTTGACTTCATCAAGTGAGGGCTTTTTTTGTCCTGGTATCATACCAGCTAAGTAGATATTTTCAATCTTGTATTGCACATTAATCATGGTGAGATCTTCAAAAACATGCAACATATAGACAGCAAAGATTATGTGATTCCATACATCTGATAGTATTACTGATCATGGTAAGATCTTTAAAAATATGCAACATATAGACAGCAAAGATTGTGTGATTTTACACATTTGACTACTGAATAACATAGTATTACTTATCATGGTGAGATCTTCAAAAACATGCAATATATGGACAGCAAAGATTGTGTGATTTCACACATTTGACTATTAATTAACATAATATTGCTTATCATGCTCAGATTGTCAAAAATGTACAACATATGAATAGCAAAGATTGTGTGATTTCACACATTTGACTGTTGAGTATCATTACTTATCATGCTCAGATCTTCAAACATATGAATAGCAAAGATTGTGTGATTTCACACATCTGACTATGAGTAACATAGTATTACTTATCATGCTCAGATCTTCTAGTACTTTTATAATTTAGCCATGCACAACAAACTCTGGTTATATTCTAACCCATTAATCAAAAAGAGCTATAACCATTAACTAGTAGTGCTATATGTATGGTATTCATACCTTATTCTTGAATTCACTAAGTATCTCATATATATCTACCTCTTGTTCCTGTTCAAACATATCTGTGGATGAATCGGAAATGAAATCATGATAGGCCCTGTAATTTTCAAGGCCAAAGTACCTTAGTACTGCTGTGGCAATTTTTTGGTGGGCTTAAGGGTCATCAAATTCAGATGGAGCCACTCCTGCATGGTATGTTGGTAAGGAAATATGATCATGCTACATAGAGCAATCAAGAGTTTATAAAGCTCTAGGGCTGAGTTCAGCCACAATTCTGAGATACATGGGGTCAAGAAACTCACTGCGAGTCCTTGAAAGGATTGGAAGGATAAGAACTAGCCTACATAGTGTCTCCAAGGTTCCCCTATGCAAGATGGTGGAGTAAATTATGCTTCAAGTATAACTTGGACTTACAAACAGGTGATGGACAAGACCTCAAGCTGTCATTATTGATTGAGTTGATGTGTGTTGACAAGATGATGGTAGAACACCACTTCAGCATGATTTCTGGCAGAAACAAGATATATAAACCTGATTGATAAAAAAAGGAAGCTACTCACTGGACTGTTCTCTCAGCTATGAAAAGGTTGTCATCATATACAGACCATACATGATGTAGCCATGATATTTGAAAAATGCCCTTTCAAAGCCACTGTCCTTTTTAAATCAAATGGCAGGTGTGTACCTCATAAGGATGGATGTTAGGAATCTTGCTGTTATGAGACTATCTAGGGCTGACTAGGATATATTTGAATTCTAGCCTAGAGTTTCTCACTTCTACTGTAGGATTTAGTATTATTGCATATAGTGGTAATAATACAATACTTGTTGTCTTGAATGGCCAGCTGTACAAGAAATAGCCACAGCATGCATGGATGAGGTACACTTGTATAGCTACCAACATTGATAGGGAATATATACAAAGTATATATTAACATAGCATTATACCTTGATGGGAAGTGTTAATCATGGTATGGCTGAACCATGGTGTGGCTGCACTATTCTTGCCATTGGCACACATGCATGAGGTCTGCTTGCACAGCCTCCAATATTGATAGGAGATGTATATAAAATATAGCAAAATATATATTAACATAGCACTATATCTTGGTAGAGAATGTTGACCATGGTATGGCTGGACCATGGTGTGGCTGTATTATTCTCACTATCCAGGATGGCATGTATGCATGAGGTGCACTTGTACAGCCACCAACATTGGTAAGAGATGTACACAAGATGTAGCAAAGTATATATTAATATAGTACTGTATCTTGGTGGTGAGTGTTGATCATTGTGTGACTGCACTATTCTTGCCATCCAGGATGGCATGCCTGCATGAGGTCCGCTTGCACAGCCACCAATTTTGCTAGTGGATGTATACATACAACATACAGCAAAGTATATATTCAAAAAGTATGTATAGTAAATCTAGCAAAGAGTGCTGATCATGGTGTAGCCATGCTGTTCTTGCCATCCAGAATGGCAGGCTTGCATGAGGTCCGCTAGCACAGCCACCTGCCTGCTAAGAAGTATATAAAAAATATAGCAAAATATAATATATATCATATATATATTGGAAAAGTGTAGTAACACTAGCAAGAAATTTTGACCATGGTGTGGCTGTTCCATCCTTGCCATCTAGGATGGCATGTGTACATGAGGTCCGCATGCACAGCCACCTGCCTGCTCAGAAGTGTATAAAAAGTATAGCAAAACATAAAAAGTATAATGTATATATTGAAAAAGTATAGTAACACTAGCAAGGAATGTTTGACCAGTATGCAGCTGTGCTGTTCTCACTGTCCAGGACAATAGGCATGCATGAAATTCACTTGCACAGTCACTGAGTTTGGTAAAAAGTATATAAAAAGTATAGTAAAACTAGTAAGTAATGGTGATTTTAGTATGGCTGTGCTGTTCTCATCATCCAGGATGGCAGGCATGCATGAGGTTTGCTTGCACAACCACTAACTATGATAACAAGTTACAAAAAGTATAGTAAAGTATACATATATGTATGTTGATAAAAAATATAGTAAAACTAGCAAAGAGTGTTGATCATGGTGTATCTTTCTTTGTTGACAAGACACCTTCCAAGGATATCCTCAAGTGTGTTTTTGATATAAAGGGATGTTATCATTAAATTCTTGGGCCACAGTATCATTATTTTCACCCCTGCAATCCATAAAATATTAGTGTGAGATTACCATTTCCCTATTGCTTGTATGAGATATGAATACAGTTCAAAAGTTCTCTTATCCTTCATGATGGATGGGGCATGGTGTTTGACATCAGTACCAGAATTACTACTACCAACATTGTCTAAAAAGTCAAAGATATACTCTATGGTGATTACTGCCAATGAATTCTGCATTGAACTGGAATCTCTGGTTTTTTTTAAGGTGGTACCATGCTGTTGCACATTCAGCAAGTTTAAATACTGAGTGCTTAATAGAAAATTAACCTCTGACAATGTTCATGCCATTGAAGATGCCCTCTTGTGCTTGAGAGCCACATCTGCATGATGCTAATGCCATTGTCATCACCACCATCAACCTGTGAGACCACCACTGTTGGCTCCAACTTGCATCCTTGGACCATTACAGTGTCATCTGTGATCATTGCAAGCACCACTTGCAACTCCTAATTAGTTACCACCTCCTCTGGGCCTTCTGTCTATGTAATATCCTCTGGTTCTACCATTATGCTTTCATTACTGATCTGACCCTTTGTGTTGTCATTTCCTTGTAGTGGATCTTCCTACATCATCTGTTGCTCAGATGGTTCAGCTGTCCACCTCTTTTTTTCAAGTTGCTACACCATAAATTGCCTATTCTCCTTTCCAATCATGCACATGGCATCCTGGAAATGTCCATTTTCTTTCTCCAGCTTGACAATCAACCTGAGAAGGAGTATGTACTCTAATATTTTGGATGCATGAGGATCAGCCATGTTAATCAATCTGTGCCAAGCTCCCAGAGTTTCATCATCATGAATCTTGTTGATATCAACATTGCAAAGTTTGATCACCCAGTTGGAAATGTATGTATGTAGTTGTCCAAACTGCATACTCCAGATCTTGGTGCCAGCAATCACACTGTGCTTTTTCTTTCTGGATGACCCATTGTGGTGCATTGTCCAGGAGTGCTTCTGCTTGGAGGAATGGCACTATAGAGGAAAAATCAGTAAAAACATGGTTGAAATACAAGAAAGGCAAAACAACAACTTACTTCTTGCCTTTTCTCTGCATCAATTTCCTATGCAGTGATTGCATTGTTATCATTAACTGCCTCTAATAGTGTACCTCTCCAGCTATTAGCTGCACAACCATCTTGCTGTTGTTGCCACTACTATTCCAGTCATTTTTCACAAGTGGTTGCTTCTCCACAGCTGATTTCTTTGACTTTGCTCCACTATTTATTGCTTGCATTATACTTGACCTGGCCAGTCTTTTCTTTGTCTTTTTGCTTTCCACTTCCTCATTTGCAGCCTCCTCCTTACTGATAGTCTTCCTATTCATGGCCTTCAAATTATCCAGGATTGCTTTTGCTAAGTCTTATGGAGCTTGTAACTCATTTTGTTCAAGTGTGATATCAAGACCACACATGTCAAACACATTGTGAAGTTGAATGTATTCATCCCAGTCAAATTTATATTAAGATCATTAGAGGTTGCAACTCAGATGCTTGACTGCTTGCCTTACTAAAGGTAATATTGAACTGCATTCATTCCAGTACATACTTGAATGTAATACCCAGCCCCTTCTCAATGGAGGCACATGGTGTGTTATGGTATGCTCTTTCACTGTAATCAAGCCACAGGTGATATTCAAGCTCAAGGGAGAATCAAGTGTTGTCTTTCATATTTTCCCAGCATGCACATACTATGTATATAGTTTATAAATTGTTGAGATAGTATAGGACAAGGGCCAGTTTCTGCATCAAATTTGGTGTTGACACTGATCATGACCCCTTGAATAGCATGTCTATAAACCTCATATCTAAGGGTCATTAGATTAGGATTAGTGGTGAGGACTTGGAATTCATGGCTTTCACATAAAGTATACTTGTAACTTATAATTTGAAGGATTCTGAAATACTTCTCTAGAACATGGACCACTGATGTAGGCACCTTTCCTCCTTGTAGGAGGAACC
Source organism: Boletus coccyginus (assembly GCA_025782845.1). Taxonomy (NCBI): domain Eukaryota; kingdom Fungi; phylum Basidiomycota; class Agaricomycetes; order Boletales; family Boletaceae; genus Boletus; species Boletus coccyginus. The sequence continues at coordinate 1,022,218 of JAHZSR010000002.1, read as the reverse complement.
AGTACATTTGAGCTGGAATCCACATAGCTTTGCTTGGATGGTAGGTGTTTCAACATTATTTTTTTCATTTTTTTCTCTCTAGGAAAGCTCACAGGTGTGGCCCATATCACAGACATGCCTTGTCAATGATGTTGGATGTTGAATGTGATGTGGAAAATTTTACCACATTGTTCTGTCTTATCATTTATTTATTTATTTGTATAAAGGAATTTGCTCACACAACAAATCCACTGATTGTGATCTTATTCATGCCAAGATCTAGACACAATACATTGAATATCTGACGAAGTACATGAAGAACTTCACAAGCATTTTTCATTTCCATAGTGTGCTAAAAGTAAAATTCAGTCTCAACCAATATAACTTCCCAACTACTATTGCTATTTCACCTACACAGCAGTTTAAAAACTGTATGGGCTGATGGTTAATAAATCCTAGAATAGCATAGGAAGCCCTAATGGCCAGACTGCCTGCATATATAATGCCTACCATGTATACATACATGATCACCTCACTTACTACACATACTATGGTTCACTCTCCAATGAATTTTGACCCAGTGTTCCTTTTATACAGTACTTTGTTATATTGTATAGGTATAATGGCCAAGGTATGCAAACATTCTTATATGTATCTGTTGACTTTGCTTTACACTCACATTGATTCATCAGATATCAGGCAGCAACAGATAACTTGAATGAAAATGTGTGGTTCATGCAACTTGCCTGATGGCACTACTGACCTGGCACCTGTTGTATTCTGGTTTGGTTAGCAGCCTTCCCTAGGATACATGTGCTGTCATATAGTAGATACTCTCAAAATCTACAACAATATAATTCAATCTAAGTGATACTTGAATAAATAACTTTAATATACTAGCTAGAGTTGATAAGAGTTAGTTAGTGAGTACATATATGACTACAGTAGATTAAATTACTATAATTATGCAGACAAACATAAATAGAATATGAAGTACATAAATAGCTACTATACTCAAAATTCCTTTCCTGGAGTATCATTGCATTATTTTAGATGAGGTAATGCTGGAGCAAGACTGATCTGATAAGTAGTAGTATGACAGCAAACAAATAAACATTGACCTATTGAGTAGAGTAAAGAAGTCCCTCAGGATGAGTTTTAACAGGTAACAAAGCCATTTGGATGGAAGATTTCCAAGGACAAGAGTGACAAGTACATATGTTGAGATATATTTAGAATGTATTTTCTATGTAGGCTACATAGCACCATATACTGTATAGTAATCTAGTGAAGGAAAAAATTGGAATTTTAGTGGTTACTCAATGCATATCTAGTACTTCAGGAGGGATTGATATATGCCAAATATGCTAGTAGTAAACTGGTTACTCCTTGGTCCTCCTATAGTCATGATTGACTATATGTACTTTCCAAATACTGGTAGATTATATACAATGTTTGGTTTGATGAAGGAGTGCCAAATAGAAGGAGGTCTGACCAGGTGCTAGTGTACAGCCTAAAGTTACAGTAGCTCCAGTCATGAGAAGGTGATGTACTGCATTAGGGGAAGTTTGATCTCAAAATGTAATATTCTTCAATCCAATGTAGATATAGGAAAAGTGAATTTATCCTATTTATTCTGGGAAAGATCAGCTTCAATGATGATGTCCATCATCCCATCTTGCATGTCTAGTTGTATTTCACCTGCTCTAATTTCATTGGCCTCCATACTACTCTCTGCATATTCTACTTCTTCTACTTCAACTTGAGTGGCAATCTTGGACTCATTCTGGCAAAGGATACAATGTAACCACCAGAAGCTAGAAGCTGCAATTCACAAGACTTCTTCTTGATTGGGATACATCTGAACAAGTTGATGAGCTTGTCTGACAAGCTGATCTGATCCAATGTGAAGCAAATGGTGGACACTCTCCCAATTGATGTAGATATTAGACACACAGGACTATAGTATATATAACATGAGCAGGCAGTCTGAGAATACCTTTAGCAGTGATGTATATTTGTTTAAGAAAGTGGTCCATACCACTTCATTTGAGCTTGTATAGAACTGGAATGCCCACATATTATACAGTTGGAGACAAATGAAATTGATAATTTTGTGGATGTGCAAGTGGTGCAGTAGGGGATATGGATCTGGTGATTTCTGGATATTTTGTGAGTAATGGTAAAGTCAACAAACTGGTATTTATTGCAATGATGCCCCACATGGATGCTCCTGATGGAGTCCAGTGTGGTGGTGCCTGGTTCAAGTCCATCATCTATATCTTATATGGAAGGATATTCAATATGATAATCTCCAGGCCTAGGATTATGGTAATACCACAGGTATTATTGGAAGACCACTGCAAGTGAGGGTAGATCTTTCACCAAAGTTTAGTCAATATAAACCATATCTGGTGGGTTCTGATTTGCCTGATACAGCCTTGGTGTGATGCAATAGATCAGTGAGCATATTTTCCCACTCAGGTCTGGCTAAACTCTCTAGGTTCATTTTGATCTGTTTATGACAACATGGTGGGTTCAGCTGGTCAGTAGAATGTCTGAAGTTGATGGTAGGTAGTGTGAATAGCCCAGGTATGCATGCTGTCTTGTGTTTGTACCATTTGTGCTGACTCATCTCATGTTGAGTATAATCATGGGAGTACATGGTGATAGCTTTGAGCAAAAGCAGAGGAAGTAGTCCTACTAAAAGCTTGATTTTCAGGAAATGCTCTTCGCCTAACTTGGTGCAGGTATGGAATTGATCATCTGGTGAGAGCAGTGGGGCCAGAAAATGACCTGAAAAGGGAAACTGTGGATGTAAAATCTGCAGAGGCTGTTGAGAACACAAAGTCCATAGCAAGATTTGGACTGGCAGTGCCAGGTAGTAGATTAATAATTAGGATGCAGCAGTTATTCTCAATATGAATGCTTTAAGTCTTACTACATTAACTACTAGGTGCAGGTGGTATTGACTACAGCAAGGCATGTTTAGTATTATTTTGAGTTGTGGGGCATAGTAGGTCACAGTAAAAAGGAAAAGAGTTAGTATGGGCAAATTTGCAAATAGTGCACATCTATTTCAAACTTTATTGCCAGTCATTGCCTATATGATACATTGGGATGGTGAGTTTTCATATTGCATCACCAAACTTCTTGATTGGTGCCTTGAAAATAAATCCACCCATTTCAAGATGTTTTCTGATTCAATCCAGGATGTCAAGAACTTAGGATGCAAGAAGAAGGTTGAGTCTCCATTAAAGAACTATTACTTTTAACAAGTTGCTCAGGTTCTCTTTGCCTTCCAAGGAGTTCATCACAAGGATCACCTGTCACTTTAGAGTGTTAGTTTTCCTACTAGTATTCACAAGTTTGATCCAATTGACCTATGTATAATCATATAATCTACACAAGCAATATAATAGTACAAGCAAGACATTGGGGAAAACTGGTGTGTTGGGTGGACATTCAAGGACCTTCAGAATGATCCAAAGACCCAAAATGCAATAGATTCATTGTGTTTACTGTAAATCCATTCACTGTTTGTGCTAATACTTTTCTAGCAGCTGTTATTGAGTTGTTTCCTTGGTGGCCAACACTTTACAAATTTTAGTGGACAAATTCAGTATACAATACATTCCAATTGCTGATCCTGGTCAAAGTTTTGAGAAGCAAATGCTGGCATTGTTCAACTGCAAGACAACAAAGAGTGGTGTGGGCTCAGTGGGTGAAGAACCTACTTTTGCTACATTCTATTCTAATATTCCTGATTAGTGTTTGAAAGTCCAGTCTCAAAACTGGTAAAAAACTGTAACCAGACCATAACTAAACTGCTTGTAACCAGTTACAGGAGTTTTTAAATTAGAACAGTTAAGGTTATGTGATTTTGTAAAAATTGCATAACTAATGAAAAACTGGTCATAACCAGTTTGTAACCATAACCAATAATGGCTTCTATTCTGGCCTATATTGGGCAATTTTTGCATGATTCTAGCTATTTTATTCCATTTTCTATAACCAAAATCAGATTGGAACACCTCTAAAGTAATATATCTCCTATTTTGTTTCTATGGGCTGAATATTATGATCTAAGGGTCAATAGAAAGCCAAGAGCACCGACTATGACTAGATTGAATTTTCCCATAGGAACATATATAAATAAGGCAATCATTACAAAACCAGTTAAAATCAGTTACAGCTAATCAAAAAACCAATTTTAATCAGTTCATATTGGTCCAGTCTGGTTATGGATGTGCCTGGGATTTATTGTAACCAGTTACAGTTATGGTTATGCAATTTTTGGGCTCAAAGCCAGAATGAACTAGACATTAAAACACTATTCCTGACTTTATTATTAACTCTATACTTCTTGCACTGTCCAATGTCCAGACTCAGTTCACCACTTCTCATATCTCTTTCCCATATTGTGCACCAACTCCTCCAATCCTTGCATCCCATCCCCCAACTCCTCCAGCCTTCATATTATATCCCCAAATCCTTTGACCCTCACATTGTATCTTTCAACCAACTTAAATTTGTCATTTCTGGACCTCAAGTTCAATTTTATGGATATTGATGCCAAAAATGACATGTATGAAGATTCCCCCAGGCCTACCACTATCATGTTTGACGTATCCTTTCATTCCAGTGGACTTAGCCTGCTGTTTCAGTTCTTGCTGCTGCATGGGCAGGGAAATTCCCCTGCTCCACTCTTATTTTGTAGTGGTGCATCTTGCATCACTAGCCTACTCACTTGTGAAAGAGGGCAGGTTATTTCATTGAATTCAGATGATGAAAATATTCACTAAATGAATTCATTTCCAATTTGGCCAAGGGAATCCAAGCTCAAATGAATGGAGGGAAGAAAGTTCTAACCACCCAATTGACATGCACAGGTCATATGGTTTGGGGTGGAATTTCTTGCTATAGTAAGTAATGGATGGTTGGATATCAATGTTAACACAATTCTTCCAGTGTCAAAGGATATGTGTCATGCTCCCAACTATTTTGGAGCATTGACCAGAGTGCAAGTATAAACTAACATTGGTATGAAGAAGAGAAGGGTGGTCATATTGGTAGCCAAGTGCATAACTATTATTCTGGTCTATATTGCATACGTAAAGGAAAGTGCTGTTTGCAGTGTCATGGCACACTACAAGCTGGGTGTTAATAGACATGGCTGCTGCTAGTGAGTCATTGGCATCTATCATGTCTAGCCATGCTTACTGATGGCTGGATTGATGGCAGGATACAGGATGGGGGTGGGATGCTAAACAATGAGATAAAATAGTATATTAAAGGGATTGCTTAAATATATGATGTCAACATGAGATCTGTGGGAGATTCAAACAGATATAATACAGCAGGATCAAATGGATTTCAATCCTCTTCATGATATGATAGAGAAGATCACATGTCAGGCAAATTGCTGGAATATATTGTTTGCCTTGATACTCTCTAGCTAGCTGGAGGAGAGAGGCTTGGTATAGGTGTTCCTCCACATGCTGATATTGGCAGTGGATCTTGAATAACTCCATTCATTTGTGGTGATTCTCTAAGATATGTCTCAAGTGGAGCTGCTGAGAGCATGACAATAGGTTGGGTCCCTAGTAGAATAAAGAGGGATCTATTTTTATTTCTTATGGTGGTACTTTTATTTTGGTAGGTACCAAAGGTTGCTGTTCTTGTGGATTCAATTCCAGGTTCATGTTGCCCTAAACTGGATTCTGTTTCTGAAACTGTGTCATAATTGTCAGGGGTGACTAAGGTACTATCAAGCACTTTCAAGGTAAGTTCCTCTAGTGCTTGGAATTTGAGGTGTTCTTAATCGACACATTATACCTGATTGCACACAGCAATGCACTCAGTACAGTTGTTATTAGAAGGGATTACAATGATCTTCTCCAGGTCAGTTTGAGGTAGTGTAGTGTTAGCCATAATGCTATCAGAATCAGTATTAATAGGTGTGAGACCAAAGGTGGGGTGGTAGACTTGTGTGGGGTGTTCTGTAAATAGGTGTGCTACTCAATGGTATGTAACAGTTCTCAGTTTGTTATATATGTTGAGTTGTTGATTGCAGAAGTATCACTTCCATTGGTCTTTGGTTGACTCAAAGTAACTACTTGGCAGATATTATCTCTTGTTTGACTTGCTTTGATCAGAGGTATCAATATCAGCTGTTGCAAATCTGGCCCACTTATGGAATTTGTTGCATAAAGGGAGTAGTTTAATGAGTTTCCACTTGGAGAGTTCTGTATCTATAGATTCTTGAGAATGTTCCATATCAGAGTTGGAGTTTAACTCAAGTTCTGGGTGAGATAAATATCTCAGGGTGTTTCATTTGATTTAGGAGATGATTCAGAAGGCAGTGACTAGCTGGTAAAGCTCTGCTCCATCCAACTCAGTCAATACATAACTGCTTCCTAAGGTTTGTTGCAGTACTATGTACATATGGTTTGAGGTCCTTGGGCTTAGTATTTCAGTTTAGCTTCTTCTCTATGGCAGTATTTCAGACTAGTAATAAGTCTCCAGGAGAGTAACTTCCTTTGACTAATCTTGTTTCAAAGTGTTTCTCAAATTGCTTTTTGGAGTTAAGGTGGACCTCTTGTAATATTTATATGACTTTGATATGTCTTCATCTTGCCTTTTTATTTGCTGTATATGTAAGACTAATAGTTCCTTGTGGAACATGCCTTGATGGAATCATTATACTAGGAATAGTTGCCAGTCTTTTTGTAGTCCTGCAACTAGACTTTAAAACACTATGTACAGACCTATTAAATAACCACTCACTCTAGTTAAACCTCTTCCAACTTGATGGCAGACCCTGCCAATCTTTCCTTATTTATCACAAGATATTAGCAATCTGGCCAACATACTGGCTGCTCATGATGCAATTCCTAAGATCTATCAACAGGCTCTCTAATCTCAGCCTGTGGATGTGCTGGATCATCCACTTTCAGGTCAACTCAGCTTTTATTGTGATGTGATATCCACTTTCCCTTCTTAAAATAATCTAATAACCAAACTATCTATGGATTTGCTGCATTGAGAGGCAGATCATCAATAGAGATGATAGTGTATGGTTTAATCCAAGAGAGTAGTTGTAATCAGCTGCAAGAATTACCATAAATGATATCTAGTAACCTGCCAAGCTTGCCAGTAGGCTGATCTTTTAGAAAAGCATACACCCTATCACAGTACATGGTAAAGTCTTTTTTGGACAGATCCAAAATCTTGATCAAAGCCATTAGAAAAAATAGCTGACCTTGTTGTAGGAAGTAACTTAGAAAGGATGAAATGTTGCAATTACATGTTGAATAGGAACTTGGCTCAGGAAATCATAATGACAAGCAGTGATTCATGATGGAGGAAAGCAAGTTTGTTCATGTAGTGCCATCCTATACAACTATACAACTTGATCTATAGTTTTAAGCAAAACATTATGAACTATAATGGTGCCCAGCTTAGATAATCCAGGTACATAATTTTTTTTAGTTGCTTAGAGTTAGTTAGCTGGTCTAAGAAACTTGAAAAATGTCATTGAAACAACAACATAAATTCATGCTCTCTCAGATGAAGCAAGATAAGGTACTACAAGTTGTTCTACCTCATATGACTATGTCCAAGTCCAAATTAAGGTTAGGGCATGGGAATCTGCACAGCCAAATTAACTCCAATAACTTTTAGTTGTCTATTGATGATTTGTCTCTTAACATAGCAGATCCATAGATAATTTGGTCACCAGACTGCCCATGGTGTTCTTAAAGCCATATCAGGAAAGATCCTGGAGTTACTGACTGCTCTTTAAGGAACTGGCTCATTGTAGCAACTATGGCCTTCACCTCAGTCTGACTCAGTCACAGCCAGACTACAAGATCCAAGTTATTATATAAGTTTGGGCAATGGGCATACTTTCAGTATCTGAGTTACTTCAAAACTAACCATAAAACACCTAGTGGAGAAACCAAATATTGATATTCCATAACTGATCAAGATCATCAAAACTGATTGCAAGAAAATTCATTAGCCTCTGTTCAATGCCATGACACTTCATGTGAAGGCTCAGGGTGTTCTGATGAACACCTAAAACCTGGGCTAATTGCATGAAGAGAATATACTGAGTGCTTGTCAAAGATGGCCTCATTTATACAATTCAAGAAACAGAGACCTGAATCTGGAATACACTACAAAATTGTATTGCATCCTTCTTTACCATTTTGGTGCTATCCTAGTGATATCTCATTTCATCTCATTTCATATCTCATCAACATCTATCATATTAATACTAATCTTGGAGTATGATATATCACAAATATTTTGTCTGACCCTGAATGGTCACATTTACCAATTGGGGTCATATTTATATTGGCCAAATCCCAATCACACTTGTATTAGTCACTATTTCTTTATTATGTCAAAATCACTTGTCCATGGGCCAGCATCTCTTGAAAATCTCCCCTCAACTATATTCCAGCTGCTTTTGGGGGGGGAGCTTCCTGGTGTTATTCATTGCTTACCTCACATTATCTACACATCACTGTATCACCTGTGGCCTTGGGAGATCAACTCATTGGAGTGTCCCAACCACTACCATAGATTCCTGCAAACTATGGCTTATCTTGTGGTTGGTGGTCCAATTTGATCCCCTCTCATACCACAAATCTGAAGTCATTGGATAGCATGTTGAAAGACTTCAATGAACTGCTTCAAGAAAAAATCTTTTAAGGAAAGTTATTTCTTTGCATCCAACAAGCCTACAAAAAGCATAAGATGTATCTCCATCACTACCTTATCCAGGGAGACATTGAGCAGTTGGTCTCCAGATAAAATCCATTCAAGGATACTACATCCATTAATATGAAGTACTTTCAGGCAATATTTGAGTATAATTTACTGTCCTTTTCAGGCAAGTTGTCAACGTGGGAAATTACTTCTCAATCCACACCTCACGCTTGGTCGTCCTCTATCTCCTCAACCAGTGGACCGTCAAGCAGTCAGAAGGGCACCATTTGACTCAGGCTGGCCCTCCGCATCTGCTCCATACCAACTGTTCAACATAGGACCAATTTTGAAAATGTCAGTATTTCGCAGCTCGGCGATCTCTGTATTCGAAAAAACTGACCATCAACAGGCTTCTAGCCATGCACCAGGGACAGAAAGTTGTCCCAGAGATCCAGTGGGCAGCTGTCTGCCTCTTCCAAATGCTTTCAGTTGACCATATTGTGATGGCACTCAACAATGGCTCGTACCAAGCAAATTACCCGCAAGATCACCGATGGTAAGTCAACAAGTGTACTAGTTGTGCTTCTTATGATCCCTGATGTGTTCTGGGCAAGGTCCGTGTAAAAAATCTGCAGATGAATGGGCGAAGCCTTACCAATCCCATCCTGAGGTGCTGGCTCTTTGTAAAATTCATTGATACCAAAAGTCGACTGAGTTGCCGATTCAGAAGTTGCCCTTCCAATGTCTTGTTCATGAATTTGTGCAGGACTTCAAGGTCAGTCACCAGTTTCATTTGCAATGACTGGTGTGCTCACGCAGAATTGTACAGACCAACCTACATCTCCAATCATCTGATGTGATGGAGTTACACGAGGTTGCCAATGCTTATCTGATGTCACTATTTGAGGACACCGACCTTGCTGCTATCCATGCCAAGTGTGTCACTATCCAACCCAAGGATCTTGCTCTTGCACGATGGTTGTGTGGGGAGCATTCGTTGCGCTGCAGGGTAGCAGGGGGCTGCCAAGGCTTATCTGGTGTTGTTGTTTGAATACACCAACCTTGCTGCCGCTATTCTCGCTGAGCATGTTACTATCCAACCCAAGGATCCTACTCTTGCATGGCAGATACCCAGAGCATTCATAGAACCCTAGATCTATCTTGTTCCTAGTTACTTAGGATGTATATTATTGTATTCTAATCTTTCCATCTCAATCTGAGTGATGCATGGCTCCACGGTGAATTACATAGGACAGAAGGGTATATACTAGTAAGGAAATATCTAGAGGTCAGATAACACTAAGGATCTGCTCTGAGTGACGCCATATCCTCCCTTGCATAGTCAAGAAGGGAAACACTGGTTCCTCGCTTGATGCCAAGCAACATTGACACATATTCATATGAGACCTGCGGTGAAGCGAGTTGTGATAAGAGGTCAAATTCCTTGTCTAACTAAGTGAGTAAATCCTGAAACTTTTTGACATCTGGGAGGTGCCGGTATGGCTGACGATCAAGATGTCTAAGCCACACTTCGAGAGTAGGAATGACCAACTTGTCAGTACTAGGTGAGGGATGGGAGCTTGTGGTGTTGTTGCTGCCACCTAATGCATGTGAGAAAGGCGAGGTACTGCAGTAGCCCACAAGACATGCTGCAATGTCCCCTGGAGGATATACAGCAGTGGGCAGGGGGTGTAGCATGTTCTGGCTTGGCATGCCAGTCTGATATGGAGTGGCATGGTATGGTGCAGGCACTGGCAATATAAAAACTGGGGGGCCCAAGTATTCATATCCACTGGTCGGAGAAAAGTTGAACCCTGGCATCATCATCCTGCCGGCAGGTGGCATAGCTGGCCCTGGATTTGTGCCGGCGTTGACCTGGGATTCAGAACCTGGGGTGACGTTCTCCTTCACATTGGCATGATGGCGCCCAGGCTCAGATTTATGACTGGGTGGCTTGATCTGGACCACTGAAGGTTTGCACTCAATGGTTGTTTTGTTACACATCTAATAAAATTATCAGTAGTGCTTGGGCTTCCCAAGGAGGTTTTTCTTTCGCTTGTAGCTGAATTTCACAAACTCGGCCATCGGAGTACTCAGAAGGTCAAACTGGAAGAGAAAATTGCAATCTTCCTCTATATGTCTGTTACTGGCCTTACAGTGAGGCACGTCGGTGAGCGCTTTCAATGGTTGAATGATACGATCTCTCGGTTTGTGACCGGGTACCAATTAAATGTTTGTGCTTATCTTAAGATTCAATAGATACTTCAAGAAAATGCTCAATGTCCTTGCGAGCCCACTGTTCTATACCAAATATATATCATTTCCAATGGGTGAAAGCGTTCCATCAAAAGTTCGTTGCAATCCCAAGTTCTTTCCGTATTTTGCAAACTCAATCGGAGCCATTGATGGGAGCCACATACCCATATTTCCACCTTCTCATCTTCGCCCCGCTTACTGCAACCACAAGGGATTTCTATCCCAGAATGGACTTTTCGTTTGCGATTTTGACCTCAAATTTACCTATACACTTACGGGTTGGGAGGGGTCTGCAACAGATGCCCGTGTCTTTGATGATGCCGCAGGCACAGATCTATGGATCCCACCTGGGAAATACCTTCTCGCAGATGGAGGATACCCGCTCCGAGACCAGTTACTTGTTCTCTATCGTGGTGTGCACTACCATCTTGCGGAATGGGGCTGCGCTATTGTACAGTAAACTATATATCTTTCAAGTTTTTACTTAGTCTAATTGCTTGCACCCTGTCAGTCCTTCAAACCGCGAAGAACTGTTTAACTTGCGCCATGCGTCAGCTCGGAATGTCATTGAGCATATCTTTGGTATCCTCAAACAATGTTTTCAGTATCCTTTCACTTTCCACCGAATTTCCCCTCGACGTACAAGCAAGATTGCCCACGGCGCTATGCACCCTTCACAACTTCGTCTACCATGCAGACCCTATGGCAGACTCCGAGTCAAATGATGGCGACGACAGCAACTCCAATTCTGACTCAGAAGATGATTTCCCACAATCACAGTCGCTATCCGCTGCAGCTCATGACCCACCTGTGCCAGACAATCTCACTGCAAAACAGATGTGAGACAACATTGCCCAGGTGATGTGGGATAACTACCAGACTATTTTGAGGACCTGGGAGCATTTGGACGACTTGGAGGACATAGATATGTATTCCGATGTATCAGACAGAATGTAGTCGGGAATGTCATAAGATCGGTATCATGATTCCATTGTGTAACGAAACATTCAACAGTGACCGTACTACAATAACAGGCTACAAGGGAGTCTCTGGCCCAGCCGAGCTCTGGCTCAGGCCAGCAACAGGATGCGAAGTACAGAATTGATTATATAACCTACAGGCATATGCAAGACGCTCCTTCGGCTGGAGCGAAATAAAAATGGAAGCCTTACTTTCATTCTGTGCAAAGTATTCCCCCAACTCGATGATGTGGTCCGAGGAAAGATCGGTAAGTTGATACAGTTGATCTGTAGCCGCGCTGACAACAGTGAGCTTATTTCGAAACTTGGTGGTGATCATATCACTGAGGGCATGGATTGAATTGTTCACCATATTGATGGCAACAACGTTTGAGTGTCTGTTGTCTTTCATGGCAGCCGTTCGGCTGCGCTTGCTAGCACCTTGAGTGCTGTGGGATGGGGTGTGGGACGGTCCAGGGGCGGGGCCCAGGGATGGGGTGGGGGATGGGGCGGGGGATGGAATGGAATATGAAGGCGAAGACTGCATTGGTGAAAAAAGGAGCAATGGATCGGAAGTATCTGTAGAAAACTGGGAAAAGGGACGCTTGCTGCTTCCTGGCATAGAAGTAGGGGTGTCGGCAAGTGTAGCAGGACTCAGAGGGATGGTGCCAGCGACTAGGCCATGTGAAGCAAGAGGAGATGCGCTCGATGTGCCATCTGTGCCCCCTGTGTTCACCTGTCACTGCTTGGTCTGGTCCCAGTATGATGGGAAGTACGCCGATGGTACCACGATAAGATCTTTCTTCCAATGCACCACCATGGGGAAGAATATCCTCCACCTGCTCCAGGTACTTCCAGCCTCTGTTGCGGAAATTCTTCATCAGGCCGTTCCCCTGCCAGTCAAGATTAGCATAGACTAGTAGTATCTGGAGTTGGAAACTTGCCTTCTTCGCAACATACGTGTCAAAAACCTGGGATGCGGTGGTGCCTTGTATGTTTGCACCGTTTTCGTTGTCCCAATGAAAGCCAGATTGATTGCGATAATGCGAGATAGCAGCATAGATTGCCTTAAGCTGGGGGACGGTTCAGTATCGCAGATATACAAAAAAAAATACCGAACCTGGCCCCACTTGTTCCTGACACTCTTGGCATCCTTGATCTTGCCCGTCATATGAAGAGGCTGGAGGAACTCTGCAGAAGCTGAAAAGGTGGCCTCTTTGAAGTTCCCATCACCCGTTTCTGCACAGTGCTTATGGAAGTATTGTACAAGAGCGTCGACCTCTTGATCGGACCACTGTGTAATCTTAGCGATGCTTGTAGTATCTTCAGGGAGTTCAGCCATCAGGGTATCTGTGAATGTCTTGAGATGTCCAACGAGGTCGAGAAGTTGTTGGTGAATGTCTTCTTTGTGGTGATCAGTGAGATCGTAATAAGAGGGAAGCCAGTCGATAGCCATTGGGTGTTATGGGGGGGAATGAACAAGGTTTGTGAAAATTTCAGTCACCGACAACTCGGCCAGCTTGACAGCCGGGCTCTTTGTCACTGAACAAAGCTGAACAAACTCAGCTACTTTGTGAGTAGCAGCATCCGTTCTGGCCCTTAGAGTTGTTTCTAGAAGAAAACCTTAAATCCAGCCACATCCATTTGTTCAAATTACCATTCACTTCTGTGTTCTTCTTTATTACTGTAAGAAGAAAGACAGCAAACTCCACCTGGATCAGGATTACAAAAGTTAAATGCCATTATAGTAAAAAATCAGTACCCACTTTTGTTGATCTCTGAGCTGATCAACAAACTCAAAAATATTAAGTACTTCATGAAACTTGACATCCGATGGGGATATACTGTAACAATATTTGGATAAAAAAGGTCAATAAATGAAAAGCAGTGTTCCACACCAATAGGAAGTTATTCAAACCACTTGTCATGTTTTTCGGACTTACAAACTCCCCCACTACCTTCCAAACCATGATGAACTAATTCTGTGATCTGATCAATCAAGGAAAAATTGTAGTTTACATGAGTGACATCATGATCTATACTGTGATCCTAGAAAAACACTGACATATCATATTGGAAGTACTCAAGATTTTATGCAACAATAAACTAACTTTTAAGCATACCAAGTGCAAATTTGAACAGTCCAAAACTGAATACCTTGGATTGATTGTTGAATATCAAACTATCGAAATGGACTCTGCAAAGGTCAAAGGTGTTACCAAGTGGCCTATTCCAACCACTTTCAAGAAACTTAGAGGTTTCCTTGGATTCCTGAACTTCTATCAGAGATTTGTCAAAGATTTCTCCAAAATAATATGACCTCTCTATGCTCTTACCTCTAACAAGAAGAAGTTCCAATGGAATGATAATTGCCAAATGGCTTTCAAACTCTTCAAGACTGCTATCACAACTGCCCCCACTTTCTCCATACTGACCACAGACAATCCTTTTCATGTTGAAACTGATGGGTCTGATATTGGTTTGGGTGCTGTCCTATCCCAAAAATAAAATGATTGATGACATCCAATCACCTACATCTCCAAGTTGCTCTCTGATACAGAACAAAACTATCATACTACAGATCTTGAAATGGCAGTGGTTATGTTTGCTCTTATGAAATGGCAACACTACCTTCTTGGTGCCACACATCCATTCAAAATCCTTACCAATCATCAAAACCTCACCTACTTTCACAAACCTCAAAATCCCTCTCACCGCCAAGCTCATTGGGAACAGGAAATCCAAGAGTATCATTTCACCTTTATTCATCACTCTGGCAAAACAAATCCTGCTAATCCTCTGTTTCAGAGGACAAACTATGTAGAGGGGGTGGAATTCAATAATACCAACCATGTCCTTCTCCCTGAGCACCTTTTCAATAATCAAACTTGTCTGTGGAAGCTGATGCTGCTGTGCACTTGCTTCAGATGCAAAAACAATTGACAAAGGATCACACTGAGGCTACTGAGCCCCAGTCAAAACCTGCAACATAGTTAGACAGTGTAGTACAAATTTATACAAACCTTGATTTGTACATATACAGATATACAGCATACCTATTGATTCCTACAGCATCTGACAAAACTGATCCCAATGTCGAGATAATACATGAGCAACAAGCTAAGGGCACAAGATATGAGGTAAGCTAATGAGATGCAAGCTAACAACAAGTCAGATTAACTCGATCAGGTCCATGTCCCAGTTGCCTGGTGGCTCAAGCCTCCTGCTTCTTTTTTC
The DNA here is from genome assembly GCA_025782845.1 of Boletus coccyginus. Taxonomy (NCBI): domain Eukaryota; kingdom Fungi; phylum Basidiomycota; class Agaricomycetes; order Boletales; family Boletaceae; genus Boletus; species Boletus coccyginus. The sequence continues at coordinate 1,007,066 of JAHZSR010000002.1, read as the reverse complement.
ATACATGGCCTGCTGTACAACATCCTATCTGACTGCTGGGAGTCATGTAGACCACCAGGGCGATACAATCTGATGCTCTCCTTGACTTCAGGTGGTCTCTGCATGTAGGATGCCCTCCTGCAATTGTAGACACAGATGTAAAGGCTTCCCAACAATTGTATCTCAGTCCACATATCATACACACAGGAAGTATTGAGAGGACAACACCAGTACCAACCACGCACTAGCTACTGGACAATATGATGGACTTGTACATGCATCCAGTCAGCCTACTACAAGGCAGGCCTGCACAATTACAGAACAACACACAGGGCCAGAGGAACATCCTCAAAGAGTGTCATCAATCAGATCCAGCTCTGTTGTGAATCAGGTATGTTCAACTATTTGAGATATGTATTTATTGATCTATCTATAATCCTAATTTTACCATCAACCTACTATCAAGGATGCTGAGGACAAAGACAACCCATTCTATCCATTGAATCCAGCCTGTTCTCCTCCAGCAAGGACCTGTGACCCTAGCCCTATCTCCAATGAAGAAGTGAATCTGCTTGATGACAGCCCATTGCTTCCACTTGATGCTGACAATGGTACAATGTACATGGTTGTACTCATCCAGATGTCAATCTCCAAGGGCTCAGCAAGATCAAGTCTGCTAATGAATACTGGAAAAATTTGATCTACTTACTTCTGTCTCCAAACAAATCACAGTATTGGAAACAGTGCCTTGAAACAGGCATATCAAAACCATCCATATTCCTTGGTCTCCCCACCAACTATATGTATGCTTGGAATACCTACTTGCTTTGGATCAGATATCATGCATTTGCTGTCTCTCAACATTTCTGACCTCCTCATTTCATTGTGGCATAGGACATTTAAATGTGATCCAAATGATTGTATCTCAGATTGGCCATGGGCTGTGCTCAGGAGTGAAACTTGGGAAAGGTTTGGTGAGCATGTTGCCTTAGCTACACCTTATCTACCAGGGTATTTCAACCACCCTCCATGTAATCCAGCTGAGAAGATCAATAGTGGATATAAGGAATGGGGGTATACATTGCTGCTATACAGCCTTGGTCCCATGATGTTCTACAATATCCTTCCTATGCTTTATTGGCAGCACTTCTGCAAGCTTGTGCATGCTGTCCACCTCATCTCATAGTACCACATCATATTGAATGATCTTGTTCAAGCCAATGATCTTTTTCTTGAGTTTATTGCAGAATTTGAAGAACTCTACTACCAGTGCAAGGTAGAACACCTCTATTTCACATGACAGAGTATTCACACTCTGGTACACTACAGCCAAGAAGTCTTTGCCAAGGGTCCACTCATCTGCCCCTTCCAGTGGACCATGGAGTAAATAATCAGCAATCTTGTTGCTGAGATTCACCAACCATCCAATCCATATACAAATCTCACTCAGTATGCATTGCATCAAGCACAGTACAATATGCTCCTTGTACTTGACCCATTCATTGCTTAATCAGGGAACTACTCAGGAATTTCCAAAGTGGTCAAAGTCAAATATAGGTGATGAATATGCACTTCTGGTTGTGCATGAGCATTCCTGCTGTCCCACAAGTCCCATATAGGGACATGCAATCTGCACCTATCTGAAGATCCATTTCTCTGATTCCTCTGACTTCCAACACTTTCATAATGATGAGTCCTACTCTGTTTCTCAGTGGGCTTGTCTTTGGCTTCTGAATGGGATCATGGCTTGCTTGTTGTTCATCAAGAGGGAGAACAAACTCAATGTATGTTTGAGGCCACATAATAAAGGTAAGTACATTATTTCTTTCTTAATTGTTCTTTTAAATATACCATTGTACCTAGTTCAAGATGACACACACAGGTCACACACAAGTAAACTTTGCCAAACTTCATTTTCTCTTTGAAATTGAATCACATGTGGGAGCACAAGATACAGTTGCTCTTGCACTTATCTCCATGTTTTGTCCCTCTCACCTTGATCTTCTTCAGCAGTTGCACAACACCTACTTCATTTGCAAGTGCAAAGGTGACACTGGTCTCATTGTGATCAATGCAACAGCTATCAAATCTGTTATCTTGATGATTCCTCATAGGTTAGATCAAGAGGAGTATTGATATATGTTTGAGAAGGTTGGAATGAACCTCACAAACCTGTGTGGGATTTTCATAGCAGGAGATGAGGACACTGAAAGCAATGGAGGAAGGAAAGCAGTTGGGAATAATATTATTTGATTCTATCTTTCATATATTAACTTGTACATGTGCAGCAATCTATACACAGTGCAAGTTTTCATTTAAAAAGCTAATTGTCATCATTGTTATCTGTAATCTCTCTATTGTGAAACATCCTATAGAATTTCCTGATAGTAAGAGCTGTAGGGGGAAATGTTGGAGAGACACCCCAATTAGTAACAACTCATGACCCAAGAAAGCCCTTGGGATAGTGGCCATGCATAAGGAGGCAGATAGACTCAGCATAATAGGTAGGAATGGATTCTCTAAAATAATAATACAAATTGGCAGATATGATTTCAGTAGCAATAGACTTACCCAGAGGTATTTGTAGTATTGATATTGAAGAGAGTTTCTTCCACTTTTTTGGGTGGTTTTTGAATCCCTTGATAAATTCATACAATTAGTAGATAACAATGTACATATATAGCTTATATGTTGGTGGTTTCGACAACTAGGGTGGTGTCTGCATTGTCTGTGATCTTGGACTCGAGTTTGATTGAGATGTTGGAGTTTATGCTACACAGAAACTTGTAGTTAGTATACATAGAATTTATAGTTACTTACCTTTCCATCCCAGCTTGAAATACTATCTCAGATCCTATGATTGCAATCTAATTGGACATGGTGCTTGATAAAATCCTGTATTACTAGTTAGTTCATAAGAGCATGCATACAGCTTATCTATCAGTACTGGTATCACTCATGTGGTCAGATCCAATCTTCTGTTTGGTATCTCTAAGCCAGATGATAAGTCTTTGCAACAGATTGCCATGAGTCAAGCAGCAAGATGTGAATATACATATGTGGCAAACTCACAAGAGGTTGATCAACAGGGATCAGATCAATGTTGACAATGTATTGATTCCAATCTGTAGATATTTCTTCAACTCGGATCACTGCAATATTCTTGACTACCTCAGGTACAATGTATATAGGGGCTGACATGATGCTGGTATCATTAATCTTAGCAATTTTAAGTAGATCTCAGCAACAGATGCAAAATGACTAAGCAGATTGTGGAGGCCAGTCATGCCATACTCCTTCCCCATAGCACACATTCCCATCCACCATCCTTGCAATCCTATCCAATCATCCATCTCATTGCAGGACATCTTCCCAGATGTTCTGGTAGTGTGAACAACATGTTTTGGAAACAAGCACAAGATTTGCATAAGTCTTAAATTGATTTTAGATTCAAGGATACAGTTCTCCTATGACTCCCGCACATCCTACAAAGACTTAGTATTGTCCAATGCAAATGAAGATGGTTCACAACTCCTTTCAATTACCAGCAGTGGGAACAACCCTATGAGTTCTTTCAGAGTTTTATATTGTTTTATTCTAAGTACTTTCTACAGGACTCACAACTAAATCTTTCAACTACCTCAGATCATTGCTATTGTGACCTTTTACCATTTGAAATTGACCTGCTTCCTGGAGGCCTTCATGAAAGTGTAAGTAAATCACTAATGTGCATATATGCTATTCACTGATGCTAGCCTACAATAGGATAGTAATAATTCATCTGCATGTGGCTTGTTTGGGTACCATTCCCCTGTTTCCAAGGTAGCCCAACTCTTACAAATGAAACTGGCCAACATGAAACAATCAGTAGAGAAGTTATGCAAGCATATATTGTAGCTGGAAAGGAATGAGGTCAGACAGAAAATTCAAATAAAAGTGCTAGAAGGAAAGTTAGAAACATTGAGATTAGTAACTTTTGACTGATTTGGCTACAGGCTAATATATATTCTAGATTAATATATGACTTGCTGCTCAAACGTATCAACAGCTTGAGTATTGGTGCTAAAAATGATATAACCTCAGATTCTCACAGTTTCCAACCAACATTCCACAACCTGCTTCTAGATTTGTGCAAATGAAACTTGGATGCCCCCTCTTGCTCTTGTTCCAAGGGGACAATCTACTAGACATGGGAGGAATGGCACCAAGAATACCAGAATGGCTAAGGCAAACTAAGTATCTCATACTGACCACTGGCAAATGAATCTGCTTCCAGTGGACAGGACTACCAGGATGCTAGCAAAAGGTCGACCCCCTTTATCATCAGTTCAGATAGTTATATTGTAAACAGTGCATGGCAAGGACAAATGTAATCCACAGTCCAACTTGATTGATCTGCTAATAATACATGAACTAGAGTCCAGTTCTGTGATCACTTCCAGTTCATTCCTTGAAGGGGTCATCTCACCTGCAACAACTAGCAGAGTTATTCCCTCTGGTAAGAAACCATCACCCAGGAGAAATCGCATCAATGTAAGTACTAACCTAATCTTGAAAAAAATGCTACTGACATATTTGTAGATTATAAATCTGCTTTCCCAATAGACCAAGGGGTGCAAACAGTCCAACAGATTCATCTGCTCCTGCAAGTGCAGGATTGTCTACTGTCAAGCTTACATAGCAATTTTTAAACACTCATGTTATTCATTCCAATGAAATTACTGTCCCTTTGACTTCAACTGGGAAGATGCTATTATTTCAGAGGATGTTGAAGTCATTGCAAGCTGTCACCACTTCCTTGTCTTCATTTGAGCCAAAGGTGAAAGAAAATTTGGGCAGACAACAGCATCACATAGCCAAGTAAGCCATAAGATTATATTTTAATGCTTTTATTGACTCAGCCTTACTTTCAGGAATATCTGTTATATGGAATACATGGAACAGAATCCAGGAAAGATGAACAGCCAATTTGAGGTCTACTGGAGGAAACTATTTGAAGAAGAGAAGAAAATCTATATAGACAAATTCCAAGCCTCAAAAACCAAATCTCAGGCCAAAAGAAAGGCAAAGGCAGTGAACAGCGCCCTGGACAATAAAGGTTCTGACCAGGATGCTGATGAAGTCAAGTGCACAAATTCAGAGACTACTACTACTGCTTGAGCAGACTTACAGCTCAGCCCTAGATGGTCTTCTTTTTCCTACATATGTAGTACCTTTATGCTTGCATGCTGTCTGTTTGCTATGTTTGCTACCATTCTAGTTGTATCATGCATATGATTATGTACTAGCACAGAATAAGCAGTTCTTTTTTGTGCAATGAATGCAAGGTTTTACAGTGCCTGACAATACAAGGTTTTACATGCATGCTATCTCATGTACATGAATCTACAAAGGCCTTATATTGCATATATTCTTCTATAAAAATATGGTTGATCAGAACAATCATGTACAAGAGTTTGTAGATATTTGTAGTACCTTGTTGTAGGTTTTGACTGGGGCTGAGCACCCAAGCAACTCTGAATTGGTTGAGTCACTGGTAACTAAACTCCAACACAAAAGGGAAAAATATGCCCTCAAAGGCTTCATCAAAGAGAACTCTCATTGAAAAGAAGAACAATGTGAGCTCTTTTACAAAGATCTCCTCTATATTCCAAAAGATAACAAACTCTGAGAAAGAATCATATAATAACACCATAATTATCCTCCCACTGGTCATCCCAGAGTTTATCACACATGAAATCTCATTCTCACCAGGTACTACTGGCCAACCATTCATAAGGACATTACCAACTATGTCAGCAGATGTAACAAGTGTCAGAAGGTCAAATCAAGCTCACAGGCAAGTAGAACTCTTCTCTAACCAAATAAAATCCCACAAGCCCCTTGGGAGATTATTTCTATAGACATATAGGATCTCTCCCTGAGTCACAAGGAAAGAATCCTATCCTTACTGTAATAGACAGATTTTCCAAGATAATCTGTCTCTTCCCTGTCTCTACAGGTATCACTGCAAAAGAAGTAGCTACAATATTCAGAGATCATATATTCAAGCTTCATGGCACACCATTGAAAGTGATTTCTGACCAAGGTCTCCAATTTATGTCTTCTTTCATGGAATTACTTTATACTCTCCTCAAGATTGAGGGCAACCCTTCTATCACCTACCATCTCCAAATGGATGGACAAACTAAGTGATACAATGTCACTATTGAACAGTATCTTTGCCTATACACCAATCACCTGCAAAATAATTGGGTTAAATGGCTTGCTTTAGCAGAGTTTGCCCATGACCAAAAATCCACCTCCACAAGTAGATACTCTCTGTTTATGCTCAACTTTGGACAATCATTCAAGGAGAAAGAAATAAACAAGTTTGAAATGAGTCAGTGAAAGACTTTATGGAGATGATGTAAGGAATCATTAAGTTGACAAAAAAATCACTAGAGTATGCTGCAAAAGACATGAAAAGGTTCTACAATAGGAAAGTTTATTCCTTTGTAGGATATAAGAAGGGAGATCTTGTACTCCTTGAAGGAACCAATATATAATTTGATCATCCTTCAAAGAAACTTGGTGACAAATACTATGGACCATTCAAAATCTTAGAAAAGATTGGCTCTTTCACCTATTATCTCAAACTACATCTCAAATGGCATGAAGTCCATCCCATATCTTACGAATATCTCCTACATCTCTACCACTTTGCTTAATTTCCATCTCAGAAGGTTCCTCCACCTCTGCCTCCTGATATTATCAATAGCATAGAAAAACAAGAAGTTCAAGAAATACTTGCTTTTTGTAAATATCAAGGAAAAATTGAATACTTCATTTTCTGAAAGGGATTCCTCAATGAAAAAAACAAATGTTTTGCTAGCCATAAACTTGCCAATGCCCCTGATGCCATCAAAGCTTTCCATTGATCTTACCTGACTGCTCTGCATCTGCAGAAGAAAATGAATCTTTGGTATTCTGCTGATATTTCCAATTCTCCTTATTCATATCCTATCTGCCAACACTCTCCTCTTTCCAGGATTTCCTCTCTCTTTTCCTCTCATGATTTCCTTCCTTTTTACAAGTGATATATTAATCCCAAGTTCTCTAGTGCCATGAACATCACTCCTTGGATGGGAGGTAATGTCATGACTTTTTTCTCTCTTTTACTTATTTCATTTGTCACTTTATATTACTCTTCTTTAATGTTCTATCATATCATTCCATGACATTCTAGTAAGGTCCTACAACCTCACTCCTGTAGCATATAAAAGTAGGCAGTAGTTCGTCATGTATTCCCCATTCTTAGTATAGTCTGTAATCCACAGAGTAATCATTCACTTTAAGTGATCTTTGTCCAATCAGTCCTGACAATAAGAGAGGAAGGAATGGCAACAGAGTAATAGCTGATGAAGATGGCTACATTAGTGATTCCAGACAAGGTAATATTGTTTTGAAAGTTAGAATTGAATTCAGTGAGTCAGGGGAAATATATGACTCATCTATCTTTCTTTTTGGAGGTCATTTGTTTGGTGGACAACCAAGCAATGGCATTATTCTTCTGATCATGGTATTCAAGGGAGGTTTTGAACATAATATAAAAGTCAGCTCAGGTTCTGAAGTTAATGACAGCTCCATTAATGGCTCGTTGTCTGAAGGTGGATGCCCAAGTAAGAGCAGATTCTTTCATCATGTAAAAGAGAGTGAAAGTGATTCTCTTGAGGTTAGAGTCATAGATAGCTTCATTGAATAAAGGTAGAATTGGACTAAGTGAAGCCATTGGATGGCTATATCATAGGATCCATTATAATGTTCAGGGGTGCTGATGTGGAGTTTGGTAGGGTAGGCTGCCATGGATGCTTGAAAGGGGGGTGATCCAGGGAGGAAAGAGTTAGGTGAAGATAGTGGAAAGATGGATCATCAAGGGTTAGTGGAGGGGGGGATGGAGGGGTAGGAGAATAAGGAATGGTTAAGACAGCAAAGGTTTGGTGGATAAGGTCTTGATCTAACTGTTCTTCTTCAGGCGAGAAGAATGGGAGGTCAGTAAGATCTGGGTTCTAGGTGGGCATTTCTTCTTTGGAGGTGGAGTTGTCAAAGGTTTCTTCTTGGTTGAATCTGTAGCTGAATCAAGTGGAGATCAAAGGAGTTCATCAGGAAATGGTAGCAAGCTACAGTGATGATAGTTACAAGATAGACTAAATTAGACCTTTTATTACAGCTGGTCCAAGTAGGGCCAAACATAGCCTCAGTCTTTCAAGGGCTCAAGGATATCATCTTGTATCTGACAATCAAAGATTCAGAGTAAGCATCCACTCAAAAGCAGGTCAAGGACTTTCAGAGTGTTTTAAAGAAGTGAAGTAAGATGTATTCCTGAAAAGGTCTAACTTAGGGGTACATCATAGGGACATCAGATTTATATAATATTTTAAAGGAGAGAATGACAAAGCAAATGGAACATGATGAAAAGTCATAGAATGTTCAAGAATAATAATTATGAGACAAAGATAAGAAAGAAGCACACAACAAGGCAAAAGAAGCAAGATAAGCATGGAAAGAAAAAGAACATGATAGAATATTTGGGAATGTGAGAGAATGTTTGGGAAAAGAAGAGAAAAGAAAAGAATTGTAACACAATGATATCACCACTGTAACCACCATTACAATAACACAAGTTGACAACAATGTGTTTTTACTCTAATTTTTGTAATCAATCTTGTATTTCATTGAGGGTTCTACATACAGTCAATGAACAGCAAAGTGTGAAAGTGTGAAAGTGGCTGGAAAGTGGCCAGAAAGTCACCAGATCCTGACAGTGTGTTGCATGATTTTACTATAATTACCACAAGTACATTTTGCATGATTCACTGTAGTTTTTTACAGGCATGTTTGTGATACAACAACACTGCTTTGTCCGCTTGAGGGTGATTATATAAGCCACCCAAAGCGGTCAGAAGCATCCAAAAGAAGCAATCAAAGAGCCACTACTTCCAGAACATATCCAGTTTTGAACATGTCTTTTCCTAGACCCTCTTTTGCATATTTGCTTCACCACATCCCATCCCCTCATTGCATATATATTATATATAGTTAGACATGTCATATGTACATAATAGAGCATTTCTGACCGCTTAGATTATTGTCTAAAGAGCAGTAGAGGGGTATATAAATAAGAGAGCAAAAACCATAAAAGAGGTCCGACATTTTGATGTTCTGAACATATGTACTATCAAATCAAATCCCAGAGAGGGGGTATATGTAGGTATAACATATCCAAAGCTAAGGGCATGGGTATAGGTACTTGCCTGTATACATTCATATCACTCCCTTCCCTCTTTAAATTATGGGGGTCAATAGGGGTGGTCAGGGTGGTCAGGGCAGTAATACAGCATTGTAGGAGACATATATAATGACATTCTGTGATAGAGAACATGGTGTCCTGCCCTCAGAATGAGTAGCTAGTATTAGATTTCACATTTTTCACTAATAAAGGATTCATGCCTCATCAGCATGAAATGACTGGATTGTAAGTAGATAGAATTCTAGCTTTAGGTACTAAGTATCTCTCATTAAAATATAGAGTGGATCTATTGAGAATTGAGAGCAGGAAATGTGAAACAAACACTTGAAAAGCATGGGAAAGGGGCCAAAAATTGTGGAGACTTGGGTGTAGCAACCACTAATTTCACCAGCACCCATGTTCACTAATCAACATCCCATTATCACACAGTACTCTATCATCCAACTACCTTTGAACTGCTCAGATTCACTACTTTCACATTGTACAGTTACCTTATCTCTCTTTTGTATTTCCAATCCTATATCCCTTGCTATGTCCTCGTAGTATTTAAGCCTTACTGTATCCTATGTAACAGCAGTCTATTTTCTTCAATTAAAGACTTATTCTTGTCTGTGATTGACTGACTCTTTATTGTATAACATCTTACTAACTATGGTCATCAGCTGTTACATCTTTTTGACATTTACTGTTTCTCTTTTGAGTACAAACCCTTATATAGTACACTTTAACTACTTTCACTTCTCATCAAAGAACTTGGATCTCATCTGACATAATCACCCAGTATGTCCCAATACTCTTTGTGAAGTGTCAGAACCTGAAAGGATGGCCTGCCTATAACCTCTCAAAGATATGCTAATAGTGAGTCTTCTTCATATCCTTTTTCACTTATTTCTGATCTCAGTTCCAAGAACCTGGAGGTCAAAACCTTGCCAAGTGGTGATGCTCATCCATTGGATGATTCCACCCAGACAAGAGAACTGGTGGGTGATCGGTGGTCCTATCATGACATTGTGACTGAGCCTAGCCCTGTACTACCTGGAAGGTGGGAGCCAGGGAGTCAGAAGGGCAATGAGCCATCTGTCACTGATCCAAAAAGAGATCAAGGTAGTGAATTGCATCAAACTACATCCCACAATCAGAACTCCATTGTTGATGGCAGAGGGGATTGGACAACTGTAGTTGCTCAAAAGAAAAAATAAGCCAATACTTGAGCTCAGAGGCTATCTGAGCAGAACAATGCTGACTTGTCCCATATATTATCTGAGGTTGAGAAAAACTTGACTGCAGAAGAACAAAAATGAATTTATTGTCGTAATACAGCTGAGAAAGGAGCCTGTTTGCATGATGCTGAGACCTCTGTTGATGAGGGATTATTGGAACTGAAAGGAAAAGGACTAAACCTGATGAATTGGAGATATTGAAACCTCAACAATGAGGAACTGAATCCTAAAGCACAAAAGCATGCCCTTTTGCAATGGAATAACCTTAAGAATATATGTATAGAATATGAATCATCATCTGAGAATGAGGTTCAATTGTTGTTGAGCTCTGAAAGTAAAGTCAGCTTCAAGAAGACAAAAAGGAAATTTTACACCAGACATGTCACTCATAATCCAAAGACTTGCAAAAGTCCTACAGTGAACTTAATTGATGATATGTTAAATGTTGGAAATAATGAGCAGCTACTGTCTGTTATTCACATCATTGAGCCAGTGCAACATATTGCTTCCAATAGTTACCTTGGAAGAGCACTAAAGCAGATTGGCAATCAGTAATCTTCCAAAAAGAAAAGAAAACTGCTCCATAGCTTGGACAGTAAGCCTGAAAGGGAGGATGATGAACCAGGAGATTTCCCCACTCCATTTAACTTGAGTAGTTGTCAATCATCAGATAGCCACTTGTCTTTCTCAGATTATGACTCTGATAGATGGAAGAAGGGCAAGGGCTAAAAGTACAATTGATCTTCTAAGAAGGAGTCTAAGTAATCTAAGAAATTGGATTATGAGAAAATCAAACCTATCCAACCATTGTCCTACAATAGATCATCTGATTCATTGTGTTTCACTGGTTCATCATAGAAGGAACTGCCTACCTTAAAGCAGATGAGGTAAAGACCAAAGTTCAGGTTTTTGTCTTGTTGTACTTTCTTTGTGGGAAGAAGGCATGGGAGTTCTATATTTGTGAGGTGTCTGACAGTTCATACAAGTGGAGACTCTGAGACTTTTTCCTCAGACTTTTTAATAGCTGCTTCTTGATTGATTTTAGGACCAAGTGGCATGATAAGCTAAGAAAGGCTTATCAAAATGACCACTCAGTTCACAATTACATCTCAGAACTTATTGAATTATGGAACCTAATCACATCAGTGAATGTGATGAAGTGATGAAACTCTGGTTTGAGCTAAACTCATACATTTAGACTGAACTATGGAGGGATAAATTGAATCCTAAAAAGTTGTCACTGAAAAAAGTGATTGTTGCTGCAGAGATCATTGAGATTGCATACTCTGTCAGCTCTTGTGGTGAGTGGCACAATCAAGGCCAAGAGTGGCCAAAGTCTCTCAATGGTGGGGGTGTAAATATTGCCAACAGGTTAAATTCTTCTTGACAGTGAACAAACCAACAACCTTCACTGCCCCAGAGCCTTGTAAGGTGCAGGGCTCTAAGTGATCAGGAGATCCAGAGGGTTGATTCTAACAAAAGACCATGTCCACATCACCTGGCTCAGAATCATCAAAATTGGGAAAAGGGTTCCAGACCAGGTGCAAAAGTTACTAAAGGCTTCTGATTAAGTAAAGAGGAGCATGATTGGCATATAGCTGAAAAACTCTGCTTTTTGTGTGCACAACCAGATCATAATACTAATGCATGTCCTACTAAACACCACATGCCTGGAACAAACTCTTCAAAACCACTTGAGTATCTGACCTCGAATCAAATTGGATTCAATGACATGGCCTGAGACCTTCAGAACTTGGCTGATGTCACCGAGCATACCAGTATCCTTTCACTTGCATCTACTTGTCTGGAAATCCAACTGGAAGAAGGCAAACCACCTGTAATCCTAATGAATGAAGATGACAATGATACAACTTCCAGCTGAAGAGTAACCTTCACCTCCAGGAGTTTGTCTCAGATAATATTAGTAACAATTGGACGTATGAGGAACATGACCCCCCTAATCAAATAGGTAATTCTCTAGCCTGTTGTGTAGAAGAGGTCTTATGGAAGGGATGTCCATACTCAGGGGATGATCTACTAGATCGTAATCAGAATTCTTTTCATCACTTCCTAGTGCATCATGTGTCTTCTACCATACATGTTATTGGAAACAGTGCTCATTCTATAGACCAAGAGCCAGACGTTCTTATTGAAACTGGGCTGCTTCTTGACAACGAATTTTATTTGGGCAAGTGGTATGCTAAATACTTGATGAAGCAAGGCTATAAAACAGACACCAATACAACAATTTACTGGCCTTTTCAGATCATGACAAATCCATTGTCATTTCAAGTTCAAGCTCTTCTTACTGATGAATTTAACCTGAATTGGGCAGGTTTAGGGGTGCTGCACCAGTTCAACTATATTTCAACTGGAATAGGAATTACCATATGAGATTGGTTTATTAAGTTATAAATGTTCCTCCCTATTGAAAGATGCTTGATTGAAAAGTTCAATGTTGTTAATTGGTACTGATGTACCCTTCAGCATGCAGAAGCTGCAGCCCAAACAGGGTTGTAAGAACCACAGACTTTGTGACAATTGTCCAGGTGGCTCTTTGCACAACATAATGATACTTGATATGGAGTTGCATTTCTTTCATCTGACAGGAGCTCCATCAGTTCACTGGACCTGTTCAGCATTCAAGTAACCCAGGAAAATATCCTGCACTAGAGCAGAACTCAGTTGCAGTGAAAGATCTGAAGCAATTCATGCCAAAACCTATTGTAATTGTCATACAATTGCATGAACAGCCTGCTAGGGTGCTGCTTGATACCAAATCCTTAGCAGACTTCATTTTCTCGACCTTGACTAAATAGTTAGGACTGAAACAGATTGAACTGGCAAAGCCACTTACCATACCATTGGCTGTCCAAGGGTCCAAGTCCAAGATTAATCATGGCATTAAGGTCCATATGGAGTATCAAGGAATTAGCTCAGAGCAATACTTTGATATTGTCAACTTATAGAACTATAACCTTATCTTGAGGACCCCATTCCTTTTCCAACATTGGGTGTCAGTTGGATTCAATGATTCCACATGGTGGTGGGAAGTCCTTCACTCCTACCCCTTAAAGGGCCACAAGTTCAGTTATTAGAGTCCCAGTCTTCTGGCCTGTTTGAGGAACAAATCAATATAGCTTGTCATCACCTGTATGAACTTGCCAAGCCATTGTGTACTAAAGCAAGTAAAACTGAATTGCCTCCACTGCATGCCATCAACCATACAATTCCTATAATTGATGAGAGTAAAATATATTTCTGGCAACCATCTCAGTACCTGGAAGCACTGCAACCCCAATGAATAGGAAAGCAATAGGTGCACCTCACTTCAGGTTACTGGAAAGTGACTAGCATCAGTAATACCATGCTGATGTTACTGATTTGCAAAACAGGTACTGATAAGCTACACACTATTGTGGACCTTTGGAAGCATAATAAGAATACTCATAAGCTATTGGCCCCACTATTGGATATCGATGGGATTCTTTGTCAGGTGTCGAAGGATCATTACCATTCTATTTTTGATGGGTAGGATATATACAGTATGAGCAAATCCAGATCATTTCTAAACATGTCAATTGGTCTACAGTTACTACTCCTGATGGTAATATGATTAGAACTAACATTCAAATCAGTGATTGCAACGTGCCTGCAACATACCAGGCATTAATGAACCACCTCTTCAGTAACTATATTGATTGGTGAATGGATGTTTACCTCAATGATATTGTCATCTACTCAGAGATCCTGGAGGACCACATAGATCATGTCACCATGGTGCTAAACATCTTAAAGTGGAAATAACTCTATCTCAGTGAGAGCAAGCTTCACTTTCTCTGCAACAAAACTAAGGTTCTTGGCCAGGTGGTTGATGATGACAGCATTTGTATGGATCCTGACAAAGTGAACCAGGTGTGGAACTAGAAAGTCCCAACAAACCATTATCTGCTCTGTGGTTTTATAAGTTCGGTGGGCTTTCTTGCTGATGATATCTATCATGTTTGTGTGTCAATGGGAGTGTTATCCTATTTCCTTTCAATGGTCGCACACTGAGCAGCATGCCTTTGACCAGGTGAAGTGCTATGTTCAGGCATGTGCTGGTTGTCATTGTATGCCACTCAACTATGGCACAAATGTGGCACCAGTCTGGTATATGTCTGATGCTTGTACAAATGGCATGACTGGGGTCATCATACAGGGGAATGACTGGCAGACTGCATGTTGACCTGCACGAAACCAGTTTTATGCATGCACATAGCAAATTAGTCATTCAAGAAGCAGAATTTCCATAGCTTCTTGTGGACCATACTCTTTGATATGTACCATAGGAAAAGATACATAGCCCCAACCATGACCTACATACCCCTATTTTACACCCACTGGTTATTGAGATATTCATTAATCTCTCTAATCATACCCTTATACTTACACATTTGTTAATAACTCACTATTCTTTTGATTTCTCTTCATTTATCTCATTACTTAGCTACATGTCAGTAAGACAAAGTGATCATGTGACTCCTAGCTTCCATGTGACCTCATCCCCATTAGTCTGTATAGCCCTGCACAGCATACCCAGCCTCTTTAGCAGAGCAATCCAAATTTGAACTCCTTTGCTCAAAGTGCTTTCCTTTAATATGCCTGGATTTGTCAGCTTATGCCTGGCATTAGTAAGCGATTGTTCCTGAATTTGTAAGCCACCAGTCCTCTGATTGGCTGGCACAGCCTCCTATATTTATGTATATGAAAGGAGGCATTTTGACCTACAAAGAGTATCTCATTTTCTATCTCAGATTACCTCATCTGATAAGAGATCCCCTGTGAAATCTAATAAGACCTAATAAGGCAGGATACCCCAGAGCGAAGTGAATAGGACTTTAGATCTACTACTAAGCTATTAAAACTTGTACCTAAGATACAGGACAAGTATCTAAGACTATCCTTTTGGAAGAAATCCCTTTTTAGGCAACAAAAGGCATCTGATTCCTATTAGTAAGCAACCTAAGCATCCTGTAGTACCAAATAAGGGCTACACTTTGCCACTCTAAGCCAAACTTGCCAACTCCTTAGTTAAGACAATAAGATTGAGTTATAATAACTCTTTTGAATTTACTAAGTGTACCACCAAGTTAACTACCAAGCAGTAACTTAGCATCTCGCCATCTCAACATCTCAGCATATTGTTGGATTACTCCACCATTTTAACATCTCAGCATATTGCTAAATTACTCCACCATTTTAACATTTTAACATCTTATCATCTTGCCATCTAGACACTATATTCCTAGGGCAATTTATAACCCTTCTGATTAGCAATCCCTAAGAGCCTGGACAGGAAGCACATCTTTTGGATTTGAATCCAGGTTTTTTTCCTCATGTGACTGAGCCAAGATGCCAAGTGCTGATGTGCTGAGATACCATTTCAGAGCAGCTCAGCAATAGATATAGCCAGTAGAAGGACACATTGCAAAACCCCTGCTCTCCCTGCCTTCATCATTGATGCTGCACAATGGCCCCCTGAAGGTCCAATTGAATGTCTTCTCATGGGGGAAGAGGAAAACAAAGAGCCACTGACTCTCAAGATAATATTGTGCACTCAGCTAGTGATGAAAATCAATCAGCAGGAAAATCTGAGCTGCCATCATCTATGCACTGGACCATCCAAGATGAAACAATGCTCATTGAGTTGGCATTATCAAGCAGAGCAATGATGGAAAACAGTGGCAATTTCAGGGGCACATTTTGGAGTGAGGTGGCCAGCAAATTCCCTCCACCCACTCATGGGAAGCCAAAGACAGCAGAAAGCTGCAAGGAAAAGTGGAAAAGAGCAATTTCTTCTCCTGTATTTACACCTTTGATCAAAAAATTTATAGCTGAAAAGTATCTATGATGTTGTCGATAAGGTTGCACATACATTGGGACTCACATATAGCCTGAAGAAAGGAGTGAACATCAAGCTGAAAAGTCAGCATGTGTGGGACGAACTCATGAAGGTACATGTTCATTTGCTATGAACTATCTACTAACAATGAGCATAACAGACAGAATACAAAAAGCATAGCTAAATTTGAGAACAAGGGCTGGATTCACTATGACAAAATGAATCTGTTGCTACTATTGAAGAGCAAAAGTACCCACAAGTTCACTGTATAGAATGCTCCTGCTCTCCTGGCAAGCACCTCTTCTATTGTATCCTCTCTGTCCCTCGCCACTCATCAAGCTACAATCAAATTTGATGAAGGAAGTGGTTCAGAGGGTCGTGATACAATCAATATGATCGGGACAATCACACTGGCTGCCATCAATTCCATCATTGTATGTTGGATCTCCTTCAACAAGCTTGATCAGGCCATCATCAAGCATTTCCACTCACATTGACACATTATATCCAGTCCCTTCACCACCTTCATTGTCTCAGCCCCCTTCAATTCCATCTTTGTATGCCAGTTCCATTACAAGCTCAGTCAAACCATCTTTGAACATCTCCACTCACATGGAGTGCTTGAACAAATGCAAAGCTGATGATGACAATGTTTCCATGGTGTTGGCCACTTGTGTATCAGTAGCAAGTGCAACTTCAAGAGTGTCTACAGGTAGTTAGAAACAGCACACAGCATGTCCATCTCAAGACATCAGTGACCTCTGCAAAGATCTCAATACTTTACAGTCCACTTTCCATGCAAATACCAACCTCATGGAACATGTCATTCAATCAAACTCAATAAAATCTTCCAATCAATCATCTCAGCTTGCATCCCTCAATGCTGCCAATGCCACTATTAAAAAAAGAAACACAGCAAGAATGACACTTCTTGAATGTGACAAGGACTTTCTTTCATCAGATGAATTGGTTGTTATGTTTGACATTCTGGGAGAGAGCACAGATTTTGTAGATGTATATCTTTTATTTGCAACATCGCCTGCCAGTATGGATGAAGTTCAGCATGGTTGGTTGAGAAGAAAACTCTCTGAGGTAAAATGTTTGTTCAATACCACCAATGAATAGTTACAGTCACTCAGTTTGTTGTATTGTTAATGCAATTCCAAATCTGCATTGTTTTTGCTCTGATTAAAGAATACAGTACAAAACTGACTAACTATGAAGTATGTTGCATGCTACAAATGAAGTCCAAGTGGTCTTCCCAAAGATCATCTGTGATCTCATCCTGCTTGACTGCCATTGCATCACATTCACCAGCTGTGATGAAATCATTTGTCACCTCATCATACATTCCTTGTTCATCGGCTGAGCCTCCCACTGATGCCTCCGCTGTGGCTTGTTCTGCTTCGCAATCTCTCAAGTCCTCAAGGTCATAGTACCGAATGATGTTATGAATACAACAAAGTGCAGGGGGGATGAAAGCTTGTATGTCCATACCATACTCAGGAGCAACCATGAGTATTTTAAACCACTGTTTGAGAACTCCACTGATCCACTCGACAACATTTTGAAGTTGTGCGTGACATAGGTTGAAGTATTCTTGGACATTCTTGGATCTTTGGAACAAATATAAGCCATTGGATATGATGTAGTAGGTGTAAGAACATACCTTATCTATGCACTTTTCCATTCAGGCAAATGATACCATGTACCATGGAATGGCACCAGGAGCTAAGAACAAATTGGATATCCAACATCAGCAAGGTAGTATTTGCTGGGAGGTATTATAAAGTTTGTCATGCAAGCATCATGGTAGATTGATGCATCAGCCATGGACCCTTCCCACCCACTAAGGATGTACAAAAACTCAAGATTGAAGTTGCAACACATGAGGCAGTTTTGTAAGTGGAAATCTTTTCAATTGTGAGTTGTCTCCCTCTCAGCTGCTGAGCAAGTGCAGGCGATGTGCATTTCGTCAATCACACCAATAGCATCTTTGAAAAATAGATACATGGTGGGATCATCAGCAATGTGAGAAAGGGTGGGATTGTTAGCATATGATAATTGTATGTATTTTGTGTAGATTCCAGATGTTGAAAAGGTCACTAATATCTTGCAGAAATATCTGTGAGCAGTTGTTAGTTATCTTGGGGTGAAATGAAGGGGAAAAAATGGGCATACCTGGATATGGTGTCATTAGAACACTGAAAGTGCTCCCCAACATGCCTGCACAACAGGTCAGTTACACAAGTATATAGAAAAATACCAAGTTACTCCTCAAGCATAACATGTTTGGAGTGTGTGAATCTGTGGGATGAAAGCTCATTGACGAGCTGACTGAAAATGTCCTTTTGGACACCCAATTCACAGTGAATCCAATCAGGATGGCCATTGAGGAATTCCAGAACCCACATCTTCCCTATTAGGATGGATGTATGATATGGAATATGCTGTGCTTTTTTGATGGCCACCATGATTGCCTCAGCTACAAGAGCATCTACTGGTTTTGAAGGAGGATAAGCTAAAGCAAATGGTTAGCACTTTCATCAGTATCATCATTGAAACCAGAATCATGTGGAGATGTATTTGAGTCACTGTTCTCATTGCTGTCAAGCATCTGGGATGGTATCTGATCAGAATAGATGGTATTTGATATTGATCATGTACAGTTCAGGCAGGAAGTATATTTGACACTCTGTTTCAATTTCTAAAAGGGGAAGCTATCAGATTTTTGTGAAAACTCTACCCAGGTTCATTTATCATCTGGGCTCTAAGCAAACCTTTGCTAGGACCCATTAGGATGATCTACCTATAGGAGTCCTACCACATCTTGCCTAGACTTACTCCCTAAGGGATTAGCCTAAGTCTACACTTCCTGACCTTTACAGTGACCTCCAAAACTGTTGCAATATCTAAGCCCAATCCAGCATGCTACAATCATCTATGGGAATTTCACCTTGCTTTGGTAGGACCAAACAAGGCATAAATACCTGGCTACAAATCAGCCCCTTGGTCATTTGATTTGGTGAAATGGCCATGGAAATATGATAGTTTCAAAATGACAATACTATTGCAACAGTTTGGCACCTTATAATAGATCAAGTAGAATTTTATTGAAATCAAATGATATTTGGAGATGTTTGGTTCTACAAACAAAGATGCACATGTAAATATCATATCTGAATTTGAAAAAGTTCACACACTTCTTTCTTCCCACCCTTATCATCATAAAACCCCTTTTTGTTATTTAACAGAATATTATCCTTTTTATACTTGATGAAGGTCACTCTGCCCACCCCATTACTGCTACCACTGGCTTGCATGTGTCCACCATATCTGGAAACCACTACAAAGCCAGTTCTAAGCTTTAGTGAGCCACTGGAGGTCATTTATCCTGCTTTCCCCTACCAACATTAAATATTAGAAGGGTTTCAACAGTAATATTGCATAATATTCAACTGTTTATCATGCAAGATCATCTGTTCATCAATCCTAATAGCATAGGCAACCCTCTGTGAAGGCATGCACCCCTACATCATTGTAAAACCCCTTTCAAACTTGACTATTTCATACACCAGCCTATTATTTGATTCATATAGTTGTCAGTTTTCATATCCATTTGCACTCATCTGACTCTAGGTGAGTTATTTTGGTTTTATTAAATCAAAATACCTGTTTATAATTCATTACAGTCCACTTCCTATGAGCATAGGTATAATTCTAATGGATTTTGCAATACTTGCTTCAGAAAAGTGAATGTTTGAACTTGATCACAGCCTTCATACTAGCTTTCTTCAAGTCCTGGGGGGATTAATTCACAACATTGATAAGTACCTTGGTCACCTAAACCATGTTCTCTACCTTTCTAGGAGAGATGAAATAAATAACATAGTGAATGTTGGCAGAGGAAGCTGAAATGAATTACCTCCAGTAGTCTTTTGAAGCTTAGAACTTGCTGTGTAGTGGAGTCTGGATATGGTAGACACATGCAAGCCAGTGGTAGCAGCAATGGGGTGGGCAGAGTGACCTTCATCAAGCATAAAGAGGATAATATTCTATTGAATAACAAAAAGGGATTTTATGATGATAGGGGTGGGAAGAAAGAAGTGTGTGAACTTTTTCAAACTCAGATATGATATTTACATGTGCATCTTTGTTTGTAGAACCAAACATCTCTGACTATCATTTGAATTTAATAAAATTTCACTTGATCTGTCATAAGGTGCAAAACTGTTGCAATAGTATTGTCATTTTGAAACTATCATATCTCCATGGTCATTTCACCAAATCACATGACCAAGGGGCCGATTTGTAGCCAGGCATTTATGCCTTGTTTGGTCCCACCAAAGCAAGGTGAAATTCCCACAAGTGATTGCAGTGCACTTCATATGCTAAATTGGAGTTAGGTATTGCAACAGTTTTGGAGGTCATTGTAGTTGTAGCTCCTTAGTATACGAGAAGACCAAGTTTGCTATAACTAGCTGAGTGACTAAGCAACCTGACATCACCCCTTCCTTACCTAATCACCACTTCTGGATGCAACATTCCCAGGAGTTCCTATACACACATCATTAGCATTAGGCAAAATCTTAGGCCAAGTTTCTAAATTACCCACCTTTTGTTAGGGACAGTGGGGGTGACGGCATTGTTGACTGACTGAGTACAACTTTCCACAGTTACTAGGCAACCTATTGCCATTGACCTGAGCCCATTAGATGCATGATTCACCAGGATCACCTTTACTAACCAGACTTTAAGCTGAAACTATCTTTAACAACCAATCTATAAACTTACATGGAGGATTGGCAAACAAACCACAGCTCCTGGTACACTATTTTCCCCTTTCTTACTTGGGACTTATATCCTTAGCATTAGTCTCACCAAGGATAAACTCCTTGTACTTCCTTTGAGCAAAGTGTTCTAGTCCATGGAGACAAGATATGTTGTTGGAAAACCATTGATTCTTTTGGTTGGTTCTTTGTCATCTTGACTGAACTTGGAGGTTGTACAGCCACATAGAAAGGACCAGCAGCATGTGGCCCCTGTAGACCATGCAGCCCATGGGCCAATCCATGGACCACAGGTGGTGGAGCCCACCACAACTGGGCAATCTGAGATATCACAGGAGTTTTCCTGAAGAGTGTGTGACTGATTTATTCTTTGTGGCCCTCATGAATAAATGGAGAGGGAGGAGCAGACAACACAAACTCAACCTACTCTGAGTCAACCCAGCCCCCCACTAGAGTGTTACATGTAGCATACACAAAGAGAAGTTTGAAGGTCGAGTACTTCTCAGGAGGTACTCATGAAGAGACTCTACATCTGAGAGAGTATACAAGACAAAGGTTTCGAGGGACGAAGGTTGAAGGGTTGAAGTCAATCGGACTTCCTAAGATTCACTAGTGGACGAGGGACGAGAGACGAAGGCAATCGGCCTAAGGACACTAGAAAGACACTAGATTGCACAAAACGAGTGTAAAGATACAAGTTCAGGCAGCGAGAGTTCAAGTATGATATGATGTGTCATCAAGGAACACGATAGAAGGTCAAGGAATGTTTAAGTAAAAGAGACGTGTCATGTATTGCAGAAAGGAAAATAGGGGACTATGAGACTGATACGAGAGAATCAGCTGAGGAGTATGCTGTCTCAAGAATAAAAGAGAAACAAAGAGAAAAGAACAATCAAAGAATAACAAATGTAGGGTTTAGCGGGCTAACTAAGAATAAGCCGAAAACCCAAGTAGTCCAATATATGCCGAGGAAGGCATGAACATGCGTATGATAGGAAAAAAGATAAACACTGTTAGCTAGTAAGAAGACTGTAACATTACCCCCTTATACAATCGAACTCCTGGTTCAATTAAAATCCCTCTAGGCAGTGTCGGCAGGAGGAATGTTAGTGGAACCGAAGATAAACACAGCCTGGTTAGAAGAAAGCATCTTGAACAGACAGTTATCTGCAATATGTCCATGTTGATTGCAATATCTGCAGATTTGCTCAGGGCAGAAACAGCGATCATGTCCCCAGCAATGGCAAGAGTTGCATTGGGTACAAAGACAAGCGGAGGCAGGGTGACCCAGAGTTGAGAGGAGGTAGGATGGACAGGAATAGTTGGGACAGTCTTCTCTATAATGACCCAAATGATGACACTGAAAGCACTCTGTAAAAGAGGAGGCAGGTCGTTGAAGGAGGGGGTTGGTGTGAGAAGGAGCTGAGAGGATGTGGGTTCCATCCAGTAGATACTTGTGTAGGGCCTCAGTTTCGACACGATGACAGTCTTCCTCATTATCTAAGATGTCCTCAATGCCTACAATAGTAGGGGAGAGAGGAGGAGGGGAGGATAGTCACTCAGCTAAAGAGAGTATGGGGAGGGGAGGAGGGAAGTTTGGGTCTGCAGGTAGTTGAGCATGTTCCAGGTAGTGGTTGCAATCTCTCATAGGCATGGAGAGGAAGATATGATGGAAGATGGGGTAGATTACGATGGATGGGAGGCATTCAATGAAAGAATGAAAACTGTGCAAATGTAAAATGGATAGTATACATTGGGGGAGTGCATCCAGATGGAGTCACAAAGGCAGGCCGAATTCAGGAGGCAAGTCACTAGAAGCAGATTGGAAGTGGTACCGTTGGATCATAGAGACCTCATGGAATAGGCAGACTAACTCCTGAGTGATGGTGTCCTCGTCATAGAGGGGGAGGACCTCAACAGTGTGGAGGAGAGTAGGGCTTGTGAGGATGGTGGCATAAAATAAGTGAATGGCAGAGATGGGTAGCAATGTAGGAAAGACATGTCTAGAACACAAGGGGGAAGTATATAATGAAAAAGAAGGAAATGCAGAAGAAGCAACAGAAGAAGAAGGTGATGACATTTAGATTGTTTATAAAGAGGAAATAGAAATAAAGCATAAGTGGGGGGAGTACTTCATGAAGGGACATTACTTCCCAGGAAGAATGAGAGATGGGAGATTAGAAGAGAAGATGTGTCCATTTATAAGTTGAGAGAATCTTGGGGGCATGACGAAGGTTGCTTTCAGATTCCCACGTATTTTCGGCTGAGGAGTATCCTTTTCATGCGGTTAGGTACCGATAATGACCACAAGTTCCCTTGTGTGAGATGATATGGCTAATTTCATATTCTTCTTTGGTGTCAATCAGGTCCAGTGGTGGTTGCAGGAAGGAGGGACCATGTGCTTCCATCTGTTGATAGGAAGATAAAAGAGAGGCATGGAAAACATCATGTATCTTCCATGTGGGGGGGAGTCAAAGTCAGTAAGTGAGTGGTGATAGGACCTGAGAGATTTCAAATAGTCCATGGTGTTTGGGGATGAGTTTACGGGAAGGGTAGCCAAGATGAAGATTGGTAGCCACAAGCCATACCTTATCACCGACTTTCCAGGGGAAGAATTTCTTGGTGGAGCAAAGAGTCATGATCCATTGGGCAGATTCATGTGCTGCGAGAGCTTCCTTCCTGGTGGAGTCAAGAAGGGACAAGCGATTTTCTAGAGCAGAAAGGAAGGTTTTGCCTAATGGAGGATAGGCACACAGTTCAAAACTGTAAAGTAGGGAGAAAGGGGAGGTCTTAGTTGAGCTGTGTGAAACGGAGTTGTGGATGAATTCAGCAGAAGTAAGGAAGGTGGACCATTCATGTGGGTTGTTGGAGCAGAAGATCCAAAGGTAGGTTTTGATTTCCTGGTTGGTTCACTCAGTTTGACCATCAGTTTGGGGATGGTATGCGGTGGATAAGTGAACATCATATTTCAGGAGACGAGCTAGTTCTCTGGCAAAAATGGAGGCAAATTAGAGGCCTCAATCAGAGATGATAGAATTATGGAGGCTGAAGCATTTGAATATAAAATCAAAAAATAATTGGGCAATTCTCTTGGTGTTAATGGTTTTGGAGCAAGGAGCGAGAATTACCCCCCTTTGTAAGGCCATGGTTGACCACGACCATCAAGGAATCATATCTGTGAGACAAAGGGAGATCAGTGACGAGATCGACGGATAACTGGTGGAACAGGAGGGAGGAGGAAGAAGGGATGGGCAAGAGCAGAGGTATGGTGGAGTGAGTGAGGGCTTTGTTTTGCTGGCAAACTGAACATCCGGCAATAAAATGAGAAACAAAGGAAGCAAGTCCAGGCCACCAAAAATCGCATTCCAGGATGGCCTTGGTGTGAAAACGGCCCAGATGACTGGTAATGGGAGACAAGTGGATAGAATGGAGAAGAGAGAAACAAGAAAAGGATAGGATGTACATATGGCCCTTAAAATAAAGGTGGCCATTGTCAAAGACCCAATCAGCAAGGGAGGAACAAGGGAACAAAGAATTGCCATCAGCTAGATTGGTGAGGGCACGAAGAACAAGCGGGTCAGAGAAGGAAGAATTACAAATATGAGTAGCAAAAGAAATGTCCAAAGCATTAATAACAGCAGGGTCAGGTAGAATGGGGGTGTCAATGTTATTTAAAGTAGTGTTGAGATGGTCGCAACAAGAGAGAGCGTTGGCAGAAGCCATCTGGATTCCAGGGATAACCTTCCAAATGATATCAAAGTCTTGAAGGAAAAGAGACCGACGGGCCTGTCGACAGGAGAGTTTACAGGGGTCTTTGAGAAAAGAGAGGTTTTTATGATCAGTGATGATAGTAATGGGATGAGTGGTGCCTTGGATGTATTGGCATCATTCGGTAAGAGCAAGGATGATGGTGAGGAGTTCACAGTCATAAATATTGTAATTATGTTCTGCGAGGGCGAAGGTGTGGGAGAAATAGACAGTGGGGTGAAGGTCACCATTGGAGTCTGCTTGGAGAAGAATGGCACTGGCAGCAAGGAGAGAGGCATCAGTCATGATTGAGAAGGGGTGAGAGACATCAGGGATGGTGAGGACAGGGCCAGTAGAGAAGGCGGTTTTCAGGGAGTGAAAAGCTTTTTGTTGGAGGGATGTCCAAGCCCAAGAATAGTCTTTTCAGGTGAGAAGGATTAAAGAAGTGACAGTGTGGGAGAAGTTCCAGATGAATTTGCAATAGAAATTGGCAAATCCCAGGAAGGAATGAATGCCCTTGACAGAGGTAGGAGGTTACCAATTGCAAATGGCAGAAGTCTTTATGGGATCCATAGCGATTTTGTCATGGCTGATAATCATACCGAGGAAATTCATCTGGGGTTGATCGAAAAGACACTTGGCAAACTTGAGGAAGAGTCCAAGAGGCCAAAAGGAGTGATGAAAGCCACTTTTCATTGATCTTCCTTCTTGATATGAATGTTGTTATATCCCCAACAAATGTCGAACTTAGTGAACCAAGTGGAGTCCTTCATGTCATCAATGAGTTTAGGGATGAGAGGGAGGGGGTATGTATTGTGGATGGTATGGGAGTTTAGATAGTGGTAGTCTTGACAGGGGCAAAGAGATCTGTCCTTCTTTGGGATAAAAAAGAAGGGTGCAGCTTGTGGGGATTTCAAGAGAAGAATGCGGCCAGTTTCGAGGTGTTCGGAGATGAAGGCCTTACAGGCATCTTGCTTCTTGGAATTCAGAGGATATACCTTGGCGATCTTTGGGACAAAGGAGGTCTATGGTGTGATCGAAGGGATGATGTTGGGGTAGTTGTTCATATGTCTTTTCAGAAAAAACATCTGCGAAGTCAGTACACCATTTGGGAAGAGATGTGTCAACAGGTTTGTTCTCTTGAGCGAGTTGCATGGATAAGTTGATCTTGTTGATGTTTTCGCTAGTGAAATCTGAATGAGGGAGGTGCTCACTAAGAGACACATTGACCCCATTGGGATATCATTCTAAGAATAAAGAGGATATTTCTTGATCAATGTCAAGATTAAGCCAGCGGAGGAGATGAGGTTGAGAGGTTTCCTTCTGAGGTGTTGGTGATGTCGGGAAGGACAAGATGTGAGATCTCCAGTCAATTTGGAGGTTTTGTGATTTTAGCCATTTCATGCTGAGGATAATTGGTTTTCTTCTAAGGGAGACGACCATAAGTTCCAGTTCTTCGGGTTGGTCAGCAATATGGACAATTGGTTTGGCCTTCCATAGGATAGTTCCTCTTTTGTTTGTGGTACTATCGACGTTATAAGCAATGATAAGTTTAGGTAGATGTTTCATAGGAAAGTTGGCATGGGTAAGAATTCCAAGGTCGATGAAATTTTCAGTAGCACTGGAGTTGATGAGGACAGTGGTGATGACAATTTTGTTTCCAACTTGTAGTTTCACAGGAAAACGAAGGGTGCATTTATTTCAAGGAGCTACAAGTACATGGTATAATTCATGGGAAGAGGATGTCGAGGCAACTTCCTAGTTTAAAAATCCTATTCTACATGAAGTACGGAAACTTCCTCCATCTTTGGTGCTTTGTAACACATCTGGAGTACTTGAAGAATTTTGTTTTTGTCTTTTCCCTGCATCTTGAGGGAGTTGATGAAAGTAGCGAGAGTGGTGGATGTTTCTGTGGGAGCGGGAGTAAAGGAAGGAGTAGTTTTGGTGGAGCAAATGGTAAGGGGGCAAGGAGGGGGACAAGTGGTAGAGTTTCGTGACTTGGTGCATTGGGTGGCATTGTGTCCGGTGTTCCAGCAATGGAAGCAATGTCCTTCTCAAATGCATTTCATGTATTCCTGAGGGGTGAGTTTTGAGATGGTGAGGGCATCAACATCCATGGCATTGGGGTCTCTGAAAGAAGAGGGATGAGGGGAAGAATATGTTCTTCCTCCTTGAAGTGTGAGGATATGCATCTTCTGTGTGTGGAACATTTTTGCCTGGTCAATCCAACTGTTGGTGGAGTTGGGAATGACTGCCATAGAGAGAATCATAGTAGCGAGTTGTTGGTCAAGCCCAAGGGAGAATTGGTTGATGAGGGTGGTATCATCCATGATTCCAGCATGAGCAGCAAGGTTTTGAAAATCAGTGATGTATTTCTGGAAATCATCTTTGGTGATTCCATCAGGGCAGCGGAAGGATTTCTGGACTAGTTTGGAGAGTTTGTGGCAGGCAGTGGCTTTGGTATTGAAGGGGTAAAAGGTAGATTCAAAGTTCTCAGTGAATTTAGCGAAGGTCTTGTCGCTAGCAGGGACAACCAGGTTAGCCATCCGATCATACCACATTTCTGAGAATGAGATGCCATGTTCTTGGCTCATTTTATTCAGGGTGGTCATGATACGTTCAGTGTCGGTGGTGTACAGGGTAGGGTTGATGGTAAAATAGGCATGCATGGCCTTAATCCATCAAACAGAGTCAGTGGGTTCTTCAGAGAAGTCAGCTGGGAGGGTGGCTTTTAGTTCAGTGGGGTGAAACATGGGTGGTGTTGGTGGGCCAGTGGAGATATGAGGGGGTACAGAGGTTCGTGGTTGTCTGGGGGTGTCAGGGGATTGAGGGGGGACTGGGGCAGTGGTCTGGTATGGATTTTCAGTGGCGCAAGGGGTTCAGTGGTTTCTGGGTCATGGTAATCGACATCGATGTCAAAGCTAGGCTCAGGTTGCTCAGGTGGGAGCCCATAGGCTTGACAAAGGCTGCAGCCAGAAATCTTATCAATGGTGGGGATGTCCTACTCCTTGATAGGAGGGACAAAAGAAAACACTTGTTCTTTTGTTACATGTAGCGTACCCAAAGAGAAGTTTGAAAGTCAAGTACTTCTTAGGAGGTACTCATGAAGAGACTCTACATCTGAGAGAGTATATGAGACAAAGGTTTCAAGGGACGAAGATCAAAGGGTTGAAGTCAATCAGACTTCCTAAGGTTCACTAGTGGACGAGGGACAAGAGACAAAGGTGATCAGCCTAAGGACACTAGAAAGACACTAGATTGCACAGAACGAGTGTAAAGATACAAGTACAAGCAGCGAGAGTTCAAGTACAATATGACATGTCATCAAGGAACACGATAGAAGGTCGAGAAATGTTTAAGTAAGAAAGACATGTCATGTACTGCAGACGTCAGAAGTGCCAGTCTGACCAGAAGCAAATTTCCCAATTTCCTGCCATGCTTCCTTGATCTCACTCAACACCGCTGTATCAAGCCACCATTGTTTATTCAAGGATGGCATGGACTGTCCTCCAAAAAGCAGCAATTTCGGGGTGGCAAGGATGGAAGTATGATATAGTTTTGATTCTTTGTAAGTAGGGAGGGATGCAGCTTCCGTTGTACTGCTTACAGCACTAAGGATGATGCTAAGGAGCAGTACCATATATTGGACAATGCGCTATCACTGCTCAGATCAAAGGGTAATTATAACAGCTGTGACTTATGCAAGCTTTTGAACTGATTCAATAATTCTAAGTTTCAGACCCAGTCTGGTAGAGATTGTTCCAAGGTATATATTGAGCTCACTCTAGCCAATATAGTAGCTGTGCTGTTGATCCAGCTAGCTTTCTAGCAGTACCCGCTAACAACACTCTGAGGATACCAAACTAGCTCTTACTCTGAACCTTTGATAGTCCAACAAAGACTACACTCTTAAACCCTTGAACAACTAAGGCTATATTTGACCCCACCCAGACCAACCATAACAGTCAAAGCCTTCATTCTAAATAACTACATCATGTTTGGGATGCAAAAGATCTCCAGCAGGCACTGATTTCTTGTCTGGGTCAGCAGCCCTCTTCTTTTCCTTTTCTTTAAAAGGGTAGGAAAGTTTTCAGCATCCATGGATATTTCACCTGACTGTAAATCCTTCCGTGCTCTACAATAGATTAGTAATCTATATATTAGATAATGAGAACTTACTGCTTAATTTTTGTATCATATCTCTCTAGCTGGTTGACATGGCAAAGGAATCATGCAAGGACAGGGTGATTTAACCCCAAGTTAGCCCATCCATTCATGTTGATAATTAGTGGATTGATTTGGGACTTGAATGGATTGAAGGGGGCATATTGAACAATGTGGGGTTTGAAATGGAATGTATCACTTGATTGCATCATTCATATCATTGAATTCATCTGAAATATATAATATAAGCATATGCACTCTATTTCATGATATATTTACCTTGAAAGTTATCATTGTGAGTTCCAATGCTTTGATTTGGTCATTTGAATTGAATCTGGTGCATCACCCTCAGATCTACATTTGAAGTTCTTTGTGAGTTTCAGTTTGTGAGGATAAAAGGAAGTACCTTTTCTTCTTTCTTGAATCATTTTTTTTGGTTTTCAAAACTTCACTGGTGTTGTTGTGCTCTGAGTTCAAGTTGGGATATGAGGGCATTATGGTGGGATGAGATTAAGATGCAAAGTGTCAAAGTCCACTAACGAGATTGCTAAATCTTATTAGATGCAGAGACAACAGCAAAGGGAGAGTCAGTGAGGGAGAATACTCACTTGGGTAGAGTGCAGATGCAAGTAGGAATGCTAGAAGCTTACACTCAGGGGTTGAGATGAAAGCTTGATATTCTAGAGGCAAAAGAGTCTCAGTTTAAATAGTCCTAGCTACTTGTTTGTATATATTGATCTCTTATCAAGAGATAAGAGATAAGGCACTACATTCTGCAGTAATGGTGTGATATGCCAAGAGAATGGTGTGCTATCACACCATAATGATATAATATGACATTATCTGAAAAATAAGCAAGATAAGAAAGATAAAAATGATGTCATGAGTCTAGATGAATTAATAATCATGAAGAGTGACCCAGACTTTATATAATGACAAATGATAATCAAAAGTTTCAGCACTCCACCTTGCTATTTATGATTTGACAGATGGATAGCTTGAAAGGGCAAGATGTTTCCTGTTCTCCTCAAGATGTTGTCATGTCAGATTTTTCATAAAAATATCTGCAATCTGCTCATTAGTGGAAATATAATAAAGTTTGATTTTTCCATCAGTGATACATTCACAGATATAGTGTTCCAGAATCTCAATATGTTTCAAGCATCCTTCTTAAGCTGGATTCACAACAAGAAACATTGCACCTTGGTTGTCACAGAGCAGGAGTATGGTTTTGAGATCAGATTTTAATTCAGAAAGAAGGATCTGAATCTATGAAAGCTGTTTAGCAGCTTCAGTCATATCAGCATATTCTGCTTCTGTAGAGGACACAATTATCTTCCATTGTCATTTGGAAAGCCATAAGACTATTCCATTGCCTATGAATATTACATAACTCAAAGTGGATTTGCATGTCTCAAGATCACCTGCCCAATTTGTATCAGAATATGCGACTATACCAGCATGACTGGCTCCATCATAAGTGATGGAGAAATCTTTGATTTCAAGGAGATATTGTATTATATAGAGTGCTTTCTGCAGGTGTTCCTCAAATGAATTAGATGAAAATTGTGATATCTTGATCACAGCAAAAGTAAGGTTTGAACAAGTTCCAAGCATGATATACAGTAGTGATCTAATCACTAACTGATAATGTGACTTTGGAGTTGAGGAGAAGGAGGAGTCAAGTTGGGAGCTGAGTTAAATCCCAAAAGAAGAGGTGTACAAGCAGACTTGGCATCATGAAGCTTAAAACATTTAATGACCTTGTCAGCATAAGTGATTTGGTCAAGCTTCAGAGTACATCTTGTGCAATCTTGAATAATATACATGCCAAGATATTCAGTCACTGCTCCAAGGTCTTGACTTTCCTATTTATTCATGAACTGCTTCTTCTTCTTCATGAGATAGGAGTGATTAAAACCAATGAAAAGAGCATCATCAACGTAAATGACTAGAATAATAATATCCTGACCATGAAAATGAACATAGACACCAGGATCTCCATGTGTCCTAACAAAACTCATATCCAAAAGGGACTTGTGGAGTACCTTGTTCCATTGTAGGATGGCTTGTTTCAAACCATAAATTGCCCTTAGCAAATGACAAACTTTATTCTCCTTGCCAGATTGTACAAAATCTTCTGGCCATTCCATATATATTTCTTCATCAAGATCTCCAAAGAGGAAGGCTATCTTCATATCAAGCACTTCAATTTTCCAATAATCTAGTGCTGCAATGGAGAGAAGAAGTCAAATAATTTCAAATCTTGCAACTGGAGAAAAAGTTTCTTCAAAATCTATACCATAGATTTGTGTAAAATCTTTGGCAACAAAGTGAGCCTTAGTATGGCCATCGCTTTTGACAATATAGACCCATCTGCCTTTGATGAATTTTCATCCAGGTGGAAGGTCAATCAATTTCCATACTTTACATTCTTTAAGCAATTTGATTTCATTTTCCATAACAGTCCTCCATTTAATCTGCTCTGATCATGATAGTTTCAAGATGTCCTTATGTATAATAAGAAGGCATGCCTACAACAGATACAGTAGCAGC
The DNA here is from genome assembly GCA_025782845.1 of Boletus coccyginus. NCBI lineage: Eukaryota > Fungi > Basidiomycota > Agaricomycetes > Boletales > Boletaceae > Boletus > Boletus coccyginus. The sequence continues at coordinate 975,437 of JAHZSR010000002.1, read as the reverse complement.
TATAATGCAATTAAAGAATACTGCACTATATAACGTTCCAAGATCTTCCTTATTTGTAGGAGTAGTGATAGGAGAAGACGGACCTTGTAGTTGACATTCAATCTTCACCAGAGGTCTATCTTTATATAAGGTATCAGGAAGAATGCAAGGATTGCAAATGTAAGATCCTCTGTACAGTTTTTCTTCTATATATTCGGAAGAAGAATTAGGAGATGATGGTGATGGTGAATGAAAAGGCTGTTGATCTTCTCATGAAAGGAATTGTTGATTAAAATCATGACCTTTGAAGAGTGAAAAAAGATAGCAACATACGACCAGGATATAGTTATCAGCTGAAGTAGGATTCTTTGGTTGGTCAGAATCCTGGTCCAAAGTGTTGTCAAGGATAGATAGCTTAGTGGATTTGTCTTTTGATTTTCCAGAACAATATGGAAATACAAATTCATTGAAAGTGGCTGTTAATGATATGATAATAGTTCATCATTTAGGAGAATAGAAATGATATTCTTTAGTTTCTTGTTCATATCCTATAAAGATCACCTTTGCAGCCTTAGCTGAAAGTTTATTAGCACAATCTTCTTTAGGTATAAAGACATAAGTATGATATAAAACAGACAGTCAGTGTAGGGGTATCAAACCCTAAAGAAAACTAGAGAAAACTAGTAAAGACATAGGGTGGGTGCAAGCAATGACTCATCCCAAGGGGTCTGAGGTAGGTTAGTAGTGAGAAGGGTATGTGAAAACTTGCCCACAGGCAAGACAGTCAATCTGAAGGAACCCAGTTGAAATTAAAAGATTTGAGTAGATAAAGTGGATTTCTGAACAAGGATGAGGACTGAGTAGGAGTGGGAAAGGTGATGATATTTTTGAATGAGGTGGAGGAAAGACTTAGAATCATAAGATCGAGCTGGAAAGAAGGTGCTGCATTCCCAAAGAGTACAGACTTTTATAGTCTGGGTAACACCCAAGACTTGATATATACTGTATAAGGTAACTACAAATGACATGGCCAAAGACTGTGAAGAAAATAATCTTTATTATCATGGGTAACAACAATGTCACATAGGAAAGAATGAAAAGCCATGTGTAAAGGTACAACTTGCCCTATAGTCACATATGGTGACTCTTCAATGGAATGAAGTAAGAGCAGTCTAGAACAGACCAGACAGAAGTAAGTGCTGCTGGTGATTGGATGTACAAATAGGAAAATGAGATAGAGTAAGAATGACATATGAAAACTAATAGAACTAGTTATGTCATGTTAGTCATCAACCAGCCATGCCCTGGTTGGGATGGATGTGCAGGAACAATGGAAAAAGAAGCAGAAACATACTTATAAAGGCTGGATCCACTTGGATGGACATGGGATAGGACAGGAATGTTGTAAAACATGTTGGACAATCTAGAGGATGCTGAGATAGGGGAAAAACACTGTATACAGACATAGAGAGCCTTTAGCTCCTACATCCCTGGAATACTTTGATTCTGACTGTTCTCAGTCAGTCACGTGACCTTGTTGACTGCTGAGTTTGAAAACTGTGGGCAATAGCATGAGTTCACATAAAACGTGGCCATTCACCAACCTGTTTGCCCTTTATATTCCATCCTCACATCTTTCCCTCATCCCCATCAATGTCTCTCACTCCCTTCAAGAATATTCTTGCTCTCGGTCAGGCTCCCTCCATCAATCCAGCCAAGGCAGACACCATCAAGGAGGTTACAGAACTCAAGATCCAGCTGGACAGCATGTCACAATCGGTCTCTGATGATTAAGATGACTTGAAGGAAGACCAGGAGATATGGTGCACGAGGTGGCAGAAGTTATTGGTAAGCCCAGTTTCAGTTGTGGCACCCAGCTACTGATGGTAGTTATAGAGTCAAGTCCACTCATCGTTTCAACACATGAAGGAACACAACATAGATACTACCTCAACTGTATGCAACAGGTGAACGTTCTCTCGCATCAGTGGCTCAGCATGGCAACAATCCAGAAATGGCAAGAAGAAAAGTACACGGAAGTGGTGGCATGGGCTATGAAGGCAGTGCTTGCTCAGGCAGCAAGGATGGTGAGCTTGGGTGAGCCAGAGGAAGTTACAGTGTCAGAGAAGTGGGTGGGCTCAGCACTACCTGGCCCAATTCAAGACTTGGCCAATGAACTGCCGATGACTGAGTCACCAAGCAAGGAGCAAGAGTCTGTGTTGAGCACAGGTCAGAAATGGAAGGTGAGTAGTACCTTTGGTGCAGTTAGCCGGAAGCTAATGCCACTTAGCATGTCTCCAGCTGGGTGGTAGTGGATGAGAAGAAGGATGAAGATGATGAGATCATTGAGGTCATCACTCTGAAGCCCTCCAGAGCAAAGGCAGGCTCAAAGACAGTCATGCATGACTCTCTGTGTGACCTGTGCCAACGCAGTAGAAGGAAGTGCACCAGGCTACTGGGTCACACCTGTGACTTGTACGTCAGGCTCAAGATGAAGTGTGGGAAGTTGAAGGGGAAGGGAGCAAAGCTGAAGAAGGATATGGCACTGGTCCTGGGTTCCAAGGTAAAGAGAAAGGAGAAGGGACATCCAAGGCCAGGTAAGAATTCAATTTCCAAACCTGTAAGTCTGCTTCTAATCATCTTTTCAGTGTGAAATAACACCTGCATGGTAATTTCCATTTGTAAGGTACTGGTCATCTTGTCCTCCCGAGTAGAGGCAAAGGTATCCAACTTCTTTGGATTCTCCCCATTGCCTGAATCCGATTCCCACCAAGAGGACAATGATGTGATGCCCTACAAGAAGGCAAAGACTTTGAATCCAGCTACCCATGCTGCCATCAAGATGATGAAGCTCATGCTTCTTACAATGAGGACTAAGATGCACAGAATGCTCAGATTCCTAACCAAGCTGCAAGCCCATGTGAAGGTAGCCGAAACATACATTACCTCACAACAGCTGGAAATAGAGGAGATGAAGGCACTTTTGGAGCTGCTGTAAGGGTGCCCATCGTCTACCTGTAAATAGTGTAACCCATCGCATACTTGTATTTTGTTTGAATCCCAAGTGTGTCCATGTCTGTGTTCATGTCTGTATCTGAGTGTGACCCCTAAGTAAAGGTAAAAATGTAATATAAGAAGGTAGTAGTAAAGGGAAAGAAACAGAAATGTAACAGGAAACAACACTGGGTTGCGAAATGCCACTCGTCTTATCTTCCTTAATCATCTATTGCATCTATTCTTGCACAGGTACCAAAAGTCTATGTTGGATCACACCAGAATGTTAAAAGACAATTGGTAACAATATGTGCACATCTCATTGCATGTTCAAATGTGAATATCTAGGTGGTAAGTTTGTCAAGACACTGATGGGGAAACAAAGATGAATATGTTTTTGTCTTTTTGTCTTTTGTCTGTTTTTTTTTAGTATGATGAGGGAAATGGAGATGAAGTACTTCTATGCATCAATGCAGGAGATAATTGAAGAATACAGAGTCACTGGAAAAATACTGGGGTGAAACAGAGAGCACCAGCTAAAGCCCGGGATTGAATGGATATGAATATGGTAAAATGAAATCATCTGAGTTTGGTCATGCTAGTCATCTTAGACTGTCTCTTTTTCATTCTCCTCATATTCAACATCTTCCTCAGTGTCATGGTCGTCTAGTTCCTTGTCATCCAATCTAGTTAATTCCATGACTGGGATAATGATCTTTTCTCTTGAAAAGTAAGGCAGCAATTGAAAGGCTGTGTACCTGAGTCTCAAGATCAACCTGTCCAACTTTGCCAGCAAGTATGATCTTCTAGTAGTCCTTTGTAGAACCACCATTGGATCCAAGTACCTCGGCTTCATCTTCTGGTTCAACTCCTTCTCGACCCAAGTATTCTGAACTAGAACAAGACTGCCCAGCTGGAAGTTGTGGTCTCAGATCCAGTTCTTGAGATGCACCTCAAAGTGTTTGATGGACACAAACCATGATAGGAGGACTCTTTTCCAGATAATGTCTATATCTTCTACCTATTTTTGAAGTTGGCAGGCACATCAAGAGATCAGGTCACACTTGAATGTGGAATCAGTGTCTGGCGTAGGAATGAGAAAGGTTGCCTCTGCTAGATCAAATGGAAATAGGAGCTCAATGCCATGGACCATGAAGTACAACAAAAGTCTGATAGACTTTAGGATAGTTACCCGCTCTGCCCAGAAAACAGAGTGAGCTGCTGATGACCAGCAAGCTTCTCCCTCCAGGTACTTTTAATGATGGCCTCCTGGACATCAAAGTGATGCCATTCAACCATGCTATTCACCTGGGAATTGTAGGAAGAGATCCAGATATGATGTATGCCATACCAGTTGGCAAGTATATCAAGCGCCTGTATATAGATGGGACCATTGTCAGTAACAAGCTCAGTAACAGCTCCCCAATGGCAGAGGATGTCTTTGAAAATAAAAAACACAAGTGTGGATGCATTTTTGGATCGCAACATCTGCCACTTTGGATATGCAGTAAGTGCATACTGGACCTGGATGATAAAGTGATAACCACCAGATTGTAACATCACCATAGTATTGATGTAGGCTTTGTAAAACAACCCTCCTATGACTGGCACTGTAGGTGGGATGTGCAGCTTCTTTGTCTGCTGGATCTGGCACTCATGGCAGGTCTTGGTATACCATTTGATGTCATTGACCAACATGGGCCACCAAAAATGCAGCAGTAAGTGAGTGCAGACAGAGAACATACCCTTATGACCAAGGTCATCATGAGCCTTTCGGATGAGTCCATATCGATGCTCAACTGGGACAATAAGTTGATGATGCCCATGTGATTCCTGATAGTACAAAGAACTGTTGAGAAAGAAGTGGGTGGCAGCATTGACGAAGGAGGTGAACTTTGTATCTGCAAGATCAGGGAGGCAAACATGGGAATCAAGAAACTTGTGAATCTGGTTGACCCAGATATCTTTAGTGACTGCCTTTGGCGAACACAATAGCTCCAGGTCACCTTTGTCAGATTCAGGTGAGAAGAAGAAAATGGAAATGAATCTGGTAGGTGGGACATGAGTAGAGTGCCTGGAGATGTTAGTCAACCCACCAGGTAGAAACAGGTGGTCATTGAGTAGGGAAACAGAGAAGGAGTAGGTATTGTCCAACCAATTCTCGAAATCATCTATCTTGGGAAGGTCATTCTTGGATGGTGGATGATGAGAGAGTCCATCTGCTCTGGTGTGATGGGTAGTAGAGATGTGAATGAGATGAAAATTGAATAACAAAACACCTGTGATCCATTGATTAATGGTTGCATTTGACTAGAGGTCAGGATTATCGATTATTCCCTTGACATACTTGGTGTCCATCTCCACTGTTAAATTAGCAATCCTGAAGATAAAGATCTGAACTGCCTGAAGAGCCCAGAACAACCCATAGAGCTTGAGCTTGGCTTGGAAATACTGGCTCTTGACATCAGTCAGGGTCAGTAATCCGAAGCAATTCAGATATTATTTTTCATCATCCCCTTCTTGTGACAAAATATATCCAACTGTGATCAAGGAGGTATCGACAGTCAGAATAACTTCCCATCCAGATTCATAGTCCAAATGTCGCAGTGCAGGGGAGAGACAGATCGTGTTCTTTAGATGCTGCATTGTAACTCTGTATAGTTCCTTCCATGTGAATGGAACTCCTTTCCAGGTCAAATTGACCAACAGCTGGGCAATGGATGCAAAGTCCTTGATAAAAATTTGAAGGACTCCACACACACCTAGGGATCTATGCACTTGAGTGATGTTCTGGCATTCTAGCCAGTTGTAGATTTTCTGAACCTTCTTATCATGGGAGATGTGACCATCAAAGGTGCACTTGTGGCTGATGATAGTAGCATCTGATGCAGTGAGAACAAACTTCTTGGCAGACATGGTGACATTAACAATCTTCAACCACTGTAGTATGCAATAAACATTCTACCAGTGCTCCCATATGAAGTGCTGAATCTGCAGGTTCTCCAAAATGGTCTCATAAGTGCCATCCAGATCCTGGTATTGACTCACAACTCCTTTGACTGGGAGATCATTGATGAATGGGTAGGTGAATTGGGGAATCTTGCCTTGCAGAATGAACAAGATGTTGGCCTGATATATTTGCACCACATTCATGTATCCCATCAGGACAGTGATGAGATGATGGGAACCCATGAGATTGCTGAAGGTAGTAAGATCCTGGAAATCTTGGTAGAGAGGTTGCTGGTTGTATCCAGCAAAAAGATTTATCATCCCGTATACTGCATATCTGGCAAACAACTCTGTGAAGTGCTCAATGGAGGGGTCGAGGAGTCATGGATTGTGACAGCATTGAGGGGCTGCAGGTTGTGGATGAGGCAAAGGAATTTACCATCCCCCTTGAGGACACAGAACCATCGGGAATGGTATGCAGATGTGGACAGTTTGTAGATCTCAAATGCAATCCAGTCTTTGATGATTTTTACCGTCTCAGTTCACATAGCAGGGGGAACAGAGATATTGCATAATACCCATGAAGTATGGGGTACCATTGGAATTTTCACAGGTGGGAAGTATTTCAGGTCCCTGCGACCATGCTTGAGCAGCATTCAGGTAAAAGCCATTTCTTGCTTGCACACAATCCAGTGCATGAGTTCAAGTTCTTCTGGCCAGAGCCAGTTTGCAGGATCTAGATCAAGGGTGTCAGCTCTTTCCGGAGTAAAACGACTTCCAGAAATAAAGTCTGGTGGATGTATAGGTAATGGTATCATTCTGGTGAGCAGATTGTCTGGTAATGATCGTGTGACTTGGAACTCCTCATCCACAGGAGTGAGCACTGATCAGACCTTCTTTGTCACTGGCTTGTATGCCAGCACATGGGAATCAGTATCATACAAATAAATGGAAGAAAAAACATCTGCAGTGTCCGGATTCAGAACAGTTTGAGTAGAGGAAAGAAAAGCATAGTCTGAAGAAGGCGAAATTGGTCCAATAGACAATGGGGGTAAGTACATATATGAAGGGGATGAGAAAAGTGATGGTGCAAAATGTTTATCGAGAATGGATAGAAATGGATTGGGAATAAAAGAAACAATTAGGCAATTGTAATCTCTCCTGACAGTAGTCAGATCATTGAAGTCTAAAAACCCATTTCCACTACTGATTGGTGGCTATTGCACTACTTATTTTCATGGCAACATAGGCAGCCTTCTGTCCACAATCAGGTCAATAACATGATTTCTGGTATTTGAATTGTGGAGAGTAATTGTCTGCAATCCATCTGGGAAATCGTCAGTAGTAGCGCTCATTAAACAGTGGAATAGTTGCCCAAGCAACAGGTCAAAGTTAGCATGTGCCAAGATTTGCACTTGTACCATTACTTTGCCCACATCGAGATCCAACACAAGATTCTCAAGGATGCTGACGATGATATTGATGCTGGTATTTGCTAATGACATCCTCATGATATGGTCAGATTAGATTGACAACCTGAGGTTCTCCCATATATGCTTGGGCATCACAATAATCTCTGAACCTGAATCCAGAATGCCTTGGATGACATACCTGGAACTCCTAACCTTAGCATCTACCATCCAAAGGGGTAGGCTATGGTGCATGATGATGAGCCCTTTGTCATTTCATAGGACCTGATTACTAAAGTCATGGCCAACAGTGTCTGGGTCCAAACTGGACAGCTCATTCACCTGAACAATGTTAGCAGATGTGTTGGTGACCCTCTTGACCATGGTAAGATCCTGAAATTGCTTTCTAAACTAAGAAGATATGGTAAACAAGTTTTTCACTAGTACTAGAACAGTGGTGTCCAGTACCTGATCCAATACTTGTTGTGGTGCCACCTTGTTCTCAAGTGGAAACAAGTATTTAAACTGTGTGGAAGGAGCAAATGGTTGGTTAGTATTGAGCATGCAGGAGGGAAGGTTACTCTAATCTCCCAGTCGAGTAAGGGCAGATCCAGGTTGTGCCAATAATAATGCGGTGGTGGTTGTATTGTGTAGTTTGATATATGGGGCTGATGTCGATGGCTTGGGGCGAGATGAGAATGATGAGATCACCTGAATGGTTTTCTGAAGCTCAGGAGAGAGGAGCTCCTCTGACACAGTGGTAGCTCTGGGATCTGGTCTCTTCCAAGGTGGCATGTGAACCTTGTTGAACCAGATACATTTGTCCTTGTCCTTGGCTGCTCTATCTGCCTGAAAGCTGGCCCAAGCCTGGAGAAAGTAAGGTTTAAACTTGTCATCAGTGTCCTTGGAATCACTTTCCTGTTCCTTCATCAAGACAAATGCAGATAGATCAATGTCCAGTATCATGGGTGTTTCCAGATACAAGGCAAAAAGGGTGCCAGCTGTGACATGTGGTGGTGGATCTCTAGCAAATGCAGTTGAAGCACTAGCAGAGATTGATGGTTGGTTACCCTGACCAATACCTAGCATATAGTCAACTGCATCTTTGAGACACCTGCCTCCTGTAACACACAGGATCTCAAATTTGTCCAACATGTAGAGTCTGCTGTCCAGTTCCTGAACCACTTTTCCTGTGTTTAAATACTCCATGCAGACCGCATATATATGGGTAAAATGTCCAGCCCCTCCACAGAACTTGTACAGGGGTGGTGGATGTGTTGCCTGCACAGCTTCTATCTTGATACTCATTGCTGGATTGAATGCTGGGTGAAACACCAGGGCCTACCTGAGGCTGGACAGGTGTTTAACTAGTAAACCTATTGGTCAAGCACAGATGGGTTGATGGAAGAACTCCAGAAGGACAAGACTGGGGGGCCAGTCGCAGTCTACCTGGAGATTTATATACTATCTAGGGTTTGTACATGTTTGATACTATACAGTATCTATACATAGTAGATAGCAGTGCATATGAGTCATAGGTAAGTCATGACGAGTCATAACTGGGTCCAAGCATAGCCATAGGGTAGTGCGAGGCTGTGGCATGAGTCATAAGCAATTATGGTGAGTCAGAGATAAGCATAGCCATAGAACATGAGGCATAGGGCTGTGCGCATGAGTCAGCATGAGTTATAAATAAGGAAGTGACTCATAGATAAGAGATAAAAGATAAGAGACATGTTATGAGGTATGGCTGTGCATGGCTGTATGCATGCCAGCAAGGCTTGTGAAGAAGTGATGTGAGCATGGGCACATGATGTCATGTGCTGTCATGTGATGTTATGTGACCAAATAGTCATGTATTCATAGTTGAATGAGTGGTTAAGGAGTTCAAGTGTGATAGGGGCTATTTAGCAAAAAGCTTTGTAGAAAGCCAAGAAAAATAGGAAAAATAAGGGTAAATACCAGCAGTTGTAACACTACCCCCCTCCTATAAGTCAACTTCCAGGTGACTAAAGGGAAGGCAATCCATGTGTGTCTTCATGGACTGGAGGCCAAAATTGGTAAAGAAGACGAGGAACTCAGCCTGTGCAAGGTGGATTTTATGAAGGACACTGGAGTGTGTACGATGAAAGAGTGTGATAGCTGCCTGAGCTTTGGTTAAGTGATCCAATGGTTCCCAAGTATGATCTTCCTCAATGTATTCTTTCCAATGGACCAGATATTCAAGACATTGTCCCTTGAAACATGAATCAATGATGTGATCTACTTCATATTCCTTTTCTTATTCCTCTGTGACCAGCACAGGTCCGGGTTTAAAGGAAGGTTGACCATTAAGGTGCTCCTTGTAAGGGCAGACACAAGAGATATTGACAACAGGATGGATTCTTATAGTTTGGGACAAATGTAGCTTTATTGTATTGCTACCAATCAAGTCAATAATGAAATAAGGTCCAATCCAGTGTTTTGTTAGTTTTTTAGAAGCATGAGTTAGTTTAAGATTAGTTGTTGAAAGCCAGACTTCATCTCCAATGGAGTATTCAGGGGCGTCAGACCAGTGATGATTCACCTGATCTTTCATATGAGCTTGTGCTTTGATAAGGTTATTTTTAATTTGGGTAAGCATGTCTTGCATCTCAGATGCAAAGATATCAGCAACTGGTGCTTTTACTTCACACTGTTCAAAGTCCATTTTTGGAACATAGGACCAAGTGATGTCAAAGGGAGACTTCTGTGTAAAAGTTTGCTTCTTTGAGTTGTATGAGAATTGTGCCATGGGGAGCCAGTCAGCCAATGAATCCTGTTTTTTGGCAGTAAATGTTATGAATGATATATTCTCATACCTCTATGTTCATTGGACTTAACGTTTTCCATGTATAACAACAGACAATCTTATCTTTTATCTTATCTTCCTATCACTCACCCTAATCTCATGCGTCATAGTCATCTCACCTCTTCACTCCATTTCACACACGAGACTTCTCATCTTCCCTGTTTCACATCTTCATGTTTCACCTTTTCACAGAAGCATTTGATCACGCTTCTATTCCATTCCTTTAATACATATGTTTCACACATGTTATGCTTCTCTTCCATTCTGCCACACTGCATGTTGGCCTCACTTGTTTCACTTCCATTTCACCCTATGCCCTTTCCCCTTTCATTCCTGAATCGTTAGATATGTTCACAACATATACATACCTCCAGTAGGTACTTAAGGCTCAATGCCACCACCAGAGAACTCCAGTCTAGTTCTCTTGGTGTTTCTCCTAAGCACTATAAGAAGGACTCATACTTGGCCTGACAAGCCTATTCTCACATTGCTCTCCATCCAGTCCAAGTTACTTTTGGCAACCTAAGGGAGCTACACTCTAGGGTTGTTTTATTAGAACTAGATTCCACATCTACCCTTACCTTGCCAACCTCGACACGACTCGTTCTCATGTGACACAAGTGCATCATAACAAGAAGGATCACTCACACCTAGCTTATGGTAGAGCTAGTGCCGATCACTTTCCACCATTCTCTTCTCTCTTTCCCATCTACTTCGGGTCCACCCAGCCCATCTAACTCCTTGTATGTAGCCTTGGCAGAAGTAGCTGGACCTAGTACTCATGAAGTAGCAGATACTTTAGAGTATACAGCCTTGCCAGTGGAATCGGTAGATCTACAGGGCGTGGAAGAGACCCCACCACCATCACCATGTTTGCTCTCTGCAGCAACACAATTCTTAAGGCTATTAGAAGTGGACTTACAACTGTCCGACTTTCGCTACACTTCAGACGACAAGATAGACAGAGCAGTAACAGTCGCCCTCACCCTGAAACACCAAGGCCTACCTGAGGCTGAGATGGGTGTTTAACTAGTAAACCTAGTGGTCAGGCGCAGATGGGTTGATGGAAGAACTCCAAGAGGACAAGACTGGGGGGACCAGTCGCAGTCTCCTTGGGGGTTTATATACTATCTAGGGTTTGTACATGTTTGATACTATACAATATCTATATAAGGTAGATAGCAGTGCATACAAGTCATAAGGCGGTGCGCGGCTGCGGCATGAGTCATAAGCAATCATGGTGAGTCAGAGATAAACATAGCCATAGGGCATGAGGCATAGGGCTGTGCGCATGAGTCGGCATGAGTCATAGATAAGAAGGTGACTCATAGATAAGCGATAAGAGATAAGAGATAAGAGACATGAAGTGTGTCATGTGGCATGGCTGTGCATGGCTGTGCACATGCCAGCCAAGAAGTGATGTGAGCATGGGCATATGATGTCATGTGATCAAATAGTCACGTGTTCATGGTTGAACGAGTGGTAAGGAGTTCAAGTGTGATAGGGGCTATTTAGCGAAATGCTTTGTAGAAAGCCCAGAAAAATATGGATAAATATGGAATAAATAGGGGCAAATACCAGCGGCTGTAACACACTCTAAAATTAGGAGGCCCTGACAACTCATCCACAGTGAAAATATCCCAGCACTCAAAGGCAGACGATCTATCCATAGATCCAAATGACCTCATATTCAGCCCAAGGAATGATACCTTAGCCGTTCACTCTTGTCCCTCACTCCAAGAAGTATCCCATGTATTTCACTCTGAAGAAGAACCGCAATGTGGAGAAGTAAGAGAGCTATCCCCACTAAATCTCCTTATTCCATCACCGTCTGCAGAATCTAGCCATAAAGGGAAGAAACATGATGAAGAACTAGAGGAAGTAATACTGGAATTAAAGAAGCCAGTTAAAAGGAAAAAGAAAGTTTATCCACAGATCCATAGGGCTAAAGGTGGAGAGCTCACAGACTTTACATGAATCAAATTACGAAACTTTAAATCTCTACACAAACCAGAATGCTACCGTACCAAGTAGAGAACCTGTTCCCATCATATTCATAACTATCAATCAGATTTTGAGTGACGGAACCATCTCATGGGAAAATAAGATTGTAGCCATCCTCTAGGAATTCAATGAATGAATGACAAACATCAACAACCTTACCAATGAAGTAGCCATACTCACAAACAATAACAACCGACTAACGACAGAAGTAACAGCACTCTCTGCAGCAAGAGCTGGTGGAGGAGCAGCAGCAGAAGGAACATCAAGGTGAGTAGAAGTATTTGCAGACCCAGGAGAGTACAATGGATCAAAAGCAAAGTTTGAAAAATGGTGGGCCAAAATGAAAGCATGGCTCTTAGTAAATTTGGATACCATCGCCCCTAACTCCTACGAGGCAGTCATCTCTGTCCTCTCTTGCCTAAAAGAAGCAAAGGCAGGCAGTTTCACCCAAACAATGCTAGTCCAGGAAAGGCAGTATGACTGGCCAACCCTAATAGATGAATTGGAAGAGCTCTTTAGAAGCACCAACCAAAAGGATTGGGTGTGCGCTCAGTTAAACAAATACTACCAAGGAGATGCACCCACGGATAACTTCATCATCTGATGGGAAGCACTATATCAACAAGCAAGTATTGACCCCTTGCATGCATGTGAGTTACTTGAAAAGAACACACGAGAAGCAATTATCACTCAAATATTCAGAGAAGGCAATTGCTGAATCTCTCCCACCCTCTATCTCCATGAAATAAGAAGCATAGAAATGGCACAAGAGTCCCTTGACTTTATCAGGGGCAGGACTCAGAAACATGCATCAGTGCCACAAAGAAAAGATCTGAATGCCATGAACATTGGAGCTACCAACAAGGGCTGCTACAATTGCAGAAAAGAAGGACACTTTACCAAGAATTGTCCAAAGCCAATCATCGCCTGTCCCTCCTGCAAGTGGCTGGGAGGACAGCACAAGAAGGGCTGCAAGAAAGGAGACAGCTGTCAAGCACACAAGGTGAATAGGTCCTGGAATGACAGAAAAAGCACCGCAAGTAGTGATGATGAATGTGAGGTCCACAAGACCTCAAAAGGAAAAGGAAAGACACAAAACTTTTCAAAGTCTATTAAAGGTATAAATTTCAAAGAAGCTACCACCTGGTTCAAGGATCAGAAGGCTATCTGAAAGAAGTCAGGAAAAGCTTGAACCCAAAGAACTTATCTGGGTGTTCCGAGGATTCTTTCTCCAATAAGTATTCTCCCCTTCTGGTTGAGGAGTCAGATGATGATGACTCAGCTGGATCTCCTACATCTACCTACATGTCAGGGGAGTCTCCTAGTGAGCTCAGCAGGGACGTTAAACCTGTGCTTAATTCCCCTAAATCAAAGAAAAAAAAGTCGTTGAAACCTCATCCTTCAGTTACCTTCTCCCTCTCTAAAATCCCAGAAGAAGCCTTTGTATATAACATTAATCCCACAAGGAAAATCACATTAGCAATCGCAATCACTCCCCTTTCCACATGCCACCCCCTCACAAAAGTTGACACTCTGCTTGATAGTGGCACAAACACAATCTTTATCGATAGATCTTGGGCGGAGAACTTGAAACTTCTGCTCAACAAATTAAGACATGCTATTCTTGTATTTAATATGGACAGAACTAAGAACTCTGCTGGTAATATCACACACTCAGTGGATTTAATGATAGAGTACCAGGGTCACCGCGAAAAGGTTACAGCCGAAGTAACGGACCTTGGAAAGAACACTCTTATCCTCGGATTCTCTTGGCTTAAATGCCACAACTTGGAAATAGATTGGGTCAAGGGTACAGTACAAATGACATGTTGCCCAAGGCACTGTCACGCCCTCCAAGACAAACCCGTCTTTGTCTGAATGATTGAAAAAGAAGAGGAGGACATCCAATATCAAATACATGCAACTATCTGCGCCCTAGAGGAAAAGAAAAAGACAGAAGAAACTGCAGAGCAACTTGTTCCCCCACAATATGTATCATGATTATTTAAAAGTGTTTAGCAAAACCGAATCTGAAAGGATGTCAATCAGAAAATTATGGGATCATGCCATCGACCTAAAAGATACATTTGAACCTAAGAAAGGTCATATTATCCCTCTATCTGCACAAGAATAGGAGGAAGTCACTGCTTTTCTAGATGATCAGCTGGCTAAAGGATATATTTGTCCCTCCAAATCCCCTCAAACCTCACCAGTATTCTTCATCCCTAAGAAAGACAGCAAGAAGTACATGGTACAGGACTACCACTACCTAAATGAACACATGGTTAAGAACAACTACCCACTGCCCTTAATCTTACAGCTTGTGGATAAGCTCAAAGAAGCAAAACTATTTACGAAAATGGATTTTAGATGAAGCTACAACAATGTCCATATTAAAGAAGGTGATGAATGAAAGGCCGCTTTCATCTGCTACAAAGGAGCATTCAAACCCCTAGTCATGTACTTCAGGCTATGCAACTCCCCTGACACTTTCCAAGCTATGATGAATGAAATCTTTGCCAATATGGAAGACGTAATCATGGTCTACATTGACAACCTTATAATATTCACCAAGATAGATGATCAAGATGAACACGATAGAATCATGTGCAAAGTATTGCAGAGATTAACAGAAAAGAATCTCTTCCTCAAATCTGAAAAATGCTTCTTCTCCAAAAAGGAAGTCAAGTTCCTCAGCATGATGGTCAGTGTCAATGGAATCAGAATGGATGACTCAAAGGTTTGTGCTATCTTGAAATGGCCAGAACCAAAAACAGTTAAAGGAGTCCAAAATTTCCTCAGCTTCACCAACTTCTATTGAAGGTTCATCAAGGACTATGCTCAGTTCACATGTCCCTTAAATAATCTATTAAAGAAAGATAAACCCTTCGCATGGAAAAAAGCACAGCAGATTGTATTTGACATGTTCAAAGAATATTTTACCACAGCACCCGTGTTGGCTTTTCTGGACATTGATTGTCAATTCTGCTTAGAAACCAACACCTCTGACTATGCCACAGGGGCTGTACTATCTATATTAAAAGAAGACAAGTGGCACCCAGTTGCCTTTTCCAGTCATAGCATGATGCCCACCGAGCACAACTACCCCATTGCCAATAAAGAAATATTGAGCGTTATCAAAGCATTGGAGCTCTGGCGATACTATCTGGAAGGTTCTCAACACCAGTTTGAAATCTGGACATGCCAATTTGCAATATTTTATGAAGTCTCAGAATTTAAATTGCAGACAAGCCCAATGGTGGCAATGTGTCTCACAATTCAATTACCTGTTCATTTACAAGCCTGGCACTACTAACATTAAAGCCGATGCACTCTCTAGAAGAGAAGATCATATAATCGGCATGGAACATGACAATGAGGGAATCACAATGATTCCACTGGAGCAGATACGGACCATCCTGGTCGCAATCCATGATGAAGGTGAACAAATCCTACATTCTATTAAGAAGAAGATATACGTGCTCAAAGAGAGTGAAGTTAAGGAACTATGTTAGAAGCATGGAGTATGCTGTGTTGATGAAGTGTTATGAAACCAAGAAGGAAAAGTCTTCGTCCCTGATGACGAACCCATCCACTTATCTATTATAAATACATGTCACAACTCTCCAGTCGCTGGTCACCCCAGTTATGAAAAGACCCTAGAACTTCTCAGGAGAAGCTACTGGTGGCCCAACATGACTATATACATAAAAGATTATGTTGCTCGATGTGATTGCTATGTATGTGCACATGAAGGGAGGAAACAAGGCCCTGGAAGGCACATTAATCCCATTCTCTATTCCAGACAGTCCCTGGCAGGACATCTTTACTGATTTCACTACCAATCTTCCCTCCTCTGGTGGCTTCAACTCCATCCTTGTTGTTGTAGATTGGTTCTCTAAGGAAACTGTATTTATCCCATGTAACAAAACAGCCACAGTACTGAACACAGCTAAATTATATTTGCACCATGTTTGGAAGAACCACAGACTTTCCCAGTCAATTGTATCAGACTGTGGCCCACAGTTTGCTTCCCAAGTTATGCAAGATATTTGCAGACACCTCAGCATTAAATCTAAATTATCCACTGTACACCACCCACAAATAGATGGACAAACAGAGCACATAAATAGAGACCTCCAGCAGTATCTCTGCATGTTCTGCACAGAAAAGCAGAAAGAATGGTCGGACTGGCTTCCAATCACCCAGTTCTTATATAATTCGAAGATCTCGGCATCTTTAAAGAAAACCCCATTGAAAGTCACACATTTGTATGTCCCCCATATGAATGTGGAACAACGTGTCTCCAAAGTGCCAGCTGCTACGGAGTTTGCCGATTTAATGAGCAAGACTTTGGAGGAAACAAGAAATAGTCTACAGGCTTCGCAGTAGTGAATGAAAACTCAGGCAGATAAATACCAGTCTGAAGCTTCACAATATCAGGTTGGAGATAAGGTCTGGTTGGCCACAGACAACCTGCACTTGATGTGCCAATCTAAGAAGTTAACGGAATGATGACTAGGCTCCTTCTCTATTTTGAAACTCATGGGCCCCAATGTGGTTAAGCTTAGACTTCCCAGGGGCATGAAAATCCATAATGTTGTGAATATCTCTTGGGTCAAACCCTACAAGGAAAGGCTGCCTGGTCAGCCCATTGTCCGGCCCAGTCTGGTTGACATTACCGAAGACCGCAAAGAAGTTCACAAAGTAGATTATTTGGTTGATTCCCGATTGAAGGAATGCTGCCTCGAATATCTGATACATTGGAAAGGCTTTGAAGAGACAGATCATACATGGAAACCCCTCAGGAATCTTTCTGGCGCTCAGGACACCATCTGTGAATTTCACATTCTTCACTCAAATGCCCCATGAAAACTGTCTATGGCCTTCGCCCAGTCCGAGAAATTATTTAATCCATACATGAATTATACTGAGTGCAAGTCACCACTCTTGAATTGCCTGAAAGTCGATCCCTAGACAGGGGGTAGTGTTACAAATGGTATATTCTCATACCCCTATGTTTATTGGACTTAATGTTTTCCACGTATAACCACAGACAATCTTATCTTTTATCTTATCTTCCTATCACTCACCCTAATCTTGTGTGTCATAGTTGTCTCACCTCTTCACTCCGTTTCATACACGAGACTTCTCATCTTTCCTGTTTCACATCTTTATGTTTCACCTTTTCACAGAAGCATTTGATCACGCTTCTATTCCATTCCTTTAATACATATGTTTCACACATGTTATGCTTCTCTTCCATTCTGCCACACTGCGTGTTGGCCTCACTTGTTTCACTTCTGTTTCACCCTATACCCTTTCCCCTTTCATTCCTGAATCATTAAATATGTTCACAACATGTACATACCTCCAGTAGGTACTTAAGGCTCAATGCCACCATCAGAGAACTCCAGTCTAGGTTTCTTGGTGTTTTCCCTAAGCACTATAAGAAGGACTCATACTTGGCCTGACAAGCCTATTCTCACATTGCTCTCCATCCAGTCCAAGTTACTTTTGGCAACCTAAGAGAGTTACACTCTAGGATTGTTGCAGTAAAGAGCTATAAGTATTGTTGTAGATTGTGATTCATTTGTTCTGTTTGTCCATCTGTCTATGGATGAAATACAGTGAACAACTTTGGCTGGATACTAAGTCATTTGCATAGATCCTTCATGACCTGCAATGCAAATTGCAGGCCACGATTTGAAACAATGGATTGTGGAATGCTGTGGTTTTTCCAAACATTATGTAAATATAGACAAGCTGTATCCATAGCCATGACCATTTTGTTGCATGGAATGAATTCAACTTCTTTAGAGAATCAGTCAATGATTACGAGAATAGAATCAAAATCATTTGACAGGGGAAGATCCGTGGTAAAGTCCATGGTGATATCAACCCAAGGCATATTAGAAATATCTAAAGGTAAGAGTTTGCCTGCCAGGACAGTATTAAATCCTTTGAAGTGTGCACACCTCGCACAGCGAGATACATAGTCCTTGACTAGTGTTGGCAATCCAGGCCAAGTGTAGCTTCATTGGATAAGGTCTAATGTCTTGTCTATACTGGGGTATCCTACAACCGGTGTGTCATGATGAAGTCCAAGGATTTCCATGTGAAGATCCTGATCTTCAGAAACATAAATACATTCATGTGAATCTTTCCACAATATACCTTCATCGGCTTCAAGAGTGATATGATATACCTTTTGTAGCTTCACTATCTCCGATTCTTTAAGTAGATGTGTGGCTTGTCTGATATGATCAAGTATTGCTTCTGAATCAGTAGTCACTGTGACAATCATTGAGACAATACTCTCAGGTGCAATTATGATCACATTCCTGTTATCATTATCGATACTGATAGTGTGATCTTCTCGTCAAGATAAGGCATCAGCCTTTCTCATTGTTGCTCCTGACTTGTGAAGCCATAAGTGGTCAAACATACTCAAATAGAGAGACCACTGAGCTTGTCTATGATTAAAATCTTGTCATTTCATAAACCATTGTAGGTTGGCATGATCATTTCAGATTTCGAATTTGTGGCAAGCTCCTTCAAGGTAGTGACATCATTGTTTTAGACTGTGGATAATGGATAGCATTTCTTTATCTGCTACTGGGTAATTCCATTCTTCTTTAGTCATAGAATGTAATGTGAATGTGACAGGATGCCATTTGCCATCTTTTTCTATAGAGAGCACTGCTCCTGTAATGTAATCAGATGCATCTGTTTCCAGACAGGGCTGTATATCACTATCTGCATAAGCAAGTATAGGTATAGTGGTAAATGCTTGTTTTAAAGTGTCAAATGCCTTCTGACAAGTTTTATTATTCCAGATGAATGGTTCGTCCTTCTTCATCAGATCCATCAGAGATCTAGCAATCTGTGTCTAGTCTTTGATAAATCTTTAGTAGAAGTTGGCTAAACCTAAAAAGCTTCTAACACCTTTAACGTTGATAGGTACCAGCCACTCCTAAACAGCTTGGACTTTCGAGTTGTTCATCTTGATACCATCATGAAAAATGTACATGCCAAGAAATTCTACATACTTCTTTGATACTAAAGGTACACTTCTCTGGTTTGGCGAAGAGGTCATTATCTTCTAGTCATTGTAGTACTTTTGTTACAAGTCATTCATGAATTTTGACATCAAGAGATTTCATAAAGATTATAATGTCATTAATGTAGACTTCGACTTCTGGCATATCAGTGAAGATTTTACTCATCATGGTTTGGAAGGTGGCGGGGGAGTTGCAAAGCCCGAAGTACATGACAAGGGGTTCGAAATGTCCTCAATGACAAACAAATGCTATTTTCCATTCATCACCTTCTTTGATGTGTACGTTGTTGTATCTCCAATGTAAGTCTATTTTAATAAACCGTTTAGCTCCTTACAACTTGTCAACAAGCTGCGAAATGAGTGGAAGTGGATAGTTGTTCTTAATGGTGTACTCGTTGAGATAATGGTAATCCTATACCATGTATTTCTGACCATCTTTCTTTGGAACAAAGAATACAGGAGATGTTTGTGTGAATTTAGAAGGGCAAATATATCCTTTCTTTAATTGATCCTCAACAAAGTCCATGACTTCTTGTTGTTCTATGACAGAAAAGGGAATCAGTCAACCCTTCTTTGCCACAAATGATTCTTTCAAATAAATAGCATGGTTCCAAGGTTTTCTTAATGGCATCTGTTCAGAGTCCTTCATGAATATTTTTAGAAAGGAGTGGTAGACTTTAGGTACTAAGTCTTCTGCTGAATCCTTCTTTGGAGGTTCATTGATCTCTGTTTCTATTTTTATGATATGGATGCAATGAAGAGATTCTCGTTCATCATCATACATGTCATCTATCCATGCAGTATAACAGAGAGAAGCACATTGATCAGAGCAACATGTCATATGAACTTCTCCTTTTTTCCAATCTATATCAAGGTTGTGCTGCTTTAGCCACATATATCCAAGAATCATTTGATTCTTTGCGAGGTCCATAACTTCAGCTTTTAATTGTTCAATATGTTCCTGATAGTTGACAATTATATCCATACTATGAGTGATGGAACCTGCAGAGTTCTGTGTACTATCCACATTATAAACTGGAATTGGTCATTCTAATTTTGTCATGGGGAGGTGTAACTCATGTGCAAATTTTGCATCTATATAAATAGCATTAGCTCCAGAGTCTAAGAGAGCTATAGCAGAGTTAATGGATTCTTTTCGATTAGCAGGAGCAATAGAAATATCCAAGTTAATCTCTCTAGGGTTCAGAGAACATACCCATCATTCTTCGAATGGTTCTGGGGTTTGCAAGGGGGAAGTGAAATTAAGCATTAGTTTAGAGCCCTGACTGAGCTTTAGTCTTGCTAGAGACCCCACTTGGCTATGAGACAAGTGTGTGTTATTACTAGGCAAGTTAGTAGAATAAGAGTTAGTAACAAGAGATGCAGTATCAGAATAAACATCCAGATCATTCACTCTGAATCTTGTTTTCCCTTATCATCTGATTCATCTTCAAATGGGACGTAGTCTGGAAACTCTTCTTCTTCTTCTTCTCGAAGAGTGCAGAGTCATCATGCTCGAGAGCAATCCTTATGATGCTTTCCTTGATGCCACTTACACTGATCACATTTAATTGACACTTTTTGACAGTCCTTGATTTGATGGTCCATTTCTTCACAGTTAAAACATCCTTGAGTAATTCTAGACTTCATGTTTTTGAATTTTCTGACTTTCTTGAATGTGGTGGCAGCAACAAGTTCATCATCATTGGATAGCTCATTCTCTGAATCATATCCATATTGGAGTGCATTGACATCCATTGCCATTGGATCCTGATATGATGATTTTCGAGGTGCATTGGACCAACTGGAAGCTGGATGTCCAGAATTTTGTCTACAAAGAAATCTGATCAGCTCTGATTGTTGTCCAACTTGAGCAACCAATTTGAGGTATTCTTCAATATCATCTGTTCGATCTCCATCACAGATGATTTCTTCTCGAATAGATAGAATCATGTTTTGTTCAAGGATGTTGATCATGTGTGTTACACCAATCTTTGATTCCTGGTAATATCTGCAGAACATATCCACAAAATCACAAGCTCTCATTTTTTCAGATTGTTTTAGATTCCAGAGTTTTTCTAGTGTCCAATCTGGCTTTGCAGTCAGACAGAACCAAGCAATGATTTCTACTTCCAACTCTGCCCATGTGTAGAGTTGTCCTTTTTCCAATTGTGAGTCAGCGAATATGAGTGCATGTGGTCCTGTCATTTGTGAGAGAACAGCGACTACAGCATCATATGATCACAGGCAAATTGCTTCTGTGTTCAGTGCAAGCCATGTTTTCATTTTTAACCACTAATCTTCGAACTTTCCAAGTTCTCCTTTGAATTCACCAGGGTCAGCAAATACCTCAACCTTTTTCAAAGGTCTAGGTGTACTAGCTAATGGAATGGCTGCTATCTGAGCATTTGCCTGGTCCAACCCATGTTGGAGAGTTGCTGCTGCCTATTGTAGTCCAGCAGAGTGACTTGTCATTA
The DNA here is from genome assembly GCA_025782845.1 of Boletus coccyginus. NCBI lineage: Eukaryota > Fungi > Basidiomycota > Agaricomycetes > Boletales > Boletaceae > Boletus > Boletus coccyginus. The sequence goes on along the minus strand of JAHZSR010000002.1, from coordinate 953,732 downwards.
GACCAAGCTGTGTGACTAAAAAGGCGAAGCATTCATCTTCTCCTTGTAGGGCATACAGATCTACAAGGAACTGTGTCAAGTTGAAGTACAATGGATTAAATGCCATGGTGACTACTTCTTTTATTTTCTAAGGCATCTTGCCTATTTTCTAATAGAAGTATATGCTATGGGAAGAAAGCTTGCCTTCCATTTGTTTAATGCAGTAACATGTGCCTGGAAGTGCTTCTTTTGTGCTTCAGACAACTTCTTGTGTAGTTGAACTAGATTGAATTTCTTATTGAGGGAATTTGTTATCTGATCCAATTTCCCAAACTACTACTCTGTTTCCTTTTTCATCTGGAAGAGTAATTAGTCCTGGTGGTGAACCAGTACTTAAGGATGAGTTAGTTTCCTCAGTTATGAATGTGTTGTACATGTACCTGTGGGTTTCCATGAACTTATTCTAAAAGTGCTGAGAAAAGTAACAGGCTGCCAAATCACTGATTTGTGTGAATGGTATGTGATGAAAGAACCAATCTATTAGTTCTGCTGAATCAAAATTTCCTGGAAGAGGATCCCAGGAATCTTCTTGAAATGGCTGATTTGCTTCTGGTTCTGTGTCCCAATTAGGGTTTGGTCCCCAATCTTCTTTAGCATCCCAGTCAGTGATATTATCCCAACCAGTAACTACTTCAGCAGGATTTGGATCTTGTTCTGGCTTCAAAAGCTTCTTGAAACCTTCTGCATTGCAAATGATAAGTAACCAACAAGTCAATTGTGCAATGACTTCTTTTCTAATGTCAACCGCAATAGGCTGTCCTTTAGGTATGGCCTGAATAATGAGGTAGAGAAAGAATGCGAGAATAATAGTAGCAAGATAAGTGGCAAATAAAATGATAACCATGAAAAACCACATTTGTTTTTGGATTTTCTAGTCACTTTCACTATCTGTGGTAGGATGGAAAAACCTGCAAATAATTTGAGCAGTTCTTTGCCTGAATCTTCTGACATGTTCACGATGAGAGACCAGTTCTCATGGTGCTTTGAAGTAAGATCCTTCTGATTCTTCTTTAGGTTCTAGTGCAATGATTTCATTTAACACTTGTAGATGGTAGAGTTCATCTCTGAGGCGTGCTTCTGTTAATGAAATGACTTGGTTCTGAAATGGTGTGTATGTCATTTGAGTTCCTTGTCCTTGTCTTTGTTCAAGGGTACCTCCTGGTAAGTTAAGGAGTGTACTTGTTTCTATTTCAGAAGTACTTGTTGAAGATTCTTGATCTTTAGTAATGAATGAGCCACTAATCAACCAATCAGCTGATGTGTTAGCCAGTATAGGTGGAAGTGTTTGATAACCAGGAAGACAAGCTCTGTCGTAAGAAGGTGCTCTGTGTAAGGTTATCTCAATTCTTTGTTCTGAAGTTTCAATCTCTTTTAGAGATTCAGTAAATGAATTGTTAGCTGTGACTGCTTCTGGGGTAGCTGGTTGTCCTCGTGGGTGCAACCAGTGCAAAGGTGAAGTGAATTGTTTGGGAAGGCTGCCGAACAATGAAAAGGAAGAATCTGTTGTTGGTGACAGATTAGTCGGGCATAGTATGAAAGCTCCTTCTTTTTTGATGGGCCTTCTTACTTCTGCTCCTCTTCTAAGAGGGTGTAGTAATGGTGCCGGTTCTTCTGAATGGTTTAGAACTACCCAAAGTGGTTGTTCGAATCCTTCTCTTCTTATGAAGATACCTGCTTGCTGTCCAAAAGGAACTAACAGTTGTTGTACTACAAAGAACCTCAAATTTCTATTAACTCCTCTAATACTGATGATAATGCGCAGGTACTCTAAGTGATCCTTGGGAGTGAAGAGTTCTGAGCCTAGCACATATCCCTGGAATAGGAGTGCAACCTCTATACCACTAACAAGGCAGGTGATTAGCATTAGGAGGAATAGCAATAGCCTCCTGCTGAATCCTATCGAGACCTCGTAACCTGTTCTCAACTCTGTCTCGTGCTCTAAGTACACTAGTCCAATTCTGATCTTATTGAAGTTGAGCAGCAGTCTGGTGATGAGCCAATTCAACTGCCTGATCAAGTACTCCATTGACCTCCAACTGATGGTCAACCTCAACATGAACTGCACTGATCTCAGGTACAAGGATAATCTCTGAATCGCCAGTTTTGGTAACCAGATGAATAGGTGAGTCTGCCAAAAGGATGCAGTTCCAATCTACTGGAACAAGGAGTGGAGTTGGTGAGCGAATGGATGTCACTGGGATGTATTCTGAGCCATCTTGGGGTGAAGTGGAGTATGGGGAGTATCGAGCTGAAGAGGCTCAACTACTGATTAAGGAAGTGAATGCCCCTCTGAGCTGTGACTGAGTCATGTAAAAGAAAAGGGAAGTGTTCCAGGCTTCTTCAAGAACTCCTCTAATGGCTTCTGCAATGGTGTGGTACTGTACTTCATCCACATGATACTGAATGGAGTCGTTCTCTACCAGAGAGAGTTGGTACTCTACCTGCTCTTGCAAGATAGAGAAGGTGGATGTTACTTGTCTGTTAGCTACTCTATCCTGACTATAAGGATGGATGTCTCTTGCCTCTTTGATACTTTGTTCGACACCTCCTGAGGAAGACTCCTCGAACTTCACCTTCTAGTTCTCTATTTTTAGAGGCGGGGCTGGAGAGGAAAGCCTGACCACTAATAGGTCTTCTTCATTCTTTATGATGATAGACACTGTGGTTCCAGACCAATCAGTATTGTTTTAAAGCCACTGCCTCATTCACCTACTTCTTGATATCTGAAGGGTGCTGCCTCCATTATCCTACAGTGGGATATTAGACTGTATTCAAGTCAATGGTGAAGGACCTGACCCCAAAAAATGCTAAGGGGCCTACTCCTACACTTTTCTACCGTTGGCTACACAGATAAGTAGCTAGCTAGACCATGGGTCATTAGCAGTCTTGTCCTAATGAAACACCAGGACCTACCTGAGGCTGGACAGGTGTTTAACTAGTAAACCTATTGGTCAAGCACAGATGGGTTGATGGGAGAACTCCAGGAGGACAAGACTAGGAGGCCAGTTGCAGTCTATCTGGAGATTTATATACTATCTAGAGTTTATATATGTTTGATACTATGTAGTATCTATACATAGTAGATAGCAGTGCATGTGAGTCATAAGTAAGTCATGATAAGTCATAACCAGGTCTAAGCATAGCCATAGGGCAGTGTGAGGCTGTGGCATGAGTCATAAGCAATCATGGTAAGTCAGAGATAAGCATAGTCATAGGACATGAGGCATAGGGCTGTGCGCATGAGTCAGCATGAGTCATAGCTAAGGAAGTGACTCATAGATAAGAGATAAGAGATAAGAGACATATCATGAGATATGGCTGTGCATGGCTGTATGCATGCCAGCAAGGCTCGTGAAGAAGTGATGTGAGCATGGGCATGTGTTCATAGTTGAATGAGTGGTTAAGGAGTTCAAGTGTGATAAGGGCTATTTAGCGAAAAGCTTTGTAGAAAGCCAAGAAAAATAGAAAAAATAAGAGCAAATACCAGTGATCGTAACACTGGGTTTGTGGGAGTGATACAGTGAGGTGCAAAACCGTTGCAATGTCTAACCTCAAACTGGGGCGCGAAGCGCCCCGCAATCACTTGTGGGAATTTCACTTTGCTTTGGTGGAAACAAATAAAGTACAAACCCTTAGCTACAACTTTGTCCCCAGGGTCATGTGATTTCGCTTACATACTGCAAAGATACATCCATTTCAAAACACCAATACCATTGCAACAGTTTTGCACCTTTTGCTTTCCAGGGTATATTAGTACTTGGTATAGCCTCCCTTTGCCTTGATAACTGCTTCAATCCTTCTAGGCATGCTCTCTATCAACTTCTGACACTCTTCAACTGCTATCCCCTCCCAATCAACCTGAACTCTCTCCCACAATTCATGAATTCCCTTAGGAGAGGAATCATGATCTGCTAGTCTTCTTTTGAGATAACCCCAGAGGTGCTCAATGGGATTGAGGTCAGGAGACTGTGCAGGCCATACCATAGTATGAAAATCCTGCTCCTGAAGCCAATCCTTCACCTTTTTGCAAGTATGTTTGGGGTCATTGTCCTGCTGAAAGATGATGTCAGGAGGATCAAGACCATAAAACTGCAAAGAATTGAGCAGTTCATCCTTCAAAATCTGAAGGTAAAGGTCCCCATCCATCCTACCATCAATCTTGGTAGCATAGCCAACTCCCTGCCAAGTCATACAGCCCCACATCATCAAAGAACCTCCTCCAAACTTCACTGTACCTTCCACCAGCCTATCACTTAGCCCTTCCCCTGCCTTTTTCCACACCCACTTGCGCCCATCTGACCCTAGGCGATTGATTTTGGTCTCATCAGACCATACTACCTTCTTCCAGTCCTCCAGAGTCCAATCTTTATGAGCATAAGCAAAGTCTCGACGAGCCCTACGATGCTTGGCTGAAAGGAGAGGCCGTTTGGACTTGACCACAGCTTTCATACCTGTCTTCCTCAACTGTCTGCGCACTGTGGAGGTAGAGAGAGGCTGGTTGACTATATTGGTGAGTGCCTTGGTCACCTGAACAGCATTCTCTGCCTTTCCAGAGGAGATAAGACGAACGGCATGCCGGATATTGGCAGAGGAAAGCTTGGATGGACGACCTCCAGTAACTTTTTGAAGCTCAGAACGCTCTTTGGAGCGTAATCTGGATATGGTAGACACATTAAGACCAGTAGTGGATGCAATAGAGTGAGCAGATTGGCCAGCATCAAGCATAGAGAGGATGGTTTGTTTTTGAGTAGAAGAGATGGTTCTCATGATGGTTGTGGTTGGAAACAAAGATGCGTGTGAACTATTTTAAACTCAGACATGCTTCTAATATGTGTATGTTTGTTTGTATGACCAAACATAACCAAATAACACTTGATTTCAATGTAATGAGCAAAGGGTGCAAAACTGTTGCAATAGTATTGATGTTTTGAAATGGATGTATCTTTGCAGTATGTAAGCGAAATCACATGACCCTGGGGACAAAGTTGTAGCTAAGGGTTTGTACTTTATTTGTTCCCACCAAAGCAAAGTGAAATTCCCACAAGTGATTGCGGGGCGCTTCGCGCCCCGGTTTGGGGTTAGACATTGCAACGGTTTTGCACCTCACTGTATGTGGAGGCAGGTAAAGTGGTGCATAGGTGGGTTGTTGTTGACAAGGAGTGGCAAAGGTAGGTTGAGTGACAAAGCCAGGCTGAGCGGTTATGACAGAAGGGAGTGATGAGCGAATGGCCAACCCTGTTAGGAGAAACTGGGCAATGGTGATGATATGACTCATTGGATAAAGGTCATCCAGATGGACATCCTGCTTGGTGATTAGTAAGCATTTTCATACTTTTTGTTGCAATATGAATGGGAATCCATTGAGGTAGAGCATATCATGCTCCACCTCGGCTAGCTTCCAATTAGCGATTTGCAATGCGGAGATTTTCTGGAATGCTTGAGTATACTCTCCAAGTTTGTCCCTATTCTGCATCTGCTTAGCCTGGTAGTCCTGAATAAGGTATTGAATGTCAGCTTGGTAATAGCAGTTGGTACCTTCACAACCCAGGTACAATTTCTTTATGGCTGTGATGAACACATTCCAATCCACAGGGACCACAGTTGCTTTCAGAAGAATCTGCCACAACTCTGCCTCATCTAGCATGGCATACTGAAGGGAAGCTCTTATTTTTCTTGCCACATCAAGAACAGTGGCATTACCAAGATATTTGATGTCTTCTAAGTATCGAGGAAGCTCAGAGGGAGACTTTCCATCAAATTTCAAGGTGTTAGGAGTACCACAAAGTGACATTTGGATTGGCTGTGCCATTGGTAGCAGTGGGTTCTATTGAGGATTGGCAGGTGGATTAACTGGATTAGGATCGGGTAAGGCCAGGAAGAGTGGAAAAACAGGAGATAAAACAGATGAGGATGAGGGGGAGGAGGATGAAGTATATAGAGGAGAAGGCTGTCCTGAATGGGGTTCAGAAGGATGGATACTGAAGTCAAAGAGAAAAAATAGAGAAGGAGAGGGGGTCAGGTTAAGTAATGAAGATGAAAATGGGAACGACTCGGAAGTGGAGAGAAAGGGGAACTGAAGCAGGCGAACAGTACTGGCCAGAGAAAGGAGTCTGCTGCAGGGTTGAGTGGATGAAACCACCCAGTGAAGAACAACAAACCTCCTTACAGAGGTAATGTATGTATGTAGGTCTGTGGGCATGATAGGCTCAACCCAGGAGGTTTGTAGATAGAAGTAGTGGTCAGAAAGGACATCTGCTTGTAGTCCGGAGCATGGGAAATGAAGTCTGGAGGTAGACTAAGCTAGTCCAGGTATAGGAGCAGTGTAGATGGTGATAGTCCGGAAGTCTGGAACAGTGGAAATGATATTGAGTGGTGATGGGAAGTGGTGAGGACGAAGTGCATGTATTTGTGCATGCATTAAACAGAAAATCAGAAGATCGGAAAGATATATTACTAGGGGAATACTACACACTTTATAGTCCATAGGACTTCAGGAATGAGTGTCTAAACTCTAAGGAAAAAAAAAAGGTGATGTAACTATATCATGAAGTGAAGATTGAAACATATGAAACATGTGTCAAATGAATGTAACTAATAAGTGGACATGACAAGGTGATAAAATAAAAGGGGATAAGGTTAGTCCAGAGCAAAGCAGGCTAAATAGTCCAGACTATAGTAATCCTGCATAGGACTAATCTAAGACTAACGTCAGACTAATAGGACTTGAAGCAGACTTGAAGCAGACCAATGGAGATGCAAATGGAAGTCACTAGAAAGTCATGGGTGAGGGATATACCACCATAGAGACCTATGGATCTCTACACCAGAATAAAAGGTGAGTCAGAGAGTGGAGAAACTAGAGAGTGGAACTAGTTATGTTGGGCTCTTTCTGGAGTAACTGGAATAAGAAACTCGGATTCTGTGGAGAGTTCTAGGTGGCAGAAATTGGCTAGGAGATCTTCGATCTCTAGTCGCTTTGGAGTGGGTCTTAGCAACCTTCTCGTCAACCTGTCAAAACTCCTTATGGTGGACTCCAGTTGTAAAACAGATGATCAATGTAGGGGTGTCAAACCTTAAAGAAAACTAGTAAAAACTAGTAAAAACACAAGGTGGGTGCAAGCAAAGACTCATTCCAAGGGATCTGAGGTAGGTTAGTAGTGAGAAGGGTATGTGAAGACTTCCCCATAGGCAAGACAGTCAATCTGAAGGAACCTGGTCAAAACCAAAAGATCTGGGTAGATGAAGTGGATTCCCAGTCAAGAACGAGGACCAGGTACAAGCAGAAAAGGTGACAATGTTTTTGAATGAGGTGGGGGAAAGACTTGGAATTATAAGATCGAGCCAGAAAGAAGGTGCTGCATTCCCAAAAGAGTATAGACTTTTATAGTCTGGGCAACACCCAAGACTTAGTACATATAAGGTAACTACAGAAGATGTGGCCAAAGGCTGTGAAGAAAATAATCTTCACTGTCATGGATAACAGTATTGCATAGAAAAGAACAAAAAGCCATGTGTAAAGGTACAACTCGCCCTGTAGTCACATATGGTGACCCTTCAATGGAAGAAAGTAAGAGCAGTCTAGAACAAACCAGATGAAAGTAAATGCTGCCGGTAATCAGATGTACAAATAGGGAAATGAGATAGAGTAAGAATAATGTACGAAAATGAATAGAACTAGTTATGTCATGTTAGTCATCGACCAGCCATATCCAGGTTGGGATGAATGCATGGGAACAACAGAAAAAGAAGCAGAAATGTACTTATGAAGGCCAGGTCCACTTGGATGAACATGGGGTAGGACAGGGATGTTGCAGAATACATTGGACAATCTAGAGGGTGCTGAGATAGGGAAAAAACACTATATACAGATGTAGAGAGCCTTCAGCTCCTACAATGACATCCAAAAACCTTGAAGTAGGAAATATCAGATTTATCTCCATTCCATTTGGAAATAGGAGGTGATCAATCAAGACAACACATAGGCTGTCTAGTGTAGATGTGTAAAGTAGCTTCTATAGCATCCTGCCAAAAAAATGTTAGAAGGCAAGCATATTGGCATAAAGCCTCAACTTTCTCCAGAATAGTTCAATTGAACCATTCAGCATAACTGTTTTGTTAAGGGGTATGAGGCACAGAAGTCTGATGCTCTATGCCTTTGGATAAGAGGAACATTCAAAAAGAATGATTAGTGTATTCCCCTCCACAGTCCAAATGGACAGAGTGTAGGTGAAAACTAGTCTGGTTCTCAGCCCAAGCAATCAAATTCTGGAGTGCTTGTATGGCATCAGCCTTAGAATGAAGAAAATGAAGGGTTGCATAACCGGAAGCAAAGTAATGATCTATTTGTAATAAGTGCACGACAAAGTCAGCATCTCACAGAGATCAGTATAGATGAGGTCCAAGACATGAGAAAAGCATGATGAGGAAGTAGGAAAATCCCACTGATGTGCCTTTCCTAGAGCACAACTTTTGCAGGTGGGCAAATAAGAGGGAGGAACAAGAAGAGGAATTCCCTTAAGATGAGTATGGGCATGATGAATTGTATTCTTAAATGAATATCCAAGACAATAATACCACAAGTCATATGACTTGGTATCCTGCAAGAAATTAATTGATCCAGTTTGGAGTGATCAGAGAGGACTGAAACCAGTAAAGTGAAGTAGTTGGAAATAAGGCAGAGGTCTATATCATCAACCTTTCTGGATCATTCCAAATCTTGGTCTGGTCCATTATTGTACATTTGAAACCCTTGTACATAAGGGTGTTTACAGATAATAATCTGCAAGAGGCATCTGGAGTATACCAAACATCATATAAAGTGATAGGAGGGGCTCTAGTATCATCCTATTTAAAGATAACAGTGCTGGAACCATGTATAGGCATAATATGGCCATTAGCAGTAGCAGCTTCTTTATTTCCTAAAGCAAGATTCAAGAAATCATCAAGGAATGGTGAAATGTGATCAGAGCATCCTGAATCAACAAGTCAAAGACCTTGATCTTCATGTGACTCTTAATCTAAATGATTTAAATGATCTTTTATACCTAGGGTATAAACCCTCGAATAAGCAGAATCATAATAATATTCGCCATCAGCTACATTGTCATAGTCATCATTTGACCTATTATTATCCTCTCTTTCTTCTTTAAGGAGTGCAAGATAGTCAATACTGCCTTTTCAGGTACCATCATGATTACGTCTGGTATCTCCATGGAAGTGAGAGAGAGTTCACTTGGATTTTACTCCTCTCTTAAAGCAAAGAGGGAGAAGAGCTGAATCAAAAGGACAAGCTGGAAGGACTGGCTACTACATCCTTAAAAGCACCAGCTTTAGCAGTGGTGGAACTATTACCAATGCTTCCATTGATCAGTCAGAAGACCAGGAGAAGTTACAAGCAGTTTGTTATAGTAATAATCATCAATGTCCATGCTGTCTACTATGTTAGCAAATCCTTCAACTTTATCAACACATCCCTTTCCTTTTCCTTTATAGTTGTATTTCTTGTTAAAAGACTCTGATGCACTCTACTGAGCAGGAGTTCTTGTAGATGGCTTATAGGGCTTCTTGTTTTCTTGTTGACTTTTGAAAGTTGGGCAAGGGCAATTGAACTGTTGTCTAGGGCAACTATAAACTTCCCAGCAATTCTTAGTAAGATGAAGTTTGCCATAGTGTCCACAAATGGGACAGGAAGGAGCACATTGAATAGTAGAGGTACGATATACCTCAAGTTGGTCACTGATGTAATGAACCAAGGATCAATCATTTGAGGAAGATGTTGAGTGAAGTTAATGTCGGAATGTGCAAGCATGCGCGCTGCCGATCTTGTACAGATCCATTGCACGGAGCATGTCATTTGGCTCCAGATGATGTACCACATGACGCGCACACAGCCTGACATGTTTGATTACTTACACGTTCCCTCAGATACAATGCATTCTACTTTTATTTCATTATCATTGCATTCTTTGTTTACCCTGTTAGATAGTTGGCTTATGTCTATGAGTACTTAACAGCCCTGTTCATAGTCATCATCTCAGTCCGTCTGCCCTGCAATGACTGAGGTGAGTATCATTCACATAGATTGTACTGGACTTATACTTACTTCGTACGTAGTGCTTTGTTTAGTCTTTTAGGTTATGAGCCCTGCTGCTTCACACTACTGAACAGATCCACTTACCAATACAATGTCATCCACCATCCCTGTCACCACCAATACGCTCCCCAGCAACGTACCCAAACTCGATGTCAAGGATATGAACTGGACGATCTTTGCTTTCTGTTTTCAGACCACCATCGAGGCCAAAGACATGTGGGGCCATTTTGATGGAACCACAGCTAAGCCATCATTTGCCACACCAATGACCACTGAGGAAACTGTGGAACACAACAAGTGGCGTAAGAACGAAGGTGTAGCAAAGCATCTGCTTACCCAGCGTATCCCCAACTCAACAGCACTGAAGATCCAGAAGCTGGTGACTGTAAAGGAAATGTGGAAGGAGATCGAGTGGGAATATACTGAAAAAGGGGCTTACGTGCAAACGGACCTGTGCACCCAATTTCTTGAATCTCGAATGCCGAAAGGAGGAGATGCTTGCCAGTTCTTGGATGACCTGCGGACCAAGCGAGAAGAGCTAGCCTCAGTAGGAGTAGACGTTGACAAGAAGGATTACCATTCGACAATCATCAGATCCCTTCCCCCACACCTCGCCAACTTCGCATCGACTCAACTTGCCATTGCTCATTTATATGCCACGTCAAAAACAATCAAGCCTGATGTTCTAATCTCACTCATCAGTGAAGAAGCAGAACAGCAGAAAATGAAACATACCAGCAGAGGCGACACGAAGGATCGTGATGAAGCCATGGCTGTAACGTCATCCACAGGGTCACGAGGACGTGGTCGAGGACGCGGATCCTTCTGAGGGACTCAGTCGAAACGGCTATGCTGGAACTGCAGATCAGATCAGCATCTAGCTGTGAAGTGCGACAAACCAAAGAACACAGACAAGAAGACAACGACTCACACAGATAGTGCCCATGTTGTAATGGACAACACTGATTCTGAGGACGGTGTTTTTGGAGTTATTGAGGACGATGAATTACTCCCTGATCTGATATCAACGGAGTCAGACAGTGATGACAAAGCTAAAGATGTACCTGGCAGAGTGCAGGGAGTCTCCTGTGATGATGATGACAATTGGTTCTCAGTCACTGGCAATGATAGCCCATGGGGCTGTGGATGGGACGATGAAGAGCTACGAGTGAATGAAGCTGAAGACGAGACGTCTTGCAGCTGCACTGGCCTTTCACCCACTGCTGAAAATGACCTGGAGAACATTGCTATGGAGGTTAGCAACCGTCAAACTGATACGTGCCGTGTTGAGCTATATGACTCAGGCACCACTCGTCATATCAGCCCAGATTTAGACCATATGCTGAACATCCAACCAATCCTGCCAAAGTCCTTTACCACTGTGAACCAACAGAAGTTCAGCACTATGGGTGTGGGCGACCTAATCATAGAAATCCCCAATGGGACAGAAGTCTTGAAGTTGCGCCTAACAGAAGTCCTGTACTCACGTGAAGTGGGGTACACGCTCGTGTCGATTGGTCGTCTGGATGAGCTTGGTCTCTTGACAACATTTGCAGATGGCTACTGCACAATTTGCGATGCCAGCGGAAAGACGATTGGGCATATACCACAATCTGCAAAGGGACTATATCGTGTTGTACACAAGGGAGAGCACACTGCTGTGGTAACAGAGCAACTTACCATTATGGAGTTCCACTGCTGAATGGGGCATATCGCACCATCAATCGCACGACATCTAGCTGAACAAGGTCTTGTCAATGGCCTGGAAATTGATACATCAAAAGACGAACCAACCTTCTGCGAATCCTGTACATATGGCAAGGCCACTCGCAAGCCCATAGCGAAGGAGTGCGAGGGCCCGTGTGCTAAATCAATCGGCGACATTGTCTATTCAGACATTTGGAGTCCATCGCCCATTGCAACGCTAGGTGGCAAGCGCTACTATGTCACTTTTACAGATGACAACACGCGACTTACTCATTTTCACCCGATGTGGCAAAAGAGCGAAATCTTCAAGGCATACCATGGATTTGAAGCCTGGTTGGACAGGCAGTTAGCAGCGAAAGTCAAACTCCTCCACTCGGATCGAGGGGGAGAATATCAAGGAAAGGAATTTGTACTTCACCTTGAAAGGCAGGGGACGGTGCAGCATCTCACCACGCATGATACGCCGCAGCCCAATGGAGTCACCGAGTGGTTGAATTGGACCATCTTGGAAAAGGTCTGCGCCATGTTGCATGCGAACAGACTGCTGAAATTCCTGTGGGGAGAGGCCACACGTCACGTCGTATGGTTAAAAAATCGGACATCTACCAAGGCACTCACAGGCAAATCGCCATACGAGGCTGCACTGGGCAAGACATCCAATTTCAGCCATCTGCGTGAATGGGGATTGCCCGTTTTTGTCAAGACAGGCGCTGGCATGAAGCTAGGAGGACGAGTTGAGCACGGGAAATGGATGGGAATTGATAAATGCACTGAAAATGCATGCCGCATATACTGGCCCTCAAAGTGCACAGTGACCGTTGAACATAACGTTTATTTCGACACTGCGCCACGTGCTGTTGAGGGGGAGGAAGAACCTACCTTTTTAGGCACCAGCACTTCAGTGCACCTACCCGTTTCTGTCACCGCTGACAAATCACCAGCTGCGCCAGCCAAGCTGTCATCCATCAAGACTGTCACACAGCCTCTGGCTATTCCTGATTCTCCATTATTGCCACTAATACCGCTACCATTGCCATTCGCCTCACCGCCTATGAAACCACTTCATCTACACACCCCCGATGAAGACAAGCCCCATGCTAAACACATCCAAAAGCCAAGCCAGCGCATACTTGACATAATCAATGGCAAGGCCACCACTGCCATGCTCCCTCAGGGTGTGCAACTGCCCAACACTGTAGTCGAAGAGCCAGCCATTTTCCAAGGCGATGGAACGGCCGAGCAAATCCTCACTGTCACAAATGAGTGGTATGCGAACAATTTTGATGAGCATGAGCTCACGATGCTCGTCAAGCAGGCCAGCACAGCTGCCAAAGCCCTTGAATCCACCACACTCGCTGATGCGAGACGACACCTGGATTGGCCAAGATGGGAAGACGGTATTCACAAAGAGCTGGACACCCTTGCAAAGGCCGGTACCTGGGAACTCATCGACCCCCCGACTGGCACCAACATCATTGGATCGAAGTGGGTATTCTGTGCAAAGAAGGACACTGCTGGGAATATCATGTGCTACAAAGTGCATCTTGTTGCACAGGGTTTCTCCCAAGTCCCCGGCATCGACTATTTCGACACATACGCCCCCATTGCAAAGCTTGCCTCAATCTGAACCGTTCTTGCTCTCACTGCATGCCAGAACCTTGAACTGCACCAGATCAATATCAAGGGCACATACCTCAATGGATAATTAAACACGAATGAAGTCATTTACATGCATCAGCCACCTGGTTACGCTGACCCGAACTACCCCCACAGAGTGTGTCATCTACGCAAAATGCTATATGGTCTCAAGCAGAGCGGCCATCGCTGGTATCAGTGACTAGTCAAGATCTTGGTGACTAAGCTAGGGTTTAAACAGTGCAAGGTCGATCAAGCTGTCTTCATCAGATGAGAAGGACCGTCCTTCATCATCATTGGCGTGCACATCAATGACTACACGATTGCGGCAACCTCACTCATTTTGATTATGGCTATCAAGAAGCAGCTTAATCACTTCATTGAAGTGACTGACCTTGGCGAGCTACATTGGCTCTTAGGTATCGAAGTAACGTGGAATTGAGAAGAGTGCGCACTTGCCCTCTCGCAATGAACATACATAGATGCCATTCTCCGCCGCTTTAATTTCGATGAACTCAAGCCCATCTCAACACCCATGGAGCCAAGTATGAAACTCACCACAAGCCAGTCACCGTCTACCATGGCCGAATACACCGCTATGCAAAATATCCCATATCAAGAAGCGATCAGATCGCTCATGTATGCAGCGCTTGGAACTCGCCCCAACATCTCTTATGCCGTCTCGCAAGTCTTGCGTTTTTCATCCAATTACAGCCAAGCACACTGGGACGCCGTTCAGCAAATTTACAGGTACCTACTTGGAACAAAGGACCTATGGTTGACCTATGGAGGGGGAGAGAAACAGCTCCTTGGGTATACCGACACCGACGGCAGTGTCACAGAGGACTGCCGTGCAATCTCAGGCTATGCCTTTCTCATTGATGGCGGTGCCGTGTCCTGGAGCTTGAAGTGAAAAGAAATTGTTTCGCTCTCGACAATGGAAAGCGAGTATGTAGGTGCCACACACGCCACGAAGGAAGCCCTTTGGCTTTGTACCCTCATATCCAGCCTCTTCGCACCTGTCCCACAGCCAACGACTCTTTTCTCAGACAACCAGTCAGTGATTGCACTTGCCAAAGATCATCAGTACCACACGCGTATCAAGCACATTGACGTGCATTTCCACTTCATCTGCTGGATTGTCAACAATGGCAAAATTTGACTCATCTACTGCCCCACTGGCAACATGGTCGCTGACATTTTTACCAAGGCCCTGCCATCGCTGAAAGTCAAGCACTTCACCGCTGAACTCAGACTGCACGCAGCTTGAGGGGGAGTGTCAGAATGCGCAAGCATGCATGCTGCCAATCTCATACAGATCCATTGCATGGAGCATGTCATTTGGCTCTGGATGATATACCACACGACGTGCACACAGCCCGACATGTTTGATTACTTACACGTTCCCTTGGATATGATGCATTCTACTTTTATTTCATTATCATTGCATTCTTTGTTTACCCCATTAGATAGTTGGCTTATGTCTATGAGTACTTAATAGCCCCGTTCATAGTTGTCACCTCAGTCTGTCTGCCCCGCAACGACTGAGGTGAGTATCATTTAGTCCGTCTGCCCCGCAATGACTGAGCGTTTTGTTTAGTCTTTTAGTTAAGATTCTTGAAGAATCTTAGGAATAAGATTGTCCATGGTGAAATTGACAGCAGTAGTCATTTGAACAACTGTAGAGACAAGTGATTGATAGGAGAGAGGAAGGGCATTAAGCATGATCATAGCATGCAAGGTTTCAGGAAGCTGAAGACCAGCAGTGGTCATGTTATGAAAGGTATTGGTTAACTTGTTAATCTGGGACAGAATGTCCTCAGCATCATGACAGTTGGTTTCAGCAGGATCAGTAATCCTAGTTCAAAGAGCTTTAGCAAAAGCTTTGTACTGTCCTGTAATACCTGTGGGAAAGTATAGTTGTGCAAGTACATTCCACAAATTCTTTGCAACAGAAGTATACATCTTTCATAAGATATTGCATATTAGCATCAATGAAGACACTGATCAATGCTTGAGCTTGACAATTGTTAGAAATCCAAGTGGCTTGAGTTACAGCATCAGCTTGAGCTGCATGAGTGGAAGTACCATCAACTACATTCCATTATATTGCCATGGTGAGAAGGTTGTGAACTTGATGAGACCAGATGGCATAGTTGGAGCTGCCAGAGAGAATAGTAATACAAGCTTGGATGGCAGAGTTGATAGAGAGAGACATGACAGGGATTGTATGATTTGGCTAAAAGATGAAGATGTTGGCAATGAAAGTCTGATAAAAAGATATGTTGATAACAGGAACAACAGGAGGAACTTGGACAGAAAGTAGTTGTACAGATGGATCAACCAACAGGTTTGCGACAAAGTCCACATCCACTTGGTTTGTGTTATTGTTATCATCATCATCATCTGTTTCATTTTCTGTTTCCTCATCTCCACTGGAATCTTCTTCATCAGGAATAGAAGTTAGTTCTTCTACAACACCAAGATATCTGGCAAGGTATAAGAGAAGTGAAACTTCCTCTACTATTCTCAACCAGAAATATTCTAGTTCAACCATCTCAAAATGCTTGAGGTTGGTTTGTTCAAAGTAGCGTGAGTTTGGAATGGCAGAAAATTGTCCATTATGTGCATGAAAATCAACATGAGGATGGTTATGAGATACTGTATATAGGAAGGAATCAAGAAATTAGTCTCATATATACATAGCAAGATGAAGGTACATAGATCTCCAGTAATCAATCCTTGTGTGGATATGATAAATGTATCCTGGCACTATGGACCTCATATATTAACCACTTAAGTGGCATGGTAGGGGCCATACCATTGGTAGTGGTAGGTGAAAGAGGTCGTTGGCCATTAATAGGCAGTATTCTCACTGCCTAATGTCCTTCTTCTTCAATGGGGCATTGTCAATAAGGGTGATGTCCTTCTTTGAAAATGGAACCGACATTGACATCATGATCTAGTCAAAGGCAATGATAGTCAATCTTGAGACATTTCATCAAATCAAACCAAGGATTTTTCCTCTTTCAAATTCATCGCCATTGTTACGGTTTTTCTCCTTTCCTCTCGCCTTTATCTCTTTTGCTTCCTGCGACGAGTACATCTTTTCTTAGAACTATTCCGAACAATATGGGATGTAAATCTTCTTATCATTAGTCTGTTACATTCTACATTTGTTCTTCTTTGATTCCTTCCATTATCTTTCTTCTCGTTCTACGGACAGCTATCTCCTTGGCCGACTCTCTCGTGTCGGCCTCATAGTTCCTTTTCTCACATATTACTGTGGATGACGTGTCCTCTTACATCATCGTTCCATCACCTTCTTCTACATTCTCTGATGACGTGTCTCTTAGTATATATACCTATCTGTCGTGTACTTGTATTCTTTACACTTGTTCTATGCAATCATAGCATACTCTTGTGTCCAGAAGTCCGATTGACTCTGACCCTCGTCTCTTGTCCCTTGACATCCCTTGCAAGTCTAATCGACTTGAACCTTCGTCCCTCATGTTTAATCCTTGTCCCTTGACTTGTCATACTCTCAGACGTAGTGTCTCTTCATGAGTACCTCCTGAGAAGTATTCGTCAAGGCATTCTCTTTGTATACGCTACACGTAACAAAAGAACGAGTGTGATCTTTCGTCCCTCCTATCTAGGAGTAGGACATCCCCACCATCGGTAAGATTTCCGACCACGCCCTTCGACATGCCTACGAGCTACCACCTGATGAAGAACCCTCTGACATCAACGTTGATTTCCAAGACCCGGAACCCACTGAACTCCCTTGTGCCACAGTGAACCCATACCAAGTCACAACCCCAGTACCCCCTCGAAACCCTAGACAACCACGAACCCCAGCACCCCCTCGAACTCCAGCAAACCCCTTAACCAGTGAAACTATCCCCGTCCCCATGTCCCACGCTCCCACTGAACTCAAAGCAGCCCTCCCCACTGACTTTTCTGGTGAACCAGCAGATGCCACACGATGGATTAAAGCCATGTGTGCGTACTTCACAATCAACAAAGATCTCTATACCCTTGATTTCCAGCGAATCATGACCATATTAAATAAGATGAGTCAAGGACAAGGAGTCTCCTTCTCCGAGATGTAGTATGATAAGATGGCCGATGTCCATGCTGATCCTGCAGACTTAACCTTCAACAAATTCACCGCTAATTTCAAATCCACCTTCTTCCCCTTCAACACCAAAGCCACTGCTCATCACGAACTCTCGAAACTCATGCAGAAATCTCTCCATTGCCCCGATGGAGTCCATGACAATGGATTTCAAAAATATATCACTGATTTCCAGAATCTTTCTGCCCATGCTGGCATCACCAATGACATCACCCTCATTGACCAGTTCTCTTTGGGGCTTGATCAACAAATCACGACCATGATTCCTTCTATGGTGACTATCCCCACTACCGTAAAGGAGTGGATTGAGAAAGCCAAAACGTTCCACGCACAGAAAATGCGCATCCTTGCCTTGAAAGGGGGCAGACCCCCTACGTTCCCTCATCCACCCTCTTCCCACGATCCAAACGCCATGGACGTTGATGCTATCTCTCTCTCTAAGCTCAACTCCCAGGAACGCGCTAAGTGCATCAGAGAAGGCTGATGTTTCCATTGTCGCAACATGGGACATAATGCCAATCAATGCCCAAAATCCAGGAATAATTTCTCTCGCCCCTCTACCACTCATCCACAAAACATTCGTACCACCAAGACTACACCTTCCCCTTCCACCCCCTCTGTCGCAACCCCCTCTGCCCTTTCTTCTTTCGTCAATTCCCTTAAGACCCAGGGAAAAGACGAAGGGAAAATCCTCCAGGTCCTCCAAATGTGTTACGAGGAATCCGAACTCACAAAGGAGGAAGTGTCTGTCATAAACACTGGTCAGGATTTTTAAACCAGGGAGTTGCACCGACGTCTTCTTCCCATGACCTTCACCATGTACTTGTAGCACTCTGCAATGAACGCACTCTTCATTTCCCTGTAAAGCTACAAGTCAGTAACCAAACCGTCGTAACCACCGCCCTCATTGATTTCAGTGCCACCGGAAATTTCATGGACCTAGGACTTCTTTCCCTCATGAACTTCCCCATGCAACGACTTCCAAAGCCTGTCAAGGCATACAATGTCGACAGAACGCTTAACAAGAAAGGTACCATTCTTTGGAAAGCCAAACCCCTAGTCCATATCGCCAAATGACTGGAATATCTTGAACTTATGGTCATTTCTCTTAAGTGGAAATAAATTATCCTGGACATGCCTTGGCTTAAAACCCGCAATCCTTGGATCGATTGGAAATCGCACACTATCTTGTTCCCTTCACCCCACCTTGATACTCCTCCTATAGAGGAACCCCTCCAACGTTATCTTCTTCACCTCCTTGACCTTGATGTTGATCAAGAAATTTCCTCCCTGTTCAATGAACGATATCCTGATGGGGTCGATGCGTCTCCTAGTGAGTACCTCCCCCAAGAATCCTGCGGAGAGACGATCAACAAGATCACGCTATCCACTCAACTTGCCCAAGAGAACAAACCACTCAAAACCTCTCTTCCCTCTTGGTGTAAAGACTTCGAAGATGTCTTTTCCGAAAAAACTTATAATCAACTCCCTCCACATCGCTCCTTTGACCACACCATTGAACTCAAACCTTCCTTTGTCCTGAAAATCGCCAAGGTTTACCCACTCAACCTGAAAGAACAAGAAGCATGCCGAACTTTTATTGATGAACACCTGAAGACCAGACGTATTATTCCATCGAAGTCTCCTCAAGCAGCACCATTCTTCTTCGTTCCGAAAAAGGATGGGTCTCTTCGCCCCTGTCAGGACTATTGATACCTGAATTTCCACACTGTCTGGAATGCTTACCCGTTACCCCTTATTTCCCCTCTCATTGACCAGATGAAAGACTCCACCTGGTTCACTAAATTCAATATTCGTTGGGGATATAATAATGTCCAAATCAAGGCAGCTGACCAGTGGAAGGCAGTGTTTATCACTCCATATGGACTCTTTGAACCCACAGTGATGTTTTTCGGCTTTTGTAATGCCCCTCCCACCTTCCAGGCGTTTATGAATCATATCTTCACCAACATGATTGCTGAAGGCTGGCTCGAAGTCTACATGGACGACCTTGGCATTCACACAAATGGCAACCTTGCTCTTCATCATGAATGAACCTAATGTGTCCTCTCTCGTCTTCGTGAACATAACCTTTCTCTCAAATTATCCAAATGCACCTTCAACACCCCCCACATCGAATTCCTTGAAATGATCATTGGCCAAGGACAAGTCATGATGGATCCCATCAAGACTGCTGCTATCCGCAACTGGCAACCCCCCTCTTCTGTCAAAGACATTCGCTCCTTCCTTGGCTTCACCAACTTCTATCGGAAGTTTATTCCCAACTTCTCGAACACTGTCGCCCCTCTCACCTTGCTTATCTGGAAAAACCAACCCTGGCTCTGGACCCCCCTCCAGCAACGCGCCTTTGATTCTCTCAAGGCCACCTTTTCCACCTCTCTTGTCCTGGCCATCTCCGATATCACTCACCCTTTTTCCATCATGACGGATGCCTCTCTTTTAGCCGCTGGTGCCATTCTTCTCCAAGCCGACGTCAATGGCGATCTTCATTCCTATGCCTATTTCTCCCGCACGTTCGCTCTTGCTGAATGTAATTATGATATTTATGATCGTGAACTTCTCACGGTCATCCTTGCCCTCACCGAATGGCGTCATTATATCCTTGATACCATCCATCCCATTACTATTATCACAGACCATAAGAACCTTTCCTACCTTAAGGACCTGCGTAAACTCTCCCGTCGACAAGCTCATTGGTCTCTTTTCCTTCAGGATTTCGACATTCTTTGAAAAGTCCTTCCTGGCACTCAGATGGCCCCTGCCAACGCTCTCTCTCATCGAGATCCTGTTGATACCTCCCGAGACAATGTTAACTCCTCTATTGTTTCCGATCCAGTAGTTATCAATGCTTTGGACCTCACTCTCACTTCCCATATCAAAAACTCTTCTTCCTCTGATCCTCTTGTTCTTTGTGCCATTGCTAACCTCAATGATGGTTCACCTTTATTTCCTTGTTCCTCCCTTTCTGATTGGTCCTTTGATAATGGATATCTCTATTTCCACGGTCGTATGTATGTTCCTCCATCGTCTCGTTCTGCTCTACTCCATTCTATTCATTCTTCTCTACTTTCTGGCCACTTGGGTCATTTTCGTACTAAAGTCATTCTTGAACGTGATTTCTGGTGGCCTGGTCTTTCTTCCTTTGTCTCTCATTTTGTTGCTGGTTGTTCCATTTGTCAACAAAACAAAGTCCTCACCCATCCGACCACCCCACCCCTTCTCCCCATCTCTTCTTCGTCTTCTCTGCCGTTTTGCCAACTCTCTGTCGATCTCGTCACCAATCTCCCCCTCTCCCGTGGCTTTGACTCTTTGATGGTCGTGGTCAACCATGGCCTTATGAAAGGGATAATCCTTGCTCCATGTTCTAAAACTATTGATGCCAAAGGGGTAGCTCAACTCTTTTTTGATTATGTATTCAAATGCTTCGGCCTCCATGACTCTATCATCTCTGATCGTGGCCCACAATTTGCCTCTGCTTTCACCAGAGAACTTGCCTGCCTTCTCAAATACGACATCCGCCTTTCCACCGCCTATCACCCCCAAACTGACGGACAAACTGAATGGACCAACCAAGAGATCGAAACATATCTTCGTATCTTTTGCGCTCATAATCCACATGATTGGACAAACTTCCTAACTTCCACCGAATTCATCCACAACTCCGTCCCTCACAGTTCTACGAAAACATCCCCTTTCTCCCTTCTCTACGGCTATGAACCTCGTGCGTACCCCACTCTCAGAAAGACGTTTATTCCTGCTTTGGAAAATCATTTATCTTCCCTGAAACATGCCCGAAAAGAAGCCCTTGCCACACACAAATCCACTTGCCAGGTCATGATATCCTGCTCTTCCCGAAAGTTTTCCCCCTGGAAAGTAGGCAATAAAGTTTGGCTAGAAGCCACTCATCTCTGCCTCAGATACCCTTCCCGAAAACTTGCCCCCAAACGCCATGGACCGTTCGAGATCTCTCAAGTCCTATCTCCCCTCACCTACCACCTCCATCTTCCTCCCGCATGGAAAATCCATGATGTATTCCATGCCACTCTCTTATCTCCTTATCGCCAAACTGAGGCACATGGTCTTTCCTTCTCCCGACCTCCACCGGACCTCATTGGTACCGAAGAAGAATATGAAGTGAATCATATTGTGTCTCACAAAGGATCACGAGGTCGCTGATTGTACCTGACCGCATTAAAGGGGTATTCTTCGGCCGAAAATATGTGGGAACCTGAAAGTAATCTCCGTCATGCTCCCACCATTCTCTCGTCTTATAAACAGACTCATCTGCTTGCTTAATTCCCCATTCTTTTCTTCTTCCTCTCTACCCAGGAAGTGGCGTCTCTTTGCGAAGTACCCCCCCGATATATGTTCTTCGACAACTTTCTCTTTCTCAACAACCAATATGTCCTTTCTTTCTTCATCTGTTGCGCCTTCATCGTCTCCTTCTTCTTCCTTATCTTCTTCCCCGCTATGTTCCAGACAAGTCTCGCCTACCTTGCTACCCATCTCCGCCACCCATTCGCTTTATGCCACCATCCTCACCAGCCCCGCTCTCCTCCATGCCGTTGAGGTCCTCCCCCTCTATGAAGAGGATGTCATTACCCAAGAACTAGTTCATCTGTTCCATGAGGTATCCATCACTCAACGGTATCACTTTCAAGCAGCCCCCAGCGATCTCCTGGCTGAATTTGGCCTTCCTCTCCATCTCCATCTGGACGCACTCCCCCAGCAAGTTTTATTCATCCTTCATCTTTATGGTTTTCACCAATACGTTGAACGTCTCTCCCCCTCCATCATCTACCCCACCTTTCGTCGAATCTACCTCGAACGGGCCCAACTACCTGCCATTGCCGATTCCCCTCCTCCTACTCCCATACTACCTGTTGTTCCCTCTTGCACCCCTGTGCTCATCACTCGAATTTCCTCTCGAATTTCCTCCTCTACATCCTCTTCTCCTACTGCTGTTGAGGAAAATCCTGAAGATCTGAGAGCTTGGTCCACCGCTGTAGACGTAGTCCATCGGCATCTCCCTGACGGTAGTCATGTTTTATCCTCCCCTACTCACGTCATGTCCAGTCACCCTCGCCAACCTGCCTCAGCTCTCACCGAGTGCTTTCAGTGTCATTGTCTTGGTCATTATAGAGAAGATTGTCCGGATTACTCCTGCCCATACTGCCATCAGTCTGCCCCTGGTCACCCTCAGTCCGCTTGCCTTCGCACCCAATGCGACTTTTGTCATCATTGGGGACATGGACGTTGCTTTTGCCCTGAGTGAATATGCGGCCATTGCAATCAACATGGACACTTGGCAGATGACTGTCCATTTGAGGTGCTATCCTATGAGCAATCCACCATTCTCTTCAGCCCTTCCTCCATTCCTCGCGATGAATTGATCTAGCGGTATTTTTATCGAACCTGGAGTTTGATTGTACGAAGGGGGTAATGTTACAGTTTTTCTCCTTTCCTCTCACCTTTATCTCTTTTGCTTCCTGTGACGAGTACGTCTTTTCTTAGGACTATTCCGAACAATATGGGACATAGATCTTCTTATCATTAGTCCGTTACATTCTATGTTTGTTCTTCTTTGATTCCTTCTGTTATCTTTCTTCTCGTTCTACGGACAGCTATCTCCTCGGCCGACTCTCTCGTGTCGGCCTCATAGTTCCTTTTCTCACATATTACTGCGGATGACGTGTCCTCTTACATCATCATTCCATCACCTTCTTCTACATTCTCTGATGACGTGTCCCTTAGTATATATACCTATCTGTCATGTACTTGTATTCTTTACACTCGTTCTACACAATCATAGTGTACTCTTGTGTCTAGAAGTCCGATTGACTCTGACCCTCATCTCTTGTCCCTTGACATCCCTTGCAAGTCCGATCAACTCGAACCTTCGTCCCTCATGTTTAATCCTTGTTCCTTGACTTGTCATACTCTCAGACGTAGTGTTTCTTCGTGAGTACCTCCTGAGAAGTATTCATCAAGGCATTCTCTTTGTATATGCTACGTGTAACAGCCATCTAGCATCCATTAACTCATTTCACAGGTGAGAGGGTATGATGTTATTTGTGATGTTATACTCCATAAAGGAGTGCATGCAAGTAAATTGATGATGGGCATAGATAAACTCATATTCACCACGAATAATATCACCTTTGGAATGATTGAAGGTTTCAGGAGTATCAAAGTATTCCTGAATAACAAAAGGATCAAGAGCTTAATTAGGTTTTTGAGCCTAAAGAACCTTAATAAAGGGAACTGTCTAGGAGTGGCAGTTATGATGAATAATCTTGAAGCCTTGATTGTGGATGGGATGGAGTGGAGTCCAGTGATAATGCTAAATGGGGAAAACAAAACCAAGCCCTTTATAAACAGAAGCAAGTGATTCATTCCAATACAAAAAACCTTTATAGTGATTCAGAGTTTCCTCCACTTGATAAACATAAGTTATGTTCTCCAAACATTCCTGATATGCCTCTTCTTTAAATAAAATAGGAACTACCATGACATGAAAGAGTCAAAAGGTGATTGAGAGAGGGTTGTCATGAAGACATTTGTCAACATAAACTAGAGGAACCATCTCTTGAATGAAGAGAGTGGAAATGTTTTTCACCTCAATGAGCTCTCCTTCCTCTGACAAATGGTGCAGAGTATTGTGCAACTAAAATTGCACCAGAGGAGAAAAAGATCGAGGAAAGAACACCAACTTGTTATTTAAAGTAGAATCAATCAGCAAAGGATTGCTGTTGTTGTTATTGGTATCAGTTTGAATGGGAGTAGGAGGAGTAGGTGTTGATCTCTGATACAGTTCCAGAGGTAAAGGCAAAGGCTAGGTTAGATCAGGTGAGGTCGGACCAGCAGACTTGTTCTAAAAAGGGAACTTTGCAAAGCAAAGGGGACAAGGGGCAAGGATTGGAAGGAAGTTGAAAGGGATCAAGGTAGATAATGTCATCATGATAGAGAATGAAAGAAGGAGGAGATATAGGAGAATACAAGGGGTTTAGACATAACTCACAAAGAGTGTGATTGAATTGAGAATGAGTGAAAAAGGCTGGAATATCAATATAAGAAAGGAGAGAATCCAGAGAATGATGAAATATGTGAAAAGTCAATGAAGATGACATCGTCCTCTGAGTGATACTTGAAGAGAAGGAAGGAGGAGAATGTGAAGGAGAATAAGGTTCTCCTGGAGGGATCAAATAGAGATCTGAATGACAATGATTAGTGCAATTAGAATGACTGCAATAATCTCTGCAAAGTAAGGGACAGTTGTCCTTATCAAACTCAGAGTGATACTTCCATGTGCATGAATGGGATGGTGATTGTATAGGAATACAACTAACCTCTTGTGGTCGAGTAGGATGAGTGGTAGGAGTCCTATCAAGATAATAAAGAGGAGAAGGTGTCAGTATTCATCTCATCACAATATGAGTGAGGATGAGATGAAGCTCTGCTGAAAGCAGTAGATCAGGGTTCCCAAGAACCTGATGAATATACACCATAAGTCCAAGCATTGTGCCCAACATTGTAACAACAAAATGGACTACACCAAGCACAAGTGTGCTATACATCACAAGGTGTTATAAAGTATCAGAGTGATAGCCTTAATGCCTAAGCAGGGCTCATAACCTAATGAGATTGCTAGATCTCATTGGGTGCAGAGGCAACAGCAAAGGAAGAGCCAGTGAGGGAGAATATTTATTTGGGTAGAGTGTAGATGCAAGTAGAAATGCTAGAAGCTCACACTTGGGGGTTAAAATGAAAGCTTGGTATTCTAAAGGTGAAAGAGCCTTGGTTTAAGTAGTCCTAGCTACTTGTTTGTACATATTGATCTCTTATCTTTTGATAAGAGATAAGACACTACATTCTATAGTAATGGTATGATATGCCAAGAGAACGGTGTGCTATCACACCATAATGATATAATATGACATCATCTGAAAGATAAGCAAGATAAGAAAGATAAAAATGATGTCATGGGTCTAGATGAATTAATAATCATGAAGAGTGACCCAGACTTTGTATAATGACAAATAATAATCAAAGTTTCAACATCTGCTTCACTGATTAGATAACCATGACCCTGACCCTGACCTGCATACATATATACACAGAGCAGGAGTCCAACTCATGATTGGAATGACATCCTTTGGCAGGATCATGCATGACTGGTCAAAGATGAGGACAGTGATGTCAAATATGAGAGATGAAGAGAACAGTGGCAGCACACACTGGAGACTTAGATGTCAGGGATGCTCTGGACAATGTTGGAGAATCCAACAAACTGCCAGATGAATGGGAAGACATTGTAGAGTGGGCATGGTGGCAGGTGGTGAGGACAATGTGAATGATGAGGAAGACAACCATGATGACAGGAATGTATCTGATGCCAACAGGAGTGATGAAGATAACATAGATGATCATGTGGTTGCTGATGAGGGAGAGGAACTTGATGATCATATTTACACTCATGAGGGATATGGTACCCTTTGAAATACATGAGATATCGCATTATATGTCTGCTACCGAGATCATTATACCATGACTTGCTAAAACATAGCACTGACATGGTCTGTAAAGCACAAAATATGGCTGTATCTGGACTCCTGGCTGACAATCTGGTCTATATGGTCATGTTATACTTCTGCACTTTTTATGATGCCATAGTCTTGCCCCGGCAGTTTTGGTCGAATTTTCAGACGCGTTTTCCGCATCGTTTTCAAGCAAACAGCTGTAAATTCCGCACTGTATGGATGGCTGACAAAGCTCAAACGGACGTGTACGAGCCTGGTACATCTCATGCTTCGATATCCCCACACGAAATTCTATAGTGATCCCCATCGCTGCGTAGTTCTGTCAGGGTCTCATATCCAAGTGTTAGACGCGCAGTAAGCACAATGTCTCGCCGTCCATTCCGCACAAAGAGTCACTGAACGTGAAGAAGTGGACGCATACTCCATTCAACGGCAAATTTTGCTCATGAGGATGAAGACGCACTGATCAGTAGTGGACCCATCCGTTGTTCTGGAATGAGTAAAGATGGAAGATACCTAGCAACTGCTGGGGACGATAAACGTCTCAAGATATGGGACCTCGAGTTACTTACACTCCTGAGCGCACGGTAGGACGATGTTTTCGATCGAATCACCCTGAGGAAACTCCTCTGACACGGACAGCCAGGGAACTTCCTAAAAAACCAACGTGTATCGTGTTTCCTAGGAATACGGACATTCTAGTTTCTGATAAATTCGGGGACGTTTACAGGTGGACGTCACCTTATAATTCGTAAATCGCGGGGATTTCCTGATTCGTTGATCCCTTCACAGATATGCGCTCCACCAGACCAACAAGCCACTTCAAAAAGAGACTGCTGGCGACGCGTCCGCCTCCCACGAGAACTCATCTAGTGGAGAACTCATATTGGGCCATGCATCTCTTTTAACAAGTTGTTTGCTTACGCCGGATGAAAGGTTTATTATAACAGCAGATCGAGACGAGCACATCAGAGTTAGCTGGTATCCCGAGGGCCATGTGATTGAGAGTTTTTGCTTAGGTCACCAAAAGTAAGGACTCTTATTTTTTCGACCCCGATTGCGCTCATATTGCCCACGTACAAGATACGTATCAGCCATTCACATCCCCGCGGTATCTCCTGCAAGGTTGATTTCGGGAGGCGGTGATCTTGAGCTGAAAGTCTGGGACTGGATGACGGGGCGCTTGCAGCGGAATATTACTATATTTGCTGCTGTCGAACCTTTTATCAGAGTGACAGCGAAGAGAAGAACACATGAGCTACTAGGCGAAAGCGATGAAGAAGGACTTGTCAAATCGAAAGGCGTCTTCGTGGTTCGCAAGATTAGCTCGTTTTCCTCTGGTGGTGAAAACCATATTGTGTTTAGCGTGGTCGGGTAAGCTTCGATCGTCGCGATGAGTACTCACTGATCGAGAAAACTGCATTCTGCAGAGCAACGGCGATTTTCGAGTTCATCATGGAAGAAACGGACAATCGACCGGACATCCGGCATTATGATTTTGGAAAACCTGTGATTGACTTTACTGATTGTGGGGAAGGGACCATCTGGGTCCTACTTGATGCCGATTTCCCTGGGGAATCCAATGCCAGCGACGAACGTTCCCGCAAACTAGTCCAAGCTGTTCAGTGGTCGATCGACCAGGTGTGCACAAATCTCCGTGACTATTGTGGCGCCCACTGATATATCCACCCACAAGTTTGTTGAAGCTGGCAGCTCTAGGTTGCTTGACAGTCTTAACACTATATGCTTACAGCCTGGTTCGCATTCTCCCAACTCAATGATGGAATTGACTGACATAGTGCCAAACAGCGGCAGCGGAAGATTTACGAGCCCTAGACCTTTACTCTGACCTGTCGTCACTTCCAAAGAGTATCAATGGGGAGCAGGGAAGTCGTGCGAAGTCGATCCAAGAGCCCCTGGAAGAAGAATCTGTTGGAGAGGGCGCGTCTATTGCTGTTGGTTTGACAAAACGAGCCCTCGGACGGCTGAAGCACAAACGTGCTTTGGACCAGCTTCACCACGAGAAAGCAGAGGGTTGTGATATATCCACCCCCGGCACGAAGAAGATGAAGGCTGGCTCAGATAACGAGGAGTTGCACAGCATGCAGTATGAGTAATGAACAAATTATTTGAAGGACTACGAACGATTGACGACACATTACCAAGGGTATACAGCCATGCTCACCTCAGATACAGACAGGCGAGAGGTCCTGACACCTTACTCCTCTATGTCTGAGATGTGACTCAGCACATCCCTGAATGACGTTTTGTCGGGCAGGATCAAGTCTGCTCCGACACCTTCACCCAGCCCCACTCTCACGCACAACAGCACACCAAGTAATATTACTCATTCTTCATATATGCGCCTACTCATCCAACGTGTTCCCGTTCCCCTTCACGCAAGTAGACGTGCGAAAGTGCGATTAAGGATGTTACAACAGATGAGCACAGCGCGATCCTTTAAAGTCCTAAATCATCTAGATGGACTGGACGGAGTACCCAAATTGCAAATATACAGTAGATGTACAAGCCGTTGACAGAATAGTCCATACAGAACCATTGAAGATTTTTGTTCGTACGTTATCGGCGTTATGCCCAACGTCCAAGTAATGCCATAATGGCAGTACCAAACAACATGCAACTTAACGCGTATGCAAGCTTCCCGGTAGGCGCTGTGTTCATATCTTTGCTGAACAGGAACTCGTGCGCCATTAGCTGTGGCATCGCGTTAGACCAAGATCTGGAAATGAAACAGGGCATCTCTACCTCCACCAAACCGGTGTACAGCAAAATCCCCGCACTAATAGCATCCATTACACCGCTGACGATGGACGCCGTTGTACTGCCGGGGTTGTAGGTGTTACGAATTCCGAGGCCTGCCGCAATTCCCACTGGCGTCGTGATGGCATATAGAAGAGCTGCGCAGAAGGGGACGAAGCTATACTGCGGTGGCAGTCGCATCAATGCCAATCGCGATCCGACACCCAGGCCTTCGAATGTTTCTTGAAGATACTGTTAACCAAATTCTTTGGCGACCTCGACGGGTGACTCACGATGAAAGACAATTACGACGAAAAGCACTTTAAAATCCGGGTCTACAGCCAGCGTCATCCCAATGAGTAGACTATATACTAGCCATAAGCATCTGTTTGCCGACAGAAAATAGCAGGTTTACCTATGCAACAGAACACCAAACTCCAGGATGAATACACCGATAGCCTGCGCCATCGCGGAATCATCAAAATGTCCTGGCTGAGACGCTTCCAGGTCAGACGTAGATTTCTCGTCTTCAGATTCGCCCTTCGGACAGGAAGCAGCGTGTGAACCGATTCCATGAGGATCTGTAAGAGTGATCAACAATCCCTCCCATAAGTTGTTGTTGTAGACGTACTATGCTTAATCCCCAGTGCAGCAAGCTTTGCGCTCCCCACACGGAAGCAGAGGAGTTCTACCATAAAAATTCCATAAACACCGAACATTGCGATTGCGAGGGCATACGGCTGATGTCATGGATTTATCGAAGCACTGATGGGACGAGTGTGTTGAGACGCACATATTGTTGCCATGCAGCCGACAAGCATTCCGATCCGAGTTCACTTATCGCGGGGCTCAATAAGTGAATAAAAGCAGTTGCAATCTGGACAGAAGGTAACAAAAGCTACAACTCGTGAATTAAGAAACATACAATGACTCCAGAGCCAAAATATTTAGCAAACCTACAGAAAGAATAAGCATGGTATAGACGGAAAATATGGAACTAAAAAGACCGACTCGAATGCGCCAATTGGCACCTTCAGTTGCTTGCATCTGTTTGCAAGAACAGGGAAGAATACACCAAAGCCGGAAGTTACGAGGATCACGAAGATTGATGCTATCCGCAGGCCGGTGTATGTATCCGCGCCACCACCATTACCACACTCAGAAGTTGTAGAAGACATAATTCCGACGAATGAGATGGGAGTAGAAGGTAGAGCGCTTGCAACATGAGCTACACAATTTTTATCGGGATATCTGTGGGAGAACAACTGTGAGGGTCCTCACTCGATAGCATGTGTGTAATGGTACCCTCCCAGTCAGGTCCCCGCCAGGAACAGACGAGTCAGGTCAGGGTCCTGCCAGTGTGTGTTAACATTTTGACGTCTTGATTCGGAAGCCGTCTCGAAACAAAATATTATCGTCGATATTATCGCCCCAATCTCGGACAAATTTGTATGGTCTATAATGTTTGTGCTTCATCGATGTGTTACTCATCCTCGATTACTTGGGAACCCACCAACTGCTCTGGCCGAGCGGAAACTGCCGCGCTTCTTTACCCATGCTCTTCGACAGGAGGAGAACTTCATCTGCAAGTGCATGTAGCTGCGAAGAAGGGGTTGCCAAAACATGTGCAGCGTAAAAGATCAACTTCATTACGATTCTTCGACTCGCAATAGCAGAAGAGTTGACACCATTGCTGAAGAGTGAGCTAATGTCGGATATAACCATGATTGTCGTCGCGAAGGGATGATCTGCCGCTAAAGCCACTGTGCGTTCTAGCTCTCCCGATAAATGCCCTGTGACGGTGATCCTCCGAGGTCGCACAAATTTTGCGACGTCCTCCAGTAGCACAAGGATAGTCCGATTATCAATATTTTTCTAGTCCACGTCAACGAAATTCAATATGGCGGACACGGCTATCAACTTACTGGATCGAGACGTGACCAAAACGATAGCACCGCGTCAGTCAGGGACATGTGCAGTAATTTCGACCCGTGATCAATGAGAAACGGGACAGATTGCGATAATATCTTCCGCGCCTCGTCTTCATCCTGAGGGTCGTTTGTTGTCGAAGACAGTGGAGACATGACTAGGTGGCGAGTAGCGTAGGTGTAAGCGAGACTAGAGTCCGATTGCCCACGTCAGTTTAGGAGTGAGCAACATGCAGCACGTACAGTACGGCGCAGATATTATACAGTAGTGACACACCACGAGAAGCTTGATTGGCAAGGTCGGTTGGAACCATCATCAGCCCGGGCTTCACCCCGTAGGGGGTGCGTAGCGAAAGCGATGATTGGGCGTCATCGTCAGGTGCGTCCCACCACGGCAGTTGTTTGGTCTTCTCAAATTCCGCGCTTTCTAGAAGTTCCCGCACCAGCTCACTCGACGGGTCCTTGAGTGCAACGAAGAACTTATCCCTCTCCTTTTTGGTTAACAACCGAAGCAAATCGTCAGCTGGCGCAGAAGCTAGGACACGGTTATTCGCTTGTAGGGGAATGTGCAGGGAAAGACTCGCATATATCTATCGCGGAAAAACGGTGCGCAAGGCTGTCTTCTTCGTTTTCTTCATCAGAATGATGGAATAGCCCGTCCTCGTCCGTAGCACCTTGGTCCTCTATCCGTTGGAGTAACTCAATTATGTTATTTCTATCTCCCTCGGATTTCTCGGACTGCGACCCGACGCCTATTTCGATCTCCTTTCGATAAAACATTTCGGAGCACCGTGAATGGGACTGCTTGGGCTCTCAGAAGAAGTCGGCAAGATGTGAGCCGGAAGGCATACCTCCGATCGAAAACATTCTAAGGTACAGTAGAATAGATTACACGATGGGCACGTGTATCTGGAAAGTTGTCTTCGACAACTGTGAGGGTCGTCTGTATCTGAGTCCGCTCAGGTGATGGAATGGTGCGACGTACACCCCACAGGATGCCTCACGCAAACCGCTGGCTGGCTCATCCAACTCACGAGTCTTGATCGTAGGCGTCGTCATGACAGCATTTAGCTGGCGAGAATCTTGAGCACGTACAGTGATTGCTGCAAAGTGGGTGTGGTATGGCGAGGTGAAAGACTGCAGCCTCCGCGTCGTGTTCCAAAAATGGGCAATCGCTCAGTTACGACTTGCGGTGCATCATTGCCGGTTGATCAGGGCCTGCGCCAGAAAACTTACTGAGCTCCCATCTACAATATGGTGGATGCTCGGCTTGTTGATACAAAGGTAACTTTCTCTTCATTCTCGCATCTCCTCGATTCGCGTATTCTGCGAGCTCTTGCCGACATCGGTTTTGCAAGACCTACTCTGGTACAAATAAAAGCTATTCCAATCGCTCTCGAGAACCGAGACATACTCGCAAGGGCACGTACTGGAAGCGGGAAGACAGCTGCATACTGTATTCCAGTTCTGCAGAAAATTTTAAGCGCAAAAGCTGTAAGTCCTGTTCGCACATGTTCCCGACCTTTGCGGTTAATGGAGTCCGACTTGGCTACCAGACACTGTCAATTGTGGACCCCTCATATCGAGTCACTCGTGCCTTAATCCTCGTACCGACCCGGGAGCTTTCTGAACAAGTACACTCTTGTTTACGCGGTCTCCTGGCATATTGTGACAAAGAGGTTACCACATCAAATGTTGCAAGTGGTGCTGCATCTCATGTACAGCGGTGTGGTCAGATGCCTTGCGAGTTAAGCGTGTTCTCATTCGTATCCATAGCGCTCTACTGGCGGACAGGCCTGACATTGTCATCGCGACTCCATCACGCGTGCTAGGACTCCTTCAATCCAAAGTATGCCAGACTGTGACCGTCATAACTCTCGTCTCACCTATCAACAGACACTCGTCTTGTCTTCCCTCGAGTCTCTGGTTATTGATGAAGCCGATCTCATATTATCGTATGGCCATGACGACGACGTCCGCCAGATATTCGGAGGAGGCTATCTGCCCACCATCTACCAATCTTTCTTAATGAGTGCTACGATGACGGACGACGTGGAGATCTTGAAAGGTCTGGCTCTCCGCAACCCTGTGCGTATCTCCTGTTCGCCTTTGAAAGGTACTCACCCTTTCTCCTCTCAGGCCATATTGAAACTAGAAGATGGTGACGAAGATGCACCCCTGCTGACTCAATACTTTGTGCGGTATGCCGAACATGCATTTGGTTCTACCACCACCACTGACACCACAGCTGAAGATGCTCCGAAGCTGACAAGTTTCTCCTCACCTACGTAATCCTCAAGCTCCGCCTTATCAAAGGCAAATGCATACTCTTCGTGAACGACGTAGACCGTTGTTACCGTCTCAAACTCTTCTTGGAACAATTCTCGATCAAGAGCTGCGTCCTCAACTCTGAACTCCCGCTGAACTCTAGGCGAATATAGAATCTTCCCGACTTTGTGTATTTCGGCTCATCTCCGCGTCAGATATCACACTGTGCAGGAATTTAACAAAGGTGTTTACGACTACATCATCGCTACAGACGAGAGTAGCGGAAAGGCTGAAAAGGACAGCGACAATGAAGACGAGGATGAAGGACCGCGAGATAGCATTCCTGCTCCAGAGAAGACGGGTCAGTAAATCTTCTCGGTCGCCTGTAGACATCATCACACGACTCCGACAGATTGTTCTAATGTTCTAACCTCGACCTCAAGATCGTCTGTGCCAAACACCCCATCACAAAAACGTGGACGGTCCCTATCCCCGCAGGCAGGGTCTTCCAGGCCAGTCAAGCGCAAAAAGAAGAAAACATCGGCCAGAGAATATGGGGTTACTCGCGGTGTTGACTTTGTGGATGTCGCATGTGTAGTGAACTTCGATCTTCCGTCGTCTTCCAGATCATATACGCACCGTGTCGGGCGGACAGCTCGCGCAGGTCGCACAGGAATGTCTCTCTCTTTTGTGGTGCCCGTGGAGGAGTGGGGAAAAAACAAGGTCGTGGGTTGCCTCGCGAGTTCCAAAGATGATGAAACAGTCTTTACGAAGATCGAGAGAGAGCAGGTTGCTAGGGGCAACACGATCAAGGAGTACCAATTCGACATGCAACAAGTCGAAGCATTCAGATATAGGATGGAGGACGCCCTGCGATCTGTAACCCGGAATATTATCAAGGAGGCGCGAATAAAGGAGCTGAAAACAGAGATTCTCAACTCTGAGAAACTCAAGGTACGCACAAATGTTTCGTGCCCTTGTCTCTGAATTGCTCACCGGGTGCAGGCGCACTTTGAGGATAATCCACTCGATCTTGAATACCTTCGGCACGATAAGCCATTGCATCCCATGAGGATCCAGGCACACATGAAGCATGTACCAAGGTATCTCCTTCCTCGTATGGCTTCGGTTGTTGGGGTAGAGGATGGGGATTCCATCGCGTCGGGTTCGTCCAAGCCGAAGCTTGGCTTCGTACCCTTCAGAAAACCGTCTAGTCGGCATCGTGGACGAGGGGGCGGAGGTAGGGGCGGAGCAAGCAGTAGAGGGAAGAAAAAATCAGACCCTCTGAAAATATTTAGATGACATACGCAGTAAATACATGTCATTCGCTTCAGGATATAGGCATTTGTGCTGTGGTAACGTCCTAAATCCGAAGAGTATTAATACTCAAGTTGCAACTCCTTCCTCCCATCCTTTGGATCGCTCGACGGCGCGCTGCCATGCCGCCCAAGCCTTCTCCCTTTGAACCACCGAGGTGCGGGGTGTGAACTCCTTACTCCCCTTGGTGTTGACCTCAGCGAGTGTCTCCGGTTTCGATAGGTCCCATCCGAATAAGCGGATAGCAGCTCCAGCCAACAGAGCAGATCCCAGCGCCGTTGACCTATCACCAACTATACTCAGAATTCACTCACCCTAGCAGACACAGATACTTACTCCCTCATCTCGGGTCTAATGACGTCAAAGCCCCCAATGTCTGCCAAGATCTCCATGCAAGCATCTCCATTGGTCATGCCCCCGTCAACCTTGAGATGTTTGAGGTCGGTTTTAGAGTCCAGTTTCATACTCTCTAATATGGCCCTTGTTTGGAAGGCGTTTGCTTCTATCGCTGCACGCGCAATATGGGCGGGGGTGGTA
Source organism: Boletus coccyginus (assembly GCA_025782845.1). Classification (NCBI taxonomy): domain Eukaryota; kingdom Fungi; phylum Basidiomycota; class Agaricomycetes; order Boletales; family Boletaceae; genus Boletus; species Boletus coccyginus. Next base: position 918,746 of record JAHZSR010000002.1, on the reverse strand, counting down.
TACGATGATAACCCTATACACAATCTTCGGTCAGCTCCCCCCAGTAGAAAAGGACAGTGGCTCTATACCAATGATCAGCCCGGCTGCCCCAGGATCCCAGTAAGGTGCCAGCAGACCAGAAAATGCTGTCACGAAGTATATACCGCCAGAATCAGGAGTAGATCGCGCCAGGTCATTTATCTCGTCCGCGGACTTGATGAAACCCATGGAATCCCGCAGCCTGAAACTAGTTAACGCTGTCCCTTAGATCTAAATCACAACGCAAACCATTTGATAGCACTTCCTGCAACACCCACTAGCATCACCGAAGCTTCAATTAGGGGGACAGCAGGCGAGATGATCGACAACTTACCGCTGCCCTCTAAGGCATACACGGGAGTGGTTCCAGGACCAGGTTGGTATGCAACCTAGACGAAGGTCTCAGCACTGGAAGTTGGATTCATAACAAAGGCGGCTACGGTGCTCAATAGCCCATGAGTGCTCTGAACAATTTCTTCGCCCGTGCAAAATAGTAAAAATGCACCAGTTCCGTAAGTGCATTTAGCTTCTCCTCCCTTCAAACACTTGTTCCCGACCAGTGCGCCTTGTTGATCGCCGACCAGGCCACCGATGGGTATACCTTTCAATGGACCACCCGCAATGTGGCCGTAGACTTCCGAAGAAGAGACGAGCTTTGGGAGAACAGATGACCGAAAGTCGAAAAATTCGAGCAGTCGGTCGTCCCATTCTAGGGTACGGAGGTTCATGAGGAGTGTTCGTGACGCGTTCGTCACATCTCCGACATGGATGCCCCCAGCTGGCCCCCCAGTTAGGTTCTACCCAGTCCGTATGTCATTCACGATCCCAAAAGAGATAGTGTATCACCTACATATGCAACCCAAGATTCCACCGTACCGAAGAGTAGGTTATCTTCCAAATGAGCTTTTTTGACCTCCGGGTAGTTGTCGATCATCCACCGCAATTTGATAGCGGAGAAATAGGTCGACAGCTTCAACCCGGTTCTGACGGAGTACTATCGATGAGAGAAAGCGCACGAAGTGAGTAAACTTACATGTCACGCAGGGCATTGATACCCTCCTCTCCTTTCTTGAATTGGCCTGGCGCGACTTGAAGTCCTGTATGCGCGAGCACTTGTTCATAATGGGCCACTGTGTTTTTCGTCCTGGAGTCTGTCCACACGATGGCCCTGCACAATGGCTTTCCGGTCCTACGGTGCCATGTCACGGTCGTCTCTCGTTGGTTCGTGATACCTTTGAAAAAAATGAACTCGCAGGGAAAAGTATGGAAAATGCACCGTACAAACCTATCACCTTGATGCTTTCTTTGGCCCAGCCGCTGCTCTCCAAGATCTCGCAAGCGTTAGTGATACAGGCTTCCGAAACCTTCTGTATTTCATCGGGATCGTGCTCGTGCCATCTATTTAGTCGGACAATCAGGCTATCGGATATTAAACGTCGGGGCTTACCCTGGATTGGGATAATACTGAGGAAACTCGGACTGAAATTGTGCGACGATGTCTGCATATCGATCAAAAATGATGAACCTGACTGAGCTGCATTGAATACGATACGATAAATCAGCATCATCATCCAAAGTTACCGCCTTCCTGCACGTTGAAGAAGTAATCTCACGTTGTTCCACAGTCCAAAGATCCCACAAAGTCGCCTTGCTTAAGGCCTGTCATGGCAGTCGCAATGAAGGATGGGCCAAGGCATCTGTGGAGAAACTCGGAGTTCTCTTAGGAGCGCACGTGAGCCTTGAAAGTAACTTGAATGCCGGTGCCCCCGATGCCCGATCATGATACATGATGGGCCAGTGTCAAGCGACAATAATAGTATATACAACGCTAGAATCAGGTACCACTGCGTTCGCTACCTGAGGGCGGTCCGTGTGCAGCGCAACGAATCCAACGAAACAGTGGCGTCGAACTAGACATGGAGTCCCCGGCCAATATTGTTATAATATCTCTCCTTCTCCGATTCGGTCCAGGAAAATACGGGAAGTGGGTGAGCCTCGGTGTTGAAAACCCACTTCTCTAACGGAACAATGTCATCATCCAAGAACAAGAGGTAGAGGTATTTGAGTGTCTCAGCCATGAAGTAGCTAATGTCAGACGACGAGTAAGTGGTCCTGCAATCCAACTTATCTTGACTTTACTAACCTCGGCATTGTATCTTGTAGAATGGGCTCTTCGGAATGGACTCTGTCCACACTGGCATATCCTGATGGCGTCTTTGCGACGCGCTCAATAGCCTGGAAGACACTCCAGCCTCTATGGCGCCATTTGGCGTCCCCAGTCGTCCGCCATAAGACGTAAAACGACTCAACGGCCTGCAAAATGAAATCTTAGCAACACTATTCAACGAAGGCGACATCAGCCCAACCTCAGGTCGCAAGTAATAACCTGTATTCCGGATGCCGTAATCCCTCGAGACGGTATCGATTTGCTTCTCTCTCTCATTTTTTGCCTTCGGGCTCCCAACCCACGGGCGCTTGTCGCCCACCCCAGGTGGCGAACCTGATTGACCGTTTGCCTTCCACCCCTGCATCGCATCCATCCACCTGATTTCGCCGGATTTACCGATACGCATGGTAACCTTCTCTGGTCCCAGTCCCGAGGGTTGGTCTGCATATGAAAGATAGCACGTTTGTGCAATACCCTCAGCAGCCCAGAGATGCAGGTCTGCGAGGTCAAATCCAGCGAGAGCTTCGTATCCCTGGCGGTATTTTGGAGGGAGATCATCGCCCAGTTGAGTGATATTGATTCCGATGGTCTCAAGGTTATTCAAAGGAAGGAGGTGCACTCCTAATGCCAAAAGACCGGGGAAGAAGCAGGATAAGTGTTCGAAAGAGTGGGAAGTTGCGGTCCTGTCCCCGTTAATTGTCGAATCTGTAACGTAAAGTAGTTGACGCTGGGACGAAACGTAAAGGAGATTATTGATAACATGAGTGGTAAATCTCAGATCTTGCAAAGCACATTCAGGATATGTTCCTGGAGCGCAGAGGGAAGAGGCTAACACATTTCAAGATTAGCTCTATCTGAGCGTGCAGTGAGCAAAAATTGCTTGAGGGTATATTCGTGGGCACTATCTGCAGCGGCTCCAACCGATAGACGAACTGTGGGGCCTGAGTGAGTTCCATGAGTTGTCGGTCCAGACGACGCACGATTTATCGGCTGTCCGTCATGCATGTCCCAATAGGTTGGATACATGCCTCCAGACAAACTGAGGTTAGCGTCATGGAGAACATTAGTGATTGTTGTAGCCTATGACAATACTGTTAGTGCTGTCTATGGTGAGAACAGGTAATAGCACAACACTGACACGATCGACGTGTGCTTTTTTCCCTGTGATTTTGCCTAGGTATGCAAATTCCATCTGGAACGACGCTATTTCAGCAAGCGTGCCGGGGGTAATCTGCGGCCTAGCGCTCCCGCTGGAGTTAGAGGGAGAGTTAATAACGGGTGCCTAAAATGAATATGGACCTTGCGCACTTGTGAGTGTCCACCGCAAACCGGGGGAATCCACTATATGGATTAAAGACGGGCGAAAGCTTTGTTGCGAGTTCGTCTGCTTTATCTCGCAAAATATCGTCCATGGACAACGCATAAGCGGACAAAAGACCACCCAGATAACGAATGACGGTTTCGAAGAAAGGTACATCGGTATTCTATGGGAGTGAGCTATGCGGCAGGAGCCATCGGGGAGAACGTACGGCAGGCAAAGAAAAGTTTGTGGCTGTGATCATTGGGATGGCACGCGCGTACTCGTCCTGCAACCCCATGAGAAGCATTGTATCAAGGGAATCTACGGCAGTGACACCCCAACCATTGAAGCTACCATCACCCAAGTCAACGTGACGCTCTGGGTGGGGGGAAGGCTTACTTGTCGATGCTTCTGTTCGAAAGAGGTCGCAGCTCATCATGGGGGAAAGCATAACGCTCGTAGCCGTGATAGGCGTGCGAGAAGGCATTCCTTACTTGGGCTGCCCTGTCGGCCCAGATTTCTGGGGACTCGGGAGGCCAGAAGACGACGTGTTCGCGCGGGAAGAGCGTTTCACTTGCCCCGAGATAGTTGTGATAGAGGGTCCACAACGCGAGTGCGCCCGCGAGGACAAACGCGAGATGGCGAATAGAGATGCCACGACGGGCAGTGATGCGTGTACCTGGCAGGACGCAGCGAAACCTGGTCAGAAATGCCATTGAGGGTTCGTCACGATGTTGTCTCGTTGGCCGATGCCTCGAGGCTCGGGCCCAGGATTGATCGCGACTAGGACCATATCCTTAGCGGGGCTGAGTTTGAAAACCGAGAGAAATTGAGACCGGCGACGATTGCTGCGGCATGTCGAGCTTTGACAAGGTCGTCAAGTTGGCCTGCAAGCCAAAGCCGGCCCCCCCAAAAGCAAAGGTGTGTTCATCCGGTCTCGGTCTCTCCCGACCCACAATGTCCCGTCCCGCCAGTACCTAGATCCTATCATAGCCGCTACCTGGTCCGAAGATGGCGCCGTTCACGACGTCTGCAAGGCCCTTGTCCCCCGCCTACGGGAACCAAATGCCATTGTGCGCAGCGAGTCCTGTCGAGTTGTTCTGTACCTCACCCAGCCTTGTCGTGGATCGCATAGGTCGCATTCAAGGCTTTGATCGTCTTGCACACCATGATTCGCAACGGAGCAACCGACAATGTGCTTGCTCACCTCTCCTCTTCGGAGGTCCTGCGTCTGCGTAATGTTTCTGCCGGAAACTGGGAAGGTACCGAGCTCGCCGCGTTCCCGCCTTGTAGCCGCTTATGTCCGTCCCCGTAGGTTATAATGCTCCGCAGAACATGCAACACTACGCACTCTATCTGGACTCTCGCATACGGGCGTTCCGTGAGCTGAAACACGATGCAATCCGAGTACAGGCCGAGACAAATCGTGATCTGCGCCTCAACAACTCTATCGAAGAAGACATGGCGTACACCACTGCGCCGCCGCCCAAAGCGTCGTCGTCCAAATCTAAAGCCCCTCAAAGAAGCAAAACAATTATTGGTCGCAAGCTTCGCGTTATGACGGTGGAGAAAGGTTTGCTTAGGGAAACAAAAACAGTACAGAAAATGATCGACTCTCTGGTGGAATGTCGTGTAAGCTTTAGTATAACACTCGAACGCACTCTAACGAGACATTTACATTCAGTTCTATCTGGATGATCTGGAAGACGAACTCACCATCACTGCTTTGAGGATGCTTGTCAAGGATCTTCTCATCCTATTTCAAGCGGGTAATGAAGGCGTGATAAACGTGCTTGGTGAGGACCGTCATTCATGCAGTCGATTTCGCCGTGCTCAATGAACATTAGAGCATTATTTTGAGATGTCAAAATACGACGCGGAAGATGCCCTGAGCATCTATCGTAATTTCTGCGCTCAAACCGAGCGGGTTGTTGAATACCTTGGTGTTGCAAAGAAACTGCAGAATCTCTTGAACGTTTCAATACCGAACTTGAAGCATGTGCGTCCAAGGGTTCGTATTTCTTGTGGAAGTAATACCCACATAACTACAGGCTCCAGTTTCTCTCGCAAGTTCGCTCCAGGAGTACCTCAGTGATCCAAACTTTGAGCAGAATAGGATTGAGTACAAGGCAAGCAGAGGAGCCGTCGATAGAAACCCTAAAGATCGCAATGGCGTTCCCTCAGCTCAGGTACCTACAGGTATCGTGTCTTGAAATCACCTACATCCGAATTTTGCTCATGTTTACTCGAGGCACTCCAACAACATCAGCGGACTCGACGACTACCCAAACATCCATCAAGCCCCCTACCCCCCCTCCCTCTGGGGCTAATAGCCAGCCTGATGCAAGTCATGTTATGGCAGACTTCTTCACCTCCATTGAAGAGGAGCAAACACCTATTTTTACTCCCATTGCTGGCAGGCGAGTTCTGTTCTCATACTCGTGATTTTTTTGTAACAAGGTATCCAGCTCTGCGGGCAATCAGTTCCAGCAGCAGGTGGCACACAACCCTTTTACTCAGCGACAGATGACTGGTGCTTTTCCTTCTCAACCGTTTGGCGGACAAGCCCAGATGCAACATATGGACCTCCCCCCTTCTTTACCATTTCAATTTGCACAACCATTTCAGCCGACTCAGCCGTCGTCATCTCAGGCCAATAACTTTACTATCGAACCACAACGGGCTCCTCAGCACCGGCCATTCTCGACATTCATTCCCCAACAAACGACAGGTTGGCAATCTGGACTTACTACCGGTTTTCTACAACCTCAGCCTACTGGCGCGAATCCCTTCAGGCAAAGTATATTCGTCCCGCAGACGACTGGGATGCCCACACTCAGTAGTAATGGGATCCTGCCGATGCCACCATCTGCACCGCAGACAGAGCCCTTCTTCCAAATGACGAGTAACCTACAATCACAGCCGCCTGGACAACCTAAGGTTATTCAACAACCAGTGGAAGCACCCGCGCGACCTGCGTCTACACCACTCACCACCGTTGTTGCCAACTCGTCATCTGTATCCCCTCCTATCGCGCAGCCTGTGAAATCGCACCAAACTGGCTCGCGCAACCCATTCGGCGTTCCTGTGACTCCGGCTCCGCTCGTTCCCAAACCACCGACCCTTTTCGAACTCTCTATGTTGCGGCCAGGTGTGGATGGTAGTCAATCAATACCTCAATCGCAGTCGACCGCTGCCTCTAGTCACCAGGTACAGAGCACCGCTACGACAGCAGAATCAACCTTTTCGACTGTTGCGTCCTCGTTTGCATTCACGAATAAATTTGAAGAGAATGCTTCCTCCCTGAGTAACGATTTGAACCATCTTGGCTCGCACCCTCTCAATTCCCAGACGGCCCCCACAGCCACGAGCTCAAGCGCCTCGGATTCACTCTTTTCTTCCCTGTCTTCCCAACCCACCAACGCGACTATTTCTTCGCGTGCCCCGTCGACTTCGATAGCTGGTCCCATCCAAGCCCAGCCTACCGGTTTCGGTGGAGTAAAGCCGTTCAAGCCCTCCTCCAACTTTGGTGCCTCGCTGCTAGGGTCCCTTCCTCCCATTCCTCAATCTGGTGCTACAACACCCGATCCGAATGCCCAAATAACCACTGTACTTGGGACCATAAATCCCCACACTACGGGTTTGCCTCTCCTTTCACAGAGAATGAATGGAGGCTCCACCCCCGGTGTTGGTCTCCGTCCTCAGGCCACTGGAGCTCTTGGAGCTGCAAACCCGTTTCGGGCGACAATGTTCGCCACAACGTCCCCTCCGTCGGCTGTAAGCACCGCATCAAGCACACTCGCGTCTTCTGCATCGACACCACAGTTTGGGGGTCTAGGCAGCGGGGCTGGTGCCTTGCCTGTGTCTGGTTCTGCATTCGGAAATGGTACATTCAGTCCGTCTTTCACCCATCTTGGTCAAGACAGCTTCAATACGCAGCAACAAAATGCGGGGGTCTCATTGATCTAGCCTTTTCCTGCTAGAAGAGGCATACTTTTTTCTGTTGTCCTGTCCACATTCCCGCTTGATGTCAATGATGCTCTTTGGCTTTTTCCTACAAAACCATTTTGCGATTTCAGTCCAGACTTTCAAAGGGACCGTCCACACTGCTTTCTTCGAAGCCACGTTCTTTTCACGCCATTCCTGTGTAATTTAAGTTCTAGGTAGTACGTACCTGTCCGGACTTCTTGAATACCCCATCCTCATGTACTCCAATCTTACACTAACGCTCTACAATCTTCAGCCAAACGAACAAATTAAATTTTCTTTGTTGACAGTAATATTCATTGAGGTGGCATTACACTCGTAATTAGATGTAAACATCACGCCCGCGTCATTCAACTCTGACGCGTTCGAGCAAGGGACCATTTCGGGTTGAAACGTTGACCCACAAGTTAGCACACCGTACCTTTGACCAACACAGATGGCATCGTAAGTCAATGTTTGCATCTTCTGCGCACAACACCGAACTCATACACCATACCAGCGAGATTTCGCGTTCAACCACGGACGTTCAAGTTGGCGCTGACGCGTCTCCCACAATGACCGTCGAGACCGCGCTCGAACATGCTCGACGCGCATTCGCACTCAAAAAGTATGAACAAGCCGTAGAACACTACGCCACAGCGCTCGAGCTGCAGTAAGTCAAACGCTTTTCATGCCCGTCAAATCCAATCTGCGGACGTTCACGCTCCTTGCTCCTCATAGAACAAAGAAATACCACGAAGACGCACCGGAGATGGCAGATTTGTATTTCTCGTATGGGAAAGCGCTTTTGGAGAACGCGATCTCTCAGGCTTCGGTGCTGGGGAAAGAGCCCGAGCCCGGCCCACAGGGTGAAGAGGAGAAACGTAGGATGCCACTCGTTCCACTCCTTTACTATAGCTGACATACGCTTACCCACCGTAGGACCAGGCAATGGACCCATTTTGGAGTTCGGAGATGAAGGAGAAGGAGAGGAAGAGGAAGAGGAGGATGGAACCGTTGATCTATTGGCCCAATCTGGTAAGGAACCAGAGGAAAGTGACGACGAAGAGGAAGGCGAGGATGCCGAACCAGAAGATGACTTCAATGCCGCTTGGGAAGTATTCGAACTCGCTCGTAGCATATATGAAAAGGGGAACGACGGAGACGACGAAACCAAGCTGAAACTGGCAGATGCCTACATCGCGCTTGGAGATGTGTCCCTGGAAACTGGTGCGGCCCTAGTGCTGTGTCCTTGCCGGATCGTTGATAATCATCCTTAGAAAAGTTTGACCAGGCGATAACTGACTACTCTGCGGGTCTTGCGCTCAAGGTTGACCTCTTACCGATGTCCTCACGACAGATTGCCGAAGCTCACTACAAGTTGAGTATGGTCCTTGATCTGACTTCCGGCCGGCTCTCGGATGCCATAGAACACGCGAAGAAAGCACTCGAAAGCGTTCTGGCGCGGATTCAAGAACTGAAGGACGGTCTCAATGGCGGGCTGCCGCCCGCTCCCGTTGCGGAGCGAGGAGAGGACAAAAAAGGGAAAGGGAAAGCAACACCTTCACTGTTGTTGGCTGAGGATCTTGTGCGGAATATGTCAAAAAGTCGAATGGAAAGTGAACTTCAGGAGATGGAGGGTCTGAAAGAGGATCTTGCCTTGAAGGTCGGCCGAATCATATCACTCCCTAACACGTTCTGACTAATCTTTTCTCCTCCAGGTCGACGAGCTTAAGACAACGCCGAAGGCGACGATAGAATCGGCTCCTGCTCTGGCTGCGAGAGTGCTTGATCAGGAGCTGAACGCAAGCTCGATAGCAGTACCCGGCCAGCCAGCCGTCGTTCATGATCTGACTTCTATGGTGAAGAAGAAGAAGAAACCACTCGAAAATGAGGGTAGTGCAAAACGAAAAGTCGACGACGACGACGGTAGTCCCACCACGAAGAAGGCCAAGCTGGAGAATGACATTGACATATCATCGTGATGATCTAGATTTTACAAGTCGTATGTTACGATTCTCAAAATGGGACGTCGGATGTTTCTATTGGAGTATGCTTATATCTTCTTTTACCTTCTCCCGCCCCGAACTCGCCCACAACATGACCCTTTTTGCCTTTACTCCGCATCATATATTTGTGGATTACCAACCCCTCAAGCCCTACAGGACCTCTCGCATGTATCTTGCCCGTGCTGATGCCCACCTCTGTGCCGAACCCGTATCTAAAACCGTCCGCGAAGCGCGTGCTAGCGTTGACAAATGTCCCAGCCGAATCGACGCCACGACAGAACTTGGATCCATCTGCTTCTGATTCGGTGACTATCGCATCGGTGTGGTGCGAGGAGTGGGTATTGATATGGCGAATCGCAGCGTCCAGCGAATCGACAATCTTGACTGAGAGTTTCAAATCGAGGTGCTCCGTGCGATAGGATTGCTCATCAGAAGGGAAGATATTGTTTGGATTCGTGCAAGCAACAGACTGGGGAATTGCGGCAAGGGTTTCTTCATCGCAGATAAGTTGTACACCAGCATCCAACAAGCCATGCGCGACCTCTATCCAAAGAGTGTGCAGTAAACTCGTGTGGACCAGTAAAGTCTCCACAGCGTTGCACGCAGAAGGGTAATCAATCTATATTGCTTTCCCATCAACACCTGTCTTGTGCACTGGCGGAGTGCGCCAACCTTGGAGTCTACCACGACGCGCACAGCCTTTTCCGGATCAGCATCCTGGTGCAGATAAACATGACAGAGGCCATCTGCATGTCCCATGACGGGAATTCTTGTGTGGTTTTGAATGTTTCTGACCAGTTCATTGCTGCCTCTGGGAACAACCAGATCGATGAACTGATCGAGCGCGAGCAATGCGGAGACTTCTGCTCTGGTTTGGACCGTCTGGATGTAAGTAGCAGGCAGCGATGACTGCTTCAAGCCCTCCGAGATGGCCTTGGCGAGTTCGATTGTCGTTCTGTTGGACTCTTTTCCCCCCTTGAGAATGGCGGCATTCCCTGTTCGGGGTATTCGACATACGCTACGAAAGAACGTCGAGGCGACTGCTCACCAGATTTGATTGCCAAGGATGCTATATTTACGACGACTTCTGGACGAGCTTCGAATATGACCAAAAGGACGCCGATCGGACACGAAACACGATAAAGCTCCAAATCGTCGTCGAGTTTGGAAGCATAGGAGACGATCCCGGTGGGATCTGGAAGCTTGGCAACATCCGCGACGCCTTTCACCATCTGATCCCACTTGCCGGCTTTACCGAGGTCCAAACGATTCAGCATGGGCTTTGACATTCGGCCTGCGTCTACTTCTCGCTGGGCGTCCTTGATATCTTGTTGATTAGCGCTCAGTATGGAATCTCTGTTCTTCTCGAGCTCGTCTGCGATGATTTTCAGAGCGGTTTCGCGGATACTGGAGGGAAGCAATTGCGAAGCCTCGAAAGCCGCCTTGGCGTTTCGGGCGAGGGCTTCCACATAGCTTTCAGAGTCGGAGATGGATGCCATGGAAGGGTGTCTGATATGAGGTTGGGTGTTCGGGGATGGGTCGTGATTTGGGAGTTGCCAAATGATGTTGAGTGACGAGCTCGAACCAGATCGGGAAATAGGTGACTGTCGTACTGGGACTTGGAGCTGCTTGAAGAGCTTCTCAATTGCACGGCGGCGACTTGAGAGGCTCGAAGATCGTGCGGATCCCTCGTCCGAGTGATCGAAGTTGAACAGTGCGCCTTCTCAGCGTTGATCCTTTTGGCGTCTAGTTAAAACACACGGCGTACACAAGGCCTCTTGGACCTCTACAGCGTCTGAGATCTGAGACCCAGCGGACGTTGTGTTTCAATTGTCCATGCACACAAGTTGGTGCTGGCGTGGCGTCAGATTTATGTAAGTCACCATTCTATCTCTGAGAATATATCTCTCCTTGGTTTCCATATGCAACCACACAACAATAGTAAGTGATGATAATGTGCCGTCCGACGGGAGGACCATCCGCTGGCATCTTATCACGTTCGTCTTTGTTTCCGTGGATGCCGCTGCATGATACAGCTATAAAGGCCCACGTAATTCCGCCTCACCAGCACCTCCTCACTTGCGTAACTTATTGGCGTCCGCTTGCTTCGCCATGAACTTAAAGTCGTGTGCGATGCTTTTTCTCCCTGCGTTTGCCTCGACCGTGCTAGTAGATGCTCAGTCTGGTACTCCGCCCAGCAGCTGGCCGCAGGTTTACCCTGGGGTGCCCAGCGGTGATTATAGTCCGGAATGGCAGGCCTGTGCGTACAAACATACGTCTGCATCACCTGCTCGTGGAACTCACCCATTATCTCTGCGCGCAGACTTCCAAGTGACTGACAGTCTTCCCAACGTTACATGGCCCCTTGCCCGCAACTGGGCAGGAAATATTCCTGTCCAGAGAGAGGGTCATCCGAACGATACTCTCTTCTTTTGGGCATTCGAGTCGTCAAACTCCTCATTCACCGCTACCAGTGACGAACCGTGGGGTATCTGGCTCAACGGAGGGTGAGTCCATTCACTTGCACACGTCTTGGGCTAATCCGCCGCGCTTCGACAGCCCTGGTTCTTCTAGCCTTGTCGGGCTCTTATTCGAGGTCCGTCTTGTCTGGCGTATCATTTCTTGTCGCCGAATTTGGTACAGAATGGGCCTATTCGTATCTCGAGCAATTATTCGCTGTTTGAGAACCAATATGCCTGGAGCACTGTGGCTGATTACGTATGGATCGACCAGCCAGTGTACGTCGCCGTTCATCCTCGCAGTGGCGGGCCTAACGGACGTGTCTCAGTGGGACTGGATTCAGCACTGCCGACTCGAATGGCTATGGTGAGTACTGTAGACATGTCATGGCTTTAATGGACGTTGATTTTCCACCAAGTATATGACGAGGACCAAATGGCGACTGATTTCGTGAGATTTGGACATTTCCTCCGTGGTCGGCTACTCATGCTACACCTAGATGGGCTTCCTGGAGAACCTCGTCAAAGTGTTTCCTAACCTCGCAACCCGCCCTTTGCACCTCACGGGTGAGAGCTATGCCGGGGTATACATAGTGAGTACTACCTCCCTTTGAGAAGGGTTGTGCCTGTAACATCTCCTCAGCCTTACATCGCCAAAGCTTTCTTTGAAATGGACAATCCTCCTGTCAACCTTACAAGAATTGCCATTGGCGATGGGTCGATAGCGTCTGGGGAAGTCTACGAGTTACTACCTGTGGTCAGCGTTTTAGAAACCTATCCGCAAATCATCGGGTACGATACCGACGTCTTGGAGTACTTCCGCGAACAGTGCGTGAAAAAAAAAAAGATGCAATGTGGTGGAAGTATTGATCTGTCTTTTAGGGCTTCCCTCTGTAGTTACGACCTTATCCTACAATATCCTCAACCTGAACCCTTCCCAACCCTGGAGTTTGTCCCTGGCAATCAACCAGTCCCGTCTGCCGCATATTCAGTGAAATACAGAACAAAGTTTACGAAACGAGAGTTGATGGTAGAGGCTCAGGATCGGTTCGCCGCGAAACTCGCCAAGCGAGATGTTGCCCTTTCAAAACGCGAGAGGATCCGTGCACGCGAAGCATGGAAATATGGCCTTGCCGACCGCGCGAACGGAACTATCGATTCTTGGTACGGTTGTGATCTGTACGACGAGATGCTCGACTACGCTGTCAACTTCACATTCCCTTGGTGTACGACGTTCTTTTTGCGATATTTCAATCATTTACTGATCATACACTTGTGTCATAGCGTTGAGTAAGAGCTCGGGGGGCATGTTTGATATCTACAACATCCCTGATGCTTTGAACCCCGAAGCACCTATGGATGCTTCTGTCTTCCTCAATGGTTTGTCCCTAGCCATGTGTCAATAACATACATACCGATGCCCCTTCTCACAGACCCACAAACTCGTGCTGCGATTCATGCTCCTACAAGCCAAAATTGGACAATGAGTATCACCTATCCGTTTTGTAACAGTAAGCCTGCAAGTGTTCCCGCGTATCCCAATTCCGTATTCATCCATCTGCCCATAGATTATTCCACCTTTGATCCAAGTGTGTTTCATCTTTGCTTTCGAGTCTGATGAAGGGTTGTTCAAGCGACTCTTTTCTAGGCATCGTGTAGGTGTCCTGATGCACGATCGACCAGCATATGCTTACGAGAGACTAGTCCAGCGGCGTTCTTAACTGACCTCGCGACGAATGCAACAGCGCATAACATGACAATAATTATTTTTTCAGGAAACGACGATTCTCTCATCCCCCACCTTGGTTCTCAAGGTAGGTCGCCTATCCTCTTCGTTATGGCATTGCTAATGCGGACTGACAGTAACTATCCAAGTGCGATTTCAGAAATAGCCCCGGAAAAATCAATGGCACTCATTTATTCCACTTCACAGAATACGACGTTTGGTGGTATCCGAGGCTTCACTCGCCCGCCGGAGACGCCGTGGTACAACGATGCTGGAGAATTCGCGGGCGTCGTTCATCAGGAGCGTGGCTGGACGTACGTCCTTGCTGTCAACGCAGGGCATCTCCTCGGTTATGACAACCCCGTCTCTGTTAGCAGCAATGATCGTTTCCAATCGTCTTGCACGGTCTAATACTCTTCGTGTAGGCCCTCACGCTCGCCCGAGAGTTTATTTTTGGAAACAACCAAACGGGACTCGTCACCAGCGCCAGCGCTTGTTCGGTCGATGTCATCGGAGGAGAGGTGACCTCCCTAGGCAACATCATGACCGGCCAAGCGGGCATTTATTATGGTTTCGCGACGACCGAGTCCACCTATTTCTTCCCGACTCCCACCGTGGAAGCGTGGAACAAGTTCGTCGCGACTGCCACTTGACAGTCCGGTAGAGTTCGGTCAACTTGGCAAGCTCAGGAAGCTTGACGACCTTTGATCACGAACAAGGCGCTCGTTTTGGGACTTATCCAGGCCATCGCTCTCACCTTGTAACGAGAGTGTTTCCGCTTTTTTCGATTTTATAGGTTTATTTTCTGCGGGCCTTCATGGAGTCGGACTTGCATTACAGGTAGTACTTTCGGTTGCATTTATGACTGCGTGACTTGACAGCACTTCATCTTTATTGTTATTGTGGTAATCTACCCACTCGTCGTTGTCATATTGATGTTCGTGTATCTCCACCATTTTCATGTACAATCATGTTGTACTCGGCTAAAAAACTTAGAACTGAAAAAAATGGGGTTCTACAGATTCTCATAAAACCAGCACCCGAGCGACCACAGGTATATTCTACATACGTAGAAACTAATCCGCAGAGTAGATAGTCGTAGAGACTAAACTGTGCTGAGCTCCATTGCAATTGCCACAGCCAGCTTCGAGAACTCCAGCATGTGGTCAAATGAAAATTCGGGCGAGATATCAATGCGACTGAAAAAGAATCAGTAAGAAATTATGAAAACTTGCAGGAGCTTACTCTCTGCCTGTGTGAATGTTGTCGAGGTTGGCGTTCTCGAATGCAGATTCTATAATACAGTGAGTAACATAAATACATCCAAGTCAGAATGACATTACCAATGGTGAAGATGGATGGATACCCAGCCTTGGTCCAAGATGCACTATAAAAAGTAAATCAGCACAAGATGGGAAAGGTGCAACAAGAATACATACTGGTCCGAACATGCATAGCCACACTTGGTCTCGACGTAAGGGATAGACAGGTAGGTATCAACAAGTTGCATATTATACTTGGTCAGGCTAAGGAGCCAGATCAGCCGCCTTAGATACTGAGAAAAGCGAGCGTGAAAATTACCTGTCATCCACATAGTCCGTGATAATACCAACTTCCTCCCGAGTACCCCGTTTCACCCAAGCAGTCATGTCAAACTAACGGCAGTGAGCAAAGCGTTATACAATATTTCTGATCATACCTGACTCATGGCATAAACACCCAGACCCTGAGCTGCATAGGCCTGAGCTACTGCCTGTGATCCGAGCAGCCCAGCTTCCTGCACATCAAATGAACCTCCGATCGGTAACCTTGACCAAAAAACTCACTTCTGCGGAGTACCAATGAAACTCGACTGGCCTTTCTGGAACAAAACCAGATGCCAGAAGTGAACGATAGGACTCGAGGATGGTGACCGTGCCAGAGCCGTCGTCGTCGGCACCTGAATAAACGTTGACAGGATTGTCGACTAGTGCGAATCAAAGTACTGACCTGGTGCTGCCTCGAAGGGCCACATATTGGTGCTGTTATTATATCAATAGAGATTATTATGTCACGTAGACAAACCACTTGCCTATCTTGATGAGCACCAAGAATTACGAGTCTATCATCTATCGGCGATGAACCATTGATTCTAGCAATCTGCAGCAAAAAAAAATAGTGGAAGCTATGTAGACAATATCCAAACTACTTACAATGGAATTCTGGCCCCATGGGTGTTTAAATTCCTCTATCGTGATATAAGGTCGCAATTCAGGGGATGCGTTCTCGTCTGTAACCTGACAAGGTTCGGCCAACGACACACCAGCAAGATAAACATGGACTCTACCTGGTTCACTTTCGACAATAACCATTTCTGACTTTCTCTTCCGGTCTGCACTTGTGGTTAGCACGAACACCACGCAATCCCACGACGCAACAGACCCTGCTACGGTAATCTACCAAACCACGATAATGAGTATCAAACAGCAAGGTCGGATGGAGGGCTCGTACACCGCGTCCGGAAGCTTGAAAACGTCTTGAGGTTTTCCCTTGGCCCTGCAGTCGACAAAGTCTGAATGACCTTGGTCACTTGGTCATGCAACCTCAGCGGTGCGTAAGAGACTGCTTGGCCATTGAGCGAAGCTTCAGACCAGTCTTGTCATACACGCACCAGTGCCTTGTATGCTGAAGCGGGAGAAGGCTTCAAGGTCAAGCGTATCTGTGCTAAAGCCCGCCGTCGTCCCACAACAGTCGGAACACCAAGTTGAAGTACCTACACGTCGAAGAAATTGATTCCCTTTGCCTTTGCCTCGATCTAGTTCGGCAACAATGTTGTTTCATCAGTTCAACACGCTGTGAGGTGAACTCAGCCAAACCTTTTCGAGCTCTGTCATGCGCACGGGATCTTTGCCTTCCATTTGCACCAACCGCACCTCATTGAGATCGAGATTGAATCCCTCCATGGCGCTGGGACCCGCATCGAAGGTCTGACCGTTGAGGACGACCTGCGGAGCATTCCCGGAGCCAGCATAGAGCGTTGGAATAGTTGCAGCGAGGGATCCCCCGACAACCGGGAGCAGTAGGAGAAGGGACTTCATCATGAACGAAATGTTCAAGTACCGTGTGATGGCTTAAGAAGGGAATCGCGATCAACAAGGATGCACAAGTCCAAATCGTGGCAAATTCCACCCTTCTCGGACAACGTAATTCCCGGCCGTGGGCCTACCAAGTGTCGTCGCAGACCGAGTACTAAAGTACCACTTAGCCTCAAAAAATTGGTGTTATGCTCCATGGTTCTACAGATAATGCTTCTGGGAAAAGGACGCTTTGGCTACGGTTGGATGGGAGAACGGCCACCAAGTGTAGAACATTGTCGTAATCGGCGCACCAACTTGAACGGTGGCGTGGATAAGTCTCAATTTAGCCCTAACTGGAAGCAATTCAACTCCTCAAATTCCACGCCGATGCGGACTGCGGTGTTACATCAGAGTAGTGGAGAGCGACATCGGGCAAGCTTCCGGGCCCTCCAAGTACAACTTGAACATCTCGTAGAAGAAAACGCCGGGAGAAGCTTCATCAATAGTGATGTGGTGAACGACAGTGTTGAAGGCCCATATGTTGTTACCGAGGTTGAACATGGTAGCGATGAGCACGGGCAAACGATCGAGTTTGAAAATGGGCCCGTTGGTGAGTGCAAGGCTCGTTTCGTAAGCATTAGGTGCGGCATCTGGTGAAAAGTTGCTTTGAAATCAGTGTCCGGGTAGTAAACGGTCTGCTCAAGTTTTCCCAGCTCTTCGTTCCAGGTAAACACTACGCAGGGCACCGTGGCGCTGGACAACCTCCACAATAGCTCCGGTCAACGGTCTATATCAAGAGAAGTCTCCGTGGAGATGGTGACGAAGTAGCCCTCGTGGTACAGCGGCTCCGTAGCGGGACATGCTGGCGTTGACCCTGCTGACAGCACGCTTGCGAGCATTGTCATGCTCGCGCTAGTGTCAGATAATAAGTAAAAGTCGCATCCAAGTACTATGTAGAATGCTCATACCTGAACTAACCAAATGCGGTACTGGCAGTGGGGAGACGCATCTGTCGCGTAGGGTTCGTCGTAGGTAAGGCGGTCGTTGAGAATAGGAACGAGAGCATGTCCATATTAATATTTTGCTGCACCATCGTCCATCGCTGAACCTTCACTGCCGCTGGCGCTTGCACCAGCCTGAGCCAGCATCTCGTTCGGAGTGCTAATCGTCGTGGATCCAAGGAGTTCGATCTGGCTGACTTGAATGCCGAGGCGTGACTTGAGTTGGTCAGATAACCGTGAGGCTGAAAGAAGCACGGCGGCCTTTGGGCGAAGTCCCTACATACTTCAACAGGCACTCCCATGGCACAAATTCATAGGTAGATAGGCTAAGCCGTGGCTGCAACCACACAGTGACTGAGTTCCCATTCTGCTGGCTCATTGTGCATACCTGTGTCCTTTGACCATAGCTTGTCCTGCATTTGTCGGAGACACTTGACCGGCTCCGTGAGCCGACCATCCCATTCTAGAGTGTCACAGATCGTGACGTGGTAAACGACAAACCTCGGAAGCTTGAACCGAACTGAAAGATAGTCACTACTCACTATCCATCTTCTTGAAACCATCATGGAGACATACCTTGGCTGCGGCGCTCGATGCTTCTGGGCCACGTATGCTCACTCACTCAGTAGTACAGCGTTCAGGATCGAGGAGTCAACAGACACTGACGGAGTGGAGTAAGAGGCAACTGCATATTTAACATCCTCGGGTTTCCCACCATTCCAGTTGGCTCAGTCCAAAAAATCAACGCAGATGGACGAACATCAGTAGTGGCCTGGAACGTGTTAGTTAGATTTACACCGATTCGGAGTTGGTAGCCAAATAGACGCCGATCCCGATTTCTTTGAATAGTACCATGTCCATCAGACGAAGCAGGGAAGGCCCTATCAGAGTGCCTGAGTCTGAAAAATGGTCAGGATCGGTCACCCCGAAAACTGGATTCAAGTTGTAGTTACCATGTAATGCCGTGCGAGTTGATCAAGACTCGGAGGAGGGCATACATATCTGCAAAAATGCCGAACATCCACCCCGACTTGGTTGTCCCGCTAATAGGTGCCACGGGTCCTGCTGATTTTCCTTTTTAAGACAGTAGTAATTTAGCTACAAATATTGTTGCATAACTAGTAGTGTGATCAAGACCAACACATAATGAATTCTGACCGTCCGAGGAAGGCATCGACTCCGATATTGGTCAAGCTAGCTCATACATCTGCGCCATTCCTTTCAACATTTCTTTTACTCCATCTGTCTGCTCCATTACTTGCGAGCGTGGGAGGGTCAAACCTGTCTTCCAATGTCATGGTATGTGCCAAAGCCAGTGGGAGATACACTGATCATACATGTACTGTCTGTCACATCACAAGCAGCTCTTAGGAAGGGAGTACTACCAAACTCCGTTTGGGGAGAGGTATCTCCTCCTGACGCCGTTCGTCATACACGTCGCGTCAGGCATCGCCCGGAGACTCTTCGCACCTTCCTCCAAAGAGCCACGCAAACTTACGAGCACGCTGAGCCTCGCTGCATATACAGCCCTCGTGTTCGTCCCTATTCATGTATTTACGCACCGGCTCGCCCCGACCGACGCTTCCCCGCCCATCCTTGCCGTCGGACCGGCCGAATTGGACTACGAGTTCGTGAAGACTGGTTTGACTCGGTTCCCATGGCGTAGTTGGGCGTTGTATACGGGACTCGTGGCAAGCGTGGTAGTGCATGCCGTGGAGGGGATGAACATCCTTCGTACCACATGGCTCGGTGCCACCCATCTCTCTTCGCGAACGCGGAAACTCATCGCAGGCGCGGCGGCGCTTCCTGTGATGTTGGGACTCTGGACATTGTCGAGAGAACCTCTGATGACGTTGTCGTCTACGGTCGAGCGCTATAGCTCGTGCTTTACGACCTTTTGGGTGTATCGGATATAAAACATAAATTTCGAGTGGGTAATTCAAATGCTGCTTCAGAGCCCTTTATTTAACTCCCACGAGTTATAAGATGCACAACTGGAATAGCGTCCGTCTTTCCAATGAACTCAAGTGAAACCCCCTCTAAGTGGCAGTCAAGAGTCCTTTAAAAGCATGTATCAAGTATCCGAATTTATCATGCAGAGAAGGTCTTTCTCCTATTCCATCGATGAGCATCGACACATCAGAGAATAGGTTTGATAGACTCTAACCTATCAGCCATCCATTCTATTAATGGATCCCACAAACGGATGCGTCAACTTCAGTTGCCGTAACATCGACTCTGCCAAGTTCGACCGCCAACCCTCCCGTCAATGTGTTCATTGCTTCTTCGGAGAGATTGAAGCCGTCGAGGGCGACGTCCACCGCCAAAACGGCGATCGTCATGTCACCGTATGTGACTTCGTAGCATGTGCCACATGCAGCCGAGTCCCAGCCGGTCACAGTGTACACCCCCCCGATATTGGGGAAGGTGGGGAGGGAACCGAGGGTGGTGTAGCCTTTGGTCATGAGACCGTTGGCGCCGTCGGAGCAAGCGACAGACGTCAACGAGAGGGATGCGTTATCGTACGTCGTGTCGTACGAGAGACTCTCTGTCTGTCCGAATGCCGGGGGAGCGAACGCGAGGACAGCGGCAGCGAGAGAGACGAACTTCATGGTTCGGTGAGAGGACAGGTAGAGAGAGCTCAAAGCGTCGGGCGTATGGGCTGATGGGATACAGACCTCATCGCAGGATGTGCATTTATATGTTTCGTGGTTCTGTGCTGAGCGCAGTCACACAGGTGGTGCACGAGGATACACAGAGTACGTGCCATGTTGCTTTTGAAAAGCTCACACCCGGAGGCCAACATCCGGACGGATCAGCTGACTGAGTAAGACGGCGAGGCAGGACCGTTGTCGGGCTGATGTAGCCGTAGAGCCGGGCACAAAGTCAACAAATGTCCAACGGAACACCTGTGGAGGGAGTCCGGGTCAGCAAAGCGACAGCCGCGAGATCGTCCGGTCATTACACCGTCCCCACTGCTCTCATGACGGTGACATCCCCCTAGGGACACCGCGTGATATGCGTTTTCCGCCCAAGATTAGTGATTGCCGAAGGAACGATCCTGTGTTAAAACCTCCCCAGCGTGACCCGGCCAGGCTTTCGGAGGCCGACAACTTTGGCTGTCCTTCATAAGCACGAGTCTGCGGACCGATCATATCGGACTGTTAACCGGCAGAATGCAACGAAATGGCTGGAGATTACCGCAGACACGCAAGCATGATCCCAACTACATGTCAAGAGCAATGTGCACCTAAACGTGCACGTTCAATAGAAGCCTTCAATGGCCCTCACATCCCAAGTAATGTCTGCTACAGGCTAAGGGTATATCACTAACGTCAAGGATTCCAAACTTGTACGTGGTGTTCTAGAAAACATACGAGTTGCGCATTCCATCTAGAACGAACCTGGCAACGTGCACAAAAAGACAGTGGACAGAATATGAAACAGTTCGAATTGGGAAGGGTGTCAACTTGGAGCTTGATAACCTGCTCGATTTCCGTCCATCAACGCGTCGCCAAGGGTGAGCTGAACGAGATAGCTTACTTTAAACCCGGTCTACAGGCCGCACGCGCCCTTTGGCTTCCGAGCAACGGTGATCGGGATAGTATCGAGTATCCGACCGTCACCGTGCGTAAGGAAATCCATGGCTTCCAACGAGATAGTGAAGGTTTCTGAGTCATGCCCAGCGTCAATGGCCGTGAAATTGAGAGATGTGGAATCGCCGAATGAGTCGGTGTATGTGAGTTCCCAACAGGTACCGCAATAGGGCGAGTTGGACGACAGTATCATAGGTGACCCTCCGATATAGGGAAAGGTGGGGAGGTCACCAAAGGTGGTATACCCGTGGGTAAGTAGCCCATGCTCGCCGTGCGCGCAGGAAGTGTCGCCAAGGGAGTCCTGACCATGGTCGTAGAAGGTGTTATACGACGCAATGTATGCCTCAGTGTAAGAGAACACGGGAGTAGCAAGGCCGAGTACGGCAGCCACGGCAAAGAGTTTCATGGTGTAGAATGTGCTGATGGGCTACAATGGGCGGGCAGAGTGAGCTAATGGAAAATAAGCTGCTGGGTCTTTTTAAATCCCATGGTTTCCTGAATTTATGATGAAACTTCGAGCTCTACCGTCACCTCCGGTAGGAGGGTGACTTCTTTCTGCAGGAAACTTCATATCAATCTCAGCAACGAAACGAAGCACAGCGACCGTTGGCGGGAGGACGGGTTTTTTCTGAATTCGCCAGCGAAAAATTGGATGCCCACGTCACTGCCAAACCTATCTAGATGTCACTGTTTCAAAGATGATAGTACTTGTGAGATCACGCTTCTGAGAAGCGGACCAGAAAGGAAAGACCACGGTGGTAGTTGAAGTGAAACGCTGGCCGTAAACTCACGTCCGACATTTTAGGGAAATTTCTGGGGTACCTGGTGTATTTTGTGATGTGGGATGAATCTAGAGAATCGGTGGTAGGGATGACAGTTGGCGTGATCAGGATCTGTTACAAGTGGGCGAATTAGTGTATCATGCCAGTGGTTCCAGCCTGGTCATGTACATAGGCATGACGTGGTTTAAATTTCGAAGCCAAGTCCACGCATGCATTCGACGTGTTTCTTAATCAATTCTGCACACTGGCCTTCGTCGGCCCCGTGCTGCAGAAAACATGAATCGCGAGCAGACTTGGTTTCTGGGCAAGCGCAGCATCTGAAGAACGCAATCAACATGGAACATTTCGACCCATGCAACTAGGTGCATACGGCTTGAGACCCTTGGAGTTTAAAGGGTTCATCTTTGGGTTCGTAGGATCGTACTTCTCCGACGTTCCGGCTGGAATGGGTTCAGAGGAAGACCACCAAGACGCAATCTTAAGAAGGCTCAACGATGTCCAAATTTGAATGAAACAAACCTGCTTACACCTAAGAGCATGATGAAACCCGACGTTTAACGACCTGCTGGTGACCCTGGTGAAACTTTGCTGAACGACCGTGATTACGTGAACGGTCATTCATGTCAAGACCACGTGATCCGCATCACTGGTCGCCGAGTTAGTCTGTAGCGCTCGCGCCCACCCGCTTTGTTTTGGCCTACAGCAAATGAACTGGGACTTATTCGTACCAACGTAAAGCATGATATAAATCTGAATCTACCAAGTCCGACTGGCCACTGCACCGACCAAATTTGATCACTCGATCATCATGTTGGACGTGACATATCATCAAGTACAGTCTTGAATCCATCGTCCACTTGACTCTCATAAACGCCCATAGCACGCAAAACCTACTGCCGAATTACTACATAAAGTCGTCGACACTCACCGCTGCAACGAACACACTCACAAATCACGATCGTTCCAAAACAGATCGAGGAAGACGAAGAACCGCATCGTGGAACAACAATCCACGCCACAAATCGGGCAAGATCACCAACTTCGACAAGCATTGGCAAGCCTGTCCACGATCAGTGAGTTGATTAATCATTCCTCAGGTTGGGTGGAGAGCAGCATGCGCCACGTCCGGGCCTGGTGCGCCACCGTGTGCGTCGCCGCGTCAATGAAGTTGGCTTCTTGAGTGACAGGGAGCACTTCAGGAGGAGCGCAGTCAGGAATCGGTCTTCGCCCAGTGGGTGAGATTCCCGTACCACGTGACAACGTTGCGTGTAGTGCATTCGTCTTGGTCCTTGGAGGTAACAGTGCGAACATGCTAGAGCGGGAAACAGCTAAACAGGAGGAGAGGTAAAGCGGCCAACGAGGGACTCGAACGCCTTGGATCCGAGCCAGTCCGGTCGTCGTGCGCTGACAAACTGAAACAGAATCACCATATCGGCACCAACCGCGAAAACACAAAAAAATGCCGGAGTGAGCTCAATGATCATGTTCCATGATCTCGCGCTCCGAAAAAGGAAACCGGCGCATCACAATGCGCACGGTTGACTCGGAAGTAGTGCACGATCATGAACATGCTCTTACATTGCCGCGATTACTATTAATACATAGGCTTGGAACGCTCCGTTGGTTTTAGACCTTGGCGAAGACCGGGTAGCCTTCCACAACGTCTGCAGCCGAACATGATGGTTCTCTTTTCAAGTTCCTGCGGATTGGAGAGCCCAGATAGGACTGTCCATCTGCATGCGCCAGCGGTGATTAGCTGCGCTGTTGCGCATTGGGGGCCACGAGGGCGCGGGCACCATCATGATCGTGGACACCTCCGGAACCGTGGGGAGCCCGGTCAGTAAGGGCCAGACCACGGCCTTGAACATTGCTGCAAGGTAGAGGTGACTTGTCATGACACATGCTCGGAGGAACTCGAGACGTACGCACGGATCCTACTTTACTTCCCAAGGTTTTTGTCGCCGAGACCCGCGGTTTTCCAGCATGTTTGATGAGATGAAATAGAGTGCTCGAGATTGCGGGGCACGTAGTCTTTCAAGTGGCACCGCGGTTCCTTACTTGAGAGAACCTGACCGCACTGTGGGTCCTTTGCAAGACATGCGGGAATGAGTTGAATCTAACTGTGTACATAGCTCTATAGTCTGGTTACATAGCCATCGTGCGTCCAGCCAACGTCATCAGAGACAAAGGTCCCAGGGGTACAAGTTCGCGGGACATTCATCATTTTCTCGCTTTGCTGTACGCATCCAGCGCATTGCACAAGCACGGAAGACGACCCCGCAGACGATTGATTTCGGAGAGATACCCCTGTGCATGCATAGACCCGCCGTCGACCCACCGATGCACCCAAGAGAAAACAAAAATCACAGTTCGTCGGAAACGCTCGAAACACCAAGGGGCGATGTAGGGACCCACCTGGTTGCCAACCGACTGCCCGTCCTTCAAATACACGACAAAGATGTCTTGCGCTCTCGCCAGCTGTCATCAGAGTTGATACAATTGGTGACGGGATCTAGAGAGTGAGGCGAGGAGAGAATCGAACCTCTGCAAAGACGGTGTTGAAAACGTCGAGGTGGCTCGCAAACGCGCGCAGATCGCGCACGAGCGTGTCTACGAGGCCGAAGAGAGCTACAGCCTCGGCGGGCTCGATGGGAGGACAGAGACGTTTGCGCTCTGGGAGGTTCGGTGGCGCCCCATCGGGTTTCGTGGCCTGTGCTAGTGCTTCGGGCGGAGAAGTGCCGACGCACGAGGGGAACATAGTCTTTTCTGCGATACGTTCAAAATGCAAGGCATAGTCCCTGCCGATACATCAGGTAGGCGAGGATGGGGATTCAAAGTCGCTTACATGCAAGTCCGGGAGATCGTACCGAGGGATGCAGTAACGGTCGAGAGACTACTCGAGGGTTCAGAACGTGGCAGGACAAAGGGCTGAAGATCGATCTGGTTCCTGGGATCGCTCTGCAAGGCCCGACCACGACTTACATTTTTCGATTTCCTGGAATAGTTCATCCCATCACCCAAGGTTGCTATCGGCAAGAGCGGAGTCCTCATACCGTGACAGCCTCGTACCTCCGGTTCCTCTACCCCCCGAGTGACTCTGCTTCCGTCTTTTGGGAAGAGTATCCGATTCTGAGTGGATTGTCCGATGGAAGTCCTCTAATTCTTTCATGAGAGAATCAAGGGAGGATTTTTGATTGGTCGCTGAATCCCTTTCTCGTTGCAGCAACTTAAATAGAGAGTATCGAGATGACATCGTACGCGCCTCCATAGATGCTCGTGAGCAATAGACTTACCTTGGACACATTTGCAAGTTCCTTGAGTCTGTCTTGTACCGCTACACCCGGTTTAGACAGGAAATCAAGAACAATTTCGTTGAAATCTATATTCCAGGGCATTGGTCGTTTCTCGTTGAAATAATGGATCAGGCTAAATTTAAAAAAATTCACCTTTTAAGGCTACAAGCGCGATACCTGCGATATTCCTCGACTCCCAAACCAAGGTCTCGAACCTCTGTGAACGGTATCTCTTCCGAACGGTGATAGACGGTTGGGTGGCTCAATGGAACAAACCTGGGATAGGATAAGCGCAGTTTCTTGGTATTCAAACTTGGCGCCCGCGGATGCAACGTCGCGAACGTCTTTGAAACGCGAGTCGAGCGTTGTCCCCTCGGAGACGAGCCCCAGGATCTTAGCAGCGAGGCGGTCAGAATGGGTGAACGGTAATGCTGTCTCGGGAGATTCGAGTGGCCTATTTTACTGAGTATTGTGAAACGCGGGAGGTTTAAGAACGGGAACGTACTCCACCAAGGGGGTCGCTACGACAGCAGAGTACGGAGGAGGGCTCTCACCAGACATGAAGAGGGTCGAATGTCACTGGACGAGGAGGTGAAAGGCGGGGCAATGTTTTATGTCAATGGAGAAGACACCTTACAAGAGTCTGCCACGCTGCAGCCTCCTGTTGATCAGCATTTTTGGGGTGCGTGCATTCCGACAGAATTCATGCATTTCAAAACGTTGGGCGTATCTGCATAATGTCACATGCAGTGGCGTTCGTTATGGTTGATAGGCTTAGTTCCATGCATGTGTAACTTTTCTATATGGTTAGACGCCTTGAAATTGGATGGAAGCTAGGGCGATCTCGAGGTTTCCTTGATGTTTCTGGGAGATTCAAGCAGTGGCAACACTGTGATTAGGAAGGACCAAAGTTGATCGCCGCGATACGGGCGTTTATATAATGTCCGTGCAAGCCCCGAGGCAAGAGGGTTGGACCTGAAACGAACTCCGACGGTAGATCCCTTGTACACACCAGTGAGGTCGAGGAAAAGATGATGGGACAACCACATTTGTTCCACCTTATTCCACCGCCATAAAGCTACTAAAAATTTACTCAACTATATACCTTCAAATCCGAAAAGTTAACCAAGGAAATACTTGGAGGAGGATATACCTGAATACATGATGCTTTATATTATATATGCACGTTTGAAATCACTTCATCGGAGGAATCACAAGATCCCTACATCGGTAGATGTGTGATTACCTCGGCGCCTTACCTTTTGAATCTTCATTTCCATCCCGTAGGCTCTCAGCTCCCAAGTTGACACCAACATGCTAGGGGTATCGAGACGCGTCTCGACATACACAACGAGTGTCAATCCAAGAATGCTCCCAAAGAGTCTACAGACCAGAATACCATACATGTCCGTCCAACAGGTCTTGCTCACACCATACAGCCATTTACGTTCAATCGAGATTTGCTCCAATGTTGAATGAACTTGACACACAAGACCAGAAGTTACACGGCTGGCACAAAAATACAGTCTACAAGGACGAGCGCCAAGCCGGCGACGTCGAGACGAAACATGCAAGAAGCTGACAGAGTGAGTGGACCCATCGAATTCGATTTGCTGCGTGTGTGAGCCGGATGACGTTCAAAAATGCTCCGAGAGAGGGTACGGATAAGCCGAGAACGACGAGGACGTGTCGGAGTAACCAGTTCGCGTGTCATGCGCATTGGCCCGCTTCGGTTCCATGTTCCATTGGCCTGACCTGAGGATCCAAGAAGCTTGACGACGACGCTTGATGGCGGCGCGACGCATAAAGTACCGGACAAAGAAGAAGATCATCTGGTCAACGTACGACGGGACTCAGAACGAGGGAGATGGTATAGATGAGAAAGGGGGTCAGACCGCGACGATGGCGCACAGACCTACGACGGCGAGGACGACGGCGACGGCGGCGGCGGTCAGCTGTTTGTCCTTGGATGGTGTGACTGACTCGCTTGAAAGGGCGACTGGAGTCAATGAATCGACGACGGGCGAACGGGTGAACCGAGAAAAGACGCGCGAGTCCGACGCGCTTGTAGTCGTTCAAAATCGACGTGCAAGGTATGGATCGGGATGAGGACATACTTTGAGTCGTCCGGGTAAGCCGACCTATCTAGGCGTAGTGTTTTTGTTTGATCCGTGGCGCCCATCTCTCCCAGGGCGGTGCAGACAAGGACAAGGACGGTCACAACACAGATGGGCAGACGAATAGTGGCGGAGTCCGTTTTGCTGGGCCGGCGTGATCAGTGACATCTTGGAATGCATACAGGTCACATGACCATCATTGCTTTTCTGAGATGACATCATCAATGCCGCTGACAAAGACATATCCTGTGGCTGAACTGTACAGTCCACCGGAAATCTCCGACAACGCCAATCGAGGATACCCTCGCGATATTGGTGCACGGAACGCTCGACTCGTCAAGACATCCGCCCTTCAACATGGCAAGTCCTCTTTTCTCCTAGCAGCCGATCGCGCTCACATCTGTCTCTAGACAAAACGAACTCGCAAGGTCGGTGTGACCGGAAAGTACGGTACTGTGCGTACATCCCATTCCTGGTGTATTCGCCGAACTCACCCCTTGGCGTAGCGTTACGGTGCCTCCCTGCGAAAGCAGGTGAAAAAGGTACGGCCTCCTCCACCGCAGGGACTGTCAGTGCCAGGGCTGATCGTGCTTCTTGCATAGATGGAAGTGACGCAACACGCTCGCTACACTTGCACGTTTTGCGGCAAGGTAAGCATCCCCTTTGCCTGCTTACAACGGTATTTGACCGCGAATTCAACAGGACTCTGTCAAGCGCACGGCGGTCGGCATCTGGCATTGCCGTTCATGCAAAAAGACGATTGCTGGCGGTGCCTGGACTGTGGCGACCACCGCGGCCGCTACAGTGCGAAGGTGGGCAATGTCTGCATTTTGAATGATCTCGTTCTAAGTCTGGCGCAGCACGGTCCGTCGTTTGCGTGAGCTGACAGAGGCATAAGATTCGTGGGCTCGTCTTTACATCCTCTCATCGTGTTGTTTCACATATCTCTACCTGAATAACTATGTCTCATGACGAAAGAAAAAGAATGATAAGGATAAGCCACGTCTTTGGTACCTCACACTTTATGAAACGGATCGTACAAAAATTACATTTATTCAAAACGAGCAGAAACAAATATCTGTGGGAAATGTAGCGAATCCGTATCAAGGACCACTCGGCTCATCTTCTACAGTGGGGTCATCGCCCTCTTCCTCGTCCTCCGCATCAGTGGCATTGTCACTGTCGTCATCACTCTCTTCTTCGCTCTCATTGAACATGAGAGAGATGTACTCATCGCCGAGCTGAGCGTCTTGGATCGAGGTCTGTCGCGAACTCAAGGCATCGTTAGAGATACCATTAGAACCAGAGGTGATCATGGAAACGCCGGCAGCGGCCGCGTTCTCCGGGGGCGACGGGGGAGTGCTGGTCTTGGTTGTACTCGTTCCGGTCGGTACCTTGCGGTTGCGATTTGCACGGATGACATGCGGAAGCTTGCATCCCTTGGTCGAACAGGTGCCCTTTTCCGCAAAGTCTGGGCATTCCCGGACATGTTGCATCTGACAATCGAGGCCTTTGGAACAATACCCGAGAACTGCAAAGTCGCGACAAACGCCATATCGCTGGCCCACGCGAACGTGAGGGAACGGACAATTAACCCGAGTACACCGCCCGTTGTTCGCAAAATGAACACAGAGTGGAGTACGTTCCGGGATGGGATCATGGGAAAGATTGCAGGATTCGGCGGTGTTGGGACAGTGACCATGCAAAAAATTCCAGCAGATCGCAATCTTGTTGGGGTCGTGCTGGTACATACAGGTGAGACCACGGCTGCAAGCACCTGAGCAGCCGTGGTATGAAGAGGGGTTGTCTGTATTGAGGATGGAGCATTGGTAGGAGGTAATTCGAGACGCACCTGTCATGGTAAAGCGGGGGCATGGCTTGTTGAGATATCTCATGCGCTTGTTGGGTTGGCGGCCGCTATAACGTGCGATCAGATTGGAACCGTCACAGGAACTGTGGCGGTGGACAGACTGTGTTGGCCGATGGGTGTTGTCGAGGGTCATGTTGCGGTTCCTTGGTCGGTGAGCCTGGGCACGCGAAGATCCCTTTGGTTTGTAGGTCCGATGGGAAGGGAGGCGGTGTCCGTGTGTTGTCCTTGAAAAATCTGACGGTTGGGATATCGGCTTGAGGGGGACCTTGGTAGAAGCTGAAGGGGGCTTGGGTACTAGAGGGGATGGTTGTGTTTTGGCCAGGATGCAAGTGTTGCAGGAGACTCACGGCCCTTGCGAACGAGAGAGCGAGAGGACGATTCGAAAGTGACGCCGCCGATGACAACGTCGCGGGTCGAGGAAGGGGCTTGTGCTGATTTTGGGTAGGGGCGATGTTGCTTGTGCTGGTTGATTGCACCTGGGGGGTGGTGAGCGACGTCGGGAGGTGGTTGAAATAATGTACCTGCGAGACGGGCGATTTCTGCCTTGAGCGCTGCGTCGAACGTCGAGGCCATGATGGAGGGAGAAAGACAAGAGCGTGGAGCCGAGTACAGTCTGACATATCCACATCGCTTGGTAATCAACCACCTGATTCAGACATGTCTCCGCTGTCCCGTTGGCTGCTCGTCCTCGTCGCCTTCTTCTCTCTCCTCTGGATCACAACCCGCCCACCCCCGCACCGCCCTCTTCCCCAGGCCCCCCTTGTCGACGACCACTCGCTGACCGTCATATTGCCCGTCGTTCAGAGTACGCTTGCCAGCTTGGACCGCCTCTTGGCTCCCTTTCTGGCCTCCACCGCCATCCTATTCGAAGTAGCGATTGTGTGCCCTCGTGCACTCGTTTCCGACACGCATCGCAAGCTCCACACTGTGCTGTGGAACGCTACACATGGCCATCCAAAAGTGTCCCTATATCCTTGGTCTGGCCACATGCATCATCATCAAGCCTCTCTCGACGTCATCACCCGAGTAAAGACGCAGTGGATCCTTCTCCTCGACGAACACGGTTTCGAGCAAGTAGCCGAGTGCGATAGAGCATATCTACTGCATCCACGTGCAGTGCATCTCCCTGTGGGACCCCGCGGATTCTCGGGATCGTCACACAATTGGTCTCAGCTTGAGCCTTCCGACCGCGTACAACCAGCGGCGTTTCTCGTCCCGCCTTTTGTCGCTCCCTCTATCCTCCTGGCGGGTGCACCTCCCACTTCTCATCTTTCCTTGGTCTGGCCTGCGCTAGGAACTTACGTCGCGAAATCGACGCTTGGCTCGTTTGGCGGCGTCATCCTCGTCGCGTGTAACGACACTACCTTCCCCGACGAGAAATCACACGACGATTCGGATTCTCGTACTCTCGCCGATCCTGGTTCCTTACCTCCCAAAGGTTTCTTTGTTTTGGCGTTTCCCCGCAAACAGGACCTCAGAAACTTCATCCCGGCGACGTGCAAGCTCCATCACCAAGGATATACCGTATTCGCCTACCTTTATGACACCTTCGACGAGGCTGGATTTTCCGGAGTTGTCATCGAAAGGAACTGCACTGTACCCTACTTTCAGCGCTCGAAGGAGATCCCTGGCTTATCCGCCTGGCTCGACTCCCTTGGGTCCGTACCCGACGTCGTGATTGGTTTGGATCACCAGGACTTTGTTTCATCGACGCTCTCATCGGTTTTGGAGCAAACCCCTTTTCTTAATACCACCCTAATAAGGCTACCCCGCCGCGAGCTGCCATACACCGAATGGATTGGAACATTAACCCTCCATGAACTGCGCCGTTCGTCTTCCCTCTCCAAAGACTCATCTTACACTACCCCCGAAACACAGATTGGAACGTCCCCGAAATTATACTCAGTGTGATCACAAATAATCGACCTCACTCGCTTCAGCGTCTGCTCGAATCGATTCAACGTACGCTATTCTACGGCGACAAGGTCAATATACGTATCAATATGGACCAAAATTCTGACCCGGAAACTATGCATATCGTGCATGATTTTGAATGGCCCCACGGTGACGTTTTTCTCCACCATCGAGTCATTCACGGCGGCTTACTCTCCGCTGTCGTCGAGTCGTGGTATCCACACTGCAACGACTCCTATGGTTTGTTACTCGAGGACGACATTGAATTGTCACCTCTCTCTTATGCATGGGTCAAAATGACCCTCCTGCGTTACAAGTTGTGTCCCTCTTCGTCCGAGCGATCGCGCGTCCTGACATTTCCGCTAGATACGGCGAGTCCAGCCCTTCTTCCTCAAAGCTCTTCGGGATCAGCCTCTACCAGCAGAAAATAATCGAGCTCCGCCCAACTGGCCGCCAACCCTTCAACGCACGCACGCTCTTCCAATCTCTGTCGCTCGCCGACTTCTCCGCCCCGTACCTCTCTCAAATCCCCTGCAGCTGGGGCGCACTCTACTTTCCCTCACCCTGGCGCGAATTCCACGACTACGTCACCCTTCGCCTCTCCCAATTTGCCCTCCCGATCGGCAGCACGATCGTCCCGGGGGTGCGCTCCAACAAGTGGTCGAAATCGTGGAAAAAATACTTTATCGAGCTCGTCTACCTCCGCGGGTACGTCATGCTCTACCCGAACTATGCCGACTTTGTGTCGCTGTCGACGAACCATCTCGAGGTGGGGTCGCACGTGAGGGACGCGCCGGAAGAGGTGTACGAGCGCAGGAAGCGCCTGTTTTCGCTCCCGTTGATGCATCTCTCGGGCGCGCTGGCGGGAGTGGACGATGGCGCGCACGGACCGAGGTTGTTGGACCTGCCTGGAGGGACGCTGCCTGACTTGGATCGACTGCCCGTGTTGGATCTCGTGGGCGAGGTGTCCTCGATGGAGGCGATCCAGAGGCGGGGTGACGAACGGAGGACAGAGTTTGGCGCGTGTTTGGACGTCGTTGCAGCGCTTCCGTCGAGTGTACGAGACCTGTTATGCCATGTCCCTCTCTAGCTTGTCAATGTCGCGAGGAAATCGCATGTTCTGTTACTTGCGCTACATGCCAAAGCGCTCGTGAGCGAGGAGCACAAAGCAAACTGCTGTATCCCCGAGACCAGCGAAAACCAAGCCGTTTATTTAATTCATACAATTCCGAAACACAAGATAATTTTGTCCTCCCAACTACGACGGAACGATACCGAAAGCATACCGACGAGAACCTAAAATATATATTTCGGGAGGGAAGGAAAGGGAGTGCCCCCAACCTCGTCTAGATCGTGATCTGCGAACTGTCCAAGCCCAGCGCGTGCAAAAACAAATTCACGTTTGCCAGCTTGGCTTCTCTGTCCTCATCGTCCACCCCACCCCACCCTTTTTGCGCGCTCGCGACGTTTTCGAGCACTTTGTCGCGCAGACCGGCGACCAGCGTGGACTGCTGTTCCGTCGAGGCATGGAGCGCCAGTGCGGCGAGAAATTGCCAGACAGGCTGGTCGAGCATCTCTGCGCCGGGGGCCTGTGGGGGCATACGACCGTGGATGTTGTGTTGCGTAGGCGTGGCGGCAAGCTGGAGGGCGCGTCGTGTCGAGGGGAAGAGCAGAAGGAAATGTGGTGCGAGTAATTGGAACAGGTGATCAAACATGAGTTGCCTGGTAAACGGAATCAGATGGATAATTTGTGGTATGAGGGGTCGTGGATGTCCATACCATTGCTCAGCGTCCTCGGGTGTAAGAACCTCGGTCTCAGGAATCCCGCTCATTCCCTGCTTGATGATTTCCACCCGACTCATGAAGAGCGTCAGTATTGCAATGCCGGGCTACAACCTCTTAGGTACTGTGGTTTCATGAGGGTAACGCCACGTACCCTAGTCTGGGCAATCATCACTGCATCGCTTCTGTCCAAGAGCAAACCCAAAAGGCCGGCGATAAGCCTTAGTTCCGCCTTGGCTACTACTGGCAAGATGCTCTGCAGCACACTTCCGAGAAAGGCCTGCGTTTGCCTCTCTACCTCATCTCTGTCGGGCGGGTTCGCATCACTATTGGAAGAGGGCCATCTGCTTTGTGTGTGGAGGTGAGAATCTTCAGGCAGATCGAGTAAGTGAGCATATTTGACGACGTCCAGCTGAGAGAAGCATGCAACGAGAAGGGTCAGGAGAGTAAGCATGCGAGCGGGTTGGATGTGACGGCTGAGCCTCGGCAAGATTCTTTTGCCTTTTGCCGGGGTGAGTAGTGAGATGAACGGATGAGGATCGCTACACGTCCCAGACATTAGTTTTCTGCATTACATTGTAGGTCCAGTGGAGAGACTGACCTGGTCTCGAGGGGCACCAAGACCTGCAAGCCAACCCATATTTCCTCAACGAAGCTTTCGTACTCTGCCTCCCTACAAGCACATTCAGTTCCAATGATCAACACCGGTCTCGCGGCGCAAGCTAGTACGCACCAGTTAACGACAGCTTCTTCGTCCTCTTCAAGAGGCTGGTTCCGCCTCAGTTGTTCAATATTGAGTACAAGATCGTACAGCGATTCGAGGGCAACAAGGACCTCACGCCGCGTCAGGGGATCTTTTCTGATCACGCCGTCCTGCTATAAGTTAGTAGGACGTGAAAAAGAAGGCGACGACAATGAGAAGCCAACTCACGCCAGCTGCGTCGCCCAATGCCTGCCGTCCCAGTTTCGCAGCCTCGCGTACCGCACCGTTGCTGTCTCTACCGAGACTGTGCCCCTGCCCGTCCTCTCTTGAGATGTGCGGGTGCGTACCCGACAGGGTGGCGGCCGCATTAGCAGGGTCCACCTGTAGGAGTTGGCGTGGAGCAGCTTTATAGCTCCGTCCAGACGTTTTACCGAGGGCACCTTGAAGGCTGTGCAGTGCTGGATATCAACGCGAGTCAGCATCTACCCTGGAACTGTCCAAGGAAGATTCACAGTGCATCCCCTTCTCCTTTTCCCTCATCCTGGCGTTACTAACGATCCTCTCCACTTGCGCCTCCATCTTTTGCATGGCACTCGGTCTCCTGCCGCCTGCCTTGTGTCCCGGCATGCCCAATCCTACACCACCTCCACTTCCGAATTTCAATACGCGTTCCGAATCCGCACCGGGTTGGAGACCCAGACGAGAACGAAGAATGGCACCATAAACCTGTGCGTAAAAGTCTTCTGCATAAGGATCTTGAGTGACGAGTTGCGATACCTGAATGCGGGTTATAAAGTCCTTATCGGATTGCGTCATAAGGTCGTTATAGCGTGACTACAGAGAACGATCTGGATTACACCACTTCCGTGCAGAAACAATGGGGGTGCTTTACCATGTGAGCGATCTTGGAAGCTTTTCTTCGCCGCTTTTCTTCCATCCGCTCGGTCTCCATGATCTTGCGCATAGCTTCTGCTCTGAGGGCCTCTTGGTCTGCCTGACTGATACCCTGCATATCTCGCATAAATTCTACTTGAGCCATCTCCGACAGAAGCCTTTGTTGAAGTTGGATGCTCTGCGGTAAAAACTGCGCATTCTGCTGGTTAATCAGCGGTAGCTCCCCGCCCGTGCTCAATCCCGTAGAAAAGGCAGCCGCGGCAGGGGAATGTGTACGGCGTTGCTGCAGTGCCTGCAAGTCAGCGTAGCTTGCCTGTCGGCGAGCCTGGAGCGACGGCTGCTGCTGAAGTTGTGAAAGCTGCTGAGCGCGAAGTTGTCTCTCGAGTTCCTCCATTCTCAGGCGTTCCTGTAACTCCTTCAATCTCTCTTGCTGCTGCCTCTCTTGTTCCTGCTGGAGCATCAGGATCTGTTGCTGATGTTGGTGCTGCTGATGGAACCTGGGTGACTGCGTCCTCGGCAACAGAGTCTGAGCTTGCGTATGATGCGCTAAGCGCGGAGGCGGGGTCACCTGTTGCTGGTGGACCTGATGAAGACGTAGTTGCTGCTCTTGCTGCGTAAGTTGCAAAAGGCGGAGACGATCCTGGTCTCGAAGCTGCTGCTGCTGCAACAACTGCTGTTCCTCTGCCAATCGCAGTTCTCGTTCCCGCTGCCTGAGCTCAAGCTCCTGGCGTTGCCGTGCCTGCAGCGCCACAAGCCTCATCTCAGCCTCGATCTCTTGTACGGTTCGGACCCCGGAGGGGCTGGCGGCATGTGAGATAGGCTGGTGCAGTTGCTGATCGGACGTGCGATGATAATCTGTGAGCGCCTGTTGACCATGAGCGTGAGAATCTATCGTCGTCGACGCAAGATGCCTGGATGTCGATGAAGGCCGATGATCCGTGGCACGCGCCGCCCCATTGGCACTTCGGAGCAGTGAAAACGGAGACCTGTCATCCCAGATCGACTCAAGCGAGTGCGGAGCCGCAGGCATGGAAGCAGGTGTTGGGGAGATCCCTACCCAGGTTAGGAAAAGAGTGTGAAGTGCATAAGTACGAGGGCTGTCAACACCGATTCAGAAGAGCTGGTCGCTTACCCCGCTCAGAGAGCTTCGGAGCAGCATAGGTACGCTCTTGGGCAGGGGTGCGCTCCCTCAAAGGTTCTTGGGGAGTTGCACGGCGGTCATGCCTGCCACCAGTTGAATCTAGGAGCGCCTGGCTTGAAAAATCGAAATCTTTGCCTGTGATGAAGGGTATTGCCAAAGAGATGCAGAATCCCCGTTAATGTTATCGGATCTGAGAGCGCTGCGGGATATAGACTGACCGACGGCACCAGTCCCACCAAAAGTCTCGTCATTCAACTCATCGCCGCCCTCCAGGAGGGCATCGCCGAGGCCGTCGTAACTCTCTTCCCCCCAAGTATAGACCGCGAGGTCCTCTGATTCTTGCAACCCGCCTTCCAAGAACTTCTTCCTGTCTTGTTCTAGATTGCTGGCCACGAAACCAAAGAAAGACATGGGAGATGGTTTTCCAGTTTTTTCTTCCACCTCCAGGGAGGCGGGGGTGTTTAAGGGGATCGCTATGAAAGGTCGGCAATCACAATAATTTACATCAAGTTCACGAAGATCCCTTTTCAGCGACAACACAAATAACACCACACACGCAGCCTCACTCACTTCATCTCCGTTGCGCACATCCCTGAACACATTGACTATCCTCGAAATACGTACACCATCACCTATCAGTACTTCCTCACCTCTTCCAGCAAGTCCAGCAACGTGCTCGCACTCCATGCCTGTGTCTTACACGAGTCCTCACAATACGCGCCATCTTTGTTCGTCAGCTCCGGGAGGCCAGCCCAAGCGTCGCGTTGGATGTGATGCCGTGGTTCGAGCAGCGCTCGATGGACGTAGTAGAGTGTTTGCAGGGGACCCTAAACGTCATTTGCATCAGTGTATCAAGAGCACAAGTATGCGCGTACATCTTTGCCCGCCCCTACCCGCGTGTCAAAATGAAGATATGCCCTCAAGAAGTATCCAAGGGGCCACCCCCACTCCGGGCCCTGCAGGATATGCCCTTATCAGCGTACCGCGAACATACATTGACAAGCACACACATTGTGATAATTCCGCCCTTTGGCAACAGCCTTATCCTTTGAATCGTTTGAATTATCATAGTATGGGCGGTACTGCATATCGCTTGGATCCAGTGTCTTCATCCCCATTGGGCCTCGCAGGATCTTGTCAGCGAGCTGGAGCGCCTGTAGGGCATGTGTTTCGTTAAATAGTTCAGGGGCCACTGTCATCGCAATCGGAAAGTTTGGCCTAAATTGATAATCGGACCATTCGCGTCCTCGTCCGGATCCGTAAACATCCTTGTAGATGCCTCGACGGTGGACGAGCTTCGTGTCAACGACATACTGGGGATCATCCCTTGGGTCTGTGACATGCCATCAGCAGGGGGCGCGGGAGAACTATCGTACTCATTACCCAAAGGAACGTAAAAGTAACGTTCAAATGACCTCTGAATAAGGTCACTCCACTCGCCATACGTGACAAACCTGTCCCTGCCGTCGACTGTTCCTCAAGTTAGTGAATCTCATCCCAATATCCAGTTTGAATAGGAGTAAATAACCACTTACTCGAGGCTACAACCCCTTCGAAAGGAAACTTTCCTTCCTTCACTAGTCCATCTAACCACCTTAGCGTGCTCTTTACTAATCCCACGATCTCGATTGGAGCACCATCCCTCGGGGTTCCAGGAATACCTTTTGTCCCGGCTTTCTCACTCTCCCCCATCTTATCCATCCATGTCCCACAATTATACTCGCTCCCTCCAAAAATGAATCCTGTCTTCCAATCAACATAGATGTCAATGTCAAACCCTACGTCTTTCATTTGTGTGTCGAGGTTTGGGCCTGCATTGTGTTCGCGGAAGGATATCCCTGATGCATGCCGCTGAAGAATCTCTTGAATAACTTCAGCGAGCGTGTTGGTATAGGCATACGCGCGAGGGTCGTTCCATGCTACCCAACTGTCGTCTGCGGGGAAGCGGCGATGAACAGTCTCGGAAAGGATAGATAGGCTATTGGGGGCCATGTTGACATAGTCTTGAATACTTTGCAACATCCACCAAGGCGAGTCGCGTGAGTTGTATCTGCATAAGCGTTATCGTCCGCTTGACAAATAATGCAGTTGCAATCACGACATACCGGGGGTTTCTCACCGAATCCAATAGGTTTGGAATAAGTCCATGCTTTAGCGTTGAGGCAAATGCTAAGATATGTTTCCTCGCTCCTTCGTAGTTTCCTGTAGTTAAGAAAAGTCCCCTCATTGAAATGAACACGTCTCTGCCCCAGCACCTTGCCCATCCCGTACTGAAATGAGGCAATCCAGCGGCAAGTGAGGGTGTTGCTTTACTGGGATCTAGAGATGCTGATTGGACGACGCCATGCATTTGTACTGCGCATAGGGCGAGTTTTTGCGTGAATTCGGGCCCATTAGATACGAACTCGGAGAACTGTTCTAGGGCAGCGCCTTGAGCGGCCTTGTACGCCGTATATATGGTGATGGCGAAGAACTTGGGCCGCAGGTAAGGAGGAACACCTTTTTTGATTCTTTCGAACCTCTGTTTAAACCATTGGGCAGGGGCGGCTAGGTTCGGCAGTTTGGACGTTTGACTATTCGCTCTGGTCAATACTGACACATAGCACACAGCTTTGACTTACTAAAATAGCCTCTCGAC
This sequence comes from Boletus coccyginus, assembly GCA_025782845.1. Lineage (NCBI taxonomy): Eukaryota > Fungi > Basidiomycota > Agaricomycetes > Boletales > Boletaceae > Boletus > Boletus coccyginus. The sequence continues at coordinate 880,314 of JAHZSR010000002.1, read as the reverse complement.
AACATAATCCAGAGCCCAAGTCCCTTGCCTCAAGTTTTCACACAACGGATGGCCCAGATCATTAGTAGTCATGACTGCCTGCAACGGTCCCATCCACCCCTCCAGCCCGCAATACGTCAACCGACCCAGAGCAGGAACGTCATACACGCCAAATTTCCCACCAGTTGCATTTCGCTCTTCCGCGTCAGCGCGGTAGAGTACAACATTGAGATCCACTAGATCAAGGGATGAGAAAGCGGCTACCGCGGTGTCAGCATCAGCACAGAAGGCATCAAGCGTAGCATCTGCTTGTTCAGCTTCCACCCCGAAAACCATAATACTGCCTGGGGGGAAAAAGTCAGGGACGATGATGGAACAAAGAGGGCCATCTCGATTTGATGTTTGAATGGCTGGAACTTCGGGTAAGTCGATGAGTCTGCTACGCATTCCCTTTATCGTTCCAGTGTCTCGCGGAGCTTCATATGACAGGAAGTCGATAGCGAAACCACAGATAAACTTTGCTTGTGTTCTACTCAGCTCGATAGGGTTCGCTATCGTAACCATCGTCAACTCATCAGGTGTGGGACAGATAAATTGAATTGCTCACGCCGGCCTCGTTCTTTGGGACGTTTGTGAAACGCCGTATGAGCGACAAGCAAGTATCCTTTTTGCGTCTTTGAGTGAACTCTATGGATAATGATATACTGTGGCACAGATAGTCAGAATTGCATATCTGTGAGAGAAGAAATGAGCACTTGCATCACCATCCTGGAACACATGAGCTTCTTCATATCCTCCGAGCACCATCTCTCTCTTGAGCCCATTCAACACCCTCTTTGCTCTTGCGATTCCCGAGCCCTTTCCGAGATCCGTGACTTCGTACAATCTTTTCTCCTGAACCAAATTTAGTAGCTTCGGGTAAAAATCATCGAATCCCTTGACGGAGGCTATGGCGCAATATCCAAACGTGACTATTCCAGCCACGCAGAGTGCGTGCTCAGCGGTAAACTTGTCAAGGTAAGACTCATTATCGTGGGTTAGATCGTACACGAGCGCGTGCGGAGTGGAGCCGTGGAGGGCGGTAACAATACACGGGCGGGTGGGCCCTGTGCCGAATGGTGAAGCAAGTTCTTGTACACTTGTTAAGCATGCCTCATCCATCGATCCTGAAAATGAACACAAAGACCAAGTAGGTCAATCCAAACTCGAAGTAAGTCAAGAACATACCGATCGGCTTCCCTAACCCGAATCGGTACATGATCCTCGACAACTCCTTCGAATCACACGCATTTCCGGCTTCTCTGACCAAGCTATTAACTCCCAGCTTCCTCACGAACAGCAGGTCCATCTCTTCGCTCCCCGTAAAGAGCTCCGCGCAGACATACAAGTTTGGGTTCACTTTCCGCGCAGCATCGAGCATGGCAGTCCCGACGGGCAAAGGAGTTGAATGGCAGTTATCGATACGAAATCCGTCGAATACTTTGGCGAGAGAGGTGACGTAGGAGGTTATGAATGTCCATAACCAGGGATTATCTGAAGGGGAAGAACCATAACGAAGTTTTACGCAATCACTCCAGACAATGACTTCGCGGCGCAAGTAGGCTTTGGAAGGTGGAAGAGCAAAGTTTACCAATGGATCGGCATTCCATATCCAACCATTGTTCGCGACGGAATATAAAGCAGGGTTTATGTCAAACCCCGGCAGGCGCGTGAAGTAGGGCTCAACCAAGGGTGAACTAGTCAGCGCCATGTCAGCCGATGTCTCATGAAAAGTGACGCGCACGCACTCTTTGGAAATTTCCCCAAGTTTAGGTCCGTTCGAGTCGAGACGAGTGTACTTTAGTCTATTCTTGATCATGTCCAGTGCTATTCGGATATCTTCTTCCCACTCAGCGTAGAGTGGTACGTTCAGAACATCGATAACCCGTTCCCAGCCTTTCGCCAGTGCTTGGTGGTCATTTTCATTGTGCGCGAATGCAGCTTTCATGATTCCAGCAGCTATGTCACCGTCGATATGCGCACAATATCGCGAAGATAGTGTACCGAGCCCACGAATCAGACCAGATGACCGTACGATCTCGGCAACCGCAGGTGCAGATTTGCCATTGACATCGTCGCCATTCCAAGGCACAATCGAATTAGACGACAACGCACTAAGGATGGCAGCCTTCTCCTCTTGCACGTCCAGGACATAGAATTGCCACAGATACTTCGACTTTAAATGCTCTTTTAAGGCACTCATGAGCGTGTCTATGTCTTTCTGGGAAGTGACACGTGTGGGAAGTCCACTGCCTTGGAGTGACCCGGAGAATTCGAGGATGGCATCATCAAGCTCTAATGCAGGGGATAGGTGAGGGGTATTTGAAGGGCTGTAACCTAGCTTTCGATGAGAATATCAAGATACTTGGTCCAGCTAGGACTCGCCTGCTTCGGGATGGTGAACGAGCCATTCACTGTCGTTGGCAGTATGGTTAAGCACCACATCCGTAAGACTCAAAAGGCCATATTCCTCCTTGGCTACTCGCAAAGTGTCTTCTATGATAGAAGCAGCTGCCAATGGTTCAACGGGGGGATCGAAAACGCGGGGGTCATAGTTCTTCTGATCCCCGATAGAGTACGGGCTATCGCTAGCGCCGCAGACTTGAAGAGGAGTCCAGTGCAGCATGGTATAGCCGCGATCACTAGTTTCCTGAAAGTGCTTCCTCCATTGTACGATAGGACCCATCCATTTAGATATGACTGTCAACATTGCGATTCCATCGAGAGGTAAGTTGATGTAGTCTGGCAAAATCTGCGCCCCATTATCCGAAGGCAGGAGTGGCTTGAGGTCAGCAGAGAGAATATGTGAGCGCGCAGGGACACGGAGGACTGGGTCGATATTAAAGTAGCCTTCCCTGCCTTTGATACGTTGTCCGGGAAAGTCGCCATCGTATTCAACCCAATAAACGAATGCGCCGGCATGAGATATGGGGAGATCAACTTGGATGGACTTGGAAAAGTCGATGGGTAGTCTGAACCCATAGATCAGTCATGCTACCAAGTCAACCATGCGCGCTCACTTTCGAACCGCGAACTTGTCCCGCTCGAACGAGCCACCGTCGAGCGGGAAGTTTGTTCTAAATACACCATTTCTCGAGGCAGGCGTCCCCGCATCCAAAGAAACGCGTAATATGTAGGGTACATAGGCAGGTGGGAGACGGATATACTGTGGCTCGCGTGAGGGATACTCGAAGTGAACGACTTGGTTAACTTGCCGATCGCTGTTTGTTGGGCCCGCCATCGGGATCGAGTCTAAGTTCGTAAACGCGGATAGGCTGTTCGCCCTCTGATCGTTCGCTCAAAAAGAATTCTTTGCCTTCATCTGCGGGTGTCTTTGGGGTAGTTGAGGCTATTTCAGGCTGAACCTGCGATGAGGAAAGATCTAGTCTCTGCAATGGGGAATGCTTGACCATGGCAGAAACGATGAAAAAGGGGAGGAATGAAAGAGGGCTGTAGTGAGCGTGCGGTCTTTATAAGATCGTCCTTCCATTTCATTGTCAGTCCGAGTCCTGCAACGCTGGCATCTCGTGACGGCGTGACGTCATCCATGGAAACATCCCCTTTTTGGGATGCCGTGGCCGCTTTATCAATGGCGGTTGTTGGTGCTTGATTCGGCGTGAGTTGGAACGTCTTCTGAGGGACCGTGAAGCTCCTGCAGAGTCGACGCTGGCGACGATGAGTACTGAGCCGGGGACTCTCGCGTTCCTGCGCGTGTGCGCTCTGGTGACGGTACGTTGCTGGAGCCTTGTTTTGTGCCACGGTGCTGACCGGTTTGTAGTAGCGTATGCAGCCGTTGGGCGTGGTTTATCCGGAGTCCAAGTCGCACAATGAGCCATTGACCACAACCGTTGCGGAAATTCCCGCTACGGCCTTTCGTCCCCTTCAGATTTTGGCGAGCGTTGCAAAGTGTGTGTATTTGTATCATATTGTGTCATTGTCTTTCAACAGCTTACCTCATAGACGGCTGGTCACTGCCACACTAGCCTGGTCACGAACCTAATGTAGTTTTAGTACAGGGCTCGTGTTCCACAATGATTCTATTTCGAATCTTCAGCTGGTCCACGTTGTCGGAGTCCCCACAGGTTACAGACATAGTCGTACACACAGACGTCCTTCTCCCATTTCAATGATGCCTGAACCATCCAAGAATGGATGACCTATTTTCCGGAATGATAGCGAACCCCGAAAAGATTCTCTTGGTATGCCTTGATTTCTACGGCCGGCCATGTCAGTAATCTTGTACTGATCAAGTAAAGCGCAGTGATACGAGTACGTACGGAGTGCAACGTGCTTCGAGTGGAACCTACACAAGGCTAGGTTGCCAATCATATACCAGAGCCCAACGGCTTTGCCCTCCCCGCTGGGTTCACCTATCTCACGGCACAAACCGTTAAGCTCGCCTTCGTCATCATATCCCCAGATCGGCGGAATTTTGTCGTGTAGATCTGCGTTCTTGATGAGATCAACGCATGCGTTACGCGTATCGCCATAGCTGTAATGACGATGACATGGGTAATGAGGCTGTCGTGAGGGAATAGGGTAGAGACGAACCCAGTCGCAAAGATGACGACATCGGCGTCCAGTGTTGAACCGTCCTCGAAAAGTAATCCAGTTGGTGTAAATTTCTTCACGGGTCCATCGCTTTTCAACTTGATCTTCCCGTCAATGATTAGCTGGGAAGCACCGACATCTGGAGAGTAAGAGGGCGCGCTGATCCATTTGCTCGTACCATAACAGACGGAAGAACTTGCCGAAATAGTATCCTCCCGCCTTGCTGAACGCCAATTGGAAGAAACCCGTATCGTCTTCTCCCAAGGTGAGCTTAAATCCAACTCTACGGAGGCCGTCGAGAAGTTCTCTAAAACACACGTATGTCGCTGTTCATGGGTAGGAACACGCGGGAACTTAACATACCTGTCGGCCCCGGCAATATCCTTGGTAACACGTTTCTGTAAAAGGTTTGCAACCTGAATCGGGTACGAAGCGTTCACGCGATCAGCAAAGTCAGTTGGGACGCGACCTTCCCAGTAAAGTGCTTAAATGTGGGGAATATGTCAGCAAGCGATTGCATCTGAAGAGAGGATGCTACCTAGCGCACGGGGAACCCCCTCTTTAACTGACATGATGTAAGTCGCGCCCCGTTGAACCATCGTGACGTCTGTCAGAGAAATTAGCCGGATAGTGACCGGTAACGGATACAACTCACCAACGCCATGATCCACGTAATCAGCACAAATATCATGGGCTAGTCATCATAAGCTTCGGTGAAGATTAGGACAAGTAGGTGTCACACCCGATGTGCAAGAGCCAACAACCGCTACCTTCTTTCCCAAATGATCCGAGGCATATTTATGTTGAGTCGAGTGCAGGATCTGGCCCCCAAACTCATCCTATTCGTGTTGTAAGCAAGTTGATGTTCGACCAATACGTTCGATGCTCACTTGTCCTGGAATGTCTGGGTTTCTTGGTCTGCCACCACCTATGCCAAGTGCCAGCACGACGTGGTCGGTCTTAAACGTTCGCTTTCGTCCGTCCTCGCGTTCGACTTGAACAACCCAACGCTTCCCACTGTCTCCGGTTTCCCTTTGGATCGAGGCGACAGTTGCTGAGGTCCATACGTTCAACTCAAGGGAGCGAGCATAAGACTCAAGCCAGTCGGCCAGTTTCAGTGCCGGAGTGTAGACAGGCCAGGAAGGCGGGAACCTGAAATCAGTCAATCACATGACGAAGGACTGCTTTGGTCGAAGTATGCACTCACGGCAAGTAGGGCATGTGGTCATACCCTACAGTACGATAAGAGAAAGGCGTAGAAGATACCCGGGATGTCAGACTCACAAACTGGGTCATGCAAACAGAGTGCCGCATAACGTTCCCTCCAGTTGTCTCCTACTCTTTGGTTTCGCTCGACGACGAGCGCATTAATTCCCAGCATCTTGAGTCGCGCGGCAACCTCCAAACCACTCTGTCCTCCGCCGACTACTATCACGGTGGGTTCTTCGTCAAGAAATTCCCTTTCCCTCTCACGCTTGGCAGTCCATTTACCATGGTTTGGTTCAAAGTTCCTCAAAGATCCTATGCGCTCCGGGAAACCCTTTAGATCCTCGAGGTTGGTGTAAACCACGTAAGCCTTCCACGCGCCATCTGGAAGAGGGACAAGCCTGAGTACGCCAGAGGCATGGCCCACATTGGTATCGAAGTTAAAAAATGCCTGTATCCAAGCAATATCCTCGTAGGGCCGTTGGAGTTCTATACTGTCGTACTGAAGAGAGAAGGTGTCCGATCGAGGGCTGAAGACGCTGAGCTGGTCTTTGAGGAACTTATAAAGCGCGTTCCTGCCCTCGAATGTACGGAAGTCCCAAGTGAGCGCAAGCATATCGCGCCAAAAGCAATTATCAAGGAACAAATCGACAATGGCTGGCACATCCTTGAGGCCGATTGCTTTGGCGAACTTGGCGAACCAGTCATTGACGACGGTCTGCACATCGAGGCTTGGATCGATGACGCTACCCAGACTGTGGAGAGTGGGAAGGGTTCGTGAGGGAGTACTCATGACTCTGGGGACAAGAAACTGCGCAGTTCAATGTTGGTCCGCGTTACTCCCATATTAATGGGAGCCTGGCAAGTTTCCGAGTTTGCCCGAGGTGTAGAGTACTTACGTCGATTGATGAATGATGATTCGCCTGGTAATGCGATTATACTAGCTGCCGACCGGTCTTGAGGAGTCACCACCTGGCCAGAAGTTGACAGCGCCATCATATCGAGGAAACGAAAGACCAACCCTGGGACTGCAACATGACCACATGGCATATGTATCATAGCCGAGGCCGTGTTGGGAAGTTTTGCTGGGTTGTAAGTTGTAACACAGCAGGCACTTCGGAACGCAGCCGTAACGCCAAGGCTTCGTCCTCGGACAAGCGACGTAAGCGGCTCACTCTTTTCTTCTTTTCTTCCCGTCTCCGCATCGCCTCACGACCTTGTCACGACCATTCACTGCCTTCCTGTTCTGTGGACACAACCACGCTCCAAATGATTCCGGGTACAAGCAACGATCTCAACGCAGACACCACCGACAACGCATCGTCCTAGTCGTCCGTAAACGCGAGACTAGTGTGGTAGATTGGCTTGTAAATGCCAAGCAGAAGTTCGATCTGGTGATCCTCAACCCGAGCGAACTGGACGCTCTGCTTCTCGTGTGGAGAACCTTGGGCTTGTCTCTCCCTACGGTCGCAGTTCCGACTCGTTCTCGCGACTCCACTTTCATCAAAATCGTCCGTCACATGTAAGTGTAACCACTGAGATACGATGATCGGACAAAATCCTACACATCAGGGTTTGCACCGTAGACAATCGTACTTTGTATATTGTCAAGCCCACACCTACGGATCTGCTGGTTTCACATCCTGGCCCCCCAGTGACGTTGGCCTGACGAAGTGAGGCTCTTCGGACTTGGCGGCCACACCAAAACTCGAAACGTTGGAGACCGGACAACGACGATGGACGACACGACGTATGTACGAAATATAAAAACAGGTGAAGATGCTGAAACAGTGAGATGTAAGCAATGAGATTACTGATGTTCGACAGTTTACAGGTATAATTGTACACACAGATATCTTTCTCCCGTTTCGATGAATCGTCCGAGAGTGGATAACCTATTTCCCAGAACGGTTCTGGCATGCTTAGATTTCTATGGTTAGTCATGTCAACAATCTTGTACTGATCAAGCAAAGCGCGGTGGTACAAGTACGTACGAGTGCGACGTTCTTCGAGTAGAACCGACACATGGATGGGCTTCCAGTTATGTATATCGTAGCGGCGCACGGAGTCGCCAATTCCCGACTCCATTGATGACTAGTACTCATGTTGAGGTGCAAAAAATAGTTGACCGAAGGATCTTCTGTTTATTACTTGTGGTGTAGAGTAGAGGAAAGCTTCTTTCTACTACTTAGGTTTGGTCCAGGTTCAGAACCAGTTTGAACCTTGAACTGCTAACGGTGGCATAATAGCAGGCGTCCAAAGCAACCAAGACCACCATAGCTGCGAAGATGACATGGGCGCACGCTTCGCGCTGCCATCTACCCATTTAATTTACTGCCACACCAGCGCATCAGCAAGCACACGCAGGCATGCTCACTCGCTCGCCCGCCTTCGCCCATCCCCGTCCAGGTCGTGCCACCCAACACCCTCGTGCACCCCACTGCTGCATGAGTGCATGAGCTCGCTCGCTCGCCCTCGCCCACCTCGTTGTTGCACAGTGCGTACATGCTCACGTCCTGCGCCGCTTTGCCCACCACCCTCGCTCCGCACCCTACTGCTGACGCACAAGCATGCACGCCCACACAGACAGTCGTGTCTGTGTGCACGGGACATGTCAGGTGTCGATGGAATGCCACGAGGGGTGATGGGATGCGATGGGACACGACAGGGGGAATTTGAAGGCAGGGAGACGTCACATGGCACACCTTGTGAGGCAGTTGGAGGCGTCGTTAGTGCACGATCATGGTGAAATGGTCTCCACCGAGCGACAAGAGGTTCTTGTGGAATGTATTGACATTACATTGGATGTATTCATCGATGATCTGGTTGATAAATGATGATCGGACGTCCCTTGTCAGCAGTGCAGACACAATAGAGAGAGAAACATCCAGACAGACAGGAAACCGAACCAACCGAATGCCTTGAAAAGGTGGTGAGAGATGTAGTACTCGTAAACCTGAATCATTGTTCACCACGTCGTAGGCTTCTTCATTGTCAGCTTTGTTTCACTACAGACACCGATGATGCTCAAATCGTCCGCAGCCGACGTGACCAAACAATTGAGCAACTCGGGTGTGGCCGTCTGTAGTGCCTGTTAGTCTCCTTGTTTTACCATGCCCAAAATGAGACCAATGCGTTGGATGGCGACTGGGGGTGCAGGACTGATACCCAGGTGTGACACGCAAGCGCGAAGGGCGGGCAGGTGCCCCTCGTGTGCACATGACCCCGCGATGGTTGTCTTACGACGGTGACGCATCTTATCGGGAGGACCTCTGCAAAGGCTTCTATCGCCATGGAGGGACGAGGACTCATCGAGGTGAGCATTCAGGACGTACTGGTGTCTCTGGTTGCGCCAGCAAGAGAGGACATCGCACTTCGAGTGACTCGACATGTCAGACTGAGGAGAGAGTTGGGGCGAAGATGCTTTGATGAAACCTTTGGGTGGAGGTGGGGATAACAACAGCTACAGGAACCGTGATGGATAACGGTATTGGCGATGCAGGACGCAGTGTCGGCTGGGAGAGCTGGACCGTGAACACGTGCTTTTGCAACTGTAGTTGCAAACTCTATTTGTATTGCATAGCATGCGAGAGCATCATGAGGCAGCAAAGTGGCCGAGTTCGGTGATGCCAGAGCACGCGAAACCGAGGGTGGGAGGGCAGCGGCAGACGTGGTGAGTAAATAACTGTTTCTATTTTGTCCAGCCAAGACCACTACGGAATGCGGTGAGTTGGCGGTGAGAGCCGTTATACTTATGTAAGTAATCAAAATGATCATATTTGGTAAAATGTTCCTGCGGTGTCCGTTTGCTTGGAATTTCTGGCCGCGAGAACCCTCCTCCTCAAGGAGTCGGGGACCAAAGCCCAGTGGGTTCCTCGCTGGGTTTGCCTATCTTGCGGTACAAGCCGTCGAACTCGTCTTCATCATCAAATTCTCAAATCGGGCGGATTTTGTCGTGTAGGTCTGCATTCTTGATGGGATCAACGGGCGCTACGCGCATCGCTGTAGTTGCAATGATGATGACGTGGGTAACGGGGTTGTCACAAAGGAAGGACGAACCCCATCAGCATCCAGTATCGAAAAGTAATCCAATTGGCGTAATTGATGGGTTCAACTTGTGCGAAATTGAACGAGGTGCGGGCGAGGCGCTCGATGCAAGGGAGCCACTGGGATGGCGGACAAGAGCCGGTCATCAATCAACGTAGCATTAACATATTTACAACTTGCAGTCAATCGAGCACTTACCGGACGGTGCACATACTACTTATGCCGTGTCGGGTGTGCCTCCGAGTCAAGGATGAGCCTCACGCCCAAGTTACAGCTAGGTTGACTTGAAAGGTTACTAGCTGCACGCATCTTTGCTCCTTCGAAGGACCGCCAGAACAACACCACCCACTCCTCACAAGCAATCCTGCGGCGAGTTTTAACTGTAAGTCCACCCATAAGTGGTAAGCCCACCACTCAACAGCGAGCCCGTAGCCTCAGGAACAAGTCCGCAGCCTGCGGTGAGTCGCCATCACGCCAATGGTGAGCCCCCTTGACAGCATCCCTGCAGCCCTTAACAGCAAGGCCACCGCCCTCGACTCAAATTACCCCCTTGGTCCAGAAAAATGAACGATGGGGCTCTTTTTTTTGGTGTACTGTTGCTCACACTTATTCTTTGATCAACTTCGAAATTTGATCACTCATTTCGGCTGGTTCCAATTACTCAGCAGACTCGTTTCTCGCCACTAACCCCGCCTTCGAAACACTGCCCATTGATCCTGCCATTAACCGGATATCTACACCTGTGCAAGGATCGCACAACCGCCCCCCCCGGACTTGTTTCCGAATATGTCTTTGCCCAGTTTTCTGATCTAGTTTCCAGATCGAAGGTTGCTTTTACTGGCGGGAGTTGCCCTTGTCGGGCATTGAGTATCGTGAGCCAAACCTCTATGGCATGGCAATCACTAAGAGTGATCTGATTGAAATTTAATCTCGGATGACTCACGTATTGGGTCCCGCTCTCTTATAAAAACGATAGTCTACCCATTCGGGTTGTGGGGTAAATATTTTTGTCTTATCTACCGCACTCACGCCTTTCTCTAGTAGGCATACATCAAGATTATGTCTTCTGCGCTACAATTCGCGCTGATTAGCCTTCAGCAGAATAACTATGTGTCTCGTATGTCCACTCTCGCTTGTGTGCGCTCAATATTACAACTTTATCCACAGTTGCTATGCTCACTGCCGCTGCATATGATTACGGTGAGCTAGACGTTCAGTCCCGACACGATATACCAACTTATATATATCATCAGTCCTTACATTTTCGGATGAGGTATAATGCCGCGTACTCCCTCGCAGACCTTTATTGCTGATAATACACGCAGATTGAATATATCTGGGTCAGAAGACACCCGTTCTGGTAGGCAACACGTTCCTGATGAGATCACAGACCAAACCCTGGACTTGGGTGTCAATATTGTTTATTATTGTGTGTATCGAATCTCCCGGGAAATTGTCACAACGTGCGGGAAGCTCGGCATCGTTATAGGTCCGTTATGCTGGTCTTTACAGCTTCGCGTGAGCGTATGATTGTTGCAAGACATACACTGAATGCTGACTCCGGATGGTGTATCAGATATGTGTGCCTCGGTATGTTTAGCACTCACATGTAACGTTGATCGCACTGTGACCCGCTCCAAGCAAGATCTAACTTCGTACCTGGACCTCCAAAAGTATTTTTTCTCCAGCGGCGGTGACTAACGAGTGTACTGAAGTGTGTACCAACAGGCGTATGTATTCATCCTATCTTCATTGTCGGGGCTTCTCAACGTGACTGTATCTATTAAATAGTTGTGAGCACACTCATCCAACCCATTCCCTACACGTTCTATTCATAGATGCTTTCATAAGGTCGAATAATCTATACCATCGGTATATGGGCATACCCTCTGTTTTCTTGCACAGCTGATTGTAAGTTTTATGTAGTTCACTTGTAGAAGAAGCAAACTCTGACGGTGGCTGCAGTCGTGATGATCCTCCGCCTGTGGGCAATGTATAATCGATCGATGCTAATCCTCAGAGTGTTCCTTTCGCTGTTTTCTCTGGAACTCATTTCTTCCCTCCTCGGCGCTGCCATCTACAGCGATTCGAGGACTGTGTCAGGTATGTGGATGTTGGCTGAATTACTGATATGCCAGCACTGACCCGCTGACCCGTTCCGATTGTCCGTTATCACACAGTGGACACCAAAGAAATACTCGATTTTTCATTTTGCGTGTGGCAAAATCATTTACCCAGTGTGGCGACAGTCATTTATATTTTACAGTCGATACATGGTGCCATGATGTGCATCTTCGCGATTGCTCAATTCGTGAGGCAGTCACTTCAGATGTACCATGTGACAATGCGGTGGCAACTCAATCAGTACATGAATTTCCTGGTCAAGCAGGGCGTCCTCTATTTCTTTTGGTACGTCACCATCCCCCTGTATCCCCTATTGCCATCCCAGCTCGCAAAGAAATGAATGATCAATTGAGCTAACAGTGACTTTCCACCACAGCTTCTTTATGTTTTACCTCATCAGTCTACTGAATAACTCGGGAATTTCCCCAACAGTAGGATGGCAACTGTTGGTCATCCTGCAATACCTGCCCATGTACATTCTAACCCCTCGCTTCATCCTGAGCATTCGGGAGTTGTACGCGCGTGATGTTCAGGAGAGACGTGGGGAGGGGATCGACACTGGGTTTGGCTTGTCATCCGGCTGTGGCGCTGTTAGGACAGCAATCGTGTTTGCGGATGTTGAGTTGAACGAGAGGTTGGAGGATGATGTTCAGGGTAGACGTAGGGACGGGTTTGACACTGGGTTCGACTTTGAGCCAAGCAAAGGGTTGAGGGATGTCCAAGAGGTGCCGGGGGACATTTGGGCGATTTGACAGGAATATGGGGCGGTCTTTACCCTGAAAAAAAAAGTCCTCAATGTCTCTCCATCTGTGTTTGCTGTACCTGAACGTTGTTCCCGAGAGTCAATAAATGGAGCAGTGTGATTATTTGGCATGGATCAGGCCTGGGCCGCTAAAGGGGTCATGCCTAATATAGCGTTTTCAGACTCCGCTTCTACCCTGTTCCCGCTCGACGTCAAGACCCGCATCAAGCTGCCCAAATACACTGTGAGTACCGTTTATACCACTTTCTGTACATTCCCGGAGAACCCATATGTGATGGAAACATTCTCGGGGGCTGGATGGCCGGGCCTGCACACGGATGAACCCACTGATCTCGCCTTCTTGCAGCTAGAGTCAGTGCGAACCAAGTCTCGCGGTACCTTGTCGGTTCAACTTGATGCAATCTTATGTTTACATCGATCCGGATTGGCAGCTCTCGACGCGAGAACTCGTTTAGCCCCAAGAAGAATAGGCGTATCATTTACGAAAACCTCTTTAAGGGTTCGTGGTTGCCCATCATCCCTGTAGGGCTTCCCGCGCTAACCTGATTGCACAATATCATTCTCCATGAACGCACACATGGGTGAATGACATACAGAGGGTGTCCTCGTCCCCAAGAAAGACTTCAACGCGCCTACGAAGACATTGATGTTCCCAACCTTGATGTTATCAAGGCGATGCAGAGCCTGACCTCGAAAGGGCTCGTCAAGACCCAATTCTCGTGGCAGTGGTACTACTACGTACTCACGCCCGAGGGCGTTGAATACCTCCGGGAGTGGTGTGTCTTGATTGAATTGGTCGTGTTCGTGCAATATACTCATGTGGACTTGTAGGCTGGACCTCCCCAGCGAAATTGTCCCTGCCACGCACCAGCGTGCGGCTCGTCCCGCCCGCCAAGCTGCTGTTCACCCTGGTGCTGGCGAAGGTGGTGGCGCACGTCCACCAGGAAGGCTACCGGAGGAAGGAGGGTGGCGCACCTGGCGATTACCGGCCATCCTTTGCTGGTGTTGGTCGGGGTGGCCCTTGAGAGCGAATGCTATATGCTATCAATTTCGCTCATCTTCACGCCGGCACACGTTGAGGACCCCCGATGTATTGTATATCACCATTTACCGAAGTATTCGACGATATTGTGAATCGCTCCCTTGCTTGCTCCACTTGCATCTGAAAAAAAAAAAGAGATGACAACAGTATACTACTGTTTGTAATCCCACTTCGCATCGCACGTGGACACCACCATTTTTCAATGGAGAACGAACCATCTCGCCTGCATTCTACCCACTCTCGTTCCTTCATGCTGTTCACTTGCAACTTGCTCATCATTATCCATGTAGAACTACCTCCCGCAAAGTGGCGCCGCACCCTCGCTGGCTCGATCGTGTCCACAGCACTGAGCGCTGCCCAGATCGGCACCGCATTTGGCCTCACTGTATATCGACTGTGCATTCTCAACTTGATCCGATCACCTTCTCTATTCGCTCAACCATGCCTTAGCTGGCGGGACCGGGGTAAACTACCTGACCAACCCCCCCACCTCCACCTTATCAACGCGGTGACTGGACTTCAGATGCTCCCGAACCAGTAGGCTCTTTTCTCTCGTCATTAATTTCATCTCACGTCGCACAGCGTAAGCAGACCGAGCCCACATCGTCTCTCAAGACGCGTAAGTCCCGTACGGCCCCATCATCTGTACGGCGCACCGTCAGGCGTCATCGCCGCAAGCCTCGTCCAAGACTACAGACCGTCACTCCTCTCCACAGCCTATCTCCCGCATATACCTCTCCTCAATCGGGACTCGGCTGTGTCTGCGTGCACCAGGTCAAGTCAGATGGACTGGATGGGCGACCGTCTCACGTGTCTTATCCAAGAGGGTCAGAAAGCTCTTGGCCGCGAAATCGTGGTTATGAGCGACGCCAAAGAGGTCGAGGTCGACGATGGCTCCAACGATTGGGAGGAGAAACAAGACAACAAGCCCGTTCCACCGATTGCTGCTCCGTCCATATCCCATCATGGCTCTGTCCGGTCCCGACGCTGGACACACAAACCCTGTGATATTACCCTCCTGCCTTCTTACCCGCCATACCCTATGTCGCCCCCCAACAGCGTGTTCCCGTGGAAATGCCACTTTGAACCAGGCTCGGTCCATCGCACGCCTGGACGATCAACGCGTGAAGGATATATTGCGCCGAGTACACCCAGCCACACCCCGCACGGAACGTCAGCTGAATCGGACGCGTTGGCGCATATCGTCCCGAGTTCCAAAGAGGACAAGAGTGCATGGCAAAGTCCTGAGCTTTGCAAGTCGATGGAACAGACCCATGCAAGGTATTTGCAGAGACGCGTTCAATGAGACCTCACTTGCTTTCCGATCGTTGTGTAGTTGCTGTTTTGCGCCGTGCCAACCGCTGTATTGTCTCTCTTACTGTATATCTTGAAAGCTGGCGCTTCATTGCGATGCCAGTCATTCGACGCGACCTAATATCTACCTAGCTACAGACATACCGACCAATCTGATTACTTGTGTCGTGCCTCACCCTCCAATCACTCCACTCTCTCTTTTTATCTCCAGTAGTGGAATATGTTTACTAGTAAATCTTGGAATGGCTGTACAACGCAGAATAATGTGATCCATTTTTGAAACCACGCTTGCAGTTCAAGATTTGTCCTTGTAGTGGCATTTGCATCAAGGATTAGTAAAACTGTGGCCATCAATTGTTTGCTTCAAGTCCGAGTCTTGCAAGCCAATATTTTCCCAAAACTTTTGGAAAGTATAGTATTAAAAAATGTCATAATAGAGTAAAAAATCAGGACCAGCAAGAGGTCCAAGACTCCCCAAACAAAGAACTATCAGTATCAACTTGGTAGATTCTGTCAGAAGATACATATCACTAAAGAATGGATGGGGGGGTGGGGGGTATTTCGGTTCCAAGGAGCCATCCAGCCAAAGCAACTAGTGCTATCAGAAGATTGAATCCAGCTATTTTTCTCACATAAATCACCAAAGGAAACAAGCTCTTGAGCCTTCCACACTTTGACAGAACCATCATGAGAGCCAAAGACAATGTGGGCCCCATTAGGTAAATAGGCAAGAGAGGCGACCCAATCTGTGTGCCCCTGGAATGGACCTGCCACACACTGACCAGTGGTTGCATTCCAAACCCTAATGGTCTTGTTCCCTGAGCCAGAGACAACGTGGGTCCCATTAGGTGAATAGGCAACAGAGATGACCCAATCTGTGTGCCCCTGGAATGGACCTGCCACACACTGACCAGTGATTGCATTCCAAACCCTAATGGTGTTGTTCCTTGAGCCAGAGACAATGTGGGTCCCATCAGGTGAATAGGCAACAGATGCAACAGAACTTGTGTGCCCATGCAAGATATGGACTTCTGCTGGCCAACTGGCTGGATGCCCTGAGGCAATTGAGACATGCTTTTGGAGATGCTTAACCCAGAGTCTACAAAGTGGAGAGCTGGTTGAGGTCTGAGGCATGGCTAATAGGTAGAGGTGGGGGGTTGACTCTCTCAGGACAGGTGAAAACACCTGGATAAATTGGAATGCTTCTGATGCCACCATGGCAGTCTCTTGGCCCTAAAAACATTTTGTTCAGTACTCACCACTTATCATGATGATTGACTTTACCTTGACTCATTTTCCCAGCATGGTGCAAGTCTCAAGGGCAGATAGAATGGAGGACAGTGGAGAGAAGAAGGAGAGAAGCCTGATAGCTTCAAGCCAGTAGGAGAACATGTCCTCAAACAGGAGAGTGACCTCATTCAACAAGTCTGGGGTACAGTTAGCATGTTGCAAGTGGTGCATCCAATATTGGCATGAGTATGAAAGGTAGGGAGGAATGGCCTTCTTCATCCAACTTGGCAGATCAGGAATGATAGCATTCATGACCCGAGAGTCCTTGAGGTCACAGGTGTTGAACCTGAGCATATTTCACATGCAAGTGAGCAATGCACATCCAAGATGGAGAGAATGCTGGGATTGAATGTTGACATGAAAAACTGAGCTATGGACTTCATCCAGTAAAAAGTCATGGAATGATGTATGAAGTGGACGAATGGGTTTCTCTTCATTGAGCACTCCATCCAGCAATGATCCCAGGGGTTTGACAATCTCTCAGATGCTCAGGTGTTTGACAGAGAGAATGGAGAGGGATGTAATAGATAGTGGTTCATGAAGGGAAAGTACAACTGCCATCACTTCTTGAAAACAGTGTTGAGCACCATCCCAGGTAAACTGTTGCTCTAGTATGATTCAGTAAATGTTGTCCAGCAGGTGAATATCTTTGCTATTGTCGGCTTGCACTAGTAACTCAAACCGTTGATGCAGGTTGAGCCCTTTAGCATCATCCCCAATGAATTTGCACACAGTGGAAGCCCACTGAAAAAGTTTCTGCAAATGATGGATGAGTACTCAACACCACTCCTGGCCCAGCCAGAAAGATTCGAGTTTGGTATATTCATGCTAGAGAGGATAATGGATGAATTTCTGGATATCTTTATTGACAATATCCTCGGGGATATTACCCATATCCTTATGCATGGTCCAAGGACCAGGAAAAACTTTGACAATATCGGTTTTCGGATGGGTGGTAATGAGGAAATAAAAATTGGTTGAAAAGGTGTCATTTGCGATTTGCTCTGAGATTGTGCATAGAAGATCTCAATGACTGGCTGAATTCCCACTTTCGTCAAGAGCGTCAATGACAATGACTAATGGTCCAATAGTGTCAAGGTGCTTGCTGGGTTCAATGATGAGCCACTTGACTTGTTTCATGGGTGATTGCAATGTCTGAAGCGTCCAATCATCTTTCACGACCTCCCATAGCACCAACTTGTACTGCAGGTTGTGATCAGAGAGGTCTCGTGCAATAGTACTGAAAAGATTTTTCAGGTTGCAGCTTGCAATATTGGTACTGGCAAAGCAGTACGAGGAGCTCAGCTACTTTTGCCCATCATACAGTTGAGTGATTGAATGAGCCATAGCAGACTTGCCTGATCCAGTGACCCCAGTCAGAAAGCAAACTTGCAGCACATCTTCATTGGGATTGTTGAGAATGTCACAAATTTCTTGCAGGAAGGACTCATGTGTCCCTGGCAGGCATCCCTTTTCCTACTCAAACCTAGCACCGAACACATACAGCATGTCATTCAGGTCAATCAATTCTGCTGTGTTCCAGGTCTGTGAACTATGGACTGCAGTCTCAAGATGTTGGACCTACCAGTGTGTTTCATGACATTCATCATGTGAACGATGGTGATAAGTACCTGTCTGCACTGCAACTCCCTCCACGAGTGCTGTTTTGAATTCTCAGAACTTGTTCTTGTAATCAGCCACCCTTGAATCAACATCAGACAATATGTATTTTGCCATTTGAATCCCTAGGTATGGAAATCAGTGGTGATCACTATGTAGCCAGTGGTGACTGACAAAAGTTATTTTCTTTGGCATAATCAGTGATAAAGTACCCACACTCCATTACCTGCTGGATTAGAAGCATAATAGTCTTGATGTGCCTTTCAATTGCCTTCAAGGGCTCAGCATCGTGAACAAAGGTAAAGACATCACTCATTGTGCCTGCTAAGCAAATGATCTGATTGTCGTGATTTTTCTGCTTTACTAGCACCTGTATGGAATGTTGTCAACCACCGATAGGACGAACATCAAGTAACAGACAGACCTGGTTTGCTGCTGATATGACAGACCAAGCCAGTGATATATATGTATGGGTGAATCTGTATGACATTC
The DNA here is from genome assembly GCA_025782845.1 of Boletus coccyginus. Lineage (NCBI taxonomy): Eukaryota > Fungi > Basidiomycota > Agaricomycetes > Boletales > Boletaceae > Boletus > Boletus coccyginus. The sequence goes on along the minus strand of JAHZSR010000002.1, from coordinate 861,847 downwards.
AGACTGGAGGGATAGTCGAGACACTGAGCACAAAATATCTGTGCAATATTGGTCACAATCCTATCAAGGAGCTCCATCCTCTGCAACAAAACGTCCCATGTAGTCCTGAATGTCTGTACCTTGGTTATGATATTTGTGCTGGCATCAACCACCAAACTGAGGAGCTCAATGGCTGCAGAGGTGGAACTGAGACTGAGTGGGTTGACTGCTGTGGTTGCCCTAGTGATGGCATCTATTGCTTGATGTTTGTCTACATCAATGTCCACATATGGCTCAGCAGTCAACACAAACTTGATTGTAAGCCCCAGAAGGTTGGCCTTATCGGACGCAATATTGCGAAAAGTATATTCAAGCACTAGTATTGATGGCAGAGGTCATGTCAGTAAACACCAAATTTAGAATGCCTTTGCACATACTGCCATCCTTCAATCTCTTCAATCCCCCTCCGATAGTATCAGAGAGACTTCCAGCCACTTTGTCATATCTGATGTGGTGCTTCTGGTAAACCTTTATGATGAGGACGGAATGGTCATCTCTGTTGCTGATAATATTCAATTTTCTGGTGTAAAGAAAAGGATGTATACCCACAAACAAAAAATATTATCCCAAAAGGTGAGATTTTTCTTCTCCTTTGCATTGTTCATTGACTGTGAGGTGTCGCCTATGGACAATTGGACATAGAACTGTCTTACAACCGGAAGTTTGCACCCCACTTGAGTGTGAACTTCAAAGTCTAAAAGAAAGCTCATTCACATGCAGTAGAAGATGCATTGTTGCAATCATACCTTTGATAGTGATTGTTTTTCGCCTAGAACCAAGCTCAGCACATTCCCAACAGGACTATGAAGGTAATCAATATACAGTGAGGTGCAAAACCGTTGCAATGTCTAACCCCAAACCGGGGCGCGAAGCGCCCCGCAATCACTTGTGGGAATTTCACTTTGCTTTGGTGGGAACAAATAAAGTACAAACCCTTAGCTACAACTTTGTCCCCAGGGTCATGTGATTTCGCTTACATACTGCAAAGATACATCCATTTCAAAACATCAATACTATTGCAACAGTTTTGCACCCTTTGCTCATTACATTGAAATCAAGTGTTATTTGGTTATGTTTGGTCATACAAACAAACATACACATATTAGAAGCATGTCTGAGTTTAAAATAGTTCACACGCATCTTTGTTTCCAACCACAACCATCATGAGAACCATCTCTTCTACTCAAAAACAAACCATCCTCTCTATGCTTGATGCTGGCCAATCTGCTCACTCTATTGCATCCACTACTGGTCTTAATGTGTCTACCATATCCAGATTACGCTCCAAAGAGCGTTCTGAGCTTCAAAAAGTTACTGGAGGTCGTCCATCCAAGCTTTCCTCTGCCAATATCCGGCATGCCGTTCGTCTTATCTCCTCTGGAAAGGCAGAGAATGCTGTTCAGGTGACCAAGGCACTCACCAATATAGTCAACCAGCCTCTCTCTACCTCCACAGTGCGCAGACAGTTGAGGAAGACAGGTATGAAAGCTGTGGTCAAGTCCAAACGGCCTCTCCTTTCAGCCAAGCATCGTAGGGCTCGTCGAGACTTTGCTTATGCTCATAAAGATTGGACTCTGGAGGACTGGAAGAAGGTAGTATGGTCTGATGAGACCAAAATCAATCGCCTAGGGTCAGATGGGCGCAAGTGGGTGTGGAAAAAGGCAGGGGAAGGGCTAAGTGATAGGCTGGTGGAAGGTACAGTGAAGTTTGGAGGAGGTTCTTTGATGATGTGGGGCTGTATGACTTGGCAGGGAGTTGGCTATGCTACCAAGATTGATGGTAGGATGGATGGGGACCTTTACCTTCAGATTTTGAAGGATGAACTGCTCAATTCTTTGCAGTTTTATGGTCTTGATCCTCCTGACATCATCTTTCAGCAGGACAATGACCCCAAACATACTTGCAAAAAGGTGAAGGATTGGCTTCAGGAGCAGGATTTTCATACTATGGTATGGCCTGCACAGTCTCCTGACCTCAATCCCATTGAGCACCTCTGGGGTTATCTCAAAAGAAGACTAGCAGATCATGATTCCTCTCCTAAGGGAATTCATGAATTGTGGGAGAGAGTTCAGGTTGATTGGGAGGGGATAGCAGTTGAAGAGTGTCAGAAGTTGATAGAGAGCATGCCTAGAAGGATTGAAGCAGTTATCAAGGCAAAGGGAGGCTATACCAAGTACTAATATACCCTGGAAAGCAAAAGGTGCAAAACTGTTGCAATGGTATTGGTGTTTTGAAATGGATGTATCTTTGCAGTATGTAAGCGAAATCACATGACCCTGGGGACAAAGTTGTAGCTAAGGGTTTGTACTTTATTTGTTTCCACCAAAGCAAAGTGAAATTCCCACAAGTGATTGCGGGGCGCTTCGCGCCCCAGTTTGAGGTTAGACATTGCAACGGTTTTGCACCTCACTGTACATATGTGATACTCTGAAATGGATTAGCTGCATCCATGGTATTATAGGTGAAGCTGCTGAGCACACAATGACTAGGGAAAGAGCTGGGTGGAATGAGGTCGTTGGGAGCCAAAAAGCCAACATGTGATTGCAATATGGCCCTATGGGCATCAACTGGCAATACTACATGCCAGTGAATCCAGCTGTCTACCTTACCACTACCTCAGTCCCGGTCTGCGGTCCCAAGGCTCAACTAAACTGTTTCATCTGGTATCAGTGGCCTGTCACACTGGTAGCTCAGATACCTGCCTGTTTTTGCTGGGCAAACAAATTGAAGTTCACACACTACACTACCTGTACTCTGCCCAACCCAACAACACAACCCCCCTCAAAATTTAGATTATGCATTCCACCATCTTTTCAACGATCTTCTAGTCAGACTGGCGCTGGATGAACTACTAAGTGTCTGCATCAATCTGTATAATGGGAAACCTTAGTTGGGTGCCATATGATCCATACCACATCACATTTCACATGATCTATGCGATATCCTTTGCATCTTTAATGAAAAAGATATGTCAGAGCACCTTGAAGTAGTCAAAATCTGTCGTTTTTTCAACGCCTTGCATAAAGACCAAGATTTCAACTGCACAAGATATATACCTTGAGCAACACAATGGAGAGATTTGTACTACCTGTTTAGATCCACAGTTTGAAAGCTGCCAAGCTGGAGAGGGAGAGTATCTTCTGCTTGATATCAATTCTCTGCACTATCCTCAGTTTTCCAAGTTCATGTCAGTATGTGCATTGCAAGGGCTGTACTTGGAGGTACACAGGAAAAAGTGTGTCTTTGTGGTAAAGCACCTTGAGTACACTTTTGGTCGGCCAGCAACAGGGAATTTTTAGGTGGCCAGGTAGTATGTCATCCTATAGTGGCCCAGAAATTGGGATGATGTGATCATTGAACCTCTCATGATGTCATAGGCCAACGTCAGTTGCATCATCAGGTGCATTTGAAAAGTTTTGTTAATGCATGATGGAATTTGGATTGGGTTCAGGTGCGACTCGAGCTTGAACCAAGACCTTGCTGAAAACCACCTGCACAAGTCACTTGCTCTGAGTATGTACAGCACACATCTTCTAATGATCTCCAGATGATGCTACAGAAGGATCCACATCCCCTCCTGGGCACCTCATCAATCTCATCATAGACACCAATTCAAACATGGGTCGCCCCCCCATGCATACCCAGGCTCCTGCCTTGCTTCAGTTCTGGATGCATCATGGTACGTATAATTTGTCTGGCCTTTCCCTTTACACTGACAGGGATAGACTTGCAGCTGTACATATGCATGCAACAGCAGCGTTATATCAAGCTCACAGATTGCGCACAGATCTGTTCAGGCATGTGAGGGAGACTGGAGCAACTGTATGTCCCCAAAATTTCAAGCTCTTCTCCACTTCTCCCTACCCCTTATCGCATGACTTATATCCCCAGTGACCTCCATCTTTGGCACCAACAGCTACTTCTTCTCCCAAGGCTGCTGGGGGAAGTCAACACCACCAGGGGTGTCACAGGCAGTGGTGGACTCTCTTGTATGCATATTATTAAAATAGTTAGATTTCATTATGATAACCTTATTCTTGTCTGGGTTGCTCTTTATGATTACTAATTCATCTAGACCCATGACATCATTGTTCTAGACCAGTGACATCATCCTTATCTCTTATCTTTATGATGATGTCATATTATATCATTATGGTGAAACATCACACCATTCTCTTAACATATTGTGCCATTTATTGCGCCATTCCATGCACACCTTCTGCCATTGGCTGCTTACTGCTGTGAATTACACAGCCTTTATCCTTCTAGGATATTTTCATAATAGGTACACACAATTGCTGTACACTATATAAACCCGGCTCCTTCAGAGCCCACAATTTAAGTTCTTTACTTCATATCATGATATAAATAACTTCTAGCAACTAGCTTGCAAGTATGCTCTATAGCAAGTGAGTACTCTCCCTTACTGGATTTACCCTTCTGCTGTTGTCTCTGCACCAAAAGAGATCTAACAATTTCTTTAGGTTATGAGTCCTGCTTAGGCTCAATGGTTGTTATACAGTGAGGTGCAAAACCGTTGCAATGTCTAACCTCAAACTGGGGCGCGAAGCGCCCCGCAATCACTTGTGGGAATTTCACTTTGCTTTGGTGGAAACAAATAAAGTACAAACCCTTAGCTACAACTTTGTCCCCAGGGTCATGTGATTTCGCTTACATACTGCAAAGATACATCCATTTCAAAACACCAATACCATTGCAACAGTTTTGCACCTTTTGCTTTCCAGGGTATATTAGTACTTGGTATAGCCTCCCTTTGCCTTGATAACTGCTTCAATCCTTCTAGGCATGCTCTCTATCAACTTCTGACACTCTTCAACTGCTATCCCCTCCCAATCAACCTGAACTCTCTCCCACAATTCATGAATTCCCTTAGGAGAGGAATCATGATCTGCTAGTCTTCTTTTGAGATAACCCCAGAGGTGCTCAATGGGATTGAGGTCAGGAGACTGTGCAGGCCATACCATAGTATGAAAATCCTGCTCCTGAAGCCAATCCTTCACCTTTTTGCAAGTATGTTTGGGGTCATTGTCCTGCTGAAAGATGATGTCAGGAGGATCAAGACCATAAAACTGCAAAGAATTGAGCAGTTCATCCTTCAAAATCTGAAGGTAAAGGTCCCCATCCATCCTACCATCAATCTTGGTAGCATAGCCAACTCCCTGCCAAGTCATACAGCCCCACATCATCAAAGAACCTCCTCCAAACTTCACTGTACCTTCCACCAGCCTATCACTTAGCCCTTCCCCTGCCTTTTTCCACACCCACTTGCGCCCATCTGACCCTAGGCGATTGATTTTGGTCTCATCAGACCATACTACCTTCTTCCAGTCCTCCAGAGTCCAATCTTTATGAGCATAAGCAAAGTCTCGACGAGCCCTACGATGCTTGGCTGAAAGGAGAGGCCGTTTGGACTTGACCACAGCTTTCATACCTGTCTTCCTCAACTGTCTGCGCACTGTGGAGGTAGAGAGAGGCTGGTTGACTATATTGGTGAGTGCCTTGGTCACCTGAACAGCATTCTCTGCCTTTCCAGAGGAGATAAGACGAACGGCATGCCGGATATTGGCAGAGGAAAGCTTGGATGGACGACCTCCAGTAACTTTTTGAAGCTCAGAACGCTCTTTGGAGCGTAATCTGGATATGGTAGACACATTAAGACCAGTAGTGGATGCAATAGAGTGAGCAGATTGGCCAGCATCAAGCATAGAGAGGATGGTTTGTTTTTGAGTAGAAGAGATGGTTCTCATGATGGTTGTGGTTGGAAACAAAGATGCGTGTGAACTATTTTAAACTCAGACATGCTTCTAATATGTGTATGTTTGTTTGTATGACCAAACATAACCAAATAACACTTGATTTCAATGTAATGAGCAAAGGGTGCAAAACTGTTGCAATAGTATTGATGTTTTGAAATGGATGTATCTTTGCAGTATGTAAGCGAAATCACATGACCCTGGGGACAAAGTTGTAGCTAAGGGTTTGTACTTTATTTGTTCCCACCAAAGCAAAGTGAAATTCCCACAAGTGATTGCGGGGCGCTTCGCGCCCCGGTTTGGGGTTAGACATTGCAACGGTTTTGCACCTCACTGTACATACCAATGTCGTTACCCTGCCTCGCGATGTACCACGTACTTGCTCTTAGTCTGTTCTACATTGTTCTTATGATGATGAGCATGATGTTTGAATTTATGGGTCAAGTCCAACAGATCTGGGGCAACCCTGGCCTGCTACTATTAGCAGAGCTATATCTTCTTTTTACCCATGTTATGATCACATGGATGAATGCTAATCTGGCTTTGTGTAGGAACTTTATCATTCCTACTCAGGTTAGTCAGCCCCCAAATCCTACTCTTATCCACCACTGCATGTGAAAGTGTCACTCTGACTTTGATAAGGACACCTGTCCTATCTTGTATGGAGATCGTTGCATTTATTTGAATTGCATGAATTATTGTCGTCCAGCCGAATTTCCTATTCCACCTGACACCATCTATCGTCCATCTTGTCCTCCTCCTCCTTGCACTCCTCCTCCGACTTCTCTCCCATACATTCCACTCATCCACAATTTTCACATTCTTCATGGATATCAGTTGTCCCAATACCACCTCCTACTAGTCCAATCTGAGTACCCCTTTGTTGTACTTAAGCCTACCATGACCTCTCCTTCAACCCACCAATGCCTAGTCCAACCATTCCTAATATGCTCAGTCCTGTTCTCTTTGAGGAACACATCCCCCCCTTCGACCTTGCCTGGATTAACCTATTTGCCAACACCAAACCATGGTTTGACTGAAGCATTCTTTATGGTTGCTCATGGTCCTATTTTAAGAACACCTCTTGAAAGAACACCTCTAACCGACATCAGTGGCAGATTCTCAATCCCTCCTCTTTCACTTGAGAACAATACTATCATCTCATCTGATGACATTGCCGTCAATGAGAACATCAATCTCAATGACATGGTCTTCATCATCGACGAGATCATGGAATCTGGTGAGATAATAGATCTTGATCAAGGAATGAATCCTCTTCAGATCAATCCAACTCTGAACAATTGGCTAGTGATGTTTCCAAAGGACGTCCATGCACTGATGAGGATCTGGAGATACCAAACCGTCTCTTATAGGGATAACCTTATATATCAACTGGTAACATACCAGAACATTTCCGATCTGTTGATCAGACCGGAAGTACCCCTCATTTGGGTAGATGTTGCCAATCCCCTAAATGTCTCATCTCGTCTCGCTCAGATCATATAGATTCCCACTCTCTATCAAGGTGATCTTTTACTGCAGGTCATTGTCGAAGAAGGTCCTGTCCAGTATATCCCAGAATAGGATGTAATTTTTAAGGAAGGACTTATGTATTGGAATGAGCCCATTGTGTCCTTCTATAAAGGACTTGGCTATGCATTTCCTGTGGAGAAGTACCACTCTACTCCCACTCACCCCGTCCACAACCAAGGTTTTGAGATTGTGCAATGCAATTGTCATATGTTTAGCAAATATTTCATCGAGTTTTATGAATCTTTGAAATCTAATGAAGTCTTAAGCTGTAACGTTCTACAGGAGCTCTATGAGCATCCTAAATATTTTATCAACTCGGAAGGAGACATCATCTGGAAGGACGGTCAGCACTAGTATGTGCACCATGAATTTAACTGCCTCCATTCCTTCATTAGACATCCTCATAACTCCGACATTCCCATGCAATACATCTGGAATGAGTTGATGGATGCTAGGTGGTGATGAGTGTGGAAGAGGAAGAATCTCTGGTATAACATCATGATAAAACTGGGAACTGACTATATGTGTCTTCACATAGAACTCAATTGAGATGTCCCTGATCCTTACCACAGAGGACATTACATCTCTCGATGAGGCTATCGCAAAGAAGAGCAATGACAGGCTCCAAGAGTACTGCCTGTCCCAGGTCCTGAACCTGCTCCCATTTCCCATCAATGTTTGGCCATTGCCGGCCCAGTTAGGAGGTTGTTGTCTTCCTTCTAGACAAGATGACGAAGAACCAACCAAAAAAATGGTGGTCCCCAGACAACGTGTCTTGTCTCCACGGACTAGAACACTTTGCTCAAGGGAAGTACAAGAAGTCTACCCTTGGCAGAGTTAGAGGTAATGGAGATAGTTCCAGGTAAAAGGGAAGATATAGTATATCAGGAGCCGTGGTTTGTTCACCAATCCTCCACGTAAGTTTACAGATTGGTTGTTAAAGATGGTTTTAGCCTAAAGTCTGGTTAGTAAAGGTGATCCTAGGTGAATCACATACCTAATAGGGTCAAGTTAATGGCAATAGGTTGGCTAGCAACCGTAAAAGCTTGTACTTGGATAGTACGAGAGGTGGGCGATTTAGGAACTTGGCCTATGTCTTGCCTAATGCTAATGATTTGTGTATAGGAAACTTGCAAAACCCCTTAGGATAGTAACCTAGCAAGGGTTTGCTTAGGGATGCTAATCAAACAGATAACAGCTTGCCCTAGGAATATGACGTCTAGATGGCAAGAAGTTTAGATGTCAAGATGGTGAAGTAATCCGGCAATATGCTGGGATGTCGAGATGTCAAGATGCTTAGTTCTTGGTTGGTAGTTAACTTGACAGTACACTTAGTAGACTCAGAAAGGTTATGTAACTCAATCTTATTGTCTTATCTAAGGAGCAGGCAAGTTTGGCTTAGAAAGGCAAAGTGTAGCCCTTATTTGGTACTACAGGATGGTTAGGTTGCTTACTAATAGGGACCAGATGCCTTTTGTTGCCCAAAAAGGGGTTTCTCCCAAAAGGATAGTCTTAGGTACTTGTCCTTTATTTAGGTACAAGTCCTAATAGCCTAGTAGTAGTTCTAAACTCCTATTTACTTCGCTCTGGGGTACCCTGCCTTATTAGGTCTTATTAGGTTTCCCAGGGGATCTCTTATCAGATGAGATTATCTGAGGTAGAAGATAAAATTCCCTCTGCAGGTCAAAATACTCCTCTTTATATATATAAATACAGGAGGCTGTGCTAGCCAATCAGAGGGCTTGGTGGCTTATAAATTAAGGCACAATCGCTTACTAATGCCAGGCACAAGCTGTCAAACCCAGGCACACTAAGGGAAAGCACTTTGAGCAAAGAAGTCCAAATTTGGAATGCTCTGCCAAAGAGGCTGGCTATGCTGTGCAGGGCTGTACAGACTAATGGGGACAAGGTCACATGGTAGCTAAGGGTCACATGATCACTTCGTCTCACTGGCACTTAGCTAAGTAATTAGATAAATAAAGAGAAATCAAAGAAATAGTTTGCTATGTACAAATGTGCAAGTGTAAGGGTTTGACTAGAGAGATTAATCAATATCTCAATAACCAGTAGGTGGAAAAATCTGGAAAAATAGGGGTATGTAGCTCATGATAGGGGCTATCCTTCCCTATGGTATCAAAGGGTGTGGTCCACAGAGGGCTGTGGAAATTCCACTTCTCGGGTGACTGCTTTGCTATATGCATGCATGAAACAAGTTTCATGCAGGTCATCATTACATGAATTATGCAAAGCCCAGATTTGTTTGGAGTACCCCTGCATATCTTAGATATTGGACTGGTTCTCATCTTCATCTTGCTGTGAATAGTATAAAAAATTGTATTCTTCCATATGTTTCTCACAATCATCTTCGAGTCAGTTTTAGGGCTAGAAATGGACAATTTTCTTCTATTCCTAACCCACATTTTTTTTCTCATACCAATTTCAAATTGTTTGAGAAACTTGTATGTTCTGATGATAACATTCCAAAATGAATACAAGTTTGGAGAGAACAAATTCCCCTTATGCAACATCTCGCTCTGCATTTGGGTACCAATCTGGCAGATGATACAGATGAAGAAACTGAGGATGATGATGATGATGATAATGATGATGATGACACTCAAGAAGATGTCGACCTTGTTGCAGACCTTCTTATTCCACCTGCTCCAATTCCCATTCCTATCTTTCCTGTCATGAATGCTAATCAGAATTTCTTGCAGACTTTCATTGCCAATATCTTTATCTTCTAAGCAGATACATCATGTCTTTCTCTATCAATTCTGCTATTCAGGCCTGCACTGCAGTTCTTGCAGGTGCTTTCAATTATTCCATCTGGTCTCACCAAGTCTGCAACCTCTTTACCATGGCAACATGGTGAAGTATAGTTGACAGAACTTCTACCTTCACTCAGCAACCCCCTGCTGATGCTGATGCTCAAGCTGCTTGGATTTCCTCTGATCAACAGGCTCAAGCATTAATCAGTGTTTTTATTCATGTGGATATGCAATATCTCATGAAAGAGAACTATGTGGCCATTGGGAATGTCACTCATTCTTCTCTAGCGAAGGATCTCTGGGATGCACTTGCAACCCTCTATTCTCCCACCGGTGTCACAGGTCAGTATGAAGCTTTCATAAAAGCGCTTAACACGCACATTATAGATTCTTCGGAATACCACCGTCATGATGCTGATGACATTCCAACTCAAATAAATAAGTTGATGAACACTTTTTACGAAATGTCCATGTCTGGACTACAGCTTTCTGACAACCTCTGCACCATGATTATGCTTAATTCACTCCCTCATTCATACCAACCTTTGGTATCCACCATCGTGCAGACCGTCATGGCTGCAAACTTCACAACTGACATTATTATTCTAAAGATACTTCAGGAATCTCAATTTCGTTCTATCACTCATCTGCAACAGAGATCCTTGGCTCACCACCTTGAAGCTGCTCTGAGCAAAGTTAATTGTACCAACACAATTCAATGTGCTCCCTCTCGTTCTGTTTGTAACCACTGCAGGAAACCCCACCTGACAACAAACTGTTGGGAATTATATGGTCGTCCTGGACAGGGATCTAGTTGCCCCCATTAGACTCAAAGAAGTCAACAAGGAAAGAAGCCATATAAGCTGTCTGCAAGGACTCCTGCTTCACAGGGTGCCAATGCTTCTTCCTTGAGTAAATAGACAAACCAAAAAGAGAAAGGGAAAGCACGTGCAAATGAAGTAGATGGTTTTGCCAACATCGTTGATGGTGATATGACAGGTATGATGATGGATATTGACGAGTTTCAACAGGAAGTCGCCAATAACCAATGGGATGCCGAGTCTTTTACTGCTAACGCAGGAGACTTCAAAGAACCCATGGGACCTGTTGGTACCAGTCATGCCAGACCTTCCTCCTTGTCCTTTCAATCCAGCTTCTCTCCCCCAGTGCTTTGAGAGAGGGGCACAATCCAAGAAGCCAAAGAAAAAACAAGCACACATTGTTGCTAATTTCCATGGAGATTTCTAATGTAATGCTGATGGTACTTGAAAAGACAGCATAGATCATTCTGCCTTACTTCGTGAAGAGCACAACTATAATGCTACAGTGAGGTGCAAAACCGTTGCAATGTCTAACCTCAAACTGGGGCGCGAAGCGCCCCGCAATCACTTGTGGGAATTTCACTTTGCTTTGGTGGAAACAAATAAAGTACAAACCCTTAGCTACAACTTTGTCCCCAGGGTCATGTGATTTCGCTTACATACTGCAAAGATACATCCATTTCAAAACACCAATACCATTGCAACAGTTTTGCACCTTTTGCTTTCCAGGGTATATTAGTACTTGGTATAGCCTCCCTTTGCCTTGATAACTGCTTCAATCCTTCTAGGCATGCTCTCTATCAACTTCTGACACTCTTCAACTGCTATCCCCTCCCAATCAACCTGAACTCTCTCCCACAATTCATGAATTCCCTTAGGAGAGGAATCATGATCTGCTAGTCTTCTTTTGAGATAACCCCAGAGGTGCTCAATGGGATTGAGGTCAGGAGACTGTGCAGGCCATACCATAGTATGAAAATCCTGCTCCTGAAGCCAATCCTTCACCTTTTTGCAAGTATGTTTGGGGTCATTGTCCTGCTGAAAGATGATGTCAGGAGGATCAAGACCATAAAACTGCAAAGAATTGAGCAGTTCATCCTTCAAAATCTGAAGGTAAAGGTCCCCATCCATCCTACCATCAATCTTGGTAGCATAGCCAACTCCCTGCCAAGTCATACAGCCCCACATCATCAAAGAACCTCCTCCAAACTTCACTGTACCTTCCACCAGCCTATCACTTAGCCCTTCCCCTGCCTTTTTCCACACCCACTTGCGCCCATCTGACCCTAGGCGATTGATTTTGGTCTCATCAGACCATACTACCTTCTTCCAGTCCTCCAGAGTCCAATCTTTATGAGCATAAGCAAAGTCTCGACGAGCCCTACGATGCTTGGCTGAAAGGAGAGGCCGTTTGGACTTGACCACAGCTTTCATACCTGTCTTCCTCAACTGTCTGCGCACTGTGGAGGTAGAGAGAGGCTGGTTGACTATATTGGTGAGTGCCTTGGTCACCTGAACAGCATTCTCTGCCTTTCCAGAGGAGATAAGACGAACGGCATGCCGGATATTGGCAGAGGAAAGCTTGGATGGACGACCTCCAGTAACTTTTTGAAGCTCAGAACGCTCTTTGGAGCGTAATCTGGATATGGTAGACACATTAAGACCAGTAGTGGATGCAATAGAGTGAGCAGATTGGCCAGCATCAAGCATAGAGAGGATGGTTTGTTTTTGAGTAGAAGAGATGGTTCTCATGATGGTTGTGGTTGGAAACAAAGATGCGTGTGAACTATTTTAAACTCAGACATGCTTCTAATATGTGTATGTTTGTTTGTATGACCAAACATAACCAAATAACACTTGATTTCAATGTAATGAGCAAAGGGTGCAAAACTGTTGCAATAGTATTGATGTTTTGAAATGGATGTATCTTTGCAGTATGTAAGCGAAATCACATGACCCTGGGGACAAAGTTGTAGCTAAGGGTTTGTACTTTATTTGTTCCCACCAAAGCAAAGTGAAATTCCCACAAGTGATTGCGGGGCGCTTCGCGCCCCGGTTTGGGGTTAGACATTGCAACGGTTTTGCACCTCACTGTAGATCAGATGATGAGTATGACAATGTACCTGATGGTGAATATTACTATAATTCTGCATGAGCATTTGCCCTAGGCGTGAAAGATCGCACTACTGAGAACCATTGGCTTGTTGATTCAGGATGTTCCAATCACATAACATCTTATCTTGATGATTTCTCTGATTTACAGAAAGGAACATGTCTTGCTGGCACTGCTAATGATGGTATCATGCAAATGTATAATCCTGGTACTGTGATATTTAAACAGAAAAAGATGGGGGCTATTTCCATCGTTCTCCGTAACGTCTGACATACCCCTGATGCTTGCAATTGACTTTTGTCGATTAATACTCTCACTGAAGCTGGCTATTCATGTGAGATTACGGATCAGACTAAGATCTGGGACAATCAAGGAAGGATGGTAATATAGGCGTCTGTTTTATTCCCACCTTCTCCACTTCACTGATTTTGGTCCTCTCTGATCACTCCTACTGGATTGGTTAACTTCTTGCAGGATCTCAAGTCTTTCGACTTGTGGCATCATCATCTTGGACATTCTTTCAAGAATGCTCTCCATCATGCTCATCGGCATTTGACGGGTGTTCCTGCCATATAGCCACCCAATTCTATGCCTGCTTGCAAAGGCTGTGTACTTGGCAAGGCACATCAGTGGGATTTTCCTGCTTCATCTTCACACTCATCTCGCATGCTTGATCTTATTCATACTGATTTGTGTGAAATGCTGACCTTTTTGCGTTCTCGTAACAAATGGATCATCATTTTTCTTGATGACGCTTCTGGTTTTGGTAGCTTGCATTTTTTACACTCCAAATCCGATGCTATACAGGCACTTCAGGATTTGATTGCTTGGGTGGAGAACCAAACTGGTTTTTGTCTTCGCTCTGTAGGTTCAGACTGTGGGGGGGAATATATTAATCATTTTCTTCAGATGTTCCTCTTATCCAAGGGTATAGAGCATCAAACCTCTGTACCCCATACCCCTCAGCAAAACGGTCGTGCTGAATGCTTTAACTGCACAATCCTGGAGAAGTCTGAAACTATACATTAATATGCTTGTTTGCCACCTTCTTTCTGACAAGATGCTGTTGAGACTGCTCTCCACATCTATAACAGACAGCCCATGTGTCGTCTTGATTGGGCTACTCCCATATCCAAATGGAATGGAAATAAACCTGATATTTTCTATTTTAAAGTATTTGAATGTTGTGCCTATGTCTTTATTCCAAAAGAAGATCGAGCTAATAAGCTAGCTGCAAAAGCAGAGAAAGCAATCTTCATTGGATATAAAAAAGGAACAAAAGGATACTACTTCTGATCTCCTAGAAGAAGAACAACTATTGTTTCTTCTACTGCCACATTCGATGAACTTGTATTCCCCTATTGTTTTGGAAAGTCAGAATACAAACCTGCTGAGATTTCTATTTCAGACAATCATTCGAACCAGGATCAAGATGAAAATAAAGACCCTGATTCAGCTAACTATATTCCAGTCACTCATCACTATCAATTTCCACCTATGGATGGTTATGATCCCAATCAACAATTTCCTCCACAAAAAAATCAACAACATCCTCATACTCCTTCTCCTACTCCTTCTGAACCACCACAAGAAGATGAACCTTGTCACAGTACTCATATCTGTAATCCACACATTCTTCCTGATAATACATATGGAGCTAGACCTCCTGTGGATATTGAACGAGAAGTTCAATCATTTGTTCCCATAAATGAAACAGATGATCTTGGGTCCTTATATAGTGTACATTTCTTTGGCTCTTTGTTAGCTTCTGCAGTATCTATGGCTGCCACACCAACATACTATAAAGATGTTCTGAAACTTCCAAAAGGAGATCAGAGCAAATGGAGGATCACAATGGAAGAAGAAATTAAGTCACTTAAAGAGTGCAAAGTATGGGAATTGGTTGACCTTCCACCTGGACAAAAACCTGTCAAAGGGAGATGGGTATATGTTGTTAAAAGCAACAGCCGCACCAAGGCTTGCTTTGTAGCAAAAGACTTTACACAAGTCTATGGGATAGATTTCAAAGAAACTTTTTCACCAGTTGTAAAATTCGAGACTGTTCAACTTCTTCTATCAATTGCAGCACTCGAAGATTGGGAAATTGAAGTGCTAGATGTCAAGACTGCCTTCCTATTCAGAGAACTTGACAAAAAAATTTATATGAAACAGCCCGAAGGTTTTGTCCAACCTGGCATGGAGAAGAAAGTTTGTCACTTGCTAAGGGCAATCTATGGTTTAAAACAAGCTGCCCTACAATGGAACAAGGCACTTCACAAGTCTCTTTTAGCTATGGGATTTGTTAGAACACATGGAGATCCTAGTGTCTATGTTCATTTTAACGGTCAAGACATTATCATTTTAGTCATTTACATTAATGATGCCCTCTTTCTTGGCTCCAATCACTCCTATCTCTTGAGGAAGAAGAAATAATTTATGAGCAAATGGGAAAGCCATGATTTTGGAGCTGTTACTGAATATCTTGGCATGTGTATTACTCGCAACTGTTTTAAATGAATGTTGAAGCTAGACCAAGTTGCTTATGCCGAAAAAGTCATCAGTCACTTCAAACTCAATAATGCCAAAGTAGCTCGTACCCCTCTTCCTTCTGGATACAACCCTGCTCCTTTTACCATGGAAACCTTCTCCCAACTCTGTAGTCAATATCAGTTGGTGATTGGATCACTACTGTATATCATGCTGGGAACTCACCCAGATATTGCCTTTGCTGTAATCAAGATGTCACAGTTCTCCACCAATCCATTGGATGAACATCTGCAGAAAGCACTCTATATAGTATGGTATCTGATTGGTACCAAGAATCTCTGCATCACCTATGATGGATCCTCTTGATCCGGCATTATGGCATATTCTAATACAGATTGGGCTAGAGATCACGAAACTCATTGATCTACCTCTGGCTATGCAATGTTCATTGGCAATGGAATAGACTCTTGGCTTTCTAGATGACAATGGAAGATACGTAACCTTGTCCTCAACAGAAGCAGAATATGTTAGGATGACAAAAGCTGCAAAACAGCTTTTTTGAATTTGGATACTTCTTTCTGAATTGAGGTTTAACCTAAAAATCATTCCCCTGCTCTGTGATAATCAAGGTGCCATGTTCCTTGCTGCTAATCCAGCATAAGAAGGTTGTTTAAAACACATAGAGATTCCGGAACACTATATTCGAGAATGTGTTACAGATGGAAAAATCAAACTCTTCTATATTCCCACTGATGAATAAGTTGCAGATATCTTTACAAAGAATCTGACATGGCAACATTTTGAGGAGAACTGCAAGAAACTTTCTCTTATGCCTTATTCATCTCTTTCATCATAAATAGCGAGGTGGAGTATTGAAATAGTTAGGTTTAATTTTGATAACCTTATCCTTGTCTGGGTCACTCTTTATGATTACTAATTCATCTAGACCCATGACATCATTGTTCTAGACCAGTGATATTATTCTTATCTCTTATCTTTATGATGATGTCATATTATATCATTATGGTGAAACATCACACCATTCTCTTGGCATATTGCACCATACCATGCACATCTTCTGCCATTGGCTGCTTACTGCTGTACATTACACAGCCTTCATCCTTCTAGGATATTTTCATAATAGGTACATACAATCACTGTACACTATATAAACCTGACTCCTTCAGAGCTCACAATCTAAGTTCTTTACTTTGTATCAGGACATGAATAACTTCTAGCAACTAGCTTGCAAGTATACTCTACAGCAAGTGAGTACTCTCCCTCACTGGGTTTACCCTTCTGCTGTTGCCTCTGCACCAAAAGAGACCTAGCAATCTCTTTACATATGGTGTCACTAGAACAAAGCGCAATGACTGAGTATGTGTGTGGTGCACATCACTAGGTGGATGGGCCACCTGAGCATGGAACTGAGAGTCTGTTCAATGTAACTAAAAATGAACTTATGATTTTCCCCTTCATTTCTGCAATGTACAGCAGGTCAGTGTGTGAGCAGTGGCACTGCATCATGCTGTTTCTTGGCAGCCTTTGATTTGAGAGGTAATGGGGTGTGTTTCTTGGATTTGGATTCCTCTGGGTTGTTGAGGAGTTGCTGTTGTGATTGATTGATGGAAATAACCAGTTTTCTGTTGTAGTTGCATGGGAGTATGGGCCATGCAGAAGGGTGCACTGGCATGTCACATTGATGGTGGGTGTTCATCTTGGTCAGCCCAAGTGCACAAGTGTTTGCCAGGGTGCTAATCAGCAAGCTATTACTATAGGAAATAAATGCCTCAGGAATCTCTTGAGCTCCACAATCTTCCATTCAGACAATAGCTTAGTATGTGCAAACATAGCTGGCTTTTTTTATGTTCTCTCTTGAGATAAGTCGCCCATCATCCACTATGCCATGTCATGGCATCTTATGGATGATCTTGATCCAAATGAGCCAGCCAGCAAGGACACCATCTACAAGATGGTGTTGCAGAGTACAAACTTGCCCTTATCCTTGGCTAACCAAGTGTCAACAGCAGTAAGCTCACAAGTTGCCAAATTAGCATCACCCTTGGGACCCACGGATGAAAACCCCTCAACCTTTAGACCAACCAGTGGGGGACTGAGATATGCAGAAAGGAATTCCTGTAGCGACCAAACTGTGTCTTGCCTGTCATCCAGGTGATCCCGCTGGATAAACATGGATTTCATTTTTTTTGTCAAGAAAATGTTGCTGGCAAACAAAAAACACTTGTACCTCCAAATCAAACACTAACACCCCCATGTGCATTCTCCCAGAGGCTACCATGAAACAGAATGTCTTCCCATTCTGCTCTCCCCAATGGCCAAACCCAACTTCAGTTGGTTTCATCACAGGGGGGGGATTTCAATACCAGAAGCAAACTCTACCTGTCGTATGCTCTGATAGCTAAAACAATCCTAGAGTATAGCTCCCTTAGGTTGCCAATAGTAACTTGGACTGGATGGAGAGCGATAAGAGAATAGGCTTGTCTGGCCAAGTGTAAGTCCTTCTTATAGTGCATAGGAGAAATATCAAGAGAACTAGACTGGAGTTCTCTGGTGGTGGCATTGAGCCTTAAGTACCTACTGGAGGTATGTACATGTTGGGGACATATCTAACAATCCAAGGACAAAAGGGGAAAAGGCATAGGGTAAAATGGAAGTGAAACACATGAGGCCAACACGCAGTGTGGCAGAATGGAAGGAAAGCATAACATGTATATCAAGGGAATGGAATGGAAGTGTGATCAAATGCTTTCGTGAAAAGGTGAAACATGAAGATGTAAAACGGAGAAGATGAGAAGTCTCATGCATGAAATGGAGTGAAGAGATAAGACGACTATGACACACGAGATAAGGGTGAGTGATAACGAGATACGTAAGATAAAAGATAAGATTATCTGTTGTTATACGTGGAAAACGTTAAGTCCAATGAACATAGGGGTACGAGAATATACCATTTGTAACACTACCCCCCTTCTAGGGATTGACTTCCAGGTGATTTAAGAGTGGTGACTTGCACTCAGTATAATTCACGTATGGGTTAAATAATTTCTTGAACTGGGCAAAGGCCATAGACAGTTTTTGTGGGGCATTCAGATGAAGAATGTGAAATTTGTGGATGGCATCCTGAGTGCTGGAAATATTTCCAAGTGGTTTCCATGTACAATCTGTCTCTTCAAAGCCTTTCTAATGTACCAGATATTCGAGGCAGTGTCCCTTCAATCAGGAATCAATCAAATAATCTACTTTGTGAACTTCTTCACGGTCTTTGGTACTGTCAACTGGGCTGAGCCAGACAATGGACTGACCAGGCAGCCATTTCTTATAGGATTTGATCTGAGAGATGTTCACAACGTTATGGATTTTCATGTCCCTGGGAAGTCTAAGCTTAACCACATTAGGGCCCATGAGTTCCAGAATAGGGAAGGGGCCTAGCTACCATTCCATTAACTTCTTAGATTGGCACATCAAGTGCAGGTTGTCTGTGGCTAACCAGACCTTATCTCTGACCTGATATTGTAGAGCCTCAGACCGATGTTTGTCCACTTGAGCTTTCATTCACTCTTGGAAAGCCTTTAGACTATTTCTTATTTCCTCCAAAGTCTTGCTCATTAAATTGACAAACTCCATAGCGGCTGGTGCTTTGAAGACACATTGTTCCACATTCATATGGAGGACATATGAATATGTGACTTTGAATGGGGTTTTCTTTGAAGATGCTGAGATCTTTGAGTTATATGAGAATTGGGCAATCAGAAGCCAGTCCAACCATTCTTCCTGCTTTTCTGTGCAGAACATCCAGAGATACTACTGGAGATCTCTATTTATGCACTCTGTTTGTTCATCTGTTTGTGGATGGTATGCAGTGAATAATTTAGACTTAATTCTGAGGCATCTGCAAACATCTTGCATAACCTGGGAAGTGAACTGCAGTCCGTGGTCTGATATAATCGACCGGGGAAGTCTGTGGTTCTTTCAAATGTGGTGCAAATATAATTTAGCAGTGTCCAGCGCTGTGGCTGTTTTGTTGCATGGGATAAATATGGTTTCTTTAGAGAACCAATCTACAATGATGAGGATGGAGTCAAAGCCATCAGAGGAGGGAAGATTGGTAGTGAAATCAGTGGAGATGTCCTGCCAGGGACTGTCTGGAATAGGGAGGGGGATTAATATGCCTACTGGGGCCTTGTTTTCTCCCTTCATGCGTGCACAGCAATTGCATCGAGCAACATATTCTTTTACATAAACAGTCATGTTGGGCCACCAGTAGCTTCTCCTGAGAAGTTCCATGGTCTTTTCATAACCTGGATGACCAGTGACTGGGGAGTCATGACATGCATTCATAATAGATAGGCGAATGGGTTTGTTATCAGAGATGAATACTTTTCCTTCTTGGTTTCGTAATACTTCATCAACACAACATACTCCATGCTTCTTACATAGTTCCTTAATTTCACTCTCTTTGAGCACGTGTATCTTCTTCTTAATAGAATATAGGATTTGTTTGCCTTCATCGTAGATTGCGACCGGGATGGTCCGTATCCGCTCTAGTGGAATCATTGTGATTCCTTTATTGTCATGTTCTATTGTAACTGTGTGATCTTCTCTTCGAGAGAGTGCATTGGCTTTAACGTTAGTGGCTTCAGGCTTGTAGATGAATAGGTAGTTGAACCATGAGAGCCATTGCCACCATCAGGCTTGTCTACAATTCAGATTCTGAGACTTCATAAAATATTGCAAGTTGGTGTGGTCATTCCAGATTTCAAACTGGTGATGAGAGCCTTCCAGATAGTGCCGCCAGAGCTCCAATGCTTTGATTATGCTCAACATTTCTTTATCAGCAATGGGATAATTGCATTCCACAGGCATCATGCTGTGACTGAAAAAGGCAACTGGGTGCCACTTGTCTTCTTTTAATATAGATAGTACAGTCCCTGTGGCATAGTCAGAGGCATCAGTTTCTAAGTGGAATTGATAATCAATGTCTGGAAAAGCCAACATGGGTGCTGTGGTAAAACATTCTTTAAGCATATCAAATGCATTCTGCTGTGCTTCTTTCCATATGAAGGGTTCGTCCTTCTTTAATAGATCATTTAGTGGACATGCAAACTGAGCATAGTCCTTGATGAACCTTTAGTAGAAGTTGGCAAGGCCAAAAAAACCTCAGACTCCTTTGACTGTTTTCAGTTCTGGCCACTCCAAGATGGCATGGACCTTTGAGTCATCCATTCTAATCCCATCAATGCCAACCATTATGCTGAGGAATTCGACTTCCTTTTTGAAGAAAAAGCATTTTTCGGGTTTGACAAAGAGATCATTTTCTTTTAATCTCTGTAATACTTTGCACACGATTCTATCATGTTCATCTTGATCATCTGTTTTGGTGAATATCATAAGGTCATCGATGTAGACCACTATTACGTCTTTCATATCAGTGAAGATTTCATTCATCATAGCTTGGAAAGTGTCAGGGGAATTGCATAGTCCAAATTACATGACTAGGGGTTCAAATGCTCCTTTGTAGCAGATGAAAGTGGCCATTCATTCATCACCTTCTTTAATATGGACATTGTTGTAGCCCCATCTAAGATCCATTTTTGTAAATAGTTTTGCTCCTTTGAGCTTATCCACAAGCTGCAAGATTAAGGGCAGCAGGTAATTGTTTTTAACCATGTGTTTATTTAGATAGCAGTAATCCTATACCATGCACTTCTTACCGTCTTTCTTAGGGATGAAGAATACCGGTGAGGTTTGAGGGGATTTGGAGGGATGGATATATTCTTTAGCCAGCTGATTGTCTAGAAAAGTGGCAACTTCCTCCTGTTCTTATGCAGATAGTGGGATAATATGATCTTTCTTGAGTTCAAATGTATCTTTTAGGTTGATGGTGTGATCCCATGGTTTTCTTATTGGCATCCTTTCAGATTCAGCTTTGCTGAACACCTTTAGATAATCATGATATTGTGGGGGAACGAGTTGCTCTGCAGTTTCTTCCGTCTTTCTCTTTTCCTCTAGGGCATGGATAGTCGCATGTACTTGGTATTGGATGTCCTCTTCTTCTTTCTCGATCATTTGGACAAAGACAGGTTTGTCTTGGAGGGCGTGACAGTGCCTTGGGCAACATGTCATTTGTACTGTACCCTTGACCCAATCTATTTCTGGGTTGTGACGTTTAAGCCAGGAGAATCCGAGGATAAGAGCATTCTTCCCGAGGTCTGTTACTTCAGCTGTAACCTTTTTGTGGTGACTCTGATACTCTATCATTAAATCCACTGAGTGTGTGATGTTACCAGCAGAGTTCTTAGTTCCGTCCACATTGTATATGGGAATGGCATGTCTTAATTTGTTGAGCGGAAGTTTCAAGTTCTTTGCCCAAGATTTATCAATAAAGATTGCATTTGTGCCACTGTCAAGCAGGGCATCGACTTTTGAAAGGGCATGACATGTAGATAGGGGTGCAATTGCGATCACCAATGTGATTTCCCTTGTCAGGTTGATGTTACATACAAAAGCTTCTTCTGAGATTTCAGAGGGGGAGAAGGTAACTGAAGGATGAGGTTTCAATGGCTTTTCTTTCTTTGTTTTAGGGGAATTAAGCACAGGTTTAACGTCCCTGCTGAACTCACTAGAAGACTCTCCTGATGTGTAGGTAGATGAGGAGATCTGGCTGAGTCATCATTGTCTGACTCCTCAACTGGAAGGGGAGAATACTTATTGGAGAAAGAACCCTTGGAACACCCAGATAAGTTCCTTGGGTTTAAGCTTTTCCTGACTTCTTTTGGATAACTTCCTGATCCTTGAATCAGGTGGCAGCTTCTTCAAAATTCATACCTTTGATGGACTTTGAAAAGTCCTGTGTCTTTCCTTTTCCTTTTGAGGTCTTGCAGACCTCGCGTTCACCATCACTGCTTGTGGTGCTCTTTCCGTCATCCCAAGACGTGTTCACTTTGTATGCCTGTCGGCTGTCTCCTTTCTTGCAGCCCTTCTTGTGCTGTCCTCCTAGCTACTTGCAGGAGGGACAGGTGATGATTGATTTTGGACAGTTCTTGATAAAATGTCCTTCTTTTCTGCAATTGTAGCAGCCCTTGGTGGTAGTTCCGATGTCCATGGCATTCAGATCTTTTCTTTGTGGTGTCAAAGCACATTTCTGAGTTCTGCCCCTGATGAAATCAAGGGACTCTTGTGCTGTGCTGACCCTTCTAATCTCTTGGAGATAGAGGGCAGGAGAGATTTAGTGATTGCCTTCTCTGAATATTTGAGCTATGATAGACCCACATGTGTTCTTTTTAAGTAACTCACATGTGTGTGAGGGGTCAATACTTGCTTGTCTGTATAGTGCTTTCCATTGGATGATAAAGTCATCCGTGAGTCCATCTCCTTGGTAGCATTTGCTTAACTGAGCATGTACCCAGTCCTTTTGGTTGATGCTCCTAAAGATCCCTTCTAGTTCATCTACCAAAGTTGGCCAGTCATACTGCCTTCCTTGGGCTAGCCTTGTTTGGGCGAAGCTGCCTGCCTTAGCTCCTTTTAGGCAGGAGAGGACAGAGACAACTGTCTCATAGGAGTTAGGGACAATGGTGCCCAAATTTATTGAGAGCCATGCTTTTATTTTGGCCCACCATTCTTCAAACTTTGCTTCTGACCCATCGTACTCTCCTGGATCTGCAAATACTTCTACTTGTCTTGATGTTCCTGCTGCCACTGCTCCTCCACCAGCTCTTGCTGCAGAGAGTGCTGTTACTTCTGTCATCAAGCAGTTGTTGTTGTTTGTGAGTATGGCTACTTCATTGGTAAGATTGTTGATATCTGTCATTCATTCGTTGAATTCCTGGAGGATGGCTATGATCTTATTTTCCCATGAGATGGTTCTGTTGCTCAAAATCTGATTGATATTTGCAGACATAATGGAAATGGAAGGGGTTCTCTACTTGGTATGGTAGCATTCTGGTTTTCATAGAGACTTAGGGGCTTGTAATTTGATTCGTGTAAAGTCCATGGGTTCTCCATCTTTAGCCCTGCAGATCTGTAGGTAAACTTTTTTCTTCCTTTTAACCAGCTTCTTTAATTCTGGTACTACTTCCTTTGGTTCTTTGTCACATTCCTTCCTTTTTCAGCTAGAT
This sequence comes from Boletus coccyginus, assembly GCA_025782845.1. NCBI lineage: Eukaryota > Fungi > Basidiomycota > Agaricomycetes > Boletales > Boletaceae > Boletus > Boletus coccyginus. Next base: position 838,174 of record JAHZSR010000002.1, on the reverse strand, counting down.
TCCGCAGGTGGTGATGGGGTGAGGAGACTTAGGGGTGATAGCTCTCTTACTTCTCTGAATTGTGATTCTTCTTCAGAGTGAAACAGACGGGATACTTCTTGGAGCAAGGGTCAAGAGTGGACGGCTAAGGTATCATCCCTTGGGCTGAATATGAGGTTGTTTGGATCTATGGATAGATCGTCCACCTCTGAGTGCTGAGATACTCTTACTGTGGATGAGTTGTCGGGGCCTCCCAATCTCAGGGCAAGGGCGACTGTTACTGCTTGGTCTATCTTGTTGTCTGATGCGTAGCAAAAGTCGGAGGGTTGTAAGTCTGCTTCTAATAGCCTTAAGAATTGCATTGCCACAGAGAGCAAATGTGGTGATGGCAGTGGAGTCTCTTCCATGCCCTGTAGGCCTGCTGATTCCGCTGGCGAGGCTGTACGCTCTAAAGTGTCCGCTACTTCGTCAGTACTAGGTCCAGCTACTTCTGCCAAGGCCACGTACAAAGGGTTAGGTGGGCTGGGTGGACCTGAAGCAGATGGGAAAGAGAGAAGGAAATGATGGAAAGTGATCAGCACTAGCTCTACCATAAGCTAGGTGTGAGTGATCCTTCTTAAGATGACGCACTTGTGTCACATGAGAATGAGTCGCATCAAGGTTGGCAAGGTAAGGGTAAATGTGGAGTCTAGTTCTAATAAAACAACCCTAGAGTGTAGCTCCCTTAGGTTGCCAATAGTAACTTGGACCGGATGGAGAGCGATAAGAGAATAGGCTTGTCAGGCCAAGTGTAAGTCCTTCTTACATATAGTGCTTAGGGGAAATACCAAGAGAACTAGACTGGAGTTCTCTGGTGGTGGCATTGAGCCTTAAGTACCTACTGGAGGTATGTACATGTTAGGGACATATCTAACAATCCGAGGATGAAAGGGAAAAGGGCATAGGGTGAAACGGAAGTAAAACATGTGAGGCCAACATGCAGTGTGGCAGAATGAAAGGGAAGCATAACATGTGTATCAAGGGAATGGAATGAAAGTGTGATCAAATGCTTCCATGAAAAGGTGAAACATGAAGATGTGAAATGGGGAAGATGAGAAGTCTTGTACAGTACATGAAACAGAGTGAAGAGATGAGACAACTATGATGCACGAGATAAGGGCGAGTGATAATGAGATAAGATAAAAGATAAGATTGTCTGTTGTTATATGTGGAAAACATTAAGTCCAATGAACATAGGGGTACGAGAATATACTGTTCATAACAATAGCCTCCTGGCTGACCAGCTGCAATTAATGTGGGACCACCAAGGCTGAGAGCACCAGAAGAGTATTGGCTCCAAGTCAGTAGCTTTCCAGTGGATGTCAAGGCATCAAAATGATAGTTACCAAGGACAACAGATATGACATTTCTGTTCTGCAGAGCCAGGAGGATGCAGGGTTCAGAATTCAAATTGATTTCATGTGAACCCATGAGCAGGACAGAAGAGGACCCCATCAAGTAGGTTATGAATATTTCATATTGGGCAGTAATCTGCACTTTATCAGCTCATTAAAAATAGCAGCAGCTTTTCCTTGACTTGCATGGATGATGCATATATTTGGTAGTGACAATAAGTCCAAAGAAGCAGAGGTAACATGTCACTTAATTTGCTCAGACTCCAAAAATTGAGAAAGCTAACAGATACCAATCAGCATAAGAAGATGGAGACATTGGAAAAGAAATCAATGCACATATGTATATCCATTCCTCTGATCTGGCCATACCACTTGTTTGAACATGGATCTTAACAATATGACCATTGTTTGTCAGACCAATAAGATGACAATCCAAGGTAGTGATCTTCACGAGGTATGCACCAGCATTTTCAGCATTAGGTTCATCTAGCCTGGGTAACCAAGGAAGTCTAGGAAGTCTGAAAGGATCTTTAGATAGCTCCCAGTGGGTGCACAGGATTATTCTGCACTCAGTCACATAGGCATGTAACTCTTCCTCATCCATGGCAGTATTGCAAGCATCGATCAGCTGCTTCATTTCATCACTCAGCAGCCACCAAACATAAACATCTCCACCCTTGGTGAGAACCAAAGAAAAGCACCACCCAGACTCTACCTGTACTAGGGTCGAGTCTGGGGTAGTGCCATCCAAGAGAGGCATCACCAGTCGGAATGGTCAACTGAAGCTCAGGAAATTCCAGACATTTAATTTGTCATTGAGGCTGGTAGCGTGAAACCTCCCGCAACTGTCAAAGGAGTATGTGAGCCTGAGACCAATGCAAGCCATGGAACATGCAGCTGCTTGTCTAATAGCATGCATGGGAGTAGGTAAATCAAGTTTCATTGGCATGTATGCAGACTTTCTTGGCATGGAAAAACCATCACTTTGGAGTGCATGGTCTAGTTCATTCAAGGTGCCTTCAAGGTGAAACACAGGGTTAATAGAAACCAGAGTTGGAGTTGAGAGAGGGTGGCCTACCCCATGCATACAGATTACCCTTGGAATCAAGAGCAAATAAGCATCTGGAATGTATGTTAAATATATATATATTTCTTTCCAGTGATACCAGTTAATATACATATTGGCCCCAACTATATGCACGATGCAAACACCACTATTGAACCTAATTTCAACCGGAAAGGGTATACCTCAGATACCAGATCGCAGGAAATGTTGCTTTTCCAACCTCCCTTTGGATGTTTCCCTGGATTGGTGATGGTGAGGTCAGCAGAGGGCGTGGATGAGAGTCAATCAGAATAACCCTTACCCCCACACATAGGTACATGAACGACTCAAGCCTTGGTAGATAATTTTCCAATCAGTGGAGCGAGTAGTGCCTTCATCTGAAAAGTTAAAATCTTGTTGAAGCTTTCTCTTTCAAAACATGTTGTTGTTGCAGAGGGACTCTCCAAGGAAGGCAAAAAAGTGATTTGTGCCAGGATCCAAGACACAGAAGGTCCAGAACAGGCAGTGATGGCAACAAATTGTCTAACAACACATCTACTGGAATGTCCTCAAGCCTGGACAAGGTTTTCAGATGCAAGAGCAAGATGGATGGACACCAGTCTGTGGGCAGTGGGCACCACCGGAATCATTATCAGTACTAGATATATGACCAAACTTTGTTGACAGGAACCTTCTGTACATTTGATTAGGAAGGCATTTCCCACATTTTCCAACCTTGTAAATAAGGTAATGAATGGTCAGTAAAAGTTGTCTTATTCGACTTGATGGCAGAGCCAGGTTTTAGTGGTCATGCAAACAACAGAACACCAGATGCAGGGTCCACAACGACACAGACGAACACATGTCCAGCTCATTGCGTCATCACTGGGGACACAATGGCCCTGTAGTCAATAAACAGAAGAACCCGAGATCCGTACACTAGGCAACCTCTCTTGAACAGGCAAAGGTTGAGTGCCATCCATTTTTCCACTGGAAATATCAAGATTCTACTGCTGGAAAGCATGCCCAGCCGCACAATCTTCCCCTGGGACTCAGTGTCAGGAGGTACCACGCTATGATTCTGGTCATCCACCATCAGCCACTCACCAACAGACAGTATCACTCAGCTGCACGGGTGCTTTCTTGACATATGTGTTTGCATGGTGTAGCGGCGGGTAAACTGCTCGCGGCAGTGTGGGCATGGGTACCTCAATTCGAGGTGCACCTCTTTGACATGTCTTATCAAGCTCTCTCTCTTCACCTCAGCAAAGCAATCTACCCAGCAGCATTTGAGTCTTGCCTTTTCTGGACCTCCGACGCCGTGACGGGTGCGCAGATGTTCAGAAAGCTGGGGGCCTTGAACAAGTGAGTTACAGGTGGCTTGGCCAACCATCCAACCACAAGTATAGTAGGGGTATTGGGGGTGGCTCACAAGCGCCTGTGAGAGCCTCACCATGTCCTGGGTTTATATAATCAATATTATCCCTATGAGTGCGAGTTGACGAACTCCCTACCTCGTCTGTAAAGCTACAATCATGGTTGGAGTGTGGTTCCTGACCCATGGTAAATGCGCGTGGGGGGGTTGGTGTGCGGGGGTAAAGTGATGTAGGCACTGCTAATGTACCATTCGCAGAGGATCCATCGACATATATGCGTTGAGAAACCATCATGGGGGGCTCTCCAAGGTGGCGATGTGAAGGAATGGATGCATGAAGATCAGGGTAGCTGGCATGTTCATCGATGATCTGGTATCTGCGTGCCGCGTCTTCCTGCTCCTGCTTCATACCGAATTGACTACCTAGTACATCTTGCTTGACTGCGGACTCTTGGTCGTCCTCCAATGGCACCACGGTGGACTGAATATCCATTTCCGCAGCGTCAGCCCTGGAAACATCTTTGGCGCGAATCAGACTCGTACCTGTACCATGACTTCAGGACGAACGGGAAGACTCTGGTCATCCATTGTCCCTCCGCTTCCTGGCACCATAGTGGACTTTGTCACGGTGTCATCCAAATCGGAGAGGTCAGTTATAAGTTGGGTCTGTTGCACCAACTTCTCGCAATCATTCTGCATATGAGGCTTCAAAGGAGGCTTGTTGGGCTGGATAGCCAGTTTTATTTTGTCAGGTTCGATAAAATCTTCGCGATAGAATTCAGGCCCATACCTCCACCATCATATGCTGATGACCATTCTGGCCACCGATGCTACCATTCGACACTGAGTGACTGGATTTCTGGCTCATTGAGGGCGTTGTATCCCATCTCACGTCCGAAGGGTCTTCAACAGAGACCCTGAGGTCAGGATTTTGCCGGGACTTCGGAGCTATGTTATCCTTCGACAGCGAGTCGGAACGAAATAAGGCTCTCAGGGAGGCATATAACAATTCGAAAATCTGGTTCAACATGACGAACCCAAAGGAACCTTCTCAAATCCAATGGATGAAGAACAGATTCGAAGCTCGGAGGCGTTGGTTCGGTGGTCACAGATTATTGGAAGGAACGAAAGAAACGTTTCTTCTTTGTACTTGACTGTGAGACATGCTGTGAAGTGTACGTGGTCAGCAATCCGTGTACGTCGGCACGAGAAGTGGAGTGACCACAGCAAGGGCTGCCGCCGTTCGATGCACCCAAACAGACGCGAAACCATATCAGGCCCCGTGCCATCCGCTCAGCGGCCGCATTCAACCCAGTATGTGAGGGTTTCGTAACTGCTAAGCCTCGAGGCTCGTTCCGAGCTTCCGGGCTAACACAGGATCTAGAGGCACGGAAGGCTACATGTCCGAATCAGCGAATGATTTCGTCAGTACACACCATGATACCACTAGATTTACGGCCGAACTTTGGCAGGAACCTTGTTTAGCAAGAAACTCTCACGACACACAGCCACAATCCTCACACTCCAGCCGTCACCACCCCACCAGCCTATCGGCCATCTCAGACGATGTCATCGTCACCTGTCTCCGCGAGTGATTCATCGCCCGACACCATCTACTAGCGTTGGATTCCCTGCCCTCGTGGCCATCAACCCCCCACAAGTATATCGCCTTAAACGCCGGCTCGATTCTTCAAAAATATACTGCAGACCACCGGGACACGGACGAGAACAAGGCCCTACTCCCTCCCACATCTTCCAGCTCGCCAACAATGGGTACTGCCACACAGCTCAGGACCAGTCCCTAATCATCAAGTACGGTCTTGTCTTTTTACTCCGGACATGGTCGGATCTTTGTAGTGATGAACTGGCAGTGAAAGTCGCCACCTTGCTTACAACTGTCCACTTCCAATCCAGTACCGCTTGCTCGGTCAGCCCACTGGCACTGGCGCTCGCTCCAGTTCACCGTCGGCCGCGGTCGTGACGTCAACGCCGCTGTCGTTCGCAACATGGATGTTCTCGGCATCTTTCCCGAGTACTTTGGTGTACATCCTTCCGCACTCGAAAGCACGCTTGCTTACGAGACCAAATTCGTCAAGGAGCTTTGTACCGTCTTTACATACTCGTCCTGCCAACACCCCATACATTTTCAGATGAGTTGATGAATCGCCCGGCCAGTCGCCCTCCAAGAAGGCTCACGCTCCCTTGCCCGCGGCCGCCTTCGATGTGGACTTGGAAAATTAGTCGATGCTGAGATCATAACCTGCGTCTTCCTGGATAGGTGCTATTGTTTGAGTATGTATGTTACATGCCATGTAGTCGCGAATGAGAGCGAGATCGTAGCTACCAGTTAGTGTCCGTCTCGTGATTGTTTGATTTTTTGCCAATCGGAGTCGGGGACTTGTGATTCCATGCACCACTACGATGAGATTATTGATCTTTGAACCCACACAAGTTTACAGGTATACTAGTCGTACACACAGATGTCCTTCTCCCATTCCCATTTCAACGATACCTGGACCACGCAAGATCGAATAACCTATTTCCCAGAACGGTAGCGAACCCCGAAAACGTTCTCCTGGTATGCCTTGATTTCTACGGCAGGTCATGTCAACAGCCTGATCAAGCAAAGCGCGGTGAGCGCGATGGTACAAGTACGTACGGAGTGCGACGTGCTTCGAGTAGAACCGACACATAGATAGGCTTCCAGTTATGTACCAAAGCCCAGCGGGTTCCTCGCTGGGTTGACCTATCTCGCGGTACAAACCATCGAACTCGCCTTCATCGTCAAATTCCCAGATCGGTCGAATTTTGTCGTGTAGATCTGCGTTCTTGATGAGATCAATGCATGCGCTACGCGCTGTGCCGTAGCTGCAATGACGATCACGTGGGTTAACGGGGTTGTCACGAGGGGAGTAAGGACGAACCCAGTTGCGAAGATGATGACATCAGCGTCCAGTGTGGAACCGTCCTCGAAAAGTAATCCAGTTGGTGTAACTGTTTTGATGGGTCCGTCGCTTTTTAACTTGATCTTTCCGTCAATGATCAGCTGAGAAGCGCCGACATCTGGAGTAAGAAAGCGCGCTGATCCGTTTGTCCGTACTATAAAGTACGGAAAAACTTGCCGAAATAGAATCCTCCCGCCCTGCCAGTGCTAAACGCTACTTTGAATAAGCCGGAATCCTCGTCGGTGAGCTTGAATCCGACTCTACGGAGGCCGTCGAGGAGTTCTCTGAAGCACACGTATATGTCGTTTTTACGAGGAGGAACACACGGGAGTATAACGTACTTGTCGGCCACAGCAATATCCTTGGAAACACGCGTATTCAAAAGTTCTGCAACGTGAGTCGGATACGAAGCGTTCACGCGATCAGCAAAGTCAGTTGGGACACGACCTTCCCAGTAAAGTGCTTAAATGCGGTGAATATTGATATCAGCCATCGATTGCATCTCAAGAGTGGATGTTACCTAGCAGACGGGGGAGGCCCTCTTTAACTGACATGATATAAGTCGCGCCACGTTGAACCATCGTGACGTCTGTCAGAGACATTAGCTAGTGATAATGAGCGGCAGCGGATGCAACTCACCAACGCCATGATCCACGTAATCAGCACAGATGTCATGGGCTAGTCATCGTAAGCTCCGGAGAGGATTAAGACAGGCAGACTATCATACCCGATGTGCAAGAGCCAACCACCACCACTTTCTTTCCCAAATGATCCGTGGCGTGCCTGTGATGAGCCGAATGCAAGATCTGACCTTTGAAGTCATCCTATCCGTATTTGTAAGCAAGTCAGTTCTCAATCATTATGTTCGATGTACTTGTCCTGGAATGTCTGGGTTTCTTGGTATGCCGCCACCTAATCCAAGTGCCAGCACGACATGGTCCACCTTGAAAACTCGCTTTCGTCCGTCTTCGCGTTCGACTTGAACAACCCAATGCCTTCCACTGTCTCCGGTTTCCCTTTGGATCGAGGTGACAGTTGCTGAGGTCCATACGTTCAATTCCAGGGAGTCAGAATAAAACTCAAGCCAATCAGCCAGTTTCAATGCCGGAGTGAAGACTGGCCAGGAAGGCGGGAACCTGAAATCGGGCGATCGCATGACGAGGTCCTCTTTGGTCGAAGTATGCACTTACGGCAAGTAGGGCATGTGGTCGAACCCTATGATACGATAAGTGAAAGGTACGATAGAGGAGACTCGGGACGTCAGACTCACAGACTGCATCATGCAAGCAGAGCGCCGCATAACGTTTCCTCCAGCTGTCTCCTATTCTTTGGTTTCGCTCGACGACGAGCGCATTTATTCCCAACATCTTGAGTCGTGCGGCAACCTGCAAACCGCTGTCCTCCACCGATTATGACCACAGTGGGCTCCTCATCGAGAAATTCCCTTTCCCTCTCTCGCTTGGCAGCCCATTTACCATGGTTTGGTTCAAAGTTCCTCAAAGATCCTATGCGCTCCGGGAAACCTTTTAGATCCTCGAGGTTGGTATAAACTACGTGGGCCTTCCATGCGCCATCTGGAAGAGGGACAAGCCTGAATATGCCGGAGGCATGGCCCACATAGGTATCAAAATTAAAAGAAGCCTGTATCCAAGCCATATCTTCGTTAAGCCGCTGGAGTTCTGTATAGTCGCGCTGAAGAGAAAATGTATCCGACTGAGGATCGAAGACACTGAGCTGATCTTTAAGAAACTCGGACAACGCGTTCTTGCCGTGGAATGTACGAAAGTCCCAAGTGAGCGCAAGCATATCGCGCCAAAAGCCACTATCAAGGAACAAATCGACAATGGCTGGCACATCCTTGAGACCGATTGCTTTGGCGAACTTGGAAAACCAATCATTGACGACGGCCTGTACGTCGAGGTTTGGGTCGATGATGCTGCCCAGACTGTGGAGAGTGGGAAGGATGCATGAAGGAGCTGAAGTGCTCATAGGAGATGAGAAGAAACTGCGCAGCTGTTGGTCCCTCAAAGTGCTCCCATGTATTATTGGAACGCCGTTATGTCCGAATCATTGACCACAGGTTGAGTAGACATTTTGGCAGTAGGCGCCGGTTTTCAACAGGTGCTGTGATGCGATCCGAAGCTGCCAGTCACGGTGCCGCTCGTGAAATGTCACCACCTGGCTTGAAGTGGACAGTGCCATGGTAATCGAGTATTCAGCCGCTTTTCCAATGCGTCACATCGTCGAATAAACGAAAAATCAATAACCCCCAGAGTGCGACCACGCCGTGGTGCAAGTAACGTATGCCTGTGCCTGATATTCTCACGGGCAAATGAAGTTAGCCGCCTCGGGCCGCCAACCCGCCGCGGCTATAGCCTCTCCTCTCATCGTAGTTCGAAACGCTGGAGACCAGCACACGATGTGGCGTCTCCAATTCTAATAAATCCTTTTGGTTAAAATAGAGTCCACTGTAAAGATGGGAGAAAGTACAAGCGACGTTCGACACCGTCCGTCGGATCAGTCGATCTACCCCACTCCATCCGCCACACCCTAGCCGTGAGACCTCAAATGCGAAAACAAAAGAACAAATGAGACGCCCAGATCCCCTCAAAGACCTCGACAAACGACGACAACGCGGACAACGACGACACGACGGACGAAATACAAAAACAGTGGAAAATGCTGAAACAGTGAATGTAAGCAACGAGATTGTACGATAAGCGGTCGATAAGTCCTTGCTTGGACGGGAATAGGCTTGGGGTAGGTAGGATGAACATGCACGAATAGAATAGCGTCCGAACGGCATTGAATAGGTCTGGGAATATTCTGGATGCACAACGACTTCCTAGATCTGGTCGAGCATAGGCACGAAAGTAGGCGTGGTCATTCAGGGTACTCTGAATTGAAAGCGAGAAACGCCTGCTCACAAATTACATCAGCACATCTTACGGCTGCCAACTTCGGACGAAGCCCGTACTGGAGGCATGAGGGATTCACCGTCGCCGCTGTTGTTGGTAAACAGCAAGTGGTACATCCTCCTCCTCGCCTCTTGACACAGGCGCACTTCCGATGCTTGCTCTCGGTCTCCCATTCGGCGACGGTACGACCGCATGAGCACTGACCACTTTTCTCGCCTTCCCATCTGCAGACTGGGAAAGGCCAGAACTTGCTGTGGCCGATAGTGAGCGCGTCGGGCCTCTTGAAGGTTGTAATCGGCCAGGAACGGGCGACGGAGAATATCTGTTATGGTTCGAAGACGGGGGTGATCGGGAGCGATGCGTTGGGACAGCTTGTGGGGAAGAATCTGCCTCGAGGGGTCCATTTGTCGGTGGAGAAGAGGGTAAGGGTGGCCAGGTACGTAACGCCGCTTGCGAAGCGGGCAAAGAGTTCGGCGTAAGGGGGACTGTACCAGGCAGAAGATGTGGATCCATGCCTCCTGGATGCATGTATGCAGTAGGCTCGGACTCGACGACTGATTGGGGCTGATTAATAGGAGGGCTGGATTGTCGATGTATGCGGGGAGTCGCAACGACGCCAGGTGACGGGGAAGGTGATCCATAGCTGGGTCCTGGTCCGTGGTATTCTTGTTCCATAGCCCGATGCTGCATCTCGTACTGAGGATTTTTGACTAGAATGTCTCCGGCGCGCCGGGAGCCCTGTTGTGTAAGACTCGGCTTCGTCAAGGTGCCTCGCCGAGACTTCTCTTTCTGCTGTTGCTGCTGAAGCTGTAATTCTCTCTCCCTCTCTCGCTCCTGTTCCCGCTCCCGCTCTTCTTTCTCCCGTTCCAAGCGTTCGTCTTCTGCCTTTTGTTGTTCCTCCGCCTCTCCCCTCTCCGCCCCCTCTTCCTCAGAGACTGGCTGCACCGGATCACCCGCAGGTCCTTGGGTAGGGGGAGCCGCAGATGTCGGATTCTGGGTTTTGTTGATAACACCCAGATACCAAAACATCAGATTACTGATCAGCACTTGCTCATAAAGGGGCCTTCTCGGATTCGCTAGTTTGATGTGACTCAAGCGATAAATTGCGCGTTCGACATGGATCGGGTATCTTGCATACGGTCCCTGAAAGCTCGGCTGCGGAGAGGGGGAAGTAGGTAACCCCTTTGACGACTTGGACGCACCGAGGAGGGCAGCGGCCGTTTCGCGTCCAGAGCCCGTGTACAAGCCTGTCTGAGGGGACGACTCGTCCTGCTTCTTCTTGCTGCTGAACAACGAGCCAAAGAAACCGCCTTCCTTCTCCTTCTCCTTCTCCTTTTCCTTTTCCTTTTCAGCCCTCTGAACCTCCTTTTCGCGATCCCGTTCCGCTTTCAGAGTCTTCTTCCCGCTTTTATCACTGCCACCCCATTTACTGAAGAGGCCCTTCCTATCCTTTTCCTTCTTTTGGGCAGAGCTGGCCGTTTTTTCCGTGGAGACAGGTATGTCAGGGAACGTCGCGGCCACTGCGGTCTCTTCCGTGGCTGATACGATAATCATATCGGGCGAAGGTGGGCGGGGGGTCTCTTCTATTGGTGCAGCAAGACTGAGCCGCTGAGGCCGAGGATGCTGCAACTCTGGTTCGGGCGTAGGATATGTCACTGGTCGTTCAGATGCCACATCCATCGAAGGTAATTTTGAATCATCCGCTGGAAGGGTCAGGGGTAACAAGGGGGGTTGAGGAGTCATGAACGCCTGGATGGAGCGCACGACTTCGATCTCGGGATCTTCGGTAGCATATGCGTCATATATCGATGTTTCCTCGCCGTAAGGCTCGGATCGATGAGGTGTGTGTTCGCCACTGGTGATGCTCTCATTGGAGAAGGTACGAGGGCGTCTGAGCTGCTCAGTGCCATCACCCTGCTCGCTCGCGTGATCGTTTGAGGATAGGTCGCTCGACGTGCGTGGTTCTGTGACCTTGGCCGTAGGCCGACGCCGACGGGCAAAAGATCCACGTCCTTCCCCCTCTGCGGTTACTGACGCCTTGCGAATCTTGGTTCGCGCGGCACGACGAAGGATTAAGCCAGGAGGAGGAACGATGATTGGTGCATCAGCTTCATCAGGCATGGGGGGAATGTCGTCCATCGTGTCGATGGCTGAAGGAGACAGCTTTGAGCGAACAGCGCAGTGAGCGTAATACCACGACGCTGCACTGACCTGTGGGTGAGATGTTGAGACTGAGACTCCGTCTGAGGACCGTCCTGAACTTTGAAGGATCGCCGTCCTTGGTTGCTTCTTCAGCGAGTTCCTCGAGGCGTTGCAGATCACTTATGGTGAGTTGGGGACCAGCATGGGCCAAGACGGCAGGACTTTGCCGGATTGGAACGATGGTTTCTTCTTCGACGTCATCCGTCTCAGAAGGTTTGTATTGCCTGCTGAGCATTGAGCGTTTACGCTCGAGACTGGGGTTGATGGTGAATGATCGACCTAGGGGATTTGGGCCATCTGGTGGGGGCGTACGAGCATGTTCCTTGAGGAAAGCACGAAATTCAGCAGGAGCAATCTCAGGGTGGAGGCGAGCGGGGACCCAGAAGAGATGGAAAGGATCATCAGAGGAGGCGGGGCGTTCCTCGGAGCTTGAGCCGTCTTCATGAGAGCCACTGCTCGAGTCGCCGGAGTCGTTGAGCTGCTGGGCGGCCGAGGTAGCCGACCAGTAACTCGTGGTCGGGGAAGGTGGGGACGAAGGATTTGGGAGATCAGGGTCCAGGATGAGAGCACCTGGACCGCCCTGGGTTGTTGACCTTCGTCTGATGTCGCGGAGGGCTTCGACTTCACGCTGGATCTCGAGCTGTGAAGGTTGCATTGGGCGCTGAGGGAGGTGGCCAAGGAAAACGTGTGATGTGGACGGAAGGAGTCTTCGTTGCCGTCGTGGCCGTCGTGGCCGCTTCGACCGTCGTCGTGGTGGAGAATGAGGAGGAGACGATAGGGATCCGGATGTTGAAGTGGGCAAGTGGTCGAGCTGGCGCAACGTTGCCAGATGGGTTCAAACCAACCACTCCAAGTATGTAATTTTCACAGCGTCGTCTTTGGTTTTTTTCTTGCTCTCACAACTTACAAGATTGGTACAGCTACATCATCTATATCAACCAAATCAGTCTTTCTGTCTCAACAGTTGGGGTCGTTTATCCATCAAAGCAGGCACATGAGGTATGGTAATCCTTGCCCTGAGAAAAAATGTCGCGGAATGAACGGTACGGAGAAGGACCCGACTCATGAAACCGGTGGGTATCACCGAGGACGTCATCGACCATCAGAAGCAGGGCTTTGGCCACTCAGCGCAGCTGCTTCACGACGAAGTTCTTGGATAACAGCCTTGCAGATGGTTACCACATGAAGCGAGGGCAAAGCATTGGAGCGTACCGCAAGAGCTTCCGGATTGACGCCACTTTCGATCATACCGACGCACGTCGCGAGCGTCTCCTTGTCGAGCTGCGTATTCAGCAACTGCGAGATATCAAAGAGGGCTATTGTCGTGAGTCCTCCTCCAGGCTGAATACGGGTTGGGACATACTATCAAGCGTCTGCTGGGCGGCCGTGATACGGTCAGAGTCCTTTGACGACATCGTCGTACCAGCGAATCCGGAGCTTGTACAGTTCGTGAGCACGCAAGCATCCATCATTTACCAAATCAGGAAATCTTGACAAATGGCGATATGCGGCGATTCGTCGACGTGTCCGAGTGACGGGACCGCCAGCAAGATGATTGCTAGGTGGATCGTAGTCGGCGAATGACACGACGTGACCACGACCAAGTCCATAAAGTAAGATGGTGAAAGTGTTGTGTATTCAGTCGACTGCCGAAAGGGAGGAAGGGACAGTATTGGTACTGAATCCGCTGCTGCCTCGTTTCGACCCAACTGGCGGTATGGCAGCGTGTTTCATAACGATGAATATTCAGAGTATAACCAACTAGACTCACTACCATCCTAGTCGCAACTTCCATCGGGAGGACCATCTTTCCACCTTTCGTCCGTTTTCGCGCAATCAAACTTTTCTTTTCCAAGTCTCTCGTTCACCTCGTTATGCCTCTCGCACAACCACCAGCTCAGTCCTGCACGACTACTGACATCTGGCGGATGGTACTTCATCTCCTCCCCTAGATGCGTAGCGCAATGAGAGCAAGGGTACAGCACCGGTAAAGAGTGTAGCAAGTTCAACATGTTGGCACGTTGAAAAGGAGTGGGTCGCTCGGGGTAATACGCGGCTGTTGTGTGCAAGAAGGTCCAGGTTGCGTTGCCTAGCTGCTCGACGTCCGGAGGGCAGGTTGCAGGGCGAGTGTCAGGGCTTGGTTCGTTCTTCAGGCCGCTCCCAGACGCGAGGGCGGCCATCAGAGCCGCCGTTGTTTTCTTCCCCGTGCCCGGTTGTGAGGACTGTCGCGGCTTCCAGTTCCGCCACGCTGTGCAAATTTTGCACGGTTTTCCATCCGGGCCGATGACCATGCCTGGGGGCAATGGCGGCTTTGGGGGCGCAGTGGACGTATTCATTAATCCTGAGAGTGCCGCTCGCTGGGGAACGGGATGAAGCGGAGCGCTCAAGTACGCTCCGACAGCGTCAGCACGTGACCTTCCATCATATCCCTCCAACCCTCACCTTCTTGACGAAATATAACTATACCGTTCTCTAGCATGTCCAAAAGACCAGTGTACACCTCGTTCAACATACCTACGGTCATCACTCATCCATCCGTGAGGTGTCTTCAATGGTCGGGCGACGGCCAGCTTTGTCTTGTCACAAAATCTGCCATCCATATTCTGGTGCGCATTTCTGGTCCGTTTGTAAACTCAGTCGTGTCAAATGCGTGCAGACGCCAGACAATGGTATCAACTTTAGCACTCTTGCAGATATCAAATCTCCTATCCATGACGGGAGCGATCGGCCCCTTGGATGGTACCGAACGATGATCGAAACGATGCGAACACAAACCCACACGTGGCCCAGCATAAGCCAAGGTCGTACGCTGCATTAGTACTTGTTTCCCCACTTATTCGATTCCAGGTTGGGGGTCTCTGGCCTTGGGCTCCCTCGACCTCTCTGTCCGCGCGGTGACGTGTTCCCCGAGCGGCTTGACGTCTCGTGGAAGGTAATAACTTTTTTATATGCGCACCTCATCTTCTTCATGTTCAAAAGGTGTGTCATAGCGGTCTTGAACTCTAATATGGAGGTTTCGCTATGGGCCGCCGGAAAAAATCATCTGAAAGGCGAATGGCTAAGGGTAGGTTCATTTTGTCTATGCGAGAACCTACGATTGATTCTCACTAGATACAAGATGTGACTGCGTGCCTCTTAGACATTCCGCGACTTGAGCATATAGACGAGACGGCGTGGATACTGGGGATCCAGGTTATGAGCGAGTCGTGGCGCTCGTGAGCTAGGCCAGTTTCTGACAGTGAGTTACTCAGGTATTGCATGGTCAAGCCAGCCCAGCTGGGGTTTCTATCCTGCTCCATTGGTGGACGCGTCAATTCTTGCGCTTGGAACCCGGGCAGGATCAGTAAAATTGTTTAGGTACGCATATAGACCACTATCTCGCTCACAACTAAGTCTGCCTAGGTTCGAGCGCGGTGACAAATCAGAAGGAGCGGTTTCCCCCATCGGCGAAGTGAAGCTTTGCGAAAATTGGATAACCAACATAGCCTGGTCGCCTTGGCTTATACACAGCGGTGGACAATGTATATAAAATTTCTTTTTCATGGAGCAGTCTCTGACCTTGATGCCCGGCAGGCAGGTGTTTACTGGCATGCGCCACGGGAGACGGAGGTGTTCTCCTCATAAATATTTCTCAGGGGCTTCAATTACGAGGGGGAAATGGCTTTCTCACTACTTATGAATTAGACTGCAATTTCGGACGGGCAACTGATATTGTTTGCTCGCCCGACAAATGTGCCATCACTGCTCTCGAATGGATCGCCGTGCCAGGAATAAACGTAAGAATCTTTTTATCTAACGACGAAATAATTCTCGATAACCGTTCTTGTTCTCTTAGCCGATTCTTGTGTATTCTAAACCCGGCGTGATTCATCTGTGGACTTGGCCCTCGTCATCTGCGCAGTGGCACGGTAGCCGTGTGCTTGCCGTCGAGACGCAAAGTTTTTCAATTGGGTCATCCGCGTTTTCATGTGTCTCGGGCTTTTCCTACGTGAGGGAAAAGGACGTGCTTCTCGTGGCACTTCTGGACGGGTCCCTTCACGCCATTCATAATATTTTAATCGAGCCGTCCTGGGTTTCCACATCATCAGATGACAAACTCACATCAAAAACACTTTCACAGGCGTCTCGTGTATTTTTTGCCCAGACAACCCCCGCAAACGCTGAGTACGTGGATGTGAACCGAATCAACGGATTGGTTTGTTACGACTCGCATTCCACTCTGACCTGGATCTATGAGTATGTACCTCGCTGTCTCCCACGTCGGGCTGTGACTTATTGTTCGAATTAAGGTCATTAAGACCGTCAGATTTTAGCTACAAACATGAAGCGAGGCACGAATGCGTGCTTCTCACTGCACCATTCTGGCCGCTCGATTCTGACACCATTTTGAGGGCGGCGCAAGAAACACTGGTCCAGTTCGATTGCGGTAATTATGCCCTTGACATTCCTTCTCCGGTTACGTTGATCCTAATGTCGCATGCAGCGACGAGAATTACGCCGCTACATCAACTTCGGCCCCTCCTTTTGCATCTATGCAGTACGGGGCGCTTCGCTGAAATATGTCCTCGGCTCTTGGCAGTATTGGATCAAAGTCCGCAGGATGAATCACCTGCTGTGTTTGTTCCGCCGTCATCCCAGGGCGTAGGGGCGGATCTTCAGCGCCAACTTCGAGAGAGCTTGGCTACCCATCTCTTTGGTTGGAACGGTCTTCTTTCCTTGCGGATGAGATTATCTGTCGCAGATATGTGTTGGGTGTGTGGCGTTGCTAACATTGATCGCTCACCTAATTACGTCGGCCATGGTCGCAGAGATTGTGCAAGGACGAGCAATTGCGTCTGGATTGCGGGCAGGTTGCCCACCGTCAGCTGACCAGCATCTCCCACCGGGTCCTACGCATTTTGGTTCGCCACTTCACAGCCATCGTCACAGCACTCACTCGTAGGTCTTCTCCTATGCTAAAAAATGACTGCTTCATTTCGTATGTGACGGGGCAGCGTCGGATGTTCCATTTGTCCTACGAGTGGTTGTACAATCGCGGCTTGCGGGATCTCCAGTGGATCTATCTCGTGAGGCTGAGGCGTTGTCGGACAAGGTGAATGCGGCGATTGTGATCGATCCGTCGATAGCTGGGTTGCATGAACTGTGTCCGGCCTGCCACACCGAAGTCCCACTAGAGGACGTCACACGGGCGACGTGTCCAAGTGGCCATTCTTGGGGTGAGTGAAACATGTTACCTCGTGCACAGGTCTTCTTCTCCACCGCGTTCACAGCTCGTTGTTCGGTGACTTCTTTCATTTTATCAACTTCGATGGTCAGAACTTGCATAGGTTGCAGCCGTAAAGCGCTTCTACCCGTGTCTCAAAGCTCGGCTGTGGATACCAGTTGGCTGCCCGCCGCTGCGCGTAGCTGGATAGTAAAGGAACTTTTGGAAGCAGTTCAACGTTGTCTTTTCTGTGGCAACAGTTTCGTGGGCATCGTGTAAGGCGGCCGGGGCTCTAAGGGGGCGATACTGCTTTTCTCCGCGCAATATTAAACTGATATGCATCAATCCACGTTTTTTCACAACCGCGATAAATTATCGACCAGTATATACTTGTAATCAATTAAAATCGTACGACATAACGAACGGTGTCTCGCTGGCATACCCTTATCACTGTACAGAAGGTTTTGTGGAAACGTCATCCCGCAGCTTTGCTCTCAGCCTTTGGAGCGCCTTGCCCAGCTGGTTCTCCCCCTTTCCGTCAGGCCCTACGCCCCAGAACGCGTCCTTGTCTGAATCCTGGTGACGGACACCGAGAGTGAGTGCCTACCCTATGACATAGGAGTCGATCGCTTACTTCGACAAGTTCGGCATCGCCCGTCGAGAGAAGTTCCTGTTTCAAGTGCTCGTTCTGCGTGAACTTGTACCAGAGCACCACGTCCATCTGTGGTTTGACATCAAATGCTGTTTGCACGCGTTGGAAGAAAGAAGGGGGGAGGGGGGGGGTACATACCATGTCGACTCTGACGCGCAGCCAGTCCGGCCGGACCTCTGGATTGAATCTGTGGGTCTCATCGAAGACGATGCGCGGGCGAGGGGAACACGTCCGGATGTGTTCCGCCAACTCAGGGCGGTGATCGAGAAACTGTGGATGGCATATGTGAGATCGTCTGTGCGTCATTAGACTTGCGGCCACCCCCCAACGTGCGGACTGGCTCGACGAACTATATCGAGCTCGTTCGCCCTGAGCGCGTGCCCGCCCTCGTGGTGGGTGGTTGTCGTTCCTCGCTCACCTTGAGTGACTGAAACAGGTGCTCGCTCGTGGGGTAGCGTTTCCCTCGGTACTCGACTGGGTCAGGGGAAAAGTTGGTGAATCCATAGAACGGATCATTGGCGTGGTAGAACAAGATGCGCTTGGGAGGTTGCCATGCGGCCTGTTTCAGCGGGTGATCCTGCTTCTGCTTCCCCGACCCGCCTGGTGACGCAGAATGCGGACGTAGGGGCGGGGAGGACGACTTTGCGCCGCTCCCCCTAACGACTTCCAAAGCCGTTTGGACGACCCTGAGTCCTCCCCCGGCGTCGTCATCAGACGCACAGCCCCGATCACCGAGCTTCCCCAGTGACTTCTTGACCGCGTCGATCGTGCGACGCGTCAGCGGTTCGTCGGACGTGACGCGCACCGTCTGGACGATGTCAATCGCGTACGTCTGACTTTGGCGCCGAGCGTCGTTCCCGCCGCCGGTGGGGGGTGAAACTCTGGACGGGCTCTGATCGGGTGTGCGTTGGGCGTTGGCAGGCGCAGGGAGTCGTTTCTGTGATGTGGATGGCATTTCTTTCGACAAGAAAATAGTCTGGTGATTATGGGTTGGCGTTGCGTTTTGTTTCGAGCGAGTACGACGCAACGCCGCGTTGCCAGCTGCCAGCAAGCTTTATGGGGGCTCGGTTGGAGTACGACACGTCCATGCAACATGATCATGGTCGCCTCGCTCGCACCGACTTGCACGTTGCAGCACCGCGTCCTCAACGCGCGACACGTCCGAGTCGTGTGCTCCGTTGCCATCGCCATTGCCGACGCACACCATCATCCAGGCGATGGTGCGACCCCCACGTGGCGACACGCAGTAGGGGGTATACATAGTAGTACAGGGTACTGCCCCCCATAACGGACTTTCTTCTTCACCAAGGTACCAAGCGACTATGCCTGCATCCAATCTTTGCCAGGTAATGCAAACTCGCACGTTCCTTTCCGCCCTTCGCCATTCAGCTCATTCATCTCTCCTTTCGGATCCCCGAAATGATTAGGTCTGCGGCGTGAAACCAAAGTATGTGGACGCTACGGGCGTTACACATTCCTACTGTGGCAAGACCTGCGCACGGAGTGCCGTGAAAGGTTCAAGTGCCAGCGCTCCGGGGGGCTGCACTATTAACGCGTGCAGGAGACCAGAAGACCCCCTGTTCCATGGATTTTGTTCATCCGATCATGCAAAGTACGTGCCTCAATTGTTTGTCAGACCTGTGTAGGCTCATTGGTTCTAGGCTGGCCGTTAGTTCCGGTATTGTGCCAGGGTGTACTCGATGCCACATTCTGCCACAGTGTAATGGACAAACGTGCAACGGCTGCGCCAACCTGCCGCCGGATGAACTCCGCATGTGGAATATCAAACGAGCAGGCACTGTTTGGAGAGAATGTGACTCTGATGTTCTCTTGATCGAATCGATACTCATTGTCCTGATCAGTCGAACGAGAGTGGAAAGGCAGATGGAAGACTGGAACAGCAGCGGCGATCGACAAATTGTTCGAGATATCATACCCATCTGATGTCGTCGCCAACAAGGAAGCGTTCCGGTAAGCGTGGATCTACGCCTACCAAACCCTGTTTGCTGATAGTCGTCCTGCAGACAGAGTCTAGAATCCGGGGGAGGTGTTCGGTTATTACGCACGTTTCACGCCTCTCAATGCATCTGCGACATGGGCACAAAGGGCACGGTGTTATGCGACTGGCGTTCCTGTGGAATCTGTAATATTGTAAAGTCCGGCTTTGAACGTGTCGCGTTCGGGGCCCCTGGTAATAAAGGAAGGTCAGTGCAATGTATTATCGCACAGCCGCATTCTCCATCGCTCACTTTTATTCACGCTTTTCAGACACGGAGATGGCCTGTATTCTTCCACGGATCCCTCCGTGGCGGACCGGTTTGCTACTTCATGCCTGAGTTCACCGTATCGAGTTATGGTTGCCTGCGATGTCGTCCTGCCGCAAAATCTGAGCAAAAACAATTCGGTTTGTCATCTCCACACCAGCAACCTCCGTTCTCTGATGGAATCATGGACAGATTCTGATGGGGGAGCGGGTCGTGGTGCGGGATTCAGGAACCATTACTCCGAGATTCATCGTCATGTACACTAAAGGCAGTTGAAGGAATGAGCCTGGACCGCCGTAGTCCACAATCCTGTACACGATGCAGTTACAGACTTAAAGCCTGCTTCGTCCTGAGATCCGTTGTTAATTTATTATAAACCTGTGCACAGTCATAAATCAATATGAAGACACTAATTTGGGTCTGATTCCAATGGCCCATCGATAACGAATGACAATTGCCTCGTTGTGCACCGCCAAAGAACTAGGCTACGATACACGGAAGTTTCAACCCAAAAGGAATCAGATCAAACATCAGGGACGCAACGTGTCTCAACGCACGAATGCAAATAGATGGAGTTTCTCAGCCACTATCAACAGAGATACGGATAGAATGGGTGATTGTGACGAGTAGCAGGACTGTCGAAGTACTAGTCCCTGTACAGTCTTATCGTGAGCCGAATACCGATACGACAGATACCGTCGAACTGGCTACGAACCAAAGATTGTTGATTGTCTCACGCGCTAGGAAGCTCCGAGTCGCGCTTACCAACGTGGAAAACACGAGGCAGTTGGGTATCCGAACGTCGTGTGCTCTGGCCAGCTCTGCCCTTATAACAAAGAACGTCAACGTGGTGGCGTTGTTGGTCGGCGTAATTATATACGATGGGTTCGAGTCTGTGCGAGGTGCGCTCTGATGTCCTCTGCTTTGTGATAGCCTGGATCTAAGCGCATCTGTTCAGAATTGCCACAAGAGACCACAGTACGGCACTCACAATTTCTGCGGTAAAGCGTGTGCCACACAAGCAGCAGCCAAGCCTGCTCGATCCAAGCAGTCGCAGCCCCAGGCGAAACCAGGTCCAAGAAACGCTGGCCCTCGGAAAGGAGCGCCCGCCCCGCAAAAAGCGATCCAACTGTGTATTGTGAGTCAGCACCATCTACGCCGATCAATCGCGATCCATTGCCACTCATCTGCGATGGGCGTCGATCTGCAGCACTGTGGTCAGAAGCCCAAGTTCAATGGCTTTGATTATTGCGGCAAGTCATGCGCCGCGCTTGCCGGCACTACGCAGACCAAGCCCCCTGCAACAAAAGGGATACCGACGAAGCAGAAAACGACGGGCTCATCGAACACACCTCTTAATAATGCTGCAGCTCCTTTGCCCATGAAACCACCCAAGGTACCTCCAACCAAGGTTCCCGTACCCCAAGGTGATGACCCTGATAAACTTTGCACAAGATTTAAATTGACCACCCATTGAGATACCAGGTGATTCCACTGAAGAGGACGAAGAACCCGGAGAAGACGAAGAAGACGGTGGAGTCTCTACCGATCTGGATGCGTACCCATCGGATTCGGGATCCGAATCAGAGGGTGAACCAAGCATGCCGGCAGTATCTGCACCCCAACCAGGTGGGAAGACTACCGTGACATCAAAAAGTAGTAAACCCGGAAGTGGTGCACCAAAAGTCGCTCCTGGTGCATGTGCCATTCCAGGGTGTGGCCAGCAGTCTCACGTCGATAAGCATGGCGTGAAGACAATGTACTGTTCAATAAAACACCGAGAGTGAGTGTCAAACCTCTTGGTTCGCTGAACGACACGAACCACTCATGGGGTTCCTCAGAGAAGCGGTCAAGCTCGGATTAGAAGCAGCTTGCATCATGTGCCAAAGATATCCGCAAAGTACCTCAGATTATTTCTGCTCGTCTGCATGCAGGAACCAGTCCATGACGAAAACTTGAGGCGTCCACCCTGCCATGTTCTGTATAGATTTTCGGCGGGCAGTGTAGTTACCACGCTGAACGCTTTGTATTTGAATCAGACCCCCCTAGGAGATTGTAGTGAGCTTTATAAGTCGCGTCCGTCATAAGTAGACGGTGGGAGAAAAAAACCAGCCAACTTTTACTTGAAAATCGACGCCTTTACTTCCGCTAATCTTGCTTACGTCATCACAGAAAAGCTATCCGAGTCGGTGTCCATTTCCTTTTCACTCCGCGCTATCTGCCACACGTTAAATGGGCCGTCTTCGACGCTCTCGGACTCACAAAGCACAGCGCGACATCCACCGGGCCTCCCGCACGAGGGTACGTTTACCAATCAACTCATCAAAACCCGAATACAAATCGTTCGTCAGGCCCGCACAAAAGATCTTGATCAGATACAGCTGATCGACCTTGATCCAAAAGTGAGTCGTTCAAACCCAAAAAAAGTCCAGCGCTGCCCACGCACCCCCCCCTGCTGTGCGGCGCATCCGGTCCCCACCATCAGATCAATTGAGAACGAGGACCGTTCCTCCACTTTTTGATGATGCGGTTATTCTGCTGATGACGGTGGTCGTGTTTGAGTTATTTGACTGACCCCGCCGCCCTTTCCCCTGTACCCACCCCCCACCCGTTTTTGTCGGTAGAACCGTGCTGCACTGGAAGCACAGCCGCTCGACTTTGAGAAACCGGGTCTGGCCCAGCACTATTGCGTCGAGTGTGCCAAGTACGTCCCTTTCGTCAGTCATTAATCATGCCATCTATTGACTCTACTTGACTTTTTCTATCATCGCCTCGTCCCTGGCTCGTGTCGGTTTTTTTTTATTTTATTTAAATTCAGGTACTACGAAACGGACACCGCACTACGTTTCGCACTGGAAAAGTAAAGTACACAAAAAGCGTTGTCGCGCACTCAGAGAACCTGCATATACCATCGAGGAATCTGAACGGGCTGCGGGGCTGGGAAAAGAGGGGAAACGGCCCTCGTCCACGACGAGCACGTGGATACCCCCCACTGCCTCGACTGCATCAGTCGCCACCGCTTTTCCTGCGTAGCATTCCATGTGTTTTGTCGCATGGATTCATTGTTGTTTGTACGATCGGTATTGTACGACTCGTGTATCACTTGCTCACCATGGTTTGCTTCCATTTCCTCAGCAATGTTACATTTCCGGTGGGCGTCACCGAGGACACGTTGAGTGAAGGGGATTTGAAAGAAAGAATCATGGTACACCTCCCCCCAGCCTGGATGCGAGCAGGTGATCATGCTGAAAGCATGCAAGGAAAATTCTATCATTTGCTGGGCATTGTAAATTACAAGTAGTCGTGCATGCACTACCATACATTAATAACTTCCATACTATCCCACAAGTCAGCGCGCATAAATTAGAGAGAAAAGAGAAATAGAAAGGAAAACCCAAATCTACCGTTTCCTGACCTGTGAGAATAAAGTACAAATAGTCCCAACTTGCTCACTGCAGAGCAAAGGAAAAGAGTGCGATGCAAACGGGGGTTATCCGCCAGATTGAACAGAGTAATTCGTCGCCCTATCGTCCTCCGTACGTCTTTCCATATACAAGTCGTCGTCTGACTGTTCGTCCAACGGCGTCGTCGAGTATATACGTACTGTGCCGTCATGACTTCCCGTTGCAAGCATCATAGGGTCGTCTGTCGCACAATTCCAGCCAATGCACGTCAGGTCTCCGGCCCCGGGGTTCTGAGGTCGTATGCAATGCAAGAGAGCTGCTGTCTCTCGATCCCAGATATGCATATCGCCCGCTGAGATGGGCAGCGATAAGCGACCGTGACCAGGGAGTATAAACATGGAGTGAATACCAACCTTTTCCGGCACAAAGAACAAACTGATCGTCTTTGCCACCGAAATGACATGGTCCTGCAATGTCAACGGAGCCCTTGAGAGCGAATGTGTGCTTCAAGCTTAGTCGAGATGTTTGCGCGTACTCGGCGCGATCTCTGTCTCGCACGATTTCAAGCTTCCATAATTGGGGAGCAGCCTGGGAAGAAATGGAGTTAGTGCGTGTGCTTGCCCAGTCCACGAGTACTTACTTTCTCGGGAGATATTAATACAGCTGGCGTTTTCCTTGCCATAGCGATGTCACGGACATCGTTTGCAAACGGCATTTGGCTTCGGAGGTATTCAGCTCAGATAATTGATGCGAAAGCCACATAACCCACCTTTCCCTTGTCCTGGTCTGCATATTATATACTGGCGGGCTCCAAGATAAATCATACAAAATCCATTGCACCAATGTAATACTTACCAATAATACGCTTCTCAACCCTCGTGTGTCGGCTGGGTTGAGGCCCAGAAGGCGACGCTATCGAGGGGCCCACGCCAACCAATCGGAAACAATCCGGCGTCACGGCCACGTTGGTTAACCGGACTTGTCCGAGGTGGTAAGTATCCAAAACCTTTCCGTGGAGATCCTGAAGCCACGACGAAGAACAATACGTTAACAGAAACGCACACCCTCGCTAAAAACGAGGCCACGTACTAGTTTCACAACGTCACTGCCCTCGACGGATAAGAAGGCTATTCGTGATTGTCAATACCGGGCTGATCCTTCAGAAGTAAATGTTCTACCATCCCCTGTGGGAAGCCATATGATAGACTGAACCGTGTTTTGGCGATCTATCGTTTTTTTACACACACCATCCTGCTCAATTTGTGAGGATCTCAGTCGATCGGGAGGTGAATGATCTTACCTCCGACCACACCTTGACCGCACGGGTGAGTCGAGTGAGGAGTATTTTACTATTCGGAGACCTCGTTGAAAAAGGGGTCAGCCCGACAATAATAAGAGCAAAAAAAAAACGGCACCCTACCAGGCGACTTGACCAATGAACCCTCGAACGTGCACGAGCATGCGGTGGGTAGTAAAGCTTTCCTAAGCGCTGGATCAGCCTTGAGGCAAGAGCATTCCGTCAGGTAACTCACCCCTACACGGAATATGACTGACGTCCTGTCCCAACTGATTGCAGTGTGAGTGCACTGTGAACTGATGACAGATGTAAGCTTACCTTGAAGTTGCCAAGTACCTCCCATTCGGGGAGAATTGGAGGTGTCGAACGAGGGCCTGGTGCGCTTCCATCTCTTGTGATGTATCCAGTGCCTTCAATTTGTCAATGGCGCTAGTTACTCGCACTCCACGCAATGACATCCCGGGTTCTGGGAATCGACCTGGTGACATCGGCATGGCCGCTGATCCGGAAACTATGGGAGTATCAAACGAAGAGTTTCTGCGAGGGGACATGGGTCGAGCGGTGGACTGAAGCATGATTACGGAGCGGATCGCATTCACGAACCGCTGACGAGCATCAGAATGGCGCGTTTCTGTAGTCTCATCTGTCCGTCCTTCAGTGCTCGACGCTGGATTCTCGGTGACGATTGAGCAAAGGGAAAGAGCCGCCTCGGGTCTAGGCACAAATGCAGCAGGTTCCTGATGATACACTGGAGGCCGAAGAGGAGCACGGGGTCGAGTGCGAGGCTGAGCGGGCTCTACGATTGGAAGCAACTCCTTAGGTTGTTTGGGCTTGATGATCCAGGTTGACAGACGTCTCAAATACCCTCGTGCAGTAGCGATACAGATACTGCACCAACGCAAGGAGATCCGGCTAGCTCGCGCAATACGAGTATTCGTCAGTCGGAGGGTCGCTTCCGAAATCACCTCCTCGAGCCACTTTTGACCCTTGTGTTGGACGAATATCCATCGTTCTGATGCAAACCAGGCAGACACAGCAGCAAGACCAAACGATGTAACAGCCTATCATCATCAGGAGTAAGAAAGTGGAGTACGGAACAGTCAAAGAGTGACTCACCGTTAGAACGGTGATTACAATTGAGGTTACGGGTCCCTGAAGAAAATACTTGAGCATATGCATGACGACAGTGGAGCAGGTCTGCGCACCTGTTGAGACGAATATGTGAAAAGCATGAGCCCAGCGGAGAAGCAGGCTACGGACATCACCAGGAAGACCAACGGTGACCGTTTGATCCAGATGAGAACCCACCACGGAACCCTATGCCCAGGAGAGCGACTCGATGATGTCACTTAGTCAGTTGGATGACGCTCAGAAGCCCAGAGAAGGACCTACTACATAGCCTGCTTCCAGGTTAATCCCAGGAGACTGTTCACTGCAGCCGCAATACTGAACACCAGCGAAGAGAACCAGAAAGCATTCACGCAATCCGACAACACAGTGCCAGTGGAACCGTATGAAAACTGCAACGTAGATGCCGTGACCGCAGAGAAGAATGTCGCCACAGTCGACAAATTTAGTAGATTTGACGCAGCATGTTGCTGATGGAATCTGATTGTTGGGACACCTGTGTAGCATATCAGTGCACTGCTTTTCCATGACGCCTCCACACTCACCGATCTCGATGAACATGGACAACGTCCCCGTAATGTTGTCGATGTGATCGCCGATCTCCGTAGTGAGGTCGTGCACGTAGCGCTGCACGGCCGGTGAGCGAAATTGAGCTGAATGAAGAAATCATGTCAGTTTCGATGCGTAGGAAGAAATTATATGACAGCGCTGACTCTTGTACTCAGACAGACAAGACGCCCAATACTAGACACAGAGGTGTCAAAGTTGATGAGTAAACTCGACGAAACCCGACGTACTTTCAAGTCAGCCTCAAAACCGCGCATGGATTGGTTGACAGCCTCATCAGTAAACTCTGGGAATTCATTGAGGCAATTGAGAAAGGTTACGACGTCCTTCGCAAAACTTTCAAATTGGGCCGGAAGTGTATCAGGCTCCAAATCGCCTTCCAAGACGAGTTTCACGACAGGAGCATGTTGGCCGCGCCAAGGAGCCCGTCGCTGTCGGTGCATGAAATTTGGATTGGGAAGAGCCTCACGAGGCTGCCGTACAATCTTGCGAGGGTATAGGTTCGCAGCGTTTTCTCGGAACAGAAACAAAATCTTTGTCAACCGTTCGCGCAACTTGAACGCGGAAGAGAGGATCCCAACCGAACTTCCCAGCTGGCGGGCGGCATTTGCGAATCCGCGGAGCTGACTATGGATGAGAGATAGAAGGTGAAACCAGACGTGTTACATACCTCTTTGTCGAGCTTCTCTATGCGTCTAGCAGAGGTCAGGTCATCGACATGGCCACTGTACGTGACTGAAAAACCCACCTTTCGAACTTGAAGAACAGTTCCGCGCCGGCATTCGATAGCTTCTCGTCAAGAGAAGTCGCTGTGAAGAGCCCATCAGACACGTTGTGCGTGGCAGACACCACGGCGACTCACGCAAGTCCTCTTCTTGCATCGGCGGCGGGGCGACATCTAGGGGAATCGGTCAACGCGCAAAAGTGCTGTTAGTAGAAAGAGAACAAACCGGCCTCGAACGCGTTGTCGTTAGTCATGTCGGAGAGCATATCGATCAAGCTGAGTATCGTTTGCTTCCGCCTCAAAGGGTCGCCAGACTCCATCCGAGCATAAGGACTGTGGACAGAAATGTTTGGGTTCCCCTCAGGAATGCCCCGAGCGGCATGAGGGCTGCCTATTGGCTTGGCTTGAGCTCCTCTGGAGCGAGACCGAGACCGAGCCATCTTTTTTACCGTACCTCGTAGCATCTTGATAACGGTAGTAGGGAGCGAGCCCGGGGCAATGCTGGAGGAGGACAGACAAGGTTCGCACAATGGATGGAGCTATAAGGTGGATGCGGATGAAGAAGAGGTTCCGACTTTGAAATGCAAACAGAGCTTCGAGTGTTCTAGCCATGCTCCTTGCGCAGTGGACAAAAACGCGAGATTCATTCCTCCGCCTTTTCTTGTTCGGCACATGCCTAGCGTTACGAAACGCAATCGGGACACTCTCAGCGAACTGAACCAGCGCGTAATTGCCTTGAGGACGCATGGTGAAATGAGCGACCCTGAGTTCAGACCGACTTTAGAAAGCACGCACGCTGAAATAGTTAATTAAAATCCATCTCGGTCCAGGGCACTCCACGCCCGTCTGCGGAATACATAAAGACAAGCAATAGGGGGCCAAGGCTTCCTTGTCGACAGCTGGCCAATTTGGTGGCAACGTAAAAGTGAAGAGACGGCATATGCATGGATCTGACGCGCTGATACAACGTGTTCAGAAGCGCACGAAATCACGAGAGCGGTCATGATAGACTGCCATCGGCTTCGCAACCAAAAGCAGCGAAAAATCGCGATTCATGGGGATGCGATGCCACACAGTCCGGACACGACGGCACCTGTTTGAAACTTTGACGGGGATGTGTGAGCGTGGCGGAGGAGATAACGAAGCGGAGGATAAGAGGAGATGGCATGAGTAAGCCTGGGTGGGTAAGTTGATCACGCTGACGAGAGACGCTTATCCCAAGATATGACCGATCACAGGGGATGGCACGGAGGACTGGGAGGTAGACGAAGCGGTGAGAGTTCTGAGAGCGCAGCTCTGAGAAGGGTAGTAGTCGTGGAGTAGAGAGATAACGGCTAGCAGGGACTCACTGAGGCTGGGCTGCCACGGGGATGTCCCATGGCCAGGGCAGGGAAATGAAACGAACGCCCGGTGCACATCGACGTGGGCCGCAAGTGGGCAAACCTAACATTACAGTTCGGGTTTGGCCAAGGTACAGAATACGGTTCAGAGCTTGGACTGCCACCGTCACCACACAACCATGAATTAGCATGCGCATCCTATCCTGGAACATTGTGGGTCTTCACCAGCTGCTCGAACCCCGTTCTGACCACCGCGGTCTTCGCAGAACGGCATCCGCACCCTGCCCCAGTACCACCCGTGCGTGTCTCGCCAGCTGTCATCATCCAGTCTCAGATTCAGATTCTGTTGCCTAGATGGAGCACATTCACCTCTTTTCACGAAATCCTTCTCCACCTCCAAGCCGACATAATATGCTTTCAGGGTGCGTCTTTTTTTTCATTTTCCCGGCTGTGTTATCCCCGCTCGTGCCAACCCATCCTAGAAATGAAAGCTTCACGGAGCGGTCTTGACAGAAATCTCGCAGTCCCCGATCCGTTTCATGGCTTTTTTTCCTTCCCCGCCAACAAAGGCGGTTATAGCGGCGTCGCCGTCTACACAGACGCTCGAACTGTCGCTCCTCTCAAAGCAGAAGAGGGCCTCTCGGGCACAGTCCAACCAAAAGTACCGCTTACGCCGGACGAACGCATATCACATTCATATCCCTCTGTTCACGATATGGAACTGATGCCAGATGGCCACGATACACCTTCCGATCTCGTTGCCCTCGATGCAGAAGGACGCGCCCTCGTGCTCGACTTTGGTCTCTTCGTGCTCATCAATGTCTATTGCCCCAACGAAACATCTGATGCCCGTCTCCCGTTCAAGATGAACTATCACTTGATGCTCCAAGAACGCGTCAATAAACTCATCGATGAAGGACGTGAGGTTATCGTAGTCGGTGACATAAACATCTGCGCAGCTCCACTCGACCACTGTGACGGCCATCTTGCCAGCAACGCGGCGACGTTTCATGATCATCCTGCGCGAGCTTGGTTCCACAGCTGGCTTGCTCCAAACGGATGCATGGCTGATGTGGTGCGCTCATTTTGGCCAGGCAGAAGGGGAATGTACACATGTAAGACGCGCGTTCTTCCTCTCCCCCTCCCCCTCTCCGGCCTTCTTTATCGATCTCCTTTTCTGATGCAACTATGCAGGCTGGAACACCAAGATCTCAGCGCGGGAGACGAATTATGGAACTCGCGTAGATTACATCCTCGTCACCCAGGGCATCTTGCCATGGATCAAACATGGTGATATCCAACCTTTGCTCAAGGGCTCTGACCACTGTCCCATATTCATCGATCTCCACGACGAAATTACCACTTCGACGGGCCAAAAGCTGTCTCTCCGTCAAGTAATGCCAATAGACGGAGGACGGGCCGAACCCCCTCGGCTCGCAGCGCGACGCTGGGATGAGTTCTCCGGCAAGCAGACGTTATTATCCTCATTTTTCGCCAAGGGGGGAAAGATAACAGCAGCACTTGCAGCAAGCGATACCACCACGCACGATTCGCAACCGCCGGGATCGCCGTCTCCGTGTTCATCGCAAGCGCCGGGTATCTTATCTGCTGACGCCGCTCTCCAGTTACCCGAGGCTGTGCTTGCAGACCTCGCCCAGGGTCAGGATCCAGACTTTACGACCACTTTGGAATCTCTTCCATTCCTAACGACCAACACAACCGGAGCTACTCCCCAATCGCAAACCCCCACGCCTTCGCCCTCGGAGAGCAGTGGCGACCCCGATACGAAACGCGTTCCACCCCTGAAACGCAGGTCGACGGATCCGCCAACAGCAGCCGCCTCGAAACCGAACAAGAAGCAAAAGAAGGATAAAGGCAAGCATCCAAGTTCAGACGTCGGATCTGGATCTGGACAACGCACCCTGGTCGCGTTCTTTGCTCCCCAGCCCTCCCAGTCCCAACCACCCTCTCAATTACCACCTCAGTCCAGATCTCAGCGGCAGCATCCATCGGCGTCGCGGCCAGAATGGAAATCATCCGGGCATGCACCCCTGCTCTCCTCGGATGACGATCTTGCCACGGACTATCAGTTTGCACTCCGCCTCGCCTCCTCGCAAGAAGCGGACCCGCCACCACTGTTATCTTCCACCGGAAACGGATCGTGCTCCAACAGCAAAGCAGCCTGGTCTCAGCTCATGGCACCGATCCAACCCCCCAAATGCACAGTCCACGGCGAACCGACTAAAGAGTACACTGTGAATAAGCCAGGGCAGAACAAGGGGAAAACGTTCTTCATCTGTTCTCGGTAAGATACTCGTCTCCTCGGGAATTCATTCGCGTCATCGACTAACCCTCAATTTCATCCGTTTCCGGATCTCATGTTTTCCGGTCCGGTCGCGGACGTGTAGGCCTGTTGGACCGGGTTACGACAAGGGCAAAGGGGAGCGGCCTCGCCAGGAGGTGGACCACACATATCGCTGCAACTTTTTCATGTGGTCTGCCAATGTCAGACGTGAAGCGCTCAAGAAAAATGAGGGGTCACTGCTGCATAGCCGATCTTGACGTCTTCATCACTCGTTATCGCGTCAGGCCCTGCACCCACACTTGTATTCGTGTAACATAATAGAGTTGCTGCAAGAGACATGTATCTTTCCGAGCCTGAGCCTGAGGTCGTCGAACGCCAAGATTAGAAGTAAACGACCCTCCAGCACGAGGTGAGATAACAGTCATATTTGACATCCCAAGCAATGGCTGTGATTGTATCAGCTGGCGCCGCGGACCTGTTTTTTGGCCGGACCAACGGTGGTGTTGTTGACCTGCAAACGGGTGTGGAGTAAGGAGCAAACCCAGTCTGCATGGCATGATTCACTCTCACCTTTGTTGCGAACCGCAATGATGTCAATGACTCGTTCAGGTGTGCGGCAAGTGGAGAGAGGTTCAAGATCATCTTTACAAACCACCGGTCATGAACGACACAGCATCGGGCACCAAAGCCAAGATCACACGAAATGATGAACGTACCAGTGTTTTTGAGTGCCCGCTCAATGAATATTGCAGAAGGTAAGTGAGCTACCCAGGGCGAAGCATCGGAGAGAAGGGGAGGCACAGTAGCACAGGTTGGCGAAGATCCCCGCACGATCACCAATCAAAAAAATAAGAGAGGAAGTCGCGAGTGAGCAGGCAAGGATGATCGACCCACCTTCGAATTCCTGTACGGAATGTGTTTCTCCCCTTTCTCCCCCTTCTCTCCCAACGCGGCAATGACGTCTCCCAGCGCGCTCAAGCTGCGATTGATGTTCTGCGTCTCTTTCAGGCGTTCCTTGTCCCCCGCAACGCCGCTTGAGTTTAAGCGTTCACTTCCCGCTAGATCGACGAGGTTGAGGCTCCCCTCACACCGCTCCCCCGTGTGTTTGTTGCACCCAGAAATTCGAAGAGTAAAGACCGAGTGCGACCGCGACGAACGTTCGTTCATGAGTGTCGCTGCCACGGTGCGCCGCGAGTTCGCTAGTCGCAGGAGCGCTGAGACTTCACGAGGCGTACGCAGGGGGATCACGTTGACATCAGTTACTCGCGTACTCGCGCTCGTCGCGGTCTTCTCGTGTTTAATCTCGTGCTTCTTTTTGTCAAACTCGCCCTTCCCGAGCAGGTCGTTGATCGTCTCGTTGTACTGCGTCATTTTCCGGTCAGTGACAATCGAACAGAGGGGGGGAGCTGCAAACGGAGGACACTCACAATTTCCAAGAACTGTCCCTCCATACTGTATTCCCAGCCTTTGTTCTTCAGTGCGTCTGCAGCTCTAAATACTTCGTTGACAGCGCGGGGTATCATTCCCACTGTAGCTTCGGTCTACAGAAACTTGTTTAACAAGCGGGCTTGTGGCCCGGGACAGACTTACGGAGCCACCCTCCATGGTGAAGGATTTGCCAGAACCTGTCTGGCCATATGCAAAGATACAAACATTGTATCCATCTACGCAACTCTGCGCGAGGAGTGAGATCTCCTCGAAGACATTGGTCTGGGTAGACTCGGGTTCGAATACCTGCGCCCAACCATTAACGGTAAACCTTGAAATAGAAACAAAACCTTACGCGATCAAATGAGAAGGCATAGACCTCTTTTCGTTCTTGACCCATTGCGCTCGACCCCGAGGAAGTGAGGACGATTTCTTTGTGGTCCCTTTTGTCAGGAAACGCGATATCAGCCACGAGAGCCTTTGCGTGATCTTCTCGATTTGGGCCACCGTTCGAGGATGGCCGTGAACAGTGTTCCGCCGGTGGGCGGGGAAGCAAGCTCGTGAGGGAGGACTGGTCGGACGCGACAAAAAACACGAATGTTTCCCTTGAGTTCCTGGACCATGTTGTGCAGCTTCCGGCGGACCGTCTCCGCCTCCCTCGCTTCTTGCTCGAGGAAAGCTATTCGCCTGAGGGCAGACTCGTGGTCGAGATTCTGCTGGGAGGCCGTCGATGCGACGGTATCGAGTTGTGCTTGCAATGCGTTCTTTTCTGTCTGGAGTGCGTTCATTTGGGCGTTGAGCGTTATCTGGGCTGCCGACTGATTGGAAACCATGGACTTGAGTGATGCGACGCTCGCTCGCTCTCTGTCAAGGTCCCCCTTTGCAACTCGGAGGTCCTCTGAAAGCTGCCTGATCTCGTTTGCAGCGTTTCTGGAGCTGCATCTCAAATTCCAATATTTCCTTTTCATGCTTGGCGCGAAGCTTCTCGAGCTCCTCGGTAGAGTCGACGAGCTGACGTCGCTTGTCTAGTTCTGCTTCCCTAGATGAAGCAAACTCATGGTAGAGTGCGCGATGGTCCGCTTGGATCTCTGCCACCTTGGCACGTTCAGCGTCCAGTTTCTGGTCGATGCGGAAGGCGTTGGCGGCCTGGACACTCTCAAGGGATGTGATTTGGTTCTTGAGATCTCGGAAGGTGTCCGTGGTACGCATGGAACCAGAGGTGATGCGCCCCCTGGACCTGGCGGCGGCAGCGGAGGGCTTGGGTGGCGCACTGGTCGCCCGCGTAGTGCGACGAGGTACGGTGAGCTTTGGAGGGTCTGGCTGT
This sequence comes from Boletus coccyginus, assembly GCA_025782845.1. Classification (NCBI taxonomy): domain Eukaryota; kingdom Fungi; phylum Basidiomycota; class Agaricomycetes; order Boletales; family Boletaceae; genus Boletus; species Boletus coccyginus. The sequence goes on along the minus strand of JAHZSR010000002.1, from coordinate 804,680 downwards.
GTAAGTCCGCACGGCGGTCGGGGTTTCTGCCGTGAAGGATGGGAGCTTGCATTGGTGCCGATGGCGGGGAGTTTCCTAGGCTGGTCGTCGTTGTCGTCGTCGTCGTCGATGGGTGGCAGCTTGCGTTTGTTCATTCTCGGCGCCGGCGTCGACGTGCAGATGGGCGGTGGTTCTGGCCAAGACCCGAGCATTCGCTGAGCAAGTCGAAGCGGCAAAAGTTGCAAAGCCACCGCGACGCGTCAGGGCACGTGATCGTTCATCGTACTCTGTGACGTTATCCCACGATCTCCGCAAGGTCCTGCCATGCACGAGGACACGGTTTGAAACGTTTGAAACTCGCAAACACCGTCAACTGTTTGTCGGAACCAGGTTGATATACGACAGACGATCGGCGGCCACGACCCTTCGATCCCCAACACCCTCGAGAGCGTGCAGTACGAAACACTAACGACCCGTAGGAAGTCGGTCGAATAGAACGTAGCACGGGACAATAGACATAAGATACAACGAGTCTGTATGCCAGACGAAACGTCAGCACAAGCCATAGAAAACGCGCCTATAGACACAAGCGTTCGACACAACAATGGCATCTGACGACAAAATCGTGCGCGCGCGAAATGAAAAGCTAACACTCACTACAATGCAGGCAGACGACGAGTCAGAAGGGTAGAGGGGAGCAACGCAAGAAGAAAAGGTCAAAGGACGAGACAGATAGGTAAGGACGCACACAATATGGTACAAATACACGCACTATGCAACACCCGCGAAAATCTGAAGGGGGACGAAAGACTGCAGCGGGAATTTCCGCAACGGTTGTGGTCAATGGCTTGTTATGACTCTCACCGTTTCCAAACCGTTTCCTTGTTTTTTTTTTGAATCGGACTCCGGATAAACAACGCCCTGCAACGGCTGCATATGCTGATGCACCCCGTCAGAACTGCTCGGCCCAGTATCCGACGTATCACTGTGGAGGTTGAACACCAGCGCTGATCGCGGCTTCATCGAGTCCTTCTGCCATGCAGTTCCCTCTGCCACACGCAAGATCAACATTTGCGGTGATATACACTACAAACCGGTCAGCACCATTTTTACACCCACAAAACAGGGCACCAGAAACGTACCATCATCAGGGTGTACATGCGCGAGAACGCGATCCCCGGCTCAACCCCTACTCCAGTCATCACCAAAAATACAATGCCAGTGAGCGTATAGGGCAATACGGACTCGACAAAGATCATGGCCGTGGTGATATAAGGAGATGCGAATTCCGCTCCAACGCGCTCCTTCATCTCCCGCGCATGACGCAATAGGCGAAAACAGATCATGCATGTCAAGCTGGCACTCATGAAGACCGAGATTGTGTAAAGCACCAGCACAAATTTGACGGAAATCCCAATGATGGGACTGGTCTTCTGCGTAGCAGCGGCCAGGATCCCAAAAACTGGTTTGGAATGGGTTGAGATGATTGTTACGAGAAGTGAATGATACCCACGTAAAGTTGCTAACCACAGGAAGCAGGGTATTATGATAACGCGAAGGCTGTCCCATACGACTCGACAACGCCATACCTGGAACGAGGCCAGTACGGTTCACATCCGTTGCCTACATGAATCTACTCGGACTTACCATGAGGCCATCTGTCATCTGCTGCAGAATGATGGTCACCGCAGCCTCGTAACGATTGTATGAAACGAAAGCTGGTGACATCAGGTACGCCACCGGCCCACCTGGAAAGTTTCGGTCCAGCATCCACAATTTTGCACCAATTACGGCATCTGCAGCTATCCAACCCGTAATCAAGAACAGCATCACAGTGCTGAAGGCTGCAAAAAATGCGTCGAGTCGATGAGGTTTTCTTCTGCGGGCGAAGAATATTTGCATGGTTCTGAAATAAAAGACCAACTCGACGCCTGGCAAGGGGCTACTGGGTGAGGTACCATCTTGCTGCAGACATCGCCTCCGATGCTCACCGTAGAGCACGTTTTGCAGCGTTATCCCTACGTACAACGCCTTCTCGTAGACTGTGGCAGGTGGAGTGGATGCCATGGTCACTATCTATGTTCGGCACCCTGTCATGTGATTATGGCAGGAGGGGAGGTTGGCTCGGCTTAGACATTAAAATATTAAGTAATAAATGGTTGCTCATTTAACTCGGGAAGTGCCGGCTGATGCCAGCAGAAACCTTTCTCATTTTAATTTCAAGATTACATTTATTCGCCCGTTCGAAGACTAGTTCGTGACTACTATGTCATAGGTAAAGCAAACACAGATCAGTGATTCAATAGCTCATCAAACGCTGAAGCTTCAACCGCTGAGATTCATTGTTCAGTGAACCGAGTCACTGCAGCTCAAGTTGAAATGTCTACACTTCGGGCAAACTTGCCAGGCTCCTATTAATATGGGAGTAACGCGGACCAACAACTACGCAGTTTCTTGTCTCCAGAGTCATGAGTACTCCCTCATGAACCTTTCCCAGTCTAGGTAGCGTCATCGATCCAAACCTCGATGTGCAGACCGTCGTCAATGTCTGGTTCGCTAAGTTCGCCAAAGCAATCGGCCTCAAGGATGTGCCAGCCATTGTCGATCTGTTCCTTGATGGTTGCTTGTGGCGCGATATGCTTGCGCTCACTTGGGACTTCTGTACATTCGAGGGTAAGAACGCGCTTTACAAGTTCCTCAAAGACCAACTCAGCGTCTTCAGTCCTCTCTCTCTTCAGTACGACAGCATAGAACTCCAACGGCCCTACGAGGATATTACTTGGATACAGGCCTTTTTTAACTTCGATACCAATGTGGGCCATGCATCCGGCGTACTCAGGCTTGTCCCTCTTCCAGATGACTGCGCGTAAGACCCACGTGGTTTATACCAACCTCAGGGATCTAAAGGGTTTCCTGGAGCGGACAGAATCTTTGAGGAACTTTGAACCAAACCATGGTAAATGGGCTGCCAAGCAGTGAGAAAGAAAGGGAATTTCTTGACGAAGAACCCACGATTGTGATCGTGGTCGGCGGGGGAAAGAGTGGTTTGGATGTTGTCGCGCGACTCAAGATGCTGGGAATTAATGCGCTCGTCGTCGAGCGAAACCAAAGAGTGGGAAACAACTGGAGGGAACGTTATGCAGCACTCTGCTTGCATGACCCAGTTTGTGAGTCTGACATCCCGGGTATCTTCTACGCCTGTATCTTATCGTACTATAGGGTACGACCACATTCCCTATTTGCCGTGAGTGCATACCTTGACCAAAGCGACCCCTCGTTATGTGATCGACTGATTTCAGGTTCCCGCCTTCCTGGCCTGTCTACACCCCGGCACTGAAACTGGTCGACTGGCTTGAGTCTTATGCTCACTCCCTTGAGTTGAACGTATGGACTTCAGCAACCGTCGCCTCGATCCAAAGGGAAACCGGAGACAGTGGGAAGCGTTGGGTTGTTCAAGTCAGGAAGATGGTAATCAAAAGAATGAAAATACTTATGTAGGCTATCGGCGGCTTGCCTCATAGACCGGTCTGGTCACCAGACTACCCGGTCCCCTGGGTGCACGAGTGCTGTCAGAGTCGATCCAACCAAATTCTAAGGAACGACGAGAAGGATCGTTGACAGAACGGATCCATCTGCCCTCTGACTACACTCGTCATATGGGCTGAGTATGCACTGGTTCTCGGGCAATTCTATGTTATAATAAACTGACTTTTATCCCGATTCCCGTAGTGGATGGCCGCGGTGTTGCCACGGACGTGGCCTTTCTTTCCTTTTCCAAAATCATACTACGAGTCCCGGGGCCGTCGAGTTCTTATCCGCACTCGGCGTATCTACGTTCGCTCCAGCATTTTCAATTCAACGGAAGTCGCCCGATTGTTCCGCAAGCCTTGGCCTCTTTTGTGCTAATCATCCCCACTTTACGTCGAGATAGGAGCTGATAATCGCGGATTTTTTTTTTCAAACAAATCTGGCAGTGACCGAGTCGATAAATTTCACATGGAGTCATTTCAGGGGCGATCCGTACCGCAAGCGGTACAATTAGCCACTTTCCTTTTCACGGCGGACATATTCAATGTTGCGCTGCCCTTCGTTCCAAAGGCATTAAAGTAGTGGGATTCTCCTCAGCAGAATTCTGAGGCAGAGATCTTTACCATGGCATCTATTCCACCTCCCACAGTGCTTGAGAAGTCATTATACGTCGGGATCACATTGCAAAATATTATGTATGGTGAGTATCGGGGATCCGGTTACGTTCGTGTTGTGTGGTCTCACCGACCATATTCCAGGTGTCGAGGTCGTCTTTTATTTCAGGACCATGCAAATCCTCCTGGCTCGCATAAGAAAGCCACATCGACTCGACGCTTTTTTCGCAGCCTTCAGCACCGTGATGTTCCTCTTGATCACGGGTTGGATAATTGCAGATGCCGTGATCGGTGCAAAATTGTGGATACTGGACCGAAACTTTCCAGGTGGACCGACAGCACACTTGTTGTCACCGGTTCTCGTTTCATACAATCATTTTGAGGTCGCAGTGACCATCGTTCTGCGGCAGATGACAGATGGCCTCATGGTAAGTCCTAGTGGGTTCGCATAGCGAACGGATGTGAATCTTACTGGCTCTGTTCCAGGTATGGCGTTGTCGAATCTTATGGGACAGCCTTCGCATTGTCATTGTACCATACTTCCTGTGGTTAGCAACTTTACGTGGGTATCATTCGCTTATCGTAACAATCATTTCAACCCCTACTCCGAACCAGTTTTTGGGATCCTGGCTGCCTCCATGCAGAAGGCCAATCCCATGATTGGCATTTCTGTCATATTTTTGCTAGTGAATTGCACAATCTCGGTCTTCCTGAGTACAGCCTTGACGTGCATGATCTGTTTTCGCCTATGGCGTCATGCGCGGGAGGTAAAGAAATGCGTTGGAGCAGAATTCGCAACTCCTTATATCACCACAGTCATGATCCTTGTCGAGTCCGTATTGCCCTATACGCTCACTGGCATCGTGTTTTTGGTGATGACTGGGTTATGGGGTGAGCCGGGGATGGCGTTCTCGCGCATGTACGCCCTGATGATGGTGCGTTTCTGGTGCCCTGTTTTGTGGGTGTACAAACGGTACTGACCGGGGGGTAGTGTATATCACCGCAGATGTTGATCTTGCGTGTGGCAGAGGGAACTGCATTGCAGAAAGACTCGATGAAGCCGCGAACATCGGTGGTGGTATTTGGAACCTTCCCTGGGACGTCGGATTCGAGCGGTTCTTATGGGAGCGGAACAGTACAAAAGCATGCGGAGCCATTGACATCCGTCGTAGGGCGGGCCGAGGAAGGACTCGGAAAAAGTGAGTCACAGTACCAATGATTAGGCACAACCGTTGCGGAAATTGGCCTACAGCAAACAGTGATTCTGCCCGTTTTGAAGCTATCGCGCATTGATCCATTTCCGGCACCGACAAAGTCTCTCCACCTAATCATGTCCAACAAGTGCAGTAAATACAATTATTACATCTTACTTCCCTAGCTCTTGTACCGTATGTAGTCTTGATGATCGTTGGTGCTTGTCACGCTGGGCAGATTGGTCATGCGGAACGCCAGCCGAGAAGCCCACCCAACGGGCCAACATAGAGCGCAGCCTCACTCCGGTGAGGACGACGACGATTTCCAGCTCGCGATGACAACTGGAAACATCCACCCGCACGCACCAGCGGTCCAGTAGCCCACCAACCACACACGTGCTCACTCCCTCCGAGTCACCCAGCCTCACCTGGCCTGCCATCGCTCGAGTGACCGTGCCGCCCAACTTGGTACCCTTACCTACCCTTGCCTGCCTTCGCCCACCTCCCCACCCCTCATTCCACCTCACTTACCCTCACACACCGCATTCCCCGCCTTCTCGCACGAGTGCACGAGCGCGAGCATGTACGCGGACCGTTGCGTCTGGACTCTGCGTGCACACGCATACTTACCCTCTTGCTCTCCAGCCCCTCCCTCAGGCTCGCCCACCTTCACTAGCACCCACCCCGCCGTCACACAAGTACGCGTGCTTCGAGCACACCCTCACATATGCCGACAGCAACGCAGTCGATTGATGGCCGCGTTGCTCTCCCTCGAGCAGCACTCTTGGCTCGTCAGAGATACCCACACGGGCCCCACCCATTCCTTTTGACCTTTTTATTTTTATGGTAGTTCAGTATGTACTATGTACAGCAGACAATGGAATTAGATGCGAATCGCGTCCTCAAAATCGCGATACACCCTCTTTTCGACCTCGGCGAAATCTGGCCCCTTGAGGCACAGCCACCGCGCTTGGTCGACCAATCGAGCGTATGCCCATGACCTTGCAAGTTAACAGCCGGACGATGGCAACGCTCACCAGACGTGCCCCTCGTGCCCTGCTGCAGACCAGCCCAACACAGCTGAGGAATTATGCATCCCCGTCTGGATTCAAGCGCAAGACCGGCATCCGTGACGGCGACGGCGCACCAGACGCTCTCGGCGAACAGCCAACGGGCAGGCGGAGGAGGGACACGGTACGTCCGACGTCTCGCCGCTCTATCATCTCGCTCACAATCGTTTTGTAGGCTTTTCTTCCGATGCCAACTTCCCAGCTCACTCACCCGCTTTTTCAACCAGACCATCTCAGCCGGCTCACACTCCAGTCTTTCCATCCAGTAAGAAATTCACTTGTTTGCTCGCATCTTACCTCCTCACTTTCACTTTGTCGTTCTGCGTTCTTGCCGCTCCGTCTACTCCATGCGCTAGGAAACAATCACACCTGCAGTCGTCTCGCAAGCACTCAAGTTCCCTCACAATGAAAAGGACCCCTTCCGGATATTCGGTCTTCCCCGCAATCTATTAGTCGAGGTGAGTTAGCTTGTTGACGCGTCCGTTGCAGGCACCCATCCAATGGACTCCCCTTCAGTTCCGAATTCTTTCCGCCCCATGCTCTGTTGTGCGCGACGTCACCATAGATGTCGTAAATAGACTCGACATCGCCAACCAGGCATCGAGTGTCAACCATCGACTTGTTTTCAGTGAGTCAAAAGGTCCTTACCATACATCATCTTGACATACCGTCAGCCGGTGCAACGGGATGCGGGAAGAGCGTCTTGTTACTTCAGGCATTGCAGTACTGCCATACACGCGAGTGGATCGTTTTCTATTTCCCCCGATGTGCGCCTTCTCCATTGATCAAGATTATTCCCTTCTGTTCACCCTTTTACAGCTATAAATCTCGTGAATTCGACAATGACATACGCTTACGACCCCCGTACACGCTTGTATCAACAGGCCACTATCGCGTACCAAACTCTACAACGCTTTCTGACCGTGAACAGCTACCGACTAGACCAGCTGAAAACGACGGTGGGCGTTGAGCTTGAACGCAGGGGCACGATCCCAGCAGGGACCGTCGTTTCCGACCTCGTGAGAGCAGGTATCAAGGAACGGGCATTGGCGCCAACCGTTTTGACGGCGTTGATGGAGGAACTACAGAAACAAACCGAGTAAGCCCCCGCTTGCATGAATATCATCTGGTCCGACTGATACTCATATCCCTGCCAGATTTCCTGTCCTGTTGGCTATTGATGATTTCCAGGCGATTTATTGCAAGACCAAGTACCGAGACCCTCACTTCTCTACCATCAAGCCTTACCATCTCTCCATGCCACGTCTCCTTCTCGAATTCGCAAGTGGACAGCGACAATTCGTACGTCTTTCGCCCTCTTTATTCCGCTAGTCTGAACGTCGTTGGTCTTGTAGGCTCGTGGTGCAGTTATCGGAGCTCTCTCGACGACGAACGTCGAGTTCCGACCTCCCTTAGAGCTTACCGAGGCGCTCGGCATTCCCCCTGTCCTGTATGATGGACCCCACGTAAAGCGCTCTTCCATGCTGCAGACCTACGCCAAGGGCCTGGAACGCGTGGCAGTCCCGGATGCCTTGACCGTCCAAGAAGCGATGGAAGTCTTTGATCTTTGGAGTAAAGACAATGCGATTCCTTCTGGTACGTCCCCGTGTAGGTGAAAGAGGCTCATGATACTGACGTGCACGTACACAGCACCGACCGATGAGCTGTTCTTGTCAAAATATAGTGAGTCGTACGGAAATGCAAGGGAATTCGTGTGGAAAGGACTCTTGGCATCGCTGTCGACGTAAATGCGGCTACGCGTTGGATGCTTTCGACAGTCATAGACTAGTGTAGTGGAGAAGGATGTATCTCCTTTTTCTCTAGACCTGCAAAGACGTCGACTGACTACTCAAATACCTACTGTCGACGGGTCCCTGGAAGGTGTCCGGAAATGGAAGTTCGACTCGGAACGGAACGACGCACGAAACTCTTCTTGCCACTACCTACCACTAAAGCCCTAATGAATTACTGACAGTACTCACACTCCAGACTCAAACCTCTGACCTCTGAGTCGAAATATACCAACATGATCCTCCAGAGCCCTACTAGTAGCACAACCCCGAGCCGGGTCTCCGCCGTCTCCCCAGTTCAATGGTTGCGTGCGTTCGCCTACACCCCCGATTCTGCTCGTGTTCGAAACGGCAGCCAATGCCCCGAATCTACAATAAAGTCTCTAAGAGACGAAGATTCAGACACGCTGCCTACACGATTTGATTCCCGCGGGGTCGTCGGTGGTGCTCCAAAACCGGGTCATGGCGCGGTGCGAGACGGCTCGGAGGTATCCATTTCTGATCCTTGTTTCATGGTGCCGAAGAAGCGTAAGCGGAAGAGCGGGAGTAGGGAAGCCCTGTCGTCGGCCAACACCTCAGATGGTCTCTCTGCGATACACGGGTCGTTTTCCCAGCTGCACACGGGCAAGACACGATCGCGCACACGGCGCGCATCTCCGAGCAGGGGAAGTGGACATGGAGAGCTCCACGCCCCTGCGCCCCCGCGTGCCGGGTCTCGCCGTGTAGTCCTGGATGCAGTCGAAATCGTCAGCAAGAAGAGGTCACGGCCCCGCACGGCAGATCAGACGACAGTTCGCGGGGGGTGTCCCTCCAGAAGGTCCTCACACTACCCTTCTCCACCCGTCAGCCGCGCAGCCAGAGACGTCGCGGTGCACGACAGTCATTCTAGCGCTCACGCCCCGCATCCGAACACCGTAGCGGGCAAAGAACGCGCCGATCCGGAACCGATGTTGCCATTTAAGACGTCCAAGTATTTCGCACGTCCGTCTCCCCCTCTGACGCGTTCTGTACCGGAGAGGCTCCCGGTTCTGACCCCTCCTAGTTCCCCGATGCTTACGATTCCGGTGTACCTTGAATCTTCAGATTTCGAGTACCTTCCTCTGGATGATTCATTTATCGGACCAATGGAAAGTACTGTGAACCAGTCAAGACGTGTCCCGACATGGTACGACAGCCCCGGGCTATTTGACGACCTCATGATCATGTTGAGACGACTGAAGCCGATACTTATACAGGGTGGGTGGTTTCGTCTACACTACTACTTGAGCCATGGACGAACGAATTCCTTCGCCAAACAGAGAGTGTACGAGACGACCCGTGGAAGGTGCTCATCGCTGTCCGACTGCTCAACGTGACGACCGGGAAAGCAGCCATCCCTGTCTTTTGCAAGATCATATCTCGCTGGCCGACGCCCCAGGACCTCGTGCACGGTGGGTCATGACATTGCGTTTGCCTAAATCCACGAGGCTGATGTCAAGATTTCAGCCCCGCAAAACGAGCTCGTCGAATTGCTGAGACCGCTCGGACTGTACAACAAACGAGCGCGTTGGCTCAAAGACGTGTCCGAGCGCTTCCTTGAAGATCGACCGACTCCAAGTTGTCCGGGAGCATCCTTGGTTTCTCCCCTGTCCGACGAACGTATCGTGCTCGCTGAGCCTCACTTGTACTACCCCGGGGTAGGCCCGTACGCGCTTGATTCGTTCCGCATATTTTGTGTGGGTGACAAGGATGAGTGGAAGCGCGTGATGCCACAAGACAAGGAACTAGTACGATACCTGGTATGCCTTCTTCCGATTTGGCTCGTGCTGACTGATGTATATGAACGCGCGACGACAGCGTTGGCGATGGGCCGTCGAAGAAAGGAAAGTATGGTACCCCGGGGGGACGGGGGTGATCGGGGACGTGGATGTGCCGTACTTGATCACGTTGGTGGACGAACTTGGGGCACATTACGATGGTGTTATCGGTGGGGAGGGGTATATGTATCATTTTTGCAATGATCTGTGTGACGCGTTGGGTGGTAATGCGACGGGGTGAAAATATCGTAGCCATGGGTGGCTACACTGGTAAGGGTCTCATAAAGAAGGGTGATACGACACTAAATTCTAGTTTCTAGGACGTTCACGTACCGACCAATGGCTGTTTCTACGTTCCATTGCGGGACAGCATATGTCGCACCCCGTCATGTCTCATAAATGAATGACACTCGCCCAACCAATTCTGACGGTTTGGTGGACCAGACACGATGAGAGCGCGAAGTACCTTGTCGGAAGTTTGGCCGTGGGCAAAGTCCATCACCGCCTCAGCGACAAGACAGCGAGTCATGGATGTCCGGACACCGCCACTCTAATCAGCGCAGAAACGACCCTTTAAATGCCTCCTTGTTCGCTCCCCCTCCTGCTTCCTTCAACCCCCCATCGCTATGCCGAAACAGACGATTAACAACATCCCAGGTGCCAACACCTTTCCGAGTCTCTGTCTGTCTCCACACCGCTCGTGTTCGTCCATCTGACCCAGCTCCACCACAGCCCAGGTAGTCATCTCAAACGGAACCGTATACCTCTCTGGAAGCATTGGGTGTGACGGAGAGCACGTCATCGTCGGCGGCGTACAACAACAGACCGTATGTGCACCTCCCTCGTGCTAGTGATCCTCCCGATCCCACTCCGTCTCTAGAAGACCGCGCTGGAGAACATGAAGGCGCTCCTCGAGGGGGCTGGTTCGGGTCTTGAGCACGTCGTCAAGGTGACCGCCTACCTGGCAAACATAGCCCGCGACTTTGATGTCTTCAACGAAATTTATGCCGAGGTATGGTCGTGTTTTGATCTGATGTGTGGATAATGAATTGATGATTGGTGTCGTGTGCGCAAAGTTTTTTAGAGGCATAGAGTTGCCTGCGAGGACCTGCATCGGCGTGGACGCGCTGCCCAAGGGCGCGTTTGTCGAGGTCGAGTGCATAGCAGAGCTTGCGTAGGGCGGTGATGCATCGCGAACGGTATCATCTGAGTCATCCTGTTATTCGGATCTGGGGCTGAACTGGTCGTTTGCCATGACGAGGCGGTGGAAAACGTAAACACATACAGTAATCTGATTAACGGTGTACTACTAAGGAATCATAAAAACCAGGACCCATGACCAAATGAAAGCATCCTGGATCGTCCAGACCAGCTAGCACCAGTTTAAAAGGCGACCCCGCACCAGGAATGAATGCATCACCACCGCGTCTCAAACGCAATGCCGCGCTACCGGCGAGGAGGGGGGGGGGATGGCGATCAGGGAAATGAGCCAGAGGACAAACGCGTTCCATGACCGGGGCTATACGACCGATTCGATGCAGTGGATGGGCGGGCCGTGGCGCTCCGCCACGCGGGCTGCTTTGCCCGCAGGCCATGCAGGACCTCCCACAGCAACCGACGAATCTCGGGTAGGTACCGATCCAACGCGTCGGGCGAGGGGTTATCTCCCAGACATTCTTCTAGCACCGACCGCAGCTGCGTCGGTATCGCGTGCAGATCGCTGATGCATCACGCCGTGCGTCAGCGGTGGATAGCAGGGAGGGGGGGGGGGGTTGGGTTCCACGGTGGGGCGTACCTCGTTGGGATGTCGTACCCCTCGAACGCATGCACGACGGCGTTGAACTCGACGCCGAATTGGACGTAGCGGTCGCTGACGTCCTCGGGCGTTGCTTGTGCGAGGCTCCAGCGGTGGAGGGCTGCTTCAAGGGCTTTCATGTCTCGGATGAGGTTGTGTACGATCGTCGGTACGTCGGAGGGGGTGCGTGTGTGGATAGGGGAGCTCACGGGGGGAGAGGGCGAGTGTGAACCCGGACCAGCAGGGGCCATCGCGATGGGAGAATGGGGCATGGCGATGGACATGCAGCAAGGATAATATATATATTGAGCCGGGCGAGGAGGAGATGGTGTAATATCGCCATCGTTGATCGGAACGCGATCGCAACCATCGAACAGCCGGTCGGGGGCACTGTTTTGCACAGCAGACAGCCTATGTGCAGATCACTACATACGACGAGTACAGATACTATCAGAATCACGACACGGGCGAAAACCGCGTGAACACGGGCGCATCCTCGGACAGCTTTGATCCTCTGCGCCGCGGATCTGCTACATGGAGCCCACTGAGCGCGCTGTTGACCTCGGCCCTGAACGCGAGCTGCGAGAAGACGGGGTCAGCGGGGACCGCCAGAAGGAGAGAGTGGGACCTACGCTCGCTTTGTAGGCCGTGAGCAGAGGTTGCACCGCCCGGTACGGCCATTTGAACTCGTCCATCATCTTTTCCTGGTCCGTGGCCGAGCTGTTCAGGAACCGTGCCACGCGGAGCTGGACGTCCCGGTCTGTGATGTGGTGGTACTGCAGCATCGACTGCGGGAACCACTGATCGCGCTTCTGCCGTGCTGTCTTGTCCTGCGCCTTGAGCGCGTTCCGTCTCGCGATGAGGTGGGTGAGGGTCTTGAGGTGGGTGTATCGGAGGGTGGACAGGGCGTCGTCCATGTCGCGCTTGAGCCGGTCCATCCTGAGCACCGCGTTATCGAGGGTCTGGTGAGGGTCAGCCAAGCACGACTGAGGAGCACCGCGGGGTGGCACGGCGCACCTGGAGCGCATCCCTGAACGCCACCTGGTCGGGGTATGCCTCGTCGATGTCCATGTAGGCGGAGACGTCGTGGCAGATGCGGTGGTCGATGAGCTCCTGGTGGTATTCCGAGAGCTGGAACCTGAACAGGTTCTCGAGGTCCTTTGCGTGCTGTTGTTTGAGCTCGTTGATTTTGTCGGTGAGGCTGTCGACTGTCTCGACGGGGGGTGTCTTGGCCTCGCCGAGCCTGCGCAGTGTGTCGGGTCTGGATCGGGGTTGGAGGGTGGGCAGCGCTGGGGATGCGGGGGGACGTACGATGGGACATGGGTGCCTTTGTTGGCGAGGATGTACTGGGCGAGACGGACGTTTCTGAGCGTGATGTCGTCTGGACGGTCCTTGTCGACGGGTGGACCGCCCCCCTCGCGAAAGCCGTTTTTTTTCGCGTGCGCTGGGTCGGGTTTGCGGGAGATCATTGAGGATGACTCCCACCCCGATGTCCAGCGGAGCCAGCATCGCGCGCACGCCGTCCCGCGAGTCCCTCACCGTACACCCCCTCCTCAACGTCCCGTCCGACAGCGCCAGGTATGTCCCGTACACGCCGCGACAGCGCTCGACGGCGACGGCGCCTCGCGTGAACCTCAAAGCCGCCGCACAGAGTATCGGCCTCGAACCCACCTCCATCGGGTGGGCCATTCTCGACAAGATCTCGTACGAGGGCGACACCTCTGACGAGTGGTCCGAAATATGGAACGCCCTCACCAAAGCAAGGGTGCGTCTCGTGCCATCCAGAGCCACCCGGCGTCCCCCCTCACCGTTCGTAGGCGACGCTGCTCCTCCCCGCAGAGCCGAGTTCAGGCCACGACTCGATCACGCCAGAGTTCGTCCAGGACCACCTCGTTGTCTCGTCCAGGGAAAACACTGCCGTCGTCACCCTTTCGGGGCTGCGTGGACAGCTGGCCAAGTACGTCGTCGTCCCATCACGGACAGCCCGCTCATCTCTCCTGCAGCGGTTCTCTCACATTCCGGTCCACTTTGCACCGCTCCGCCAAGTCGTTCCAGGGCCTCTTTTCCCCGTCTGCCTCTCGCGCAGCCTCGCTCGATGCATTGCCACCTCTCCCTGCTTATCCCCCAGAGTCGTCGTATCCCTCCGTCTCTGTCTCTGCGCTTGGCGCCACACTTCCGCTGCCCTCGCGCGCGACGAAGCCGCCTCTTCCCCCTCGGCCAGGTGTCCGCGGTGCACCGTCGTCGGGCCGCCTCCCCATGCCGTTCGCATCCCTCTGGGGCCAAAGACCCTCCACGCCACCCCCTCCCACGACAACCACCGTGCCCACAACCACCGACGTCGACACCACCATCGACATCTCCGCCCTCATCATCGACACCGTCCTCTCCAGGACAGACATCGCCACCGCCATCAACAGCGCGCTCAAAGCCGAGATCGCCGTCGCCCTCAACGACCATCCCCCCTGGATCGTCGAACGCGTCCATACCTTTGTGATCCCGTTCTTACCGTTCGTCAGAGTCCCCGCGGGCAAGAAAAAGCTGCAGGATATCGGCGGGAACCCGAATCGCGTCGTGTATGCAGTCAATCCCGCGCCTGACAAGCCCGAAGAACTGGCGGACAAGTTTCAGGCGTTTTATAGGGCAGTGGAAGGCGAACTGAGGAATGCGCATGTGCGGGTGGAGGAGGGAGGGAGACTGGATTCGAGTGCTGTGCAGGATGCTCGGCCTGTCGGGGAAATGGAGGAAGCCGATGAAGCGCGCATACGCGACGTCCTCGAAACGATCGAGGCTACCTTGAGTACGCTCCTCTATGACAGGCAAGTGTAGATGAGTCCAGGATACTGTTCTGCTCACATAGGACACTGCGCAGGTTGTTCCTCCCGTCGACCTCGGACGATGCATCTCACAATGAAGCCCTTTCGAGCCGAATCGCTGCGCTAAACATGCTGGATCTCGGCCTGGAGCATCTCGATGTCGATATTGGAGACGCGAACCATGCAGAAGTGGATGCGGCCGTCCGTACGTGTGGACAAAGTAGGTCGGGTTCTGTTTCTCGAGTTCCTCACCTGCTCATCTTGTTTCGTAGCCTTGGCTCAGTTGGATCTCTCCGCTCGCTCCCCCCGCGAAAAGGCGACTGTTTTGGTCTCTGCTCACAAACTTGTCGTTGGTCAGCGTGCTCTTCATCGTGTGCCCAAGTCAGTGCTGATATGGTGTAGAGGGCCTCTCGAGAATCCCGCCTGTCCGTTTGAAAAGTCGAGAGGACGACATCAAGGATTCAACGAAGATTCCTTCTGGCCCTACCGTGGCTACCGAACAAGTAAGCACGCCCGGCTCTCCACCGGCATCAACAGAGACACAGAGCCCATCGGTACCTGCGATGCGCCTATCCACCTCGCCCGATCAACTCTCTGTCATCAAGCGATCCCTTTCTCCTGAAACGGCTCCTCCATCGATATCTTCGCCCGTCTCCGGAGACGTCCTCTTCCCGATACTCATCTTTTCCGTCGTGAAAGCGAACCCACCCAGACTCTTATCGCATCTCCTGTTCATCCAACGTTTCCGCAACCAATCCTTTGGCGGCGAAGAGAGTTATTGTCTCATCAATCTCATGGCCGTCGCCGAATTTCTTGAGAACGTCGATCTTGGTGCGCTCGGACTTGGAGAGAGCGAAAAGGTCATCAGGTGCGCCAGTTTCCTACTCCCGCGACAACGCCGACGGTGTTTACCTCACGCACGCACTTTAGCACGGCAGACTTGACACCCATCCCCATCACGCGGCCCAACCTGCCAGAGTCGCCGGTCGCGACAGCCCCGCTGGGCGAAGAGCACCTGGCGAGTTTACGCGGGCGCGTCGAGCAGGGGGTCGACGCCATCGCCGGATCCGCCAACAAGGTCATCTTGGGCGTCGTCGACTCGTCGTTTGGCGTCCTCCGCGCGTTTTTGCCCGGTCAGGGCCATATGGCAGGCCATGGGGGCGTTGGTGGGACTCGGCCTGCCCCCTGGCCGGCGGCATCCGCACCATCTGGACCGGGGTCTGGGTCTGGGGCGGCAGGCATGGGCGCGGGGATGTGGACAGGGTCGGGATCGCCGGCCACGGTCGGCGGTGAGACAGGCGCAGCGCCCTGGGGCGTCCGACCCGGCCTCGGGCTTCTCCGCCGCGAAACGGGGTTCTCGATCGCGGGTTTGACGGGGGCGTTGCCTGGGGTACCTAGCAAGCCCAAGAGCCAGTACCCCGAGGAAGAGGGGCAACGGGAGCTCGTCGAGGTGTCCTTGCGTCCGCCGTCGGTGCGGTCGCACAAGAGTGGGCACGAGTCGGGGTCGGAGGAGACGGAGGAAGAGGAAGAGGAAGCAAGTGAGGGGGAGAGCGACGGGGAGGAGGAGGAAGGGGAGGAAGGGGAAGACAAGGAAGAAGAAGAAGAAGTCCACGATACGAGGAGCATCAAGAGCTTCGAGAGCATGTTGAGCGGCGGGCGGACAAGGCGCAAGAATGCGAACGCGAGCGCTGCACCTCCCTCGTCCACGTCCCCGTCTGGGTCGTCGAGGCGGCGGAAACAGTTGTCGAACTTGACGGGTCGGTTCACGCACGGGATGGCAGAGATGTCGAGGCGGGTGCAGGGCGGGGACGTGCAGAGGGCATCGATCTCGGCTGGTCGGTTTCCACCTCCGAATCGTCGGTTCGTGGAGTGCACAGAGCAGGATATCCGGGTGTCGGAGGTGGGCGAGCTCTTGCGTGAGTATCAAAGATTGGTCGAGGCGGTGCGTAGCGCTGGTGGGTTCCAGGAGTGAACCAAGAGAGGAAGGAGTGGTCCTCAAGTTGCGATGCTGGCAAATACCCCCCCTTGTAAATTATGATTATGGAGGGGTGAAATGATAGTCCACGATGTATGTAGCTCAGCCTGCTCTTTCCTAGAAGTTTACAGTGAACAAATGCTGAGGCAAGTGACCGCAACTTAGGGTGGAACCTCGATAAACTTTGTATCAAAACCAAAAAAATTGACATCTTTGTAGTATTGCCAACATGGATTCTCCCCATTCCTGACCCGAGTCTTGTTTAGGTCGCTATAAGTCTCCATGAACTCTGCATGGCTAAAAACGTTACTCCTCCTTTCTTTTACGGGCAGTCCACTCGCGGACTTGACACCGTCAACACTGTGGGAAGTAAACCCACTTTTGATTGGTGACACCTTCACTGATCGCCGAAAATATAGTGAAATGATCACTATTTCGATGTCCACTTTCTGTTCAGTGATATAAGATTGTTACTATTATTCATTGTTGGCTCGTGCTGACACTGGTTTTTGGTGTCACCCGGGTTCATACATCGATGTACTGAGTTGACCTCGAGCCTATGCCCTCTAGCTACCCATGTATTCATTTTATGTAAACATGAATCAACCATCGTTGTCGCTATCAACTGTCCTTTCATCGTCTGCAAACTGAGCTGATACTGTCCCCAGCATTCGGTCAATGATCCCCCACCTGTTTTGTGTCTTCACAAGCCCAACTACTGCCTCAAGATTTTGCACATCTGTCATGACACTTGCTAGGCGTGATGTCATATACACATTTTCTTCAGTCGCCGACTTGCCTCTGGTATTCCATGGAACCACCAGCATGAGAATAAGTGTTGTGCCGCCAAGAGTCCCCCAATACACATCTGGTGGCAGAGAGAGAACAAAAATCTTCTTTAGGTCACCATAACTGACAAATTCGACTTCAGTCCCAGAGCGCGTTTTGAACATGAGTCGGTACTGTTGACAATGAAATTAGCCTCTGAGACACCACCAAGAGACCCCCCAACACACTTTGACATAACAGTTTCTCCGTACTGTAGTTCCAGACTTTCGGCAAACTTGCGTTGTTCAGAAACAGTCCCCACTGTTTCAGATGCGCACCTTTCCAGCATGATAAGTTGGGGTGGGTAGATGATGCATGGTCTCCGAGAGCCGTCCACCAATCACTTGAGTGATGTAGACAGCAATCTTCCGCCGCAGTTCCAGATCTATGACATGGATTACCTTGTACAGAGGGCGTAAAACATATTCCTCATCTGTAGAATTTGTTAGTAGACCGAGGAGATCAATGTGAGTGGATTCCCTACACCCATCAACAAGTTGTTCATATCCAACTGGACCATCATCTTCAGGCTTGTTGGACGATGCTAGCTCATCTCGAAGCTTGTAGCACACCATCAATTGCTTTCGGTATATTGAATGCAAAAGATTCTTGCTCATGTTGCTCCAGGGGCGACTATGAGAATGTAGATTGCACTGAAGTAGCCCACAATACCGTTCCATGAAGAAAGTCCATGTGGTCCAAACTGGTCCACAGTCCTGAATACCCTGCATGACATGAAGGAGACCATGGATGGTCAACGTGCACATCGACAAGCGTTCTGCTTGGTATTGGTAGTAGTATCTAAAGATTGGACATCATTTGGACAATGACCTTCATTCAAACAAAATTTACTTACTTCTCGTAGTTGTTCACCCATTGCATGAGCCGCGCCTCGATATTGTCAACTTCATCTTTCATAATCTCAAACCAGAGGGTCATCTTCATGATGCTCCCAAGCTTGCACATGTGATCGTAATATTTTTTCTTTATGAACTGATTTTCCAGGAGGATGGGAGCAAGGTGAATGAACCAGAAGCACCACGATTCCACAGTAAACAGCGACCAGTCAGAAGCAATGTTGCTGAGGACATGTACAAATGATGCGGGAATGTCCTGGACCACTGCTGCTGTTTCATGACCGATTTCTTGCCAGATATGTGGTTGAATATGATACGGTTCATCTCCTGAATCCAAACCCTTGAACTGGCCAGTCCAAAGGTTGATGAGATTTGGTATGATGTTCTCCAGGAGCAAGTGGAACCACTCCCATGGCAAGCAACAGACGTAGTTGAGCGACAGTACTCGGGAGGTACTAGGAAGGCCCTTGATGCCAGTCTGCTTTGCGATTCGCTCTTTCTCGGCTTTTGTCGGTGCTTCAGAAATTTGCGTCGCAATGGCTATGAAATCTTGGTGTCTACAAAGTGGTAGATTGTGTGAATCCCATTTGACATGTTCATCACCATTGGCAAGATCTCTTGGCAGATGGATTGGGACATAGTACATGCACCCATCACCACAAACTCCCTTGATTTTGCATGAACGGCAAGGATATATTCCATTGTGTCCTTTGATCTTTAGGAACTTCTCGATGGTGATGATATCTCCGAGTTTGAACAAGTTGTAAGCATGGAGGTCGAAGACAGACTTGGTTGTCACATCGAAGGTAGGTACACCACATGCGAGTTCTGCCAGCTCATCATCGAGTGAACATAAGAATGACCCAATATCCTTTGGCTGATGGGGACCAGGAATGACGCCAATGCACAACAGATTGTCAAGACGAGTTCAGCATTTAGGGGGCAGGTTATAGTTTTGTAGGACGATGGGTGTTGTGCATGGACCTTTGTGATGCTGGCCATTGAGTAGGTAACTATCAGTGCTTAATGAGAGCGCAACGTCATGTGGATCAGAGAAGTATCTGTGGGAGAGCTTTTCCCCATCCAAGACAACGTGGTGCTGAAGGAGATGTTGATAATGAGCTGAATCAAAAACATCACATATTTTGGATTCATGGGGCTGAAAGTCCTGACGATATGACATTTTAGCGATCATTTGATTGCTCTGGAAAAGACCTTGGAGGCAGGGGATCAGAGGAAAGTAGGTGAACTGGGAATGAGGTTGGCTGTTTGCTTGAAAGCATCATTCATTACAGATGGGACAAGAAGAATGGTGAATGTATTTTCATATGTATGTGATACAGGAATTGGAGCAGCAGTCATATATAATGGGTTTGATCCCAGTTAGGATACCCATGCGGCGAAAGATGATGGAAGATGATGAAATTTTGGTCTTGTGGTGGAATGTGAACCACACGTTATTGAATGTGCACCGAGTCATGTTACTTGTCATGATGAGATTGAATGCGTGGATATTGTCGCGGTCATTGTCAGTGAGGATATGGTCACCTATATTCAAATTTTAGTCAGTGTTGACTTCGGGCATGCCATGATGACTTACGAGTTGAGAAAAGTTCTCCCTGATGCTCAACATTCATGAAATCTTCATCCACAATGTCTTCATCGTCAAAAAGGCTAGATAATGACTCAGATTGGGCCTCCTCATCCTTCAAACTGGAGTCCATGTGGTCTGAGCCTGAGTCACTACCATTTGATCCTGATGGACTGGCTTCTGAGTTGACTGCAGAGTAGTAGGAGCTGTCTGTTGTATTGCCATTGTATTTTCCTACAATGACTGGGTTTGACTGCCTGCACGTAGTGTCATTACGAAGACAGACTTCATCAGAGACTACAATTGAGTCAGATTGCAATGGATCACCCACAAACTCAAATGACTTACTAGTGTGATGATTTTCTATCTCGGATGCCTCATCTGAGGTCCAGATGTTCGAAGCGATGCTGTGATTTTCTGACTCTGAGTTGGATGGGGCAATTTGGTCAAGTAGACCGAGCTCAGCAGCATGCACATAATGCCTATGGCGTCCAGTACGGCTTAGTTGCTTGCTGCATGTTGGTTTGCACCAGCATCATTTCTTGGGATTTTTTTTCTTCTGTCAGGAGCAGCCCATGACAGTCTAGACATGCAGTCACTGGTGTCGACAAGGTAACATATTGTGATCACATGATACAATGATCACATGACTAACTGATAATCTCTTGATCAGTGATGTGAGTCATGGCCTCACCTCTTACTCCCACCTCCGTTGTCCGCAATGCCAAAGACTCGGACTCATATCGAATTACTAGAAGAGAACTTAACAAGACTCCATAATGAATTCCTGAAGAGTGAGTTATCAGTTACATAGGATCCCATCTAACATATATTCTGCAGAGAGAGAAGTCATTCGTCATAAGGAAAAACTTGCCAAGGGGAACAGGATGGGATCTACTAGTATGATCCCCAAGCCCAAGGGGCGTTCTGGGTGTGCCGGTCTGGACTCATACAATGTCATGAATGCCATGAAGTTGTCAAAAGACCAGTACAATCTCGTTGTCGTACGTAACAATTTCTCATTCAAGTTTGGTCACGGGCATGTGCTTACAGACATCCAGCATGGAATTCGAACTCTTGTCGCTAAATACCTCGACATCACTCTCCCCATCAGCAAACAATCAAACAAGCTGATGATCGAGAAGGTCATCATTATGGTAAGTTGGTGAGATTTAGTGCATATATGCACTGCTTACTTGCTCATACCATAGGCACAGACCAAGTTTCCCATTCTAAAGAATTATAAAGGCAGCTGGGCCACCCACGACATCATGGCACAGTATCTATGTAATCGATCCTCAAGAGAATGTCAAGTCACGCAGGTGGCCAAGGTACATCATCTTAATATTGACAATAACGTATTCCTACTTGGTTACAGATTTTATTTCCAGCCAAGAACTTTAAACGGAAAGCAGAAGAGATGGAGGAGGAGGAGGAAGAGGAGGAGGAGGAGGAGAACCATGACATGGAGCTCAAATCTGGGTCCTGGCTGACTAAACGTGCCCGAAAAATGGTTGTGAATGAACCAGAGCTCGAGTCAGGTGAGGATCAGGAGGTGGATTCTGAGAATGAACCAGTATTGTGAAACCACGATATAAGTGTGGCTTCTGGACTGACTACCTTGCTGACAATGTCACAAAACAGGTGTGCCATGAAGCTGATCCCAGAAAACTGTTCTGGGAGTCTGACGATGGAGATAATGTAAGTCTCTCTCGAGCTGTTACTTGATGTACTTGCAAAAAACAAGTTGAAGTCAGATAACTTAGGCACTACTACCAAGAATGCAAAAACTACTAGGCCATTGAAGTCCAGCAAAGCTACTGTGGGTTCATCTACCAAGATGAAGCGGCCCGTTGAAAAGTCCAACAGGGAGTTCAATGAGCCTGTCACTAACCGACTGGCCAAGTCAGCACCATCGAAGGCGAAATGATCTGAAAAGAAATCTGGTGAGCCTGCCCCCACCAAGCAGGCCAAGTTGATGCCATCGAAGACAAAGTTGCCCATCGAGGAGTCCGACAGCAAGTTCAACGATCCTGTCACCATCAAACAGGCCAAGTCAGCACCATCCAAGACAAAGCAGCCCATCGAGGAGTCCGACAAGCCTGTCACCACCAAGCAAGCCAAGTTGGTGCCATCGAAGATGAAGTTGCCCATCAAGGAGTCCGACAGTGAGTTCGACGATCCTGTCACCACCAAACAGGCCAAGTTAGTGCCATCCAAGACAAAGCGGCCCATTAAGGAGTCTGACAAGCCTGTCACCACCAAGCAAGTCAAGTCAGCACCATTGAAGACAAAATGATCTGAAAAGAAATCTAACAAGCCTGTCTCCACCAAGCAGGCCAAGTCGGTGCCATCGAAGACAAAGTTACCCATCGAGGAGTCCGACAGCGAGTTCGATGAGCCTATCACCATCACATCAGCAAATCCTGGTTTTTGCCATAGTGTTCATAGTACTCATAGTACTCATAGTATTTATAGTGTTTTCATAGATGATTCATAGTACTCATAGTACTCATAGTTTATAGTATTTTCATAGTGATCTCATAGTATCCATAGTATTTCCATAGTATTCATAGTATTTATAATGGTACTCATCCCAATCCATTTTTTTAAATACTCTTTAACTAGTACACTTTGCTATATCTTTTTGCCACACTTTTTACTATACCTTTTGCTACACTTTCTTTACCACACTTCATTAGCACAATCAGGGTTACTGTCCAGTGCTGTCCAGTATCATAGTACTCATAGTACCATCATAGTCTTTCATAGTGTTGGCTAAAATCATAGTATGTCACAGTTTGTTAGAGTATTACCATAGTCTGTCATAGTCTGTCACAGTCTATCATAGTGTGTCATAGTTTGTCACAGTATAATAATGATAGTAAAAAGTGAATCAAAAAGTGTAGGGTTAGGATTAGCATGAATTAAAATTAGACTTAGAATTGCAATGTCCAAAGGATGGTGAAGAAGTGTGGCCAAATGTGGTAAAAAATATGGCAGGATGTAGTGAAAAGTGTACACAAGTGTATCAGAAAGTGTAGCAGGGGTGGACAGAGATATTTAATGAAAAATGTAGCAAAGTGTGGTGTCAAAGGTCAGAGATGTAGTCATATATATCTAATGGTTCATACTATGCAAGGTCTTGTGGTTTAATGGTTAATGTGTTTGAAAATTGTCATTTTGGGAAAGTCTTGAGTTCAACTCTTGCCACTGGCATATATTTATAATTTCCATTTGATCATTTGAACCTATAGTAAAGAGTACATAAAAAGTATAATAAATATGAGTGTAGTCTTGAAATTAAAATTAGAAGTGTGTAAAAGTGTATTATAGGGGTTGGATTAGAATTAGACTTCAATGTATATTAAAAATGTAGGATTGGGATTAGGATTAGTAGTATACTACAAGTTGAGTAGGATTAGGGTTAGTAGGTGTATTAATCAAAACATTAATTTTTTAGTTCATTTTTTACTCAACTTTATTACACTATGACACACTATGACACACTATGACACATTATGAGATCACTATGACATACTATGATAGACTGTGACAGACTATGAGATCACTATGAGAGTCTATGAACACACTGTGAAACACTATAATTATAGCCAACACTATGAAAGACTATGAGAGTACTATGAGAGTACTATCTATATGGATCCTCACTATGAGCACTATGACACTGTCCAGCACTGTCCAGCACTGTACAGCCAACTCTTATTTTGCTGATGATTGAAGTGCAGCTTGCTTCAAACCATAACTCGCTTTTCTCAAGCAACAAACCTTTTTCTCCTGACCCTTTACTACAAATCCTTCAAGTTGTTCAAGGTAGATTTCCTTGTCCAGCTTGCCAAACAGAAAGGCATTTTTGACATCTAGGGCTTCGATTTCCCAATTGTGAAGTGCAGCTAGAGCAATAAGAAGTCAGAAGGTTTGAAACCTTGCTACTGGAGAGAAGGTTTCTTCATAGTCTATTCTGAAGACCTGTGTAAATCCTTTCACGATGAATTAAGCTTTCTTTCGACCGTCAGATTTCACTGCAAATACCCATCTCCCTTTGATGGGTTTATGACCCTTAGGTAGGTTCACCAATGTCCATACCTTGTGATTGTGAAGTGACTGTATCTCCCCCTTTATTGCAACTTTCCATAGTTCCTGTTCCTGTTTTGAGAGCTTTAGCACATCTTGATACTATTTAGGAATAGAACCTGATCCATTTGCCACATTAAATAGGCTTCTCATCCATTTGGAAGAATACATTTGTCCAAGATCATCATCTTCATTAGTCAGAGTGATATCCATCTCCTCCTGGATAGTATCAAGGCCTGTAGACATATCTCTCTCAATGTCAATAGGTGGTCTATTCTCATAAGCGTTATCAGAAAGAATCCTAGATATGGGAATGCAAGAGGATCATCATTGATCAGCAGGTGCTCTTGTAGAAGAATGTTCATCCCTAGTAGGGTGATGTTGATGAGGTCAAGATCTAAATTCAGGTAGGGACTCATCATTATATTGATGAGGTGGTAGCAGACTTGAGGCGTAATGCCTGATGGTTTCTCCATTTCAGGAGGTGAATCTGTAACCATATAGTGTTTGTGCTAATGTTGGTCAGCAATGGAACTCTGATGACCAGTATCAGGGGTGACATGCTTAGTAGCAGGTCGAAGAGGTGATGTATGATAGGATGGTGGATCGTTAGAAGAATCCAGGGAATTCAAGAAGAGAGGCAATATAGGATCTCATTCTGGAAGTGGTTCCCAAGGAGTAGTAGATGGAGTGGTATATCCTCGTGATTGCCCATCAGGAGGTTGACATGGTTGATTGGGTTGTTGACCTAGTCCTATACTGTAGGTATGGGTATAAAAATATCTCGAGAGGGTTCTGGATCCCTTGGTCGAGTATCATTCTTAGAGTGGTCATATGGGTTGTCTTCATCGGCTTTTTCTTTGGCATAATCCATATTGATTGCAATAGGGGTAGGTTCGTCCGTATTGTCTCTGGAACAATAAGGAAAGACTTTTTCATTGAAAATTGCATTTGTAGAGATGAATACTCGTCGTCACTCTTTGGACCAAAAGCGGTAGCCTTTAGTGTTCGGCTTGTATCCAATAAAGATCACCTCCTCAGATTTGGGAGAGAGTTTGTCTTGTCATTGTTTCAGAGGTATAAAGACATAAGTGCGAGTCCCAAAGATCCTGAAATATGAAACATCAGGTTTGTCTCCAGTGAATTGCTCACTAGGTGTTTTCCATTCATGACGACGCATAGGTTGTGAAACACCAAGGCCTACCTGAGGCTGAGATGGGTGTTTAACTAGTAAACCTGGTGGTCAGGCGCAGATGGGTCGATGGGAGAACTCCAAGAGGACAAGACTGGGGGGAAACCAGTCGCAGTCTCTTGGGGGTTTATATACTATCTAGGGTTTGTACATGTTTGGTACTATACAGTATCTATATAAAGTAGATAGCGGTGCATACGAGTCATAGGGGAGTCATGACGAGTCATAAGGGAGTGTGCGGCTGTGGCATGAGTCATAGGGAATTATGGTGAGTCAGAGATAAGCAACATGAGGCATAGATAAGCATAGCCATAGGGCATGAGGCATGGGGCTGTGCACATGAGTCATAGATAAGAGAGTGACTCATAGATAAGCGATAAGAGATAAAGGGCATGAGGCATGTCATGTGGCGTGGCTGTATATGGCTGTACACATGCCAGCCAAGAAGTGACGTGAGCGTGGGCACATGATGTCATGTGACCAAATAGTCACGTGTTCATAGTTGAACGAGTGGTAAAGAGTTCAAGTATGATAGGGGCTATTTAGCGAAATGCTTTGTAGAAAGCCCGGAAAAATAAGGATAAATATAGGATAAATAGGGACAAATACCAGCGGTCGTAACAGGTTGTCTGTTATAAATGTGTAATGCAATCTCAACAGCATCTTGCCAGAAAGATCTAGGCATACATGCATGTTGGTGAATGGCTTCAGCTTTTTCAAGCAAAGTTTGATTGAACCTCTCTGCATGACTGTTTTATTGGGGAGTGTGAGGAACAGAGGTCTGATGAGTGATTCCTCTGGACTGAAAGAACATTTGTAACGTTCCAGCTATAAATTCTTCCCCTTGGTCTGAACGTACAGAGGTGAGCGAGTGACCAGTAAAGGTTTCAGCCCAAGAAACCATTGATTGAAAGTGTCATAAGACAACATTCTTAGTGTGCAAAAATGCAACAACTGCAAAACCTGAATAATCATCAATGAATGTGAGAACATAATGTACACAGTATTTGGATTCTGTCGGCATAGGACCAACAAGATCAGAATGTACAAGTCCGAGAGGATGAGTAGCATGTTTTCCTAAAACAGGATATGGGCAATCATGCATCTTCCCAAGGGCACAGCCTTTGCAGGGAGAGTCAGTGTCCGGAAATTTGACAGTTGGTATACCAGTAAGATGGAGAGGAGCATGGCGAAGTGTGTTCTTGGAAGGATGTCCAAGATGGTGATGCCATAAATTGTAGGAGTCGTCCTTAACAAGTGACATGATATGACCTTTCTTTGGAGTAATCAGAGATGACTGAAACCAATGAAGGTTATTGTCTGGAGATGAGGCAGATGCCCAGATGACCAGATGATCACTTGCGTCCCAGATTCTGGATTTGGAATCACTGATAGTACACTTATAGCCTTGGCTAGTAAGTGTAGGAACCGATAAGAGTCGGTAACCTGTGTGTGGAGCATACCAAACTTCATTAAGAACCAGAGGTTCTGTGTCAGAAGCTTTCTGTTGAATAATAATCTTGCCTGGACCATACATAGGAACGTGTTCTCCATTGGTAACAACAGCAGAACAAATGTCTGTTCCTAGATGTGCAAAGTCACTTTTGAAAGGTGAAAGGTGATCAGTGCAACCACTGTCAATCATCCAGTGGTGTCTGACGAATTTTGTCTCAGTATCTCCCCCTAGCACAAAAGCACCATGATAATCGTAAAAGACATCATATCCATCACCAGAATACAAATAGTACTTGTCATCGTGGTCATATCCATCCAATACTTGGAGGGAATAAGAAGGTAACTGTTCTCCAGGGTCTTGTGGTGGTAAAGCCATGATCAATGTCTCAGGCGTGATTGGAAGTACAGTCTGAATATGACTCTCATTCAACAATTCGACATTGTTGAAATGAGATGATGAACTGGCGAGTCCACCAAGAGAGAAAGAAACTTTCTTCTTTTCCTTCTTCTTCTTCACCTGTCCCAATATAGCATTAGTTCCTTTAGAAGGGGCATTCTCTGAAGGAACCATATTGAAAGGGCATTTGAGACAACCCAGCTACATTCATCCTATTTTCTTCATCCCAGCCAGCATTGGCTATAGTGAAAGTGAAGTCGTCCATTTCAACTTCCTGAACTTCCCCAATCTCGTGGTCTCCAAGGTGATCTATAAACCTGTGGGTGAGATCATCATTATCCATAACGAATGCGTTTGCAAAGGATACTTCATTAGCAGCAGCTTTGTCTTTATCCTTGACATTCTGGCAAGCATTGAACCAGTCTTTCTTCTGGTTGCAGCCAGGCTGCCTTGATTTGGCAGAACCTTTTCCTCTTCCTCTCTGATTTTGGTTCTGGTGGGAACCAGAAGGTTTCGGCATAAAGCTGGCAGAAGGTTGTTGGAAATTGAACTGTTGTCCTGGTGTCTGATGCGGTCTCTGATAAGAGGGGGTCTGGTTCCTCCAGGTGTTTTGCTATGGAGGACTGTGCTTAATGACATTGGTTCTGTTAATCTGTGTGTCTCCGAAAGACTCGGCATGAGAGATCCAGGAATGGAGAGGTTTGCATGTAGTATGGAGATTCATCTCCATAAGTATCCATGTGATAATGGTCTCCATGTTGAAGTTGGCAACCTCAACAGTTTGGGTAATAGTGGAGGCAAGTTGGTGGTATTTGTTTGGAAGGGATGATAAGAGCAACATGGCTCTGAAGTTCTGAGGAAGATTCAAGCCAGCTTGTGTAAGCTGCTCGAAGAGGGATGAGAGGCGGCTGATGTCCTTATTGGCATGTTGGGGTCAAACGTGCATATGAGATACTTGGCTAAAGAGCAGGAATTGTCCAGTGAGACCTACGGTTCCAAAGAGTGCTCAGAGGCGTTCCCATAGAGCTCTAGCGACAGATGGGAAAGTGAGAGGATCTGTCCATTCATAGGTGATATGGGTGGGTAGGAAGCCATTGATAGTAGTGGCCATATGGCCCAAGATGCATTTATCTAGCACCTTCCACTTTGCTTGGCATTCTGTCAGATTGGCGCCAGCAGGTAGAGCGGCATAAGTGAGAGTGCCATCAACAAATTCCCATACAGAATAAGTGGATAGAGTAGATCAGATACGGATGCTCCAAATGTCATAGTTCGACTGACCAACGAGGGTAGGGATTTTGGTGATGAAAGAAGTGTCAAACTGGACTTTGGTGGTAGGGAGTGCCATATCTGTTTAGAGGAGATCTGAAAAGACATCGTCAATAAAACAAGATTCAACAATATATGTATGAAAGCAGGCAAAAGGTGGTGGAAGAATGGATAAGTCCAATATCTCCTGGTAAGGGATATCCTGAAATGATCATAGAAGATCTGATAATCTTTTTATTCTGTGAATGCCAATATTCAGTTTGTTGCTTCTTGGTGCATTTCTCAGTGATCAGTGTATAGTCTCGATGTGGTTTAGACATTGGCAAGAAGGCATGTGATTCGAACAAGTCGAAAAATGTCTCCACAAAATAATGTGGATTACCAATATATTTATTGGTAAAGGTGCCTTCCTGTACACAGATTTGAGATGTATCACAAGAAAAATAAGGAACTTGCAATGAAGAGAAAGGTAAACTGTTGAGTGTCAAGAAATTCAAGAAACAAGGATTAAAGTCCGAGTTATACACAGTATCTTCATATGAAATTGGCCACGAAGGAGGAAGTGGATATTATCCAAGGTATTCAACAATGTCAGAGAATCCTTCTATGTCTTTCTCCTTTCTGAGCAGCTCATCGATGACTTCTTTGTCCAGGGCCTGTTCTGAGGCCTTCATATGTAAATCGCATCTTGCTCATCGTTAGATGTAGCGGATTTGATTAGTCTCTGTATGTGGCGGTGAATCTTATAAGCAGGGTTGTGGTGATAGAGAGAATGATAGTGGACATCGAAAGAGTCGTTTCATGAGGATAGGTATGGTGGTTCTGTTTGCTGAACAAACCCCCATTCATCTGCCATAATGTCTGTGGGTGGTAGCCAATTTGGCTCGAGTGAGCGTTCGAGCTCGAGATGAGATCCATGAGAAGGAGGAAAGTGGGTGTGACGGATAGTTTTGAAACCTTGGAAGTGAATGTGAGTAGGAAGGGCATCAAGATATTTCTTGACTGGGAAAGCCCAGCCAGCACCTTTGTATGCAGAGCCGATTGTTTCACATTTATACATGAAACTATTGATCAAGATCAAAGATCTCAATTGGAACTCACATGGTCTAATCTGAAAAGGTAAGACCACATGGTTGGCAGTGCATAACTCAGCTTCAGTCAGAGGGATGAACTTGTCCATCTGATAGGTGTGCTCGAGTGTCTTGAGTGTGACCTCGCCAGTTTTGTCATCGGCCACGTATTGGTTTTATGACTTCTTCTCAGTGATCCCTAGAACCTGAGGCTTCTGGAACCATGTGAAGCACAGTTCCATGATCTCTTGAGGGGAGAGACCTTCCTCTTGCTCAGGGTCAGCAGGTAGCTCGAAGAGCTTCTTGTTCATGGGATCCTTGAACTTGGTGTAAGCAAAGTTCTTCCTGTTGGAGATGAGAGGGTTGGATGGTATCTCAAGTGTCAAAATAGGCATTGGAGGATGATGATGAGGTAGAGTTGTTATATGAGGAAGGAGGTTGTTCCGGAGTGGACAGTGGAATAGGAGGTGTAGAGGGTTGACTTTCAGTAACCAGTTCGAAGAAGGAAGTACCTTCTGGTTCTGTAACCTCTATGATAGGGAGAGTCAATGGAGGTTGGGAAGGGTGAGAAGTTGACTGTCAGTTTAAAAAGGTGGGGAATTGTCCGTCTGGTGAGGTTATTTCCACCTGATCAGAGGGGAATATACCGTGTCCTCGTATGACCTGAAAAGTGCAAAAGGGGCATGCCAGATGTTATTCTAGAGGAACATCTGGTCCTTGTCGCAACACTCATCTATCAGACTCGTGGTGGTCACAGTATTGGCCCTGCTCTAAAGCTCGATGGCAAAGCAGGCAAGGCAGGTAGAATGGTATATCAGGATATACCAGGGAATTGGACTGTGCAGTAGCACGTGCACGATGATGTGCAGGAGTAGCAGGTCTAAGAGGAAAGGGGGCTTGCTCTTCTGGAGTGGATTCTGACTCATGTGGTTCTAGATGAAGAACAATGTTTAGAGTCACATAATGTAATGGAATCCAAGTCCCTAGAAAAAGTCGAAACTCCTCATTTTCACGACAGAGAATCAATCTTCCAGAAGTAGCAGCAAACTTAACAAGTCCATCTTCCTCTATCAGCAGAGGTGTCATAGCATAGTTAAATGCTGCAGCAATCATAGAGATCACCATGACGAATTCAGAAACCATCCATGAACCATAATGCAAGAACTCAAGAGGCATCAGTACTAGTATGATGACATCCTCTGTTCAAGCAGGGCTCATAACCTATCGGGACGATAGATATCCCAATTACACAGGGGCAAGAAGGGATTATGGTATCAGTGGGAGTTACTCACTGATTGGTTATGGATGGTAACAATAGATCTTCAGATAAGAGCAGTAGTTGGGAGGGCTAATACTCAAGTGGTTCTGAGTGAGAGGAGGAAGCAAAGAACTTGATTAACAAGATCATTTTAGAGAGTAAGACAGGCTTAAGGCCAGGTCTTATATAGTGTTCTACACTGCTCATGAAATGTGATGGGGAAAGAACATGTGTCAAGTATGAAACATGTAAGAGAATGTGAAACATATAGTAAAACATGTATCACATCTTATGACATCATGAAACAGATAAGGGTGATGTCATAGTCTAGACCATGAGATAAGAAAGAACTTATCTATATGTAATGAGTAATATGAAATAGCGTAAGAATAAGGTCAAAGACTGATCTAGAATCTGGTATCAGGAAATGAAAGATAAGATAAGAAATACCAGAATTCTCAACAGACAGTTGAACTGATAAATATTGGTCCTCTCCAGAGGAAATTGCATCATTGCATCATTGATGAATAGAATACATGTGACGTAGAGAGCAGCCCAGATCTGAGTGGGATGGTGCCATGCATTCTTGATAAAGGACATCATTGAATGGCACTCCCGAATAGCGAGCCTTACTATAACAGGTTCACTTACATGGTTATAGTAAGGTTGATGGTGTTTGAATTTGCATATAGCCACTCAGACTTTCCCTTGATGCATCCCGTCTTTCAACTACCACCATATCTGAGCTTTTCATGCTCAATTGCTGGATACAAGGTTATACCCCCAACAGCACCTTCGGTATCAAAACCTCACCGAATGAACATATCAGTGCAGTGAAACAGAAAATAAAGGATTTCAACAGTGACAAACTTGGGGATGTAACCCCCCTAAATCTCCCGCTTTACAAGCTCAATGCTCCTGTGCCCTTTGATGGTCTCAGTACCGTCATCCTATCTACATTTGGGGGGCGCTTAACCAATGCTCTGAAAGTATCAAGCACTTTCACGACACAACCACACAAAGATCATATTCATCTGATAGTTGGTACGTCGTTGCAATACAAGATTGCTCTGGCAGTTCATCCTGATTTTCAGATTATCCATTGATCTTTTATTCCATTTGAGGTGCAACTAGCCTGGTTAAGTCCCATATTCAAATATCAGGGGATGAAAGGCTCCGTCAACTTTGAATACTGATCAAGGCAAGGCATGAAAGTCTTCACTCAACCCCAGAAGATTGTATAGTGTTTTACCAGCCTCTTGCAAGTACTACCTGTCATGAGCTCAACAAGTCCTTCGACTCTCTATCTGTGGGCTTGAGTTTCAACATGGATATGCTGATATCCGATACTTTCCTGGATGTACCTATTCTCCAAGACATTTGTATTATCATCCAAGTGACTGAGTGTAAGTGGCTGGTCATTCACATCCTCCCATCCCTACTTTGCCTTACTGATGTTCTTTCATCGTCTCCCTGCTGTTCATCCTTTTTTCTTGTCAGACCCCTCTTACAGCGAGAAGCAACCCCGTTCCCTGTCAAGTGATTTGAAGAAAACGAAGCATAGGAAAATGGTTCCAGGTGAGTGTACAATGTAATTTCTGATGTAGTCAAATTGATTCCTTTCCCATAGAGGACATGGTCGACTTTCATACCGAAATATGGGACAGAAAATCAGACCATGCAAGAGTTTTTGAGATCATGCCCATCAAGCGACCACAGTTGGCAGGTGTAGAAGTTCCTAGCAAGTGCTGTATCATGAAGAGCCCACGATATGGCAGTGGATCAGCTTTTCTCTCTGGTGTCCTCATTTGCAATGAATTTGTCCTGGCGATGGGGGCTATTGTCACATTTTACAAAGGGGAGGACTTCACTGGCAACTCGAAGGGGAACGATGACAAGGTGGATATGACCATGGAAATTTCTGTTGGCATGGCAGAGTCTAGCGTGCAGACTCAATTCCCAGTTGCCATCACTAACCCTTTTCTCGCCCCAAATTTCCTGCTTGAGGGGGAAAAAGTCGGGATTATTGTCACCAGTGTGCCTGGGATTGGCAAGCATAGTCATACTGGTTACATCACGCATCTCACGAACTCTACTCAGGCAAATCTTTGTTGTTAGAATTCATCCTACACTTGTGCAACCTTGCGGGGCTTCCCACCCTTTTTGTTCTGGACGACAAATGCATAGATTTGTTCACCTCTGACAGCGTCTTCAGATACGAGGGGTCTCAAATCAATAAATCCAATCTACCACCATCTATTTGGGCCCTCATCGACTCAAACACGAATCTAGTCGATGTTCCAGAATGAGTACAGCACCTTGACTGTTTTATTGTGCAAGCGGCGTCCCCGCGGCTGGATCACCTGCACTGGGGGGTCAAAGCAGTTGGCGGGTTCTGGTATTTCATGAAAATATGGTCTCTCGAGGAGGCTCTTGTAGCGTTAGTTCTTGCATATCTGGCTCACCTGCTTTATTAACACCCCCTCATAGCCGGATGCTGCAGGTTAAATCTCCACCATCTGCAGCCCAGCTCAAAACTTTTTTCGAGCTCTATGGTCCATCTGCCCACACTGCTTATAGTTATGCAGACTGCATTCAGGACTTGGAATTCCAGCTCCAGGCAGCTATTGACCACCTTTCTTTGAATCATGTCACTAGGATGTAGTGTTGTGCATGGCCCGGCTTGAAGCCCTGGGCCAGGCCAAGCCAGGCCCCAATGAGCCAGGCTAAGCCGGGCCAATAGGGGGGCTCATGGGGCCTTGTGGCCCAGCTTCGATCTATGGACACCAGCTTGGGCTGGGGCCCCATGACTCAGGCCAATGATTTAACTCAAAGGCCATGCATGCAGTTGTTGTTTTTTTTTTCTCATCATTCCTCACTCCATTACTGTACCTGTTCCATGTGCTACTCACCCATGTATTTTTACTTGGTGCTTACTCACAATATATTATTTTTTTTGTATATATACCAGGTCTTTTACCCATGACCGTACCGCAGAATGGGCAATAATGGCGAAGCGCTGAACTCACATCCAAAATGGGCAGCTGCCCCATCGGCAAGGCTCAGAGATGCTGACAATGTGGCAACACATGAGCTGACCGCACACCAGCACACAGCTGTTCACCAACACCTCAGTTCATCCCAAGATAACGGTGACAGATCATCTACCCCCTGGAATGTCAGTCGTCCAATGGTGGGGGATCAATGCCACATGATATCCAGTTTGGGTGTTACTTGCCAGAGACTATCTTGCAATTGCAGCAACCTCAGTCTCGAGTGAGTGGGCGTTCTCTTCGGCTGGCATCACTATCAGCAAGCGATGCAACTGTTTGAAGGCTGATATTGTAGAAGCACTTCAGTACATGAAGTCTCTTGTCCGACAAGATGGTATATTTTGGGAGGATCCATCAGTTGCATTGGAGACTCGGGAAGAAGATGGATGGAATACTGCACCCCTTGAGGGTCTGGATAATAGTATGGAATGTTCAAGTTTGTATAAAGTAGATGACGATGATGATGTTTCTATGGTACAATTAGACTACTAGAAGTTTCTTTCTAATACACTTGTAGGCACTGGAAAGCCCCAGCTCAGGCCAAGCCAAGCCAAAGCCAAGCCAAAACCTGAATATAGGGCCCGGCTTAGAATTTATGAGGCCAAAGCCCCTCGAAGCTGGACCAAAGCCCTTGGCTTTGGGCCAAAGCTGGGCCATGCACAACACTACTAGGATGGTGGACGACTTCACTTCACTCAACATGAATGCTGAATTGCCTCATTGTCTTTTCATTATCCAACCTGGGGCAACTTGTTCTTCTTTCATCATCAAATTTGCTTCCCAACATATCTCTAAAAAGCTGGTTGCTGCTCTTGAGTGCAAGGTGTCCAATGCAGCTCGGGTGCTCTTCAAAGTGTACAACCACAACATCAGCAAATCCTGGTTTTTGCCATAGTGTTCATAGTACTCATAGTACTCATAGTATTTATAGTGTTTTCATAGATGATTCATAGTACTCATAGTACTCATAGTTTATAGTATTTTCATAGTGATCTCATAGTATCCATAGTACAGTGAGGTGCAAAACCGTTGCAATGTCTAACCTCAAACTGGGGCGCGAAGCGCCCCGCAATCACTTGTGGGAATTTCACTTTGCTTTGGTGGAAACAAATAAAGTACAAACCCTTAGCTACAACTTTGTCCCCAGGGTCATGTGATTTCGCTTACATACTGCAAAGATACATCCATTTCAAAACACCAATACCATTGCAACAGTTTTGCACCTTTTGCTTTCCAGGGTATATTAGTACTTGGTATAGCCTCCCTTTGCCTTGATAACTGCTTCAATCCTTCTAGGCATGCTCTCTATCAACTTCTGACACTCTTCAACTGCTATCCCCTCCCAATCAACCTGAACTCTCTCCCACAATTCATGAATTCCCTTAGGAGAGGAATCATGATCTGCTAGTCTTCTTTTGAGATAACCCCAGAGGTGCTCAATGGGATTGAGGTCAGGAGACTGTGCAGGCCATACCATAGTATGAAAATCCTGCTCCTGAAGCCAATCCTTCACCTTTTTGCAAGTATGTTTGGGGTCATTGTCCTGCTGAAAGATGATGTCAGGAGGATCAAGACCATAAAACTGCAAAGAATTGAGCAGTTCATCCTTCAAAATCTGAAGGTAAAGGTCCCCATCCATCCTACCATCAATCTTGGTAGCATAGCCAACTCCCTGCCAAGTCATACAGCCCCACATCATCAAAGAACCTCCTCCAAACTTCACTGTACCTTCCACCAGCCTATCACTTAGCCCTTCCCCTGCCTTTTTCCACACCCACTTGCGCCCATCTGACCCTAGGCGATTGATTTTGGTCTCATCAGACCATACTACCTTCTTCCAGTCCTCCAGAGTCCAATCTTTATGAGCATAAGCAAAGTCTCGACGAGCCCTACGATGCTTGGCTGAAAGGAGAGGCCGTTTGGACTTGACCACAGCTTTCATACCTGTCTTCCTCAACTGTCTGCGCACTGTGGAGGTAGAGAGAGGCTGGTTGACTATATTGGTGAGTGCCTTGGTCACCTGAACAGCATTCTCTGCCTTTCCAGAGGAGATAAGACGAACGGCATGCCGGATATTGGCAGAGGAAAGCTTGGATGGACGACCTCCAGTAACTTTTTGAAGCTCAGAACGCTCTTTGGAGCGTAATCTGGATATGGTAGACACATTAAGACCAGTAGTGGATGCAATAGAGTGAGCAGATTGGCCAGCATCAAGCATAGAGAGGATGGTTTGTTTTTGAGTAGAAGAGATGGTTCTCATGATGGTTGTGGTTGGAAACAAAGATGCGTGTGAACTATTTTAAACTCAGACATGCTTCTAATATGTGTATGTTTGTTTGTATGACCAAACATAACCAAATAACACTTGATTTCAATGTAATGAGCAAAGGGTGCAAAACTGTTGCAATAGTATTGATGTTTTGAAATGGATGTATCTTTGCAGTATGTAAGCGAAATCACATGACCCTGGGGACAAAGTTGTAGCTAAGGGTTTGTACTTTATTTGTTCCCACCAAAGCAAAGTGAAATTCCCACAAGTGATTGCGGGGCGCTTCGCGCCCCGGTTTGGGGTTAGACATTGCAACGGTTTTGCACCTCACTGTATTTCCATAGTATTCATAGTATTGAACCCTGTTACAAAGGCTCTCACTGGCCAGCTTTTGAATCCTATAGTCCGTGGTGTTTTCACATGAGGCGGCATATGGCCAATCCGTCAAATGGAGATTTCACTAGGCACAGGCAAGGTGAACCAGCACTGGAAGATAATACCTTCAAGCCCACATGTGGAACAATATCTCATTGTTGGTGATCCCACCAAGCCAATTGTCAAGATATGTGACACACACCCCAATGACTCAGATGCTATTGTCTATGATACTTTCTCTACCTTTCCATTTAATGCCACTATCAAGAAGGTCACTGAAACTGGTTACTACCTCCCCACCTCTGCAACTGAAGCCACATTTGATGCCTTCTACTATGATGCTGACCTCAAGGAAGCTACAGTACTGCAAGCCACTGTAAGCTCTTGTCATACTGTAAAGGTCAAGGGTCTTCAGTGGCTTCAGGAGGTTGGAGTTGAGAGTGCTCATTATGTGGCTATAACAGGACAACAAGAAGTGTTTGACTTGCCTGTTCCTATGGATTATGATGTTTTTCTGAAGGAAAAGTATCATCTTGTGCTGTCAAAATTGACCTGATTCACATTTGTTATCCCTCACTTCTCTTGTACAAATCATTGATGTCATTTTATTCCACATGCACATAGCAACAAGCAAACAGATACAAAGAAAATGAGTAGCAACCTGCATCTACCTGCCAAAAAGCCAAGGAGGGGGAACCGGGTGATGTAAGAATCCACTACTAATTGTAGCAGGAATATCATTAGTTGTAGGCACATTGCAACCTCAAGCTAGTGAGAGATTAAATCACTGAACATGCACTAGCTACCACTACCATATCTACCCTCCAGAAGCTTCCTCCAGTTGTATTGTGACCTCTTCCAGCCCAGGTATCCTGCTTTTCAATAGAGTGTCCACACATTGCAGCACACAATCAATACTCAATTGTTTGTTGCTTGGCACATCAGATGGATGTGTCTGAGAGACAGAAAACGAGAGCTGAACATGGATGGAACCAATGAGGTATGCAATGACAGCCTGAACATCCAAGGAACAGTTCTGGGGCATATATTCATGGATAGGCATAAAGTAGCCATAATAGTCGCTGACGCAGATCAGACGTGAACCAAGGCGACACAGGAAGGGAACACGCACGTTATCGCTTCCACAACAGCTGATGATGCATACCCCGCGTGGAAGATGCCTGGTTTACTGTTCGTGGTGAATCCATCCATCAATGTCACTTTTAGATTCTCTCATGGTATAGACCTACTTCACCATCGTCCAACTCGTCAGAGCACCTAGGAGCACCCTGCTTCAGCGTCCCCTTGACGACAGATCCCACTTGCTACTCACCAGAATAACTTCCGCCAACCAAGACCCACGGTGTAGAGTCGGGCTTGACATTATCACCGCCAGGCATGGGAAGGTCAACATTCTGTGCAAAGTAAACAAGGTCATCAATGGCTTGTTGAATTGTCAGGAGCTCAAGACTCTGTGACGTAAGGTTGTCATAGGGACTGGAATAACCGAAGAAACGGTGCTCGACGAGGACGGTAGCTCCGTGTTGTTGTTGAGCAATCATGCCATTGATGGTTTCGTTGGTGAGGAAAGCCTCATAGCCTGCAAAAGTGTCAGATGGCCTGTACCGAGTGGAACTCTGAGGAAGCGTACCATCAGCGTCGGTCTCGCTTGGAGTCATAAGCACGATAGGACCGCCTAAATTTTTTTCACAAGCGGCTACTTCCAACGGAGAGAACGAGAGGAATATACCATCTTCATAAAATTCCCAGTCCATCCAGTATCGTTGCTGGAAGGTTCCAAGACTGGGGTTGTTGTGGTCGATCAGTTGCTCATAGTATACAGTCTTGAGCGAGGGTAGGGCTGTCCCATTCGGGCTCGTGACTGAGCGTTCAGGAACGGTAATCCGGGGGAGATGAGGTCTCCCGCGCAGAAAGGCATTTGGAATGGCCGCATCTGCAAACGAGATGGAGAGCAACGCTGCAAGTAGAGTGGTGAGTACCATCGAGTCTCCACGGAAGTCCTCGACGTGTCTCTGCACGGGAGCGGTTGCCTGGTAATGGTGATAATCACGTACTTGACAGCTAAGCACATAGAAAGGTTTCGGCGTCCCATATGTACTGGCGATAGACATATGCGCCTCGTGAGGATCGCGTTCAGAAATTCAACAGGGCGAGAATGTATAAGATGGCCTCATCGTTATTTGATCAGCCCACCGTGACGCGCTCCGCGGCAAAAGAGTCGTCAATGTTCACTCACCCCAACAAGTGGTGACCATGTATAACAAGTCAACAACATGCCGAGAACATAACCACGTCACTATTGTAAGGCCTTATTACAGTAACGCCCACAATGGATTAGTAATGAACAAATATACATAGTGACTTGGCCGCTTGACCAATGGGGGGTACGTTCTTGCGCACCCTCCAGGGTCAGCACCTACCGTCTCGTCTGGGTCGTCTACAACACCCTACGACCGTATCCGTCAGCGCTCTTGATCGACCACTGATCCTCTCGCTCCCCTCCGAACGATGCGCTGACAGTCTCCGGTACGTGTGGGGGGTTGTGGTTGAGCTGTGCTCGCCGCTTTGTTCTCTTTGCGAGGCCGCTGGCCACCTGACGTTCGCCGCCTGTCCCCACGACCTCTTCGTAGTTGTTGTTGCGTACGTGCGGTTGGGCTCCGCGTCACCACCATCTTTTGGCTTCTCTATGCGGCGGGACTGTCACTGCGCACTCCCTCATCTGCAGGAGCCGAGGTAGCGGTGGGCCTACTAGAGAATAGTGATTCGGCGCTACTTACTATTGACGCCTCTGGCGGAGAGGTAGTTGCGACACCGAGACTCTACAGGTTCTTGATGAGGTCGTAGACGCCCTCGTCGTGATTCCTGAGCCCTGTGCATGGATCCCTGTTAACACTCAGCGTATCGCAAAAAAGACACGATGGGAGCGGGGTGCTTCAATCGAGGTGC
Organism: Boletus coccyginus; assembly: GCA_025782845.1. Lineage (NCBI taxonomy): Eukaryota > Fungi > Basidiomycota > Agaricomycetes > Boletales > Boletaceae > Boletus > Boletus coccyginus. The sequence goes on along the minus strand of JAHZSR010000002.1, from coordinate 765,451 downwards.
CTCAAATGTCGAGACGTCCTCTTCCTCGTCAACGTTTAAGGCCACCTCCCGCGCAAGTCGTTGACACTCGCGTTCGCGTTCTTGGCCAAGGGTCTCGAGGTTCTTGGCGCGGCTATTGGTGTTTTTGGCATAGGCAGCGTTTGTGAAGGAGCGCGGGTGGAGGGGAAGGAGAGCCGTTCGGCGAGTCGGAAACTTGGATGCTTGTCCATGGAGATGTTAGTATTACGAACTATTAGCGTGTCCTCCGATATGTCTACCAGAGACTCGTCTGCTCGCCTCGCAAACTGTGTCCCGAGTTCTCTCGGCCAAAACGAATTGAGCTGAAGAAAGGAGACGTGAAGAGGCGTATGACGCGTGCCAACCAACCACACGAAAATCGGGGTCGGCAATTGCTCTGGTATGGCTAGTGATCGATTGATCGCCCGACACAGGTTGGTACGAATGTGCACGTCCCACGTGCTATAACTGGCTGGCCAATATCTTGTTCACGGTGACCAACGTTGAAAGTCGAGGAAAATGCCGTGTACGAGACAGGTGGTTGTAGTGTTGTCCGGAGTCCGAGGGGCGGGCCTAGGGGGTTCTTCTTCGAAGTTTAATCGAGACCTTCAACTGAATATATTGCATCCAAAAGCTAGTCGCCGACTCATCACAAAAAGGTAATTCTAATAACTGCGCTATGACCCACGGCAGGAACGATGAAGCAACTGCCAGTGGAGAGTACTAGTGTGGCTATGAAGCTTCTTTTTGTCCGCAGGCCTCAAGGTCTCGGCCCTAGCTGCGCACATTGGTCACATGCGCGTTTCGCGGTGCTTCTTGCACACGAACTCCTCCGGGTTCTTTCCCCCATGATGGTGCGTCCGATACTGGCTTTGCCTCATGTCTTCCAATACCTCATCTGTTTCATGTCATGTATTTAAACAGATGCGCTCAGAACTCTTTCCCATGAGGATTTCTGAAAAGCGATACCCTCTGCCCCCTCGACATCCAGTCAACACTCCACTAGGGTATCTCCGCCCTGTTATCATTCTGGTGACCGATCATTGTTGTCGTCATCAGCCACGTTCAATCAAACACGGCCTCGCATTCCCTCAAAAGCGCTCAGCCAATCTGAGAGCTTCCCACTAATCTCTTCCCAAGCTCCTCCCCCTCCCTTCTTGCAATGGCGTCCCATGGGTTGACCAGACGAGGATTCAGACTACTAGGAATATTGCTATCGTCTGTCATTGGATTGCTTGTCTACATACGCTGGAACGACATTGCGTCAAAATCTTTGGAACCACAACTCCCTCCGCTGTACGAGAAAGTAAGAGCAAAAGAAAATTCCTTGCCGCACTACAAAGAGTACAAGCGCAAGACCGTGAAGTATTTCCTTGCTGCGAACCATGCCCACAGTACGAAGTCTGGGGATAATACGATACACGAGCCCTGCTCACTTATTACCCTTTCTTAGGTTCGGGTTGGGGAAACGTTATGCAAGACTTTGTCATGATGGCTTTGCTCGCCCATGCCACCAATCGATCGTGAGTATCTTGCGTTGTTTCGTCTATTGTGCTCCCATTGCCTTGCGAACATCTAATTTCGTCGTGGCGTGGTACAAAGCTTCGTGTTTAACGACTACGTTTGGAAACCGGACGGTTCACTCTATTCAAAATATGTCGGCAAGCAAGTACCTTCACGCACTCCGCTCTCCGCTCTCGTGGGCGGTAAGCATCATTCCCAATCCTGTTTCGCAAGTTCATTCAAGTTGCTACCAACAGGTCCAATGGTTGGCGGTCCCTGGCCTCTTGGTGATCCAACTCCTCTCTCAGTCTCCAGGGAGTTCTTCCATGAAGTCTGCCCAAATCCAACTGTCCTGCATACGTCAGAAATCAACAACGATGAAATGCGATTTAGTGACGATATTCCAGCTTCCCACGTGTTGGAAAAATGGGTAGAAAAAATCGACTCGATTGACGACCCGTGCCTCATGCTGGACCCGAGTAGCAGCCCGATATTTGAATTTTGGTCCGCAGTTGGGATGATTCATACGTGCACAGCCCTCTGATGTCTCCCAAACAGGATATTTGGTAACAAGAAGCGGATGCTGAGCATTTGGCCCACCTTGTCGAAATCGCCAGTCTCGACGCACTGGAGATGGTCACCACTCATCTACGATGCTTTCGGGCAAAACCGCCATCTTTTCGAACCGACGACGATTATGTCCTTGGGACGGTTCTTCGGTTCTCCGGAGGAAACTGCGCCTCTTACGATCCCCGGGCTTCTCGCGATCCACGTCCGCCGAGGGGACTTTGAACATCACTGTGTGCATCTCAGCAAGTGGTCTTCGGATTGGAACGCGTTCAACTCATTCCCTGAATTTCGTGACAAGTTTGATATACCAACTGACGGCGGCTGGGGCGAAACGTCGGAGGCAAATACGGAGCTCTACATTCGGCGATGCTACCCGTCAATCGAGCAGATTGTCGAGAAGGTCAGCCAAGTCCAGAAGGAAGCCGCAGATCCTCTTCGGTATCTGTACGTGATGACGAATGGCCCAGCCCCATGGGTCAAGGAGCTTAAAGCCGCGCTTGGACAAAACATGAGCTGGGATCATATCAGTAGCAGCCGGGACCTGAAGACGACCTGGGAGGAAAAGTTTGTTGCACAGGCTCTGGACATGTATATCGCACAGCGGGCTCAAGTATTTATAGGGAACGGGGTAAGTACTCTGCGTCGATACTGTAACTCCTGTACTGAATCAGTGATAACAAGTGGTCCAGTTTGACGTCTAACGTGGTTATGCTACGTATGGCCCAAGGATGCGAACCGAACACAAATAGATTCTGGTGAAGATGGTGTTGGGCTGAGTGTCGTGACAGACGTACCGACTAATGTCTTACGATCTATGACTCAATGATGTGGCTACTGCGTCTCCGTCCGTGGGCAGTTGGCTTTCTTACGGTTGCTTGAATTACCTGCATCACTCTACGATAGTATTCATAGTTTTACAGGGAGTGTACTGGTACGACGCTTATGTATCTACTGGCGATGGCTTGGTCTTGTCGCATGAGATCGACGCTCAGCTTGAAGTGTGTCGTACACATGCAAGCGCATGAGTAAAGTGGGTGGTGGTGGGAGGTGGTACTCAGGAAGACACGCCCGCGTGCGTCCGTCGTGCGCACGAGCGAGGCGGGAGGTGGAGGCACGACTAAGAGGTATTTTCCGTCCGTTCGTCATGCACACAACTAGTGCGGCGGGAGGTGGGTGTCGGAGGCAGAATGGACCAGACGGTTCGATCACTTACGTAAGCAGACTCTGACAGGTCGTCTGCACCCTTCGCTTCCGTTGGCGATTGTTGGGTAAATTCTCGTAATCCTCGCCGGCCGCGGTGTGCTCAGGCTGCCACTGATGTCATGTCGAAGTTTAGACCCTAGCGTGCCTGGTAAAGGCATACACCGCCTCAATGCACCGAGATCTCGGCCCTTCCCAAACTTTATGGGCATAGAAGGATGGGCCGTTTTTTTTCCTTTCACACAACAAAGGTGTTTGGCAAGCCACTGTCAAATCAGGCACTTTGTTGAATTTACCCTGGTAATAGCCTACACTGCCCTGATGCCACCAGGAACACACAAGGGGGCTCATACATGTATGCATGTGACTGGCTGGCTAGCGAACTTGCCTTTTGTGGATGGAGCGGTGTGTGGCAGCAAGATTCAGGAGAGTCAGACATGCTGCAAGGGGGGAGCTCCAAGTCCTGGACAAAGATGGGCATGAAGAATGGTTTTTTCAAGGGATGTGCTCAGATTCCTTCCCGCCACCGCTGCGAGTGCAAGGAAAGAATTGTTGGCGGTGTTTGAATTTGTATATAAATTGTGTATAGCCACTCAGTGTTATCTGTCACTCAGGCCATGGCAGTGGCAGGAAGCAAGCTGCAAAGACTATCCCAAATCCATCTGCTACAGCAATTGATTGGCTGAACTGCTATATGGGCATTTTGAGTTCTCACCACTTGTCTTGAGTGTGGTGACATCAAAAGTTCTGAGTGGCTATGTAAGATTTCAAAGACCATCAACCTTATTCAAGTTGCTCTGCTATTGATCGCACAGACACTGTGGAGGTCTGCCCTAGAATGGTGGCAAAGGTTGGATGGATTGGGAAACATATTGGCACTTATTTCGGCTACTGTACCTGATGTTTCAATGAAATGGGGTAATGTCCACCTCTTTTGATCTGCCAGTGAACATTCTCCTACCACATCCTGCTTCTATTGCAGCGTGGTGGCCCCAGAAGTTGGCAGTGTGTGGGGTCCGGGTGTGTTGGCGCTCATTCTGGTTACTGGGCACAGTGATTGACCTATCACCTTGGTCGGTGACACTCCCAGGTCTGACACCCACCACAACCAGTTCCTCGTCCGACAACACAGCGTAGCATCTGGTGACCAGAACAGTCTAATGTGTTCCGGTCACCAGACTAGCATTTGGGGTAAAGCTGACGTTCAGGCATTTGTTGGCAGGACCTCTCCTCCAATATTAGTGTTTGATTGGCAGGGCAGCCTGATTGGTTTGGTATGGTTGAACTCCAGTGAAGGTTCTTGACAGCAGAGCTCATAGATAAAAGGTAGAATGTCTGGGCTCCAGTGGTCTACACACAATCCACTTACAGCAGAACCATTTCACAATGTTGAACCTGTTCAATGACTTGGAGCAGTAATTTTTCAATAGCTATCTTTTTGCCAGTGAAGTTATTCCTGAATATCTTGGGTGAGTCCTGTATGGGAGTTTTCTTTGAAACCTAGTTTTACGACGATTACTGCTATAGTATAAGGTCCTATAGCAACTCTGCACTTGACTGGTTAACAGCTCCATCACAAACTCCTGGTAAATTGTGCCTTCTTTTTTCCGCTTCTCAAGCGCTGATAGCTTTCCACAAATTTCTTGTAATTCACAGGTATCCTATGAGAACGCCCTGTGCTCATCTGGAATGGGTGAACCTGAGTCCATTTGTGTTACATGTAGCATATACAAAGAGAAGTCCAAGGGTCGAATACTTCTCAGGAGGTACTCACAAGGAGACACAATGTCTGAGAGAGTACAAGTAACAAGAGTTCTGAGGGACAAAGGTCAAGGGTTGAAGTCAATCAGACTTCCAAGATTTTACTAGTGGGCGAATGGTGAGGGGGTGAAGGCAATTGACCTAAGGACACTAGGATGATGCTAGATTGCACAAAACGAGTGTAAAGATAAAAGTACAGGCAGCTAGAGTTTAAATACAATACAACGCATCATCAAGGAACAAGATAGAAGGTCAAAGAACATTAGGTAAAAGGGACGTGTCAAGTACTGTGGAATGGAAGATAGGAACTATGAGGTCAATATGAGAGAATCAGCCGAGGAGTGCACTGTCTGAAGAATGTAAAGAAGTGAAAGGAAAAGAACAATCAAAGGATAACAAATGTGGGATTCAATGGGCTAACTAAAAATAAGCTGAAGACCCAAGTAGTCCAATACATACCGAGGAAAGCATGTACATGTATATGATAGGAAAAAAGATAGATACCATTGGTAAGTAAAAAGACCATAACATTACCCCCGTCGTACAATTGAACTCCTGGTTTAATCAAAATCCCTCTAGGCAACATCGGCAGGAGGAACGTTAGTGGAGCTGAAGATGAACATGGCCTGGTTAGGAGAAAGCGTCTTGAATAGACAGTCATCTGCAATATGTCCGTGTTGATTGCAATGTCCACAGACTTGCTCAGGGCAGAAGTGGCGACTATGTCCCCAGTGATGGCAAAAGTTGCATTGGGTACGAAGACAAGCAGAGGCAGGGTGACCTGGAGCCGAGAGGAGGCAGGATGGACAGGAATAGTCAGGATAGTCTTCTCGATAATGATCCAGATGATGACACCAAAAGCACTCTGTTAGAGAGGAGGCAGGTCATCGAGGAAGGGGATTGGTGCGAGAAGAGGCGAAAAGAATACAAGTTCCATCCAGCAAATATCTGTGAAGGGCTTCAGTTTCAACACAGTGATGATCTTTCTCATTCTCTAGAACATCCTCAACTCCGATGATGGTGGGGGAGAGAGCAGGAGTAGGAGGAGGGGGAGGAGAAGACAATCATTCGGCAAGAGAGGGTACTGGGAGAGGAGGAGGGGAGTTCAGGTCTGTGGATAATTGAGCATGTTCGAGGTAATGGTCATGATCTCTTATGGGCATAGAGAGAAAAATGTGATGGAAGGTGGGGTAAATCATGGTAGGAGGAAGGCATTCGATGAAAGAATGGAATCCATGTATATAAATGTAAAATGGAAAGTACGTACCGGGGAAGTGCATCCAGATGAAGTTGCAAGAGTAGTGTTATGGTCTTTTTGTTAGCCAACAGGGTCTACCTTTTTTCCTATCGTACTCGTGTTCACACTTTCCTTGATATGTATCAGCCCACTTGGGTTTTCGGACTCTTCTTAGTGAGCCTGTTAAACCCCATGTTTGTTATCCTTTGATTGTCCTTTTCTTCTTGTTTCTTCTATGTTCTTCGGACAGCTTACTCCTCGGCCAATTCTTTCACATCAGTCTCATAGTTCCTATCCTCATTCCGCAATACATGATGTGTCCCCCTTACCTAATCATTCTTTCACCTTCTCTCATGTTCTTCGCTGACACATCATATAGTACTTAAACCTACGCTACCTGTACTTGTATCTTTACACTCGTTCTGCACAATCTAGCATCATTCTAATGTCCTTAGGCTGATCACCTTTGTCCCTTGTCCTTCGTCCACTAGTAGACCTCTGGAAGTCCATTTGACTTCAAACCCCTTGACCTTCACCCGTTGAAACTCTTGTCACATGTACTTTCTCAAATGTTGTGTCTCCTTGTGAGTACCTCCTGAGAAGTATTCAACCTTAGGACTTGTCTTTGTGTATGTTACATGTAACAGGTAGGCCGAATTTGGGAGGTAAGTCACTGGGAGCAGACTGGAAGTGATATCATTGGGTCATAGAGACCTCATGGAAGAGGTGGACCAACTCCTGAGTGATAGTATCTTCGTCATAGAGGGGGAGGACCTCGATGGCATGGAGGAGGGTGGGACTTGCAAGGATGGTGGCATATAGCGAGTGAATGGCGGAGATGGGTAGCAAAGTAGGAAAAACATGCCTGGAGCACAAGGAGGAAGTATAAAGTGAAGAAGAAGGAGATACAGAAGGAGCAACAAAAGAAGAAGGTGATGACATTTAGATTGTTTATAAAGAGAAAATCGAAATAAAGCATAGGCAGGGAGGGTACTTCACAAAGAGACACCACTTTCCAGAGAGAACAAGAGATAGGGAATTAGAAGAGACGATGAGTCCATTTATAAGTAGAAAGAATTTTGGGGACATGACGCAGATTGCTTTTAGGTTCCCAGGTGTTTTCGGCTGAGGAGTACCCTTTCCATGCGGTCAGGTACTGATAGCGACCACGAGTTCCTTTATGTGAGATGATATGGCTCACTTTGTACTCTTCTTCAGCATCAATCAGATCAGGTGGTGGCTGCAGAAAGGAGGGACCATGTGCTTCCATCTGACAATAGGAAGATAGCAGAGAGGTGTGGAAAACGTCATGTATTTTCCATGTGGAGGGGAGTCAGAGTCGGTAGGTGAGTGGTGATAGGACCTGGAGATTTCAAATGGTCCATGACGTTTGGGGGCAAGTTTCCAGAAGGGGTAGCCAAGATGAAGGTTGGTGGCAGCAAGTCATACCTTATTGTTGACTTTCTAGGAGAAGAATTTCTTGGTGGAATGGAGAATCATGATCCATTGGACAGATTCATGTGCTGCAAGGGCTTCTTTCTGAGTGAAGTCAAGAAGGGAAAGGCGGTTTTCTAAAGCAGGGAGAAAGGTTTTCTCTAACAGGAGGTAGGCACGCGGTTCAAAGCCATATAGGAGGGAGAAAGGGGAAGTTTTAGTTGAGCTTAAAGGAATTGCTAGGTTCCTTTGGGTGCAGAGACAACAGCACAAGGGTGATCCCAGTGAGGGAGAGTACTCACTTGCTGTAAATGACTTGCAAGCTAGTTGCTTAGAAGTTATTCACGTCAGTGATACGAAGTAAAGAACTTAGATTGTGGGCTCTGAAGGAGCTGGGTTTATATAGTGTATAGTGATTGTATGTACCTATTATGAAAATATCCTAAAAGGATGAAGGTTGTGTAATGCACAGCAGTGCACAGCAATAAGCAGCCAATGGCAGATAGTGCGCAAGGTATGGTGCAATATGCCAAAAGAATGGTGTGATGTTTCACCATAATGATATAATATGACATTATTATAAAGATAAGAGATAAGGATGACAGTCACTGGTCTAGAACAATTATGTCATGGGTCTAGATGAATTAGTAATCATGAAGAGTGACCCAGACAGGTTAAGATTTAGCTAACGGAATCTAAATATTTCAATACTTCACCTCGCTATTCATGATGGAAGGGATGAATATGGCGTAAGAGAAAGCTTCTTGCAGTTCTCCTCAAATCAGTTGCCATGTCAGATTCTTGGTAAAGATATTTGCAACTTGTTCATCAGTGGGAATATAAAAGAGTTTGATTTTCCCATCTGTAACACATTCTCGGATATAATGTTCCAGAATTTCTATGTGTTTTGAACAACCTTCTTGCACTGGATTAGCAGCAAGAAACATGGCACCTTGATTGTCACAGAGCAGAGGAATGGTTTTGAGGTTAAACCTCAATTCGGAAAAAAGGATCCGAATCCATGAAAGCTGTTTCGCAGCTTCTGTCATTCCTATGTATTCTGCTTTTGTTGAAGACAAGGTTATCTTCCATTGTCATCTGGAAAGCCAAGAGACTATTTGAAACACCAAGGCCTACCTGAGGCTGAGATGGGTGTTTAACTAGTAAACCTAGTGGTCAGGCACAGATGGGTCGATGGGAGAACTCCAAGAGGACAAGACTGGGGAGGACCAGTCGCAGTCTCTTGGGGGTTTATATACTATCTAGGGTTTGTACATGTTTGGTACTATACAGTATCTATATTAAGTAGATAGCAGTGCATACGAGTCATAGCGGAGTCATGACAAGTCATAAGGCAGTGTGCAGCTGCGGCATGAGTCATAAGGAATCATGGTGAGTCAGAGATAAGCAACATGAGGCATAGGGCTGTGCGCATGAGTTGGCATGAGTCATAGATAAGGGAGTGACTCATAGATAAGCAATAAGAGATAAGGGATAAGGGACATGAGGCATGTCATGTGGCGTGGCTGTGTATGGCTGTACATAGGCCAGGTAAGAAGTGACATGAGCATGAGCACATAATGTCCTGTGATATCAGGTGACCAAATAGTCACGTGTTCATAGTTGAACGAGTGGTAAAAAGTTCAAGTGTGATAGGGGCTATTTAGCGAAATGCTTTGTAGAAAGCCCGGAAAAATAAGGATAAATATAGGATAAATAGGGACAAATACCAGCGGTCGTAACACTATTCCATTGCCTATGAACATTGTATAGCCAGAGGTAGATCGATGAGTTTTGTGATCTCTAGCCCAATCTATATCAGAATATGCCATAATGCCAAATTGAGTAGATTCGTCATAGGTAATGCAGAGATCCTTGGTACCAATCAAATACCACACTATATAGAGTGCTTTCTGCAAGTGTTCATCCTGACAGGTTAGTGGAGAACTGTAACATTTTGATAACAGCAAAGGCAATATCTGGATGAGTTCCCAGCATAATATACAGCAGTGATCCGATCACCGACTGATAACAACTGCGGAGTTGGGAGGAGGTTTCTGTGGTGAGTGGAGCAGGGTTGTACCCAGAAGGAAGTGGGGTATGAGCTACTTTGGCATTGTCAAGTCTGAAGCAATCAATAACCTTTTTGGCATAAGCAACTTGGTCGAGTTTCAGAGTTCGTTTAGAACGATTGCATGTTATATGCATGCCAAAATATTCAGCAGCAGCTCCTAGATCACGGCTTTCCCATTTGCTCATAAACTCTTTCTTCTTCCTCAAAAGATAGGAGCAATTGGAGTCAAGGAATAAAGCATTGTCAACATAAATGACTAAAATAATAATGTCCTGACCGTTAAAATGAACATAGACACCAGGATCTCCATGTGTCCTTACAAATCCCATAGCTAAAAGAGACTTGTGAAGTGCCTTGTTCCATTGTAGGGTGGCTTGTTTCAAGCCATAGATTGCCCTAAGCAAGCGACAAACTTTCTTCTCCATGCTGGGTTGTACAAAACCTTTGGGCTGTTCCATATAAATTTCTTCATCAAGTTCTCCAAATAGGAAAGCAGTCTTGACATCTAGTGCTTCAATTTCCCAATCTTCGAGCACTGCAATTGATAGAAGAAGTCGAACAGTCTCGAATCTTGCAACTGGTGAAAAGGTTTCTTCGAAATCTATCCCGTAGACTTGTGTAAAGCCTTTTGCTATGAAGCGAGCCTTGGTACGGCCATCACTTTTGACAACATATATCCATCTCCCTTTGACAGGTTTTCATCCAGGTGGAAGGTCAACCAATTCCTATACTTTGTGCTCTTTTAGCGACTTAATTTCTTCTTCCATAGCAATCCTCCATTTGGTCTGATCTTCTCTCGAAAGTTTCAGAATGTCTTTATAGTGCGATGGTGTTGCAGCCATGGATACTGCAGAGGTCATTAAAGAGCCGAAGAAGTGTGCACTATACAATGAACCAAGATCTTCTTCATTCGTGGGAAGAGATGTTTGAACTTCTCGTTCAATCTCCACAGGAGGTCTAGCTCCATATGCATTATCAGGAAGAATGCGTGGGTTGCGGATACAAGTGCTGCGATGAGATTCATCACTAGGTATTGGTTCAGGAGGAGTAGGAGAAGGAGATCGAGGAGGCTGTTGATTTCCTCGAGGGGGGAATTGTTAATTGGGATCATGACCATCCATAGGTGGAAAAAGGTAATGACGAGTGACCAGAATATAATCAGCTGAATTAGGGTCATTTATCTCGTCTTGATCCTGGTCCGAAAGGTTGTCAGGAATAGAAATCTCGGCAGGTTTGTCTTCTAGCTTTCCAGCACAATAGGTGAACACAAGTTCATCAAATGTGGCAGTAGAAGAAACAATTACTGTTCTTCTTCTAGGAGATCAAAAGCAGTATCCTTTTGTTCCTTTTTCATATCCAATGAAGATTGCTTCCTCTGCTTTCGCAGCTAGCTTATTAGCTCGATCTTCCTTTGGAATGAATACATAGGCATGACATCCAAATACCTTAAAATAGGAAACATCAGGTTTACTGCCATTCCATTTGAATATGGGAGTAGACCAATCATGACGATGCATAGGTTGTCTGTTATAGATGTGGAGAGCAGTCTCGACAGCATCTTGCCAAAAAGATGGTGGCAAACAGGCATGTTGGCGTATAGCCTCAGACTTTTCAAGGATTGTGCAATTAAAACGTTCAGCACGACCATTTTGTTGAGGGGTACAAGGTACAGAGGTTTGATGCTCTATACCCTTGGATGAAAGGAACGTTCATAGAGAATGATTAATGTATTCCCCCCCATAGTCCAAACATACAGAGCGGAGACAAAAACCAGTTTGGTTCTCTGCCCAAGCAATCAATTCCTGAAGCGCCTGTATAGCATCGGACTTGGAGTGTAAAAAATGCAAGCTACCAAAACTGGAAGCGTCATCAAGAAAAGTGATGATCCATTTGTTACGAGAATGCGACAAGGTCGGCATCTTGCACAAATCAGTATGGATAAGGTCAAGCATGCGAGTAGAGCATGAAGACGAAGCCGGAAAATCCTGCTGATGTGCCTTGCCAAGTGCACAGCCTTTGCAAGTAGGCATAGAAGTGGGTGGCTGAATGGCAGGAACACCTGTCAAATGCTGATGAGCATGACGGAGAGTGTTCTTGGAAGGATGTCCAAGATGGTGATGCCACAAGTCTTATGACTTGAGATCCTGCAAGGAGTTAACCGATCCAGTTGAAGTGATCAGAGAGGACTGAAACCAGTGGAGCGGAGAAGGTGGAAATAAAGCAGATGCCTGTATTGCCACCCTTCCTTGATTGTCCCAGATCGTGGTCTGATCTGTGATCTCACAGGAATATCCAGCGTCTGTGAGAGTAGTAACTGAAAGAAGACAGTTACGAGCATCAGGGGTATACCAGATGTCCTTGAGAACGACAGGAATGGTCCCTGTCTTTTCCTGTTTAAATATCATGGTGCCAGGACCACACATCTGCATGACACCATCATTAGCAGTGCCACAGAAATATGTCCCTTTCTGTAAATCAGAAAAGTCATCAAGATAAGGCGAAACGTGATCAGAACATCCCGAATCAACAAGCCAATAATTCTCGGTATTGCGATCTTTCACACCTAGGACAAAAGCCCTTGAATAAGCAGAATTATAGTAGTATTCGCCATCAGGTACATTATCATACTCATCATCTGATCTAGCATCATTGTTATGCTCTTCACAGAGTAGGATGGAATGATCTACGCCCCCTTTCCAAGTACCATCGGCATTTCGCTGGAAATCTCCATGGAATTTGGTAGCAACAACCTTCTGCAGCTTTGATTTTGCTCCTCTCTTAAAGTGCTAGGGGAGAGGAGCTGGATTCGAAAGGACAAGGAGGAAGCATGACTGATACCTAAAGGTGTCCATGGGTTCTTCGAAATCTCCTGCATTCGCAGTATAGGACTTGGCATCCCATTGGTCATATGCAACTTCCTGTTGAAACTCGTCAATATCCATCATCATACCTGTCATATCACCATCAACCATGTTCGCAAAACTTTCAAGCTCAGTTTGCACGTGCTTTCCCTTTCCCTCTATGGTTCATCTGTTTGTTCGAGAAAGAAGTATGGGCACCCTGCACAGCAGGAGTCCTTGCGGATGGCTTATAAGGCTTCTTTCCTCGTTGACTTCTAAGAGTCTGATGAGGGTGATTAGATCCCTGTCCAGGACGACTGTATAATTCCCAACAGTTTGTAGTTAGGTGGGGTTTTCCACAGTGGTCACAAACAGGACGAGAGGGAGTACATTGAATCGTATTAGTATGATTCGCATCACTCGGAGCAGGTTCAAGGCGATGAGCCAAGGATCTCCATTGCGGATGAGCAGTAGAGTGAAGTTGCAATTCCTAAAGTATCTTCAGAATAATGGTGTCGGTGGTAAAGTTGACAGCAGTAACTGTCTGCACAATGGTAGATATCAGCAGTTGGTATGAATGGGGAAGTGAGTTAAGCATAATCATGGCACAGAGATTGCCAGGAAGCTGTAGTCCAGACATGGACATTTCGTAGAAGGTGTTCATCAACTTATTTATTTGAGTTGGAATGTCATTGACATCATGACGGTGATGTTCTGAAGGATCTACGATGTGCGTGTTAAGCACTTTTACGAAAGCTTCATATTGGCCAGTTACACCAGTGGGAGAATAAAGGGTTTCCAGAGCATCCCAGAGGTCCTTTGTAAGAGAAGGACAAGCTACATTCCTAACAGCTACATAAGCCTCCTTCATGAGATGCTGCATGTCGGCATGAATAAAAACGCAGATTAATGCTTGTGCTTGACGATCCGATGAAATTCAAGCAGCTTGAGTATCAGCATCAGCTTGCTGAGCAAAGGTTGAAGTTCCGTCAACTACATTCCACCATGTTGCCATGGTAAGAAGGTTGTGGACTTGGCGAGACCAGATGGAATAGTTTGAGGTACCTGCAAGAACTGCAGTGTGGGCCTGAATAGCGGAGTTGATTGAAAAAGACATGATATATCTGCTTTAGAAAATGAAGATGTTGGCGACGAAAGTCTGTAAGAAATTTTGATTAGCATGCATGACAGGAAAGTTAGGAATGGGAACTGGAGCAGGAGGAATAAGAAGGTCTGCAACAAGGTCAATATCTTCTTGAGTGTCTTCATTGTCTTCATTGTCATCATCATCATCCTCTGTGGTATCGTCTTCTACTTGTGGCATGGTGTTAAAATGTTGAGCAAGGCGTTGCATCAATTGTACTTGTTCTCTCCTTATTTGTAATCATTCTGAAATGTTTTCATCAGAATGTACAAGTTTTTCAAAAAGTTTGTAATCAGTGTGAGGAAAGAAATGAGGGTTAGGGATAGAAGAAAATTGTCCATTTCTAGCCCTAAAACCAACTCGAAGATGATTGTGAGAGGTATAAGGAGGAATACAATTTTTTACACCATAAGCTGCTAAGTGAAGGTGCGAACCAGTCCAATAATCAAGATGCGCGGGGGTACTCTGAACATATCCGGGCTTTGCGTATTTCACGTATCAACCTCCTAACTGGGCCAGCAATGGCCAAACGTCCATGGGGAACAGTAGCAGGTCATTGACCTGGGACAGGCAGTACTCTTGGTGCCTGTTGCTGCTCTTCTTCTTTATGGCCTTGTCTAGCAATATAACATCCTCTGCGGTAAGGGTCAGGGACATTGCAACCAATTTCTGTGAGAAGGCACATATAATCAGTTCCCAGCTGAATCATGACAAAATACCACAGATTCTTCCTCTTCCACACTTGTCACCACCTAGCGTCTATCAACTCATTCCAGATGCACTGCATGGGAACGTTGGATTTATGGGGATGTCCAACGAGGGAGAGGGGACAGTTAAATTTATGGTGCACATACTGGTGCCGACCGTCCTTCCAGATAACATCTCCCTCAGAGTTGATATAGCGCTCAGGATGCTCAAAGAGCTCCTATTGAATGTTCCAGTCCAAGACTTTGTTAGGTTTCAATGATTCATAGAATTTGATGAAATACTTTGAAAAAGCATGACGATTGCATTGAATGATCTCGAAGCCTTGGTTATGAACAGGGTGAGCGGGAGTAGAGTGGTATTTCTCCATGGGAAATGTGTAGCCAAGCCCTTTGTAAAAAGACATAATGGGCTCATTCCAATACATGAGTCCTTCCTTCAAAATAATATCCTGTTCTGGGATGTACCGGACAGGGCCTTCTTCGACAATAATCTGTGGTAAAAGATCTCCCCGATAGAGAGTAGAAATGGGGATGACCTGAGTGAGATGAGATGTGACATCTAAGGGATTCCGAGGATCAACACAAACAAGGGGTACTTCCGGTCTGATCAACAGATCGGGAACATTCTGGTAAGTTACCAGATTATTGGTGTTGGCATCTCTATAAGAGACGGTTCAGTGGCTCTGGATCCTCATCGGCAGTGGAATATTATTTGGAAATATCACTAGCTGATTGTTCAGAGTCAGATCTATTTGAAGGGGATTCATTGCAGGGTTGAATTCTAAAATTTCACCTGGTTCCATGATTGGATCGAATATTAAATCGTTGGGGTTGACCGACATTTCCTTCTCCCTCTGGAAGGAAATTAAGCTGTTGGAGGACTCAATGTCTCCATCAGTCCTGACTGGAGAGATCAAGTACTCTTCGTTGATGTCGGTTAATGGTGACTCCATGAGGTCGAGAGGTGATACCGAAGTAAGACCATGGAAGGTTTGAATTGACTGATCTATTGAACCAGGGTTCGATGTCGGTGGATAGGTTAGACCAGGTGAGGTCAAAGGGGAGGACTCGTTCCTCAGAGGGAACTGGACTGGGTGTATTGGGCACAGTTGTGTGAGGCATTGGTGGGTGGAAGAAGAGGGAGAGGTCATGGTAGGCTCGAGTGCGGCGTAAAGGCACAGGGATAGGACATGTCGGAGGAGGAAGTGGTGGAAGATCAGTCCATGGAGAATGCGAAAATTGGGGGTATGTGTTAGAAGCCAGAGAGTCAATGTATGGGAGAGAGTTTGGAGGAGGAGCGCAATAAGTGGGAGGATGAGTTGGACGATAGATGATACCAGGTGGAATCAGAAATTCAGCTGGACGACGACGGTTTGTGCAATTCAGATGAATACAATGATCTCCACACAATATAGGACAGGAGTCCTTATCGAAATCGGAGTGACACTTCCAAGTGCAATGGTGGGTAGGAGTTGGAATTGGGGCTTGACTAACCTGAGTAGGAATTGTTGTTCTTCTACTCATTAGGTTAGCATTCGTCCATGTAATCATGACATGGGTAAAAAATAAATAAAGCTCTGCTAACAACAGCAGGCCAGGGTTGCCCCAGATCCATTGGACCTGACCCATGAACCCAAACAACATGCTCATCATCGTAAGAACGATGTAGAACAGACCAAGAGCAAGAGTGTCATACATCACGAGGCGGAGTAACGACATCAAAAAGATGACCATTTATGCCTAAGCGGGGCTCATAACCTAAAGGAATTGCTAGGTTCCTTTGGGTGCAGAGACAACTGTCGGAATGTGCAAGCATGCACACTGCCGATCTCGTACAGATCCATTGCACGGAGCATGTCATTTGGCTCCAGACGATGTACCACATGACGTGCACACAGCCCGACATGTTTGATTACTTACATGTTCCCTCGGATACGATGCATCCTACTTTTATTTCATTATCATTGCATTCTTTGTTTACCCCGTTAGATAGTTGGCTTATGTCTACGAGTACTTAATGGCCCCGTTCATAGTTGTCACCTCAGTCCATCTGCCCTGCAACAACTGAGGTGAGTATCATTTACATAGATCGTACTGGACTTATACTTACTTCGTACGTAGTGCTTTGTTTAGGTGAATATCATTTAGTCCGTCTGCCCTGCAACGACTGAGTGCTTTGTTTAGACTTTTAGGTTATGAGCCCTGCTGCTTCACACTACTGAACAGATCCACTTACCAATATGATGTCATCCACCATTCCTGTCACCACTGATACGCTCCCCAGCAACATATCCAAACTCAATGTCAAGGGTACGAACTGGGTGATCTTCGCTTTCCGTTTTCAGACTGCCGTCGAGGCCAAAGACATGTGGGGCCATTTTGATGGAACTGCAGCTAAGCCATCATTTGCCACACCAATGACCACCGAGGAAACTGTGGAACACAACAAGTGGCATAAGAACGAGGGTGTAGCAAAGCATCTGCTTATCCAGCATATGTTACACGTAGTGTACACAAAGGAAAACTTTGACAAAATACTTCTCAGGAGGTACTCACGAAGAGACACTGCATCTGAGGAAGTACCAATGAAGAAGGGTCTGAGGTCAACTAGGGTTCTTGAAGGACAAAGGTTCGAGTTGATCGAACTTGCAAGGGATAACTAAGGACAATGGTTCGAGTTGATCGGACTCACAAGGGATGACAGGGGACAGGGGACGAAGGTCAGAGTCAATCGGACTGCTGAACATGAGAATATGCTAAGATTGCATAGAATGAGTGTAAGGAATACAAGTACACGACAGGTGGATATAAGTACTTGGGGACGCATCATCATGGAATAGCGAGGAAGGTGAGAGAACGATGATATAAGAGGACACGTCATCCACAGTAATCCGAGAGGGAGATAGGAACTACGAGGCCGATACGAGAGAATCAGCCAAGGAGATAACTGTCCAAAGAACAAGAAGGAAAATGATAGAAGGAATCAAAGAAGAATAAACGTGGAATGAAGCGGACTAATTACAAGAAGACCTACATCCCATATCATCTGAAAGAGACCTAAGAAAAGGTGTACTCGTCATGGGAAGCAAAAGAGATAAAGGCAAAAGGAAAGGAGAAAAACTGTAACATTACCCCCTTCGTACAATCGAACTCCAGGTTCGATAAAAATACCACTAGATTGATTCATCACAAGGAATGGAGGAAGGGCCGAAGAGAACAGTGGATTGCTTATAGGATAGCGCCTCAAATGGACAGTTATCTGCCAAGTGTCCATGTTGATTGCAATGGCTGCATATTCACTCAGGGCAAAAGCGATGTCCATGTCCCCAATGATGACAAAAGTCGCATTGGGTGTGAAGGCAAGCAGACTGAGGGTGACCAGGGGTGGACTAATGGCAGTATGTGCAGGAGTAATCTGGACAATCTTCTCGATAGTGACCGAGATGATGACACCGAAAGCACTCGGTGAGGGCAGAGGTGGGTCGACAAGGACGAACGGGCATAATGTGAGTAGGGGAGGATAAAACATGACTACCATCAGGGAGATGCCGATGGACTGCATCTACAGTGGTGGACCAAGCTCTCAGATCTTCAGGATTTTCCTCAACAGCAGTAGGGGAAGAGGACGTAGAGGAGGAAGTCGGAGAGGAAATTCAAGTGACAAGCGCAGGGGTGTGAGAGGGAACAGGTAGTATGGGAGTGGGAGGAGGGGAATCGGCAATGGCAGGTAGTTGGGCCCGTTCGAGGTAACGATCTCAATCAGCCATAGGCAGGAAGAGGTAGATTCGACGAAAGGTGGGGTAGATGACGGAGCGGGAGAGACGTTCAATGTATTGGTGAAAACCATAAAGATGAAGGATGGATAAAACTCACTGGGGGAGTGTGTCCAGATGGAGATGGAGAGGAAGGCCAAATTCAGCTGGGAGATTGCTGGGGGCCGCTTGAAAGTGATACCGTTGAGTAATGGATACCTCATGGAACAGACGAACTAGTTCTTGGGTAACGACATCCTCTTCATAGAGGGGGAGGACCTTGATGGCATGAAGGAGAGCAGGGCTGGCAAGGATGGCAGCGTAAAGCGAATGGGTGGCAGAGATGGGTAGCAAGGTAGGCGAGACTCGTCTGGAACGCAGCGGGGAAGAAGATAAGGAAGAAGAAGGAGATGATGAAGGTGCGACAGACAAAGAAAGAAAGGACATATTGGTTGTTGAGAAAGAGAAAGTTGTTGAAGAACATATATCGGGGGGGTACTTCACGAAGAGATGCCACTTCCCAGGTAGAGAGGAAGAAGAAAAGAATGGGGAATTAAGCGAGAAGATGAGTCCATTTATAAGACAAGAGAATGGTGGGAGTATGATGGAGATTACTTTCAGATTCCCACGTATTTTCAGCCAAAGAATACCCTTTCCATGCAGTCAGGTACAATCGGCGACCACGTGATCCTTTGTGTGATACAATAAGATCAACTTCGTATTCTTCTTTGATACCAATGAGATCCGGTGGAGGTCAGGAGAAGGAAGGACCATGTGCTTTGGTCTGGCAATATGAAGATAAGAGAGTGGCATGGAATACGTCGTGGATTTTTCATGTGGGAGGAAGACGGAGTCGGTAAGTAAGGGGAGATAGGATCTGAGAGATCTCAAACAGTCCATGGCATTTGGGGGCGAGTTTTCAGGAGGGGTATCTGAGACGGAGATGAGTGGCTTCTAGCCACACTTTATCACCTACTTTCCAGGGGGAGAACTTTTGAGTAGAGCGGGATAACATGATCCAATGGGCGGACTCATGTGTGGCAAGGGCTTCTTTTCAGGCATGTTCCAGGGAAGATAGACCATTTTCTAAAGCAGGGATAAATGTCTTTCCGAGAGCGGGGTACGCACAAGGTTCATAGCCGTAGAGAAGGGAGAAAGGGGATGTTTTCGTGGAACTGTGAGGGACAGAGTTGTGGATGAATTCAGTGGAAGTTAGGAAGTTTGCCCAATCATGTGGATTATGAGTGCAAAAGATATGAAGATATGTTCGTTCAAGAATAGCTTTCATACGAAAACGACCCAAATGACCAGAAAGTGGGGAGGAATGAATAGAATGAAGTAACACAGAATGAGATGATGGAGGAACATACATACGACCACTGGAAATAAAGATGTCCATTATCAAAGGACCAGTCTAAAAGGGAGGAACGAGGAAACAAGAGTGAACCGTCATCAAGGTTAGCAATGGCACAAAGGACAAGTGGATCAGAAGATGAGGAATTGTGGATGTGAGAAGCCAGGGTGAGGTCCAAAGCATTAATAACTATGGGATCAGGAACAATAGAGGAGTCAATATTGTCTTGGGAGGTATCAAGAGGATCACGACGAGAGAGAGCATCGGCAGGGGCCATCTGAGTGCCAGGGAGAACTTTCCAAAGAATGTCGAAGTCTTGAAGGAAAAGAGACTAGTGAGCCTGTCGATGGGAGAGTTTTCGAGGATCCTTGATATAGAATAGGTTTTTGTGGTCAGTGATGATGTTGACAGGATAAGTGGTGCCAAGGACATAGTGATGCCATTCTGTGAGAGCGAGAATGACTGCGAGGAGTTCATGATCATAAATATCATAGTTACATTTAGCAAGAGTGAACGTGCAGGAGAAGTAAGCGTAGGGATGAAGATTCCCAGTTGGTGTTGGCTTGGAGAAGCATGGTGCCAGCAGCAAGAAGGGAGGCATCTGTCATAATGGAGAAAGGGTGAGTGACATCGGGAATGGCAAGGACAGGTGAGGTGGAAAAGGTAGCCTTGAGGGATTCAAAGGCGTGTTGTTGGAGAGGGGTCCAAAGCCAGGGTTGGTCTTTCCGGGTAAGCAAAGTGAGAGGAGCGACGGTGTTCGAGAAGTTGGGGATAAACTTTCAATAGAAATTAGCGAACCCAAGGAAAGAGCGAATGCTTTTGACTGGAAGTGGGGGGTTGCCAGTCACGAATGGCAGCGGTTTTGATGGAATCCATCATGACTTGTCCTTGGCCAATGATCATGCCAAGAAATTCAATATGAGGGGTGTCAAAGGTGCATTTAGATAACTTGAGAGAAAGATTATGTTTGCAAAGACAAAGGAGGACACGTCGAGTTCGTTCATGATGGAGAGCAAGGTCGCCATTTGTGTGAATACCAAGGTCGTCCATGTAGACTTCGAGCCAACCTTCAGCAATCATGTCAGCGAAGACATGATTCATAAAAGCCTGGAAGGTGGGAGGAGCATTGCAAAAGCCGAAGAACATAACAGTGGGTTCGAAGAGTCCATACGGAGTGATAAACGCAGCCTTCCATTGGTCTGCTTCCTTGATCCGAACATTGTTGTATCCCCAACGAATGTTGAATTTGGTGAACCAGGTGGAGTTCTTCATTTGGTCGATGAGAGGAGGAATAAGGGGTAGCGGATAGGCATTGTGGACAGTATGGGAATTCAGGTATCGGTAGTCCTAACAGGGGTGAAGAGATCCATCCTTTTTTGGAACAAAGAAGAACAGTGCTGCCTGAGGAGATTTTGACGGAATGATTCATCCGGTCTTCAGGTGTTCATTAATGAAAGCTCAACATGCTTCTTGTTCTTTCAGGTTGAGTGGGTAAACTTTGGCAATTTTCAGGACAAAGGAAGATTTGAGTTCAATGGTGTGATCAAAGGAATGATGCGGTGGGAGTTGATTATAAGTCTTTTCAGAGAAAACGTCTTCGAAGTCCTTGCACCAAGAAGGGAGAGAAGTTTTGAGTGGTTTATTCTCTTGGACAAGTTGGGTGGACAATGTGATCTTGTTGATCGTTTCACTTTCGGGTTCGTGGAGGAGGTACTCACTGGGAGACACATCAACCCCATCAGGATATCGTTCAGTGAACAGGGAGGAAATTTCGTGATCAACATCAAGGTCAAGGAGACGAAGGAGATATCATCAGGGAGGTATCTCTATAGGAGGAGTGTTGAGGGGAAATCAAGGGAATGAGATGGTGTGAGATTTCCAGTCTATCTGGGGGTTTCAGGTCTTGAGCCATGGCATGCCCAAGATAATTTGTTTATGTTTGAGAGAAACGACCATTAGCTCGAATATATCAGGTCACTTGGCGATATGGACTAAGGGTTTGGCTTTCCAGAGAATGGTGCCTTTCTTGTTGAGGGTTCCATCGACATTGTAGGCCTCAACGGGTCTAGGAAGACGTTGCATGGGAAAGTTCATATGGGAGAGAAGTCCAAGGTCAATGAAATTTCTGGTGGCTCCGGAATCAATGAGGGTGGTGGTTACGACAGTTTGGTTTCTGACTTGTACTTTCACAGGGAAATGAAGAGTACATTCATTCCGGGGTGCTACAAGTACATGGTAAAGATTGTGGGAAGAAGATGTCGATACAACTTCCCGGTTCAAAAATCCTGACTAGAGTTCATTACAGACACTTCCTCCTTTGCAGGTTCAGAGTCCTCATAACACATCTGAAGGACTTGAAGAATTTCACCTTTGTCTTTCCCTTGAGTCTTTAGGGAATTGATGAAGGAAGAGAGGGCGGAGGAGGTTGTGATGGGAGGGGAGGAAGGAGCAGGAGTTGTTTCAGTGGTATGAATATTTTGAGGATGGATGGTAGTGGGACAAGGGGAATTGTTCTTAGGTCGAGGACATTGGTTGGCGGTGTGTCCTGTGTTGCAGCAATGGAAACATCGGCCTTCACGAATGCACTTGGCATGTTCCTGGGAGTTGAGCTTTGAAAGCAAGACAGCATCTACGTTCATGGCATTGGGATCGTGGGACGAGGATGGACGAGGGAATGTAGGGGGTCTATCCCCTTTCAAGGTGAGGATGCACATTTTCTGCACGTGGAATGTCTTGGCTTTCTCAATCCACTCTTTAACCGTGGTAGGGATAGTAGCCATGGAGAGGATCATTGTAGCGATTTGCTGGTCAAGCCCCAAAGAGAACTGATCAATAAGGATAATGTCGTCAGTTATTCCAGCGTGGGAGGAAAGATTCTGGAAGTTGGTGATGTATTTTTGGAAGCCGTTGTCATGAACTCCATCAGGACGACAGAAGGATTTCTGGGTTAATTTGGAGAGTTCATGGCAAACAGTGGCTTTCGTGTCGAAGGGGAAGAACGTGGATTCAAAATTCTTGGTGAATTTGTCGAAAGTTAAGTCTACGGGGTTGGCATTGATGTCGGCCATTTTGTCATACCACATTTCAGAGAAGGAGACTCCACGTTCTTGACTCATTTTGTTCAGTGTGGTCATGATCCGCTGGGAATCGAGGGTGTAAATATCTTTGTTGATTGCGAAGTAGGCATGCATGGCCTTTATCCATCGGGTGGCGTCATTTGGTTTGCCAGAAAAATCGGCAGGGAGGGCCACCTTAAGTTCAGTGGGAGCGCGAGACATAGGGACAGGGTTTGCTGGAGTATGAGGGGGTACTGGGGTTCATGATTGTCTGGGGGTTCCTGGGGATTGAGGGGGTACAGGGGTCAAAGCTTGGTAAGGATTGACGATGGCACGAGGGGTTTCAGTGGGTTCTGGGTCTTGGAACTCAACGTCGATATCTGAGGTTTCATCTTCAGGTGGTAGCCCATAGCATAAGTGAAGGGCACGATCAGAGTGGGATGAAATGTTGTTCAAGGGGGGTGTCCTACTCCTGAATAGGAGGGACGAAAGATAACACTCCTTCTTTTGTTACGCGTAGCGTACACAAAGGAAAACTTTGACAAGATACTTCTCAGGAGGTACTCACGAAGAGACACTGCATCTGAGGAAGTACCGATGAAGAAGGGTCTGAGGTCAACTAGGGTTCTTGAAGGACAAAGGTTTGAGTCGATTGAACTCACAAGGGATAACTAAGGACGATGGTTCAAGTCGATCGGACTCACAAGGGATGACAGGGGACGGGGGATGAAGGTCAGAGTCAATTGGACTGCTGGACATGAGAATATGCTAAGATTGCATAGAACGAGTGTAAGGAATACAAGTACACGATAGGTGGGTATAAGTACTTGGGGACGCGTCATCATGGAATAGCGAGGAAGGTGAGAGAACGATGATATAAGAGGACGCGTCATCTGCAGTAACACGAGAGGGAGATAGGAACTACGAGCCCGATACGAGAGAATTAGGCAAGGAGATAACTGTCCAAAGAACAAGAAGGAAAACAATAGAAGGAATCAAAGAAGAATAAATGTGGAATGAAGCGGACTAATTACAAGAAAACCTACGTCCCATATTGTCCGAAAGAGACCTAAGAAAAGGTGTACTCGTCATGGGAAGCAAAAGAGATAAAGGCGAGAGGAAAGGAGAAAAACTGTAACAGTGTATCCCCAACTCAACAGTGCTGAAGATCCGGAAGCTGGTGACTGTAAAGGAAATGTGGAAGGAGATTGAGCAGGAATATACTGAAAAAGGGGCTTATGTGCAAACGGACCTGCACACCCAATTCCTCAAATCTCGAATGCCGAAAGGAGGAGATGCCTGCCAGTTCTTGGATGACCTGTGGACCAAGTGAGAAGAGCTAGCCTTAGTAGGAGTAGACATTGACGAGAAGGATTACCATTCGACAATCATCAGATCCCTTCTCCCACACCTCACCAACTTTGCATTGACTCAACTCGCCATTGCTCATTTATATGCCACGTCAAAAACAATCAAGCCTGATGTTCTAATCTTGCTCATCAGTGAAGAAGCAAAACAGCAGAAAATGAAACATACCAGCAGAGGCAACACAAAGGATCGTGATGAAGCCATGGCTGTAACGTCGTCCACAGGGTCACAAGGATGCGGTCGAGGACGCGGATCCTCCAGAGGCACTCAGTCGAAACGGCTATGCTGGAACTGTGGATCAGATCAGTATCTAGCTGTGAAGTGTGACAAACCAAAGAACACAGACAAGAAGACGACGACTTACGCAGATAGCGCCCACGTTGTAATGGACGACGCTGATTCCGAGGACGGTGTTTTTGGAGTTATTGAGGACGATGAATCACTCCCTGATCTGATATCAATGGAGTCAGACAGTGATGACAAAGCTAAAGACGTACCTGGCAGAGTGCAGGGAGTCTCCCGTGATGATGATGATGACTGGTTCTTGGTCACCGGTGATGATAGCCCATGAAACTGTGGATGGGATAATAAAGAGCTACGAGTGTATGAAGCTGAAGATGAGACGTCTTGCGGCTGCACTGGCCTTTCACCCACTGCTGAAAATGACCTGGAGAATATTGCTATGGAGGTCAGCAACCGTCAAACTGATATGTGCCGTGTTGAGCTATATGACTTGGGCACCACTTGTCATATCAGCCTGGATTTAGACCATATGCTGAACATCCAACCAATCCCACCAAAGTCCTTTACCGCTGTGAACCAACAGAAGTTCAGCGCTATGGGTGTGGGCGATCTAATCATAGAAATCCCCAACAGGACGAAAGTCTTGAAGTTGCGCCTAACAGAAGTCCTGTACTCACGTGAAGTGGGATACATGCTTGTGTTGATTGGTCGTCTGGATGAGCTTGGTCTCTCGACGACATTTGCAGATGGCTACTGCACAATTCGCGATGCCAGCGGAAAGACAATTGGGCATATATCATGATCTGTGAAGGGACTATATCGTGTTGTACACGAGGGAGAGCACACTGCTGCGGTAACAGAGCGACTTACCATTATGGAGTTCCACCGCCAAATGGGGCATATCGCACCATCAGTCGCGCGATGTCTAGCTGAACAAGATCTTGTCAACGGCCTGGAAATTGATACATCAAAAGATGAACCAACCTTCTGCGAATCCTGCATATATGGCAAGGCCACTCGCAAGCCCATAGTGAAGGAGTGCGAGGGCCTGCATGCTAAATCAATCAGCGACATTGTCTATTCAGACGTTTGGGGTCCATTGCCAATTGCAACACTAGGTGGCAAGCGCTACTATGTCACTTTTACAGATGACAACACGCGACTTACTCATTTTCGCCTGATGTGGCAAAAGAGCGAAACCTTTGAGGCGTACCACAGATTTGAAGCCTGGTTGGACAGGCAGTTAGCGGCGAAAGTCAAACTCCTCCACTCGGATCGAGGGGGAGAATATCAAGGAAAGGAATTTGTACTTCACCTTGAAAGGCAGGAGATGGTGCAGCATCTCACTGTGCATGATATGCTGCAGCACAATGGAGTCACCGAGCGGTTGAATCAGACCATCTTGGAAAAGGTCCATGCCATGTTGCATGCGAGCAGACTGCTGAAATTCCTGTGGGGAGAGGCTGTGTGTCACGCCATATGGTTAAAAAATCAGACACCTACCAAGGCACTCGCAGGCAAATCACCATATGAGGCTGCACTGGGCAAGACATCCGATTTCAGCCATCTGTGCGAATGGGGATCGCCCATTTTTGTCAAGACGGGCACTGGCATGAAGCTAGGAGGACGAGTTGAGCACGGGAAATGAATGGGAATTGACGAATGCACCAAAAACACATGCCGTGTATACTGGCCCTCGAAGTGCACAGTGACTGTCGAATGTAACGTTTATTTCGACACTGCACTGTGTGCTGTTGAGGGGGAGGAAGAACCTACCTTTTTAGGCACCAGCACTTCAGTGCACCTATCCGTTTCTGTCATCGCTGACAAATCACCAGCTGCGCCAGCCAAGCTGTCATCCATCAAGACCATCACACAGCCTCCAGCTATTCCCGATTCTCTGTTATCGCCACTAACACCGCTACCATCGCCGTTCGCCTCACCGCCTATGAAACCGCTTCATCTACACACCCCGATGAAGACGAGCCCCATGCTAAATGCATCCGAAAGCCGAGCCAGTGCATACTCAACATAATCAATGGCAAGGCCACCACTGCCATGCTCCCTCAGGGTGTGCAACCGCCCAACACTGTAGTCGAAGAGCGAGCCATTTTCCAAGGCAATGAAACGGCCAAGCAAATCCTCACCATCACAAATGAGCAGTATGCGAACAATTTTGACGAGCGTGAGCTCACGATGCTTGTCGAGCAGGCCAGCACAGCTGCTGAAGCCCTTGAATCCACCACACTTGCCGATGCGAGACGATGCCTGGATTGGCCAAGATGGGAAGACGGTATTCGCAAAGAGCTGGACACCCTTGCAAAGGCCGGTACCTGGAAACTCGTCGACCCTCCAACTGGCACCAACATCATCGGATCAAAGTGGGTATTCCATGCAAAGAAGGACACTGCTGGGAATATCGTGCACTACAAAGCATGTTTTGTTGCACAGGGTTTCTCCCAAGTCCCCAGCATCGACTATTTCGACACATACGCCCCCATTGCAAAGCTTGCCTCAATCCAAACCGTTCTTGCTCTCCCCGCATGTCAGAACTTTGAACTGCACCAGATCGATATCAAGGGCGCGTACCTCAATGGAAAATTAAACGCAAACAAAGTCATTTACATGCGTCAGCCACCTGGTTATGCTGACCCAAACTACCCCCGCAGAGTGTGTCGTCTACACAAAACGCTATATGGTCTCAAGCAGAGCAGCCGTCACTGGTATCAGTGACTAGTTGAGATCTTGGTGACTAAGCTAGGGTTTAAACAGTGCAAGGTCAATCAAGCCATCCTCATCAGACAAGAAGGACCATCCTTCATCATCATTGTCGTGCACGTCGATGACTGCACGATCGCAGCAACCTCACTTGTTTTGATTATGGCCATCAAGAAGCAGCTTAATTGCTTCAGTTGAAGTGACTGACCTCAGCGAGCTGCATTGGCTCTTAGGTATCAAAGTAACATGGAATCGAGAAGAGCGTGCACTCGCCCTCTCGCAATGAACATACATAGATGCCATTCTCCACTGCTTTAATTTTGAGGAACTCAAGCCCATCTCAACGCCCATGGAGCCAAGTATGAAACTCACCACAAGCCAGTCGCCGTCTACCATGGCCGAATACGCCGCTATGCAAAATATCCCATACCAAGAAGCGATCAGATCGCTCATGTATGCAGTACTTGGAACTCGCCCCGACATCTCTTATGCCGTCTCGCAAGTCTCACGTTTTTCATCCAATTATGGCCAAGCGCACTGGGATGCCGTTCGGCGAATTTACAGGTACCTACTCAGAACAAAGGACCTACAGTTGACCTATGGAGGGGGAGAGAAACAGCTCCTTGGGTATACTGATGCCGACGGCAGTGTCACAGAGGACTGCCATGCAATCTCGGGCTACGCCTTTCTCATTGATGGTGGTGCCATGTCCTGGAGCTCGAAGCAACAAGAAATTGTTTCACTCTCGACACATGAAAGTGAGTACGTAGGTGCCACGCATGCCGTGAAGGAAGCTCTTTGACTTCGTACCCTCATATCCAGCCTCTTTGCACCTATCCTGCAGCCAACAACTCTTTTCTTCAGACAACCAGTCGGCGATCGCACTCGCCAAAGATCATCAGTACCACACACGTACCAAGCACATTGATGTGCATTTCCACTTCATCTGCTGGATTGTCAACAACAGCAAAATTCGACTCATTTACTGCCCCACTGGCGACATGGTCGCCAATGTTTTTACCAAGGCCCTGCCGTCGCCAAAAGCCAAGCACTTCGCCGCCGAACTTGGACTACATGCAGCTTGAGGGAGAGTGTCAGAATGCGCAAGCATGCGTGCTGCCGATCTCATACAGATCCATTGCACAGAGCATATCATTTGGCTCCAGACAATGTACCACATGATGTACACACAGCCCAACATGTTTGATTACTTACGCGTTCCCTCAGATATGATGCATTCTACTTTTATTTCGTTATCATTGCATTCTTTGTTTACCCTGTTAGATAGTTGGCTTATGTCTACGAGTAGTTAACAGCCCCATTCATAGTCGTCACCTCAGTCCATCTGCCCTGCAATGACTGAGGTGAGTATCATTTACATAGATCGTACCGGACTTATACTTACTTCGTACGTAGCGCTTTGTTTAGGTGAATATCATTTAGTCCATCTGCCCCGCAATGACTGAGCGCTTTGTTTAGTCTTTTAACAACAGCACAAGGGTGATCCCAGTGAGGGAGAGTACTCACTTGCTGTAGACGACTTGCAAGCTAGTTGCTTAGAAGTTATTCACGTCGTAATACGAAGTAAAGAATTTAGATTGTGGGCTCTGAAGGAGCTGGGTTTATATAGTGTACAGCAATTGTATGTACCTATTATGAAAGTATCCTAAAAGGATGAAGGCTGTGTAATGCACAGCAGTGCATAGCAATAAGCAGCCAATGGCAGATAGTGCGCAAGGTATGGCACAATATGCCAAGAGAATGGTGTAATGTTTTACCATAATGATATAATATGACATCATTATAAAGATAAGAGATAAGGATGATGTCACTGGTCTAGAACAATTATGTCATGGGTCTAGATGAATTAGTAATCATGAAGAGCAACCCAGATAGGTTAAGATTTAGCTAACGGAATCTAAATATTTCAATATGGAGTGGAAACGAGAAAGGTTGCCTCTGCTAGATCAAATGGGAATAGAGGCTCAATGCCATGTACCATAAAGTATGGCAAAAGTCCGGTAGATTTTAAAATAGTTACCCATTCTGCCCAGAAAACAGAGTGCACTGCGGATGACCAGCGAGCCTCTCCCCCCTGGGTACTTTTGATGATGGCCTCCTGAACATCGAAGTGACGCTATTCAATCATGTCGTTCGCCTGGGAGTTGTAGGAAGAGATCCGGATGTGACGGATGCTGTACTGGTTGGCGAGTATATCAAGAGCCTGTATATATGCAGGACCATTGTCAGTAATGAGCTTGGCGATAGCTTCCAATCAGCAGAGAATGTCCTCGAAAATGAAAGATGCGAGCGTGGATCCATTCTCGGATCGCAACATCCCCCACTCCAGATAAGCCATAAGGGCGCACTGGGCCTGGACAATGAAGTGGTAACCACCAGATCACGGCATTACCATAGTATCAATATGTACCTTGTGGAACAAACCTCCTACGACCAGCATGGTAGGCGGAATGTGCAGCTTCTTTGTCTGCTGGATCTGGCACTTGTGGCAAGTCTTGGTGTACCACTTGACATCGTTGTCTTCTTCTAGATAAGATCAGTAGAAACGCTAAGAAAATGCTTACCAGACAACCAATCTTATCTCCACGGGTAGTAAACTTTTAGCGAGGTGAAGAGAGTACTCTTCCCTGGTCGAGTTGGTACTAGAAATAAGTATCAATCTTGTAGAAAGGAGTTGACTATCAGGCACGTGGTTTGTTCGTCAATTGTCAACGAGGTTGAGGGTGATTGGGGGTTCAGCAAACTGTTGAGGGTCTGGATTTCAGCTGGGGTGGTGTACAAGTTGTACACTGGATAGTTGGGGGAATGGTCTAGACAACTTCTTGGGTTGCTAGAAGGGTACTCTGTAGTGACTAGGGTTACTTCCCTAAGATGCCAATTAGCTCCAGTCGATTAGGAATGCTCAATTGGGTAGGTAGCGTAAATATGCTTCACTTTCGCTTACTGATTCACACACGTCACTTAGTCACACAGAACAGCTTTTCCTAAACTGAATCTATTATGTACTAAGGAGTTGGCAATCAGCTTAAAAGTGCTCGACTCGACCCTTTCCCAGGGTACTAATGAACTATTAGGTCTCCCTACTAGCTGGGGATCTATTCCCTTTAGTTGCCCGCTCTGGGGCTTTCTCCCTAAAGGTGTCCTAACTGTCCCTATCCTAAGGGATACAGTATACTCCTAACTTGGGTCTAAGTAGTTCTATTTATAGCGTGGGAGTTACTCTACACAGCCTCACTGTTTGTTTGTAGAGGGGTGCACTTGTGAGCACTCGTTGGTTGAGATTTACTCAAGTAGGAACCTTTTTCTTAAAAGAGGGAACCTGCCAAATGGGGCTGAATCGCGCTCCTTATATAGTAGTTTACATGTGGCTGTGCTACCTTCGGTTCCGAGGTGGCTGTGCCAAGATATGACTCATACTGACTCATACTGACTCACTTTGACTCAACCTGTCAGAAAATGACTTGCAATGAGCTAAAAATAGCCTTTGGCTTGGCAATGACTCATACTGACTCATGCCGACTCATTATGACTCATTATGACTCATGCTGTGCAGGTCACATGATCATTCTGCTAGTCTAGGGGCAGTGCTTTAGCTAATCCTCATCTGACTCACTTTGACTCATATTGACTCATTATGACTCATGCTGTGCAAGGTCACATGATCTGAGTCAGGTGATTCGCAACTGAGGTCACATGCTCCAATTGCTTCTCTGACACTTGGCTAAGTACTCAAGGATAAAAGAGATATTAAGAAAATGGTTTGCTAAGTAGTTGTAGGTAGTGATAAAAGTATGTTGGGAGAAATCATTTTGTTTCTCCACAACATGTGAATGAACAAATAAGAAAAAAAATAGGGATACATACTAGACAGTATGGTCCATATGTCCCTCAATTAGCTACGCATTTGGACCGTGGGAATATAGTAAAAACTCAAATCTCGGGTCAAATGTCTAACATCACATACTGTATACAATAACTATGTATCCGCATCCAAACAGTTTGGTGCAGGTCATCATCGACCAACATAGGCCACCAAAAACATAGCAGGAGGCAAGTGCGGATGGAGAACATACCCTTGTGACCGAGGTCATTGTGGGCCTCTTGGATGAGTCCATATCAACATCCAACCGGAACGACGAGCTGATGACATCCATGTGGTTCCTGATGGTATAAAGACCCATTAAGAAGGAAGAAGTGGGTGGCAGCATTGACAAAGGAGGTGAACTCCATATCTGTGAGATTAGAGGGGCAAACACAGGAATCAAGAAACTCGCAAATCCGGTCAACCCAAGCATCTTTAGCAACCGCCTTTGGTGAATGTGGTAGCTCCGGGTCGCCGTCATTAGGCTCAGGTGAGGAGAGGAAAACGGAAACATATCAGGTAGGTGGGACACAGTTAGAGTACCTAAAGATATTAGCCGACCTGCCGGAAAGAGACAGGTGGTCATTGAGCAGGGAAACAGAAAAAGAGTAGGCATTGTCCAACCAATCCTCAAAATCGTCCGTCTCAGGGAGGTCATTCTCAGATGGTGGGCGACAAGAGAGTCCATCTGCTCCAGTGTGATGGGTAGCAGGGATGTGAACGAGACAGAAGTTGAATAACAAAATACCCATGATCCAGTGATTAATGGTTGCGTTTGGCTGGAGGTCGGGATTATTGATCATCCCCTTGACATACTTGGCGTCCATTTCCACTGTCAAATTAGCAACCCTGAAGATAAAAATCTGAATGGCCTGAAGAGCCCGGAACAACCCATAGAGCTCAAGCTTGGCTTGGGAATACCAGCTCTTGACATCGGTCAGGGTCAATGATCCGAAGCGATTCGGGTATCATTTCCTGTTGTCCCCCTCCTGTGACAAAATACACCCGACTGCGATCAGGGAGGTATCGACAGCCAGAATCACTTCTTGTCTGGATTCATAGTCCAAACATCGTAGTGCAGGGGAGAGGCAGATCGCATCCTTTAGATGCTGCATTGCAACTCTGTGTGGCTCCTCCCATGTGAACGGAACCCCTTTCCAGGTCAAATTGACCAATGGCTGAGCAATGGATGCAAAGTCCTTGATGAAAATCTGAAAAACTCCACACACACCTAGGAATCAGTGTACTTGAGTGATGTTCTGGCATTCTGGCCAGTCGTGGATTTTCTCCACCTTCTTGTCATGGGGAATGTGACCATTAAAAGTGCACTTGTGGCCCATGATAGTAGCATCCAGTGCGGCGAGAACGAACTTTTTGGTGGACACAGTTACGTTAATGAGCTTCAACCGCTGAAGTATCCGATGAATGTTCTGTAGATGCTCCCATATGAAATGGCAGATCCCCGGATTTTCTGGGATGGTCTCGTAAGTACCATCTGGGTCCTGGTAGTGACTCACGACCCCTTTGACCAGGAGATCGTTGATGAACAGGTAGGTAAATTGTGGAATCTCGTCTTGGAGAATGAACGAGATGTTAGCCTGGTATATTTGTATGACATTGGTGTATTCCATCAGGATGGTGGTGAGACAGTGGGGACCCATGGGGCTGCTGAAGGTCATCAAATCCTGGGAGTCTTGATGGAGAGGTCTCTGGTCGTATCCGGCAAAAAGGTCCATCATCCCATATACTGCGTACCTGGCAAAGGACTCTGCGAAGTGTTCGACGAATGGGGAGGTCACAGATTGTAATGGCATTAAGGGGTTGTAGATCGTGGATGAGGCGAAGGGATTTACTGTCCACTTTGAGGATGCAGAACCATCAGGAACGGTACACGGATGTGGAAGTTTGTAGACCCTGGATGCGATCCGGTCTTTGATGATCTTTACCATTTCGGTCCACATAGCGGGGGGAACGGGAATGTTGCGTAGTACCCAGGGAGTGTGGGGCACCATTGGAATCTTCACGGGCGGAAAGTATCTCGGGTCCATTTGACCCCGCTCGAGCAGCATCCAGGCAAAGGCCATCTCCTGCTCGCGCACAATCCAGCGCACAAGCTTAAGTTCTTCTGGCCAAAGCCAGTTTGCAGGATCTAGATTGAGGGCATTAGCTCTTTCCTGTGTAAAATGACTTCCAGGAATAAAATCTGGTGGATGTGTAGGTAATGATATCATCCCGGCGAGCGGATCATCCAACAATAATCATGTGACTCGGAACTCCTCATCCACGGGAGTGAGCACTGATCGGACCTTCTTCACCACTGGCTTGTATGCCAGTGCATGGGAATTAGTATCATAGGAATAAACGGAAGAAAAAGCATCTGCAGCATCCGGGTTCAAAACAGTTTGAGTAGAGGAAAGAAATGCATAGTCCAAAGAAGGTGGAATCGGTCCAATAGACAATGGAGGTAAGTGCATATACAAAGAGGATGAAAAGAACGATGGTGCGAAATGTTCATTGGAAACGGACAGAAACAGATCAGGAATAGAAGAAATGGCAAGGCAATTATAATCTCCCCTGACGGTAGTTGGATCATCAAAGCCTAAAAACCCATCTCCACGATGGATTGGTGGTTATTGTACTGCTTATTTTCACGGCAATGCGGGCAGCCTACCATTACTTTGCCCGTGCTGAGATCCAATACGAGATTCTCTAGGACACTGATGGTGGTATCGATGCTGGTGTTTGCTGATGACATCCTCATTGTATGGTCCGATCGGATTGGCAACCCGAGGTCCTCCCATATACGCTTGGGCATTGCGATAATCTCCGAACCTGAATCCAGGACACTTCAGATGACTTGTCCTGAACTCCTGACCTTAGCATCTACCGCCCAAAGAGGTAGGCTGTGATGCGTGATAATGAGCCCTTCGTCATTCCGGAGAACCCGGTCACCAAAGTCACAGCCGACTGCATCTGAGTCTAAACTGGATAGCTCATTTACCTGTACAACATTGGTGGATGGGTTGGTGACCCTTTTAACCGTGGTAAGATCTTGGAATTGCTTCCTGAACTTGGAAGATACGGCGAACAAGTCTTTCACCAGTACTGGAATAGCAGTGTCCAGTACCTGATCCAATACTCATCGTGGCACTGCCTCATCCTCAAGTGGAAACAAGTATTTGAACTGTGTAGAGGGAGGAAACAGTTGGTTAGTATTTGGTACATGGAAGAGAGGGTTACTCTGATCTCCCAATCAAGTAATGGTGGATCCGGGTTGTGCTGATGATGATGAGGTGGTGGTTGCATTGTGTTGTTTGATACACGGGGCTGACGTTGATGGCTTGGGGTGAGATGAGCATGATGGGGTCGCAGGGACGGTCTTCTGAAGCTTGGGAGAGAGGAGCTCCTCAGACACGGTGGCAGCTCTGGGATCCGGTTGCTTCCGAGGTGGCATGTGAACACCGTCGAACCGGACATGTTTGCCCTTCTCCTTGGCTGCTCTATCTGCCTGGAAGCTGGCCCAAGCCTGGGTGAAGTAGGATTTAAACTCGTTGTCAGTGTCATCCGGATCACTTTCCTGTTCCTTAGTCAAGATAAACGCGGACGGGTTGATGTCCAATACTACGGGTATTTCCGGGTACGAGGCAGAAAGGATGCTGGCTGTGACATGCAGTGGTGGGTCTCTGGCGAATGAGGTGGAAGCACTGGCAGAGGTTGATGGCTGTCCACCCTGACTGATATCTAACATATAATCCATGGCATCTTTGAGGCACCTGCCTCCTTTCACTCGTGGGATCTCCAATCCGTTTGGCATGTAGAGTTGGCCATCCTGTCCCTGGACCACTTTCCCTGTGTTCAAATAGTCCATGCAGACCATGCATGTATGGGTGAAATGTCTGGCTCCCGCACTGACCTGCATGAAACTTGTTTCATGCATGCACATAGCAAAGCAGTCACCCGAGAAGTAGAATTTCCACAGCCCCCTGTGGACCACACCCTTTGATACCATAGGGAAGGATAGCCCCTATCATGAGCTACATACCCCTATTTTTCCAGATTTTTCCACCTACTGGTTATTGAGATATTGATTAATCTCTCTAGTCAAACCCTTACACTTGCACATTTGTACATACATAGCAAACTATTTCTTTGATTTCTCTTTATTTATCTGATTACTTAGCTAAGTGCCAGTGAGACGAAGTGATCATATAACCCTTAGCTACCATGTGACCTTGTCCCCATTAGTCTGTACAGCCCTGCACAGCATAGCCAGCCTCTTTGGCAGAGCATTCCAGATTTGGATTCCTTTGCTCAAAGTGCTTTCCCTTAGTGTGCCTGGATTTGACAGCTTGTGCCTGGCATTAGTAAGTGATTGTGCCTTAATTTATAAGCCACCAAGCCCTCTGATTGGCTAGCACAACCTCCTGTATTTATGTATATAAAGAGGAGCATTTTGGCCTGCAAAGGGAATCTCATCTTCTACCTCAGATAATCTCATCTGATAAGAGATCCCCTGGGAAACCTAATAAGACCTAATAAGGCAGGGTACCCCAGAGCGAAGTAAATAGGAGTTTAGAACTACTACTAGGCTATTAGGACTTGTACCTAAATAAAAGACAAGTACCTAAGACTATCCTTTTGGGAGAAACCCCCTTTTGGGCAACAAAAGGCATCTGGTCCCTATTAGTAAGCAACCTAAGCATCCTGTAGTACCAAATAAGGGCTACACTTCACCTTTCTAAGCCAAACTTGCCTACTCTTTAGATAAGACAATAAAATTGAGTTACATAACCTTTCTGAGTCTACTAAGTGTACCATCAAGTTAACTACCAACCAAGAACTAAGCATCTTGACATCTCGACATCCCAGCATATTGCTGGATTACTCCACCATCTTGACATCTAAACTTCTTGCCATCTAGACGTCATATTCCTAGGGCAAGCTGTTATCCATTTGATTAGCATCCCTAAGCAAACCCTTGCTAGGGCACGTTAGGACTACCTCCCTATAGGCATCCTACTACACATTTGTTACAGTTACTACCCTAAGGGGTTTTGCAAGTTTCCTATATACAAATCATTAGTGTTAGGCAAGACATAGGCCAAGTTCCTAAATCGCCCACCTCTTGTACTATCCAAGTACAAGCTTTTACAGTTGCTAGCCAACCTATTGCCATTAACTTGACCCCATTAGGTGTGTAATTCACCTAGGATCACCTTTACTAACCAGACTTTAGGCTAAAACCATTTTTAACAACCAATCTGTAAACTTATGTGGAGGATTGGCGAACAAACCATGGCTCCTGGTACACTATATCTCCCCTTTTACCTGGAACTATTTTCACTACCTCTAACTCCTCCAAGGATAGACTTCTTGTACTTCCCTTGAGCAAAGTGTTCTAGCCCATGAAGACAAGACACATTGTTTGGGGACCACCGATTTTTTTTGGTTGGTTCTTCATCATCTTGTCTAGAAGGAAGACAACTGGAGCCCACCGCCAGGGGGTGTTGAAGATAATCTCAGCTCCCCTACTATAACTCACACAGTTAGACCCATAACCCATTTACCTACACATTCAACACCTACCATATCCCAACCATGGTTACAGGAGGACCTTCACACCCTGGACCACATATGTTACCTAGCAGACGTAGCAGAGATGCACCTGAGACCTTTAAAGGTCACTACACCCATGTCAAAGATTTCCTCTGCCAATACAACTGGGTACTCATCCAATGTCAAATTACCTCAGACCAAGAGAAATGTGAAGGAATCACTAACTATTGCTCTACCTCTGTCACTTGCCTGATTGAGTCCCTCGATGAATACAAGGCCAATGATTGGAGTGCACTAAGGAAGCAGATACTTACTCTATACGATGCAGAGCGAGATGAAGCTCGCTATTGCCTTGAGGATCTATGAAGATTGGTCAGAAAGTCTGCCCATAAGGAACTCAAGACCCTAGAACATTGGAAGTCTTACATTCGTCACTATATTGTCATGGCACAATGGTTAAAAGCCAAGAGAGTCATTACTGACAATGACTACAATATGTACTTCTGGTTAGGAATTCCAGAACCCTTCCAGACCAAGCTAGAGAACCTACCTCTTAGCTAGGACCCCAAACAAGGATCTATCCAAACCCTATACAGTGAAAGAAGTCAACACTAGTAGTGGACCAGCTACTGCACCATAACCGCTTCGATAAGTCACTACGCAGAGCGAAACATAGAACTAGGATTGTTAGCTCAAGTTCAGAAAGTGAGAGTGAAAGTGAGACTGAGAGTAGCAGCTCAAGTGAAGACTCTGACTCTAACTACAAGCCCAAGAGAGAGAAGATCTCCTCTCATAGTAAACCTAGCAAAGAAAAGGAAAAGTCAGGAAGTGACCCATTTGCAGGCAAGACCAAGGATCAGAAGAAGGTACTCACCCCTAAGAGATCCCAGCCAGACTTAGATGCACTTGTCAATGACTTGAGTAGGCTAAGTATTAGTGATCCAGCATATGCTAGAACCTACTTCAAGGCCTTAGCACTAGATCCCCTAGTTGCACAGGTGTTTGACAAGCCCTCAAGAACTTATAGATTGACTAGAAATACTCCTACTCCTAGAGATACAAGGGAACCTACTATTACAAGTACTATACCTAGGACTATACTACAGAGAAGTAATAATAATCCTACCTCAAGACAGGCAAGGCCCCCTGCCATGCCATCCTACACCTGCTATGGATGTGGGAGTCACAACCACAGCCTAAGGGATTGCCCTCCCATACTGGAACTCCTGGAACAAAGGAAGTTAATATATGACAACAGTGGAAGACTTACCTTATCTAATGAACCTCTGAGAAGAGAGAGAGGAGACTCTCTACTAGACAGCTACTACAGAATGGCTAGTCAGCAAACATCTAATACCCAAGTTAGAACCTCCCACCTGGTTATGGTTGAGCTGGCAGAGTACCAGCGTAGGTCAGCCAACTATGTGGTACCAATGATGAGTGATCGAGAGGAAAAGTATGATGATGAAGAAACTTGGTATGTACCTGAAGAAGTTCTCGATGATCAAAATGATTGTGAGATTTATGCTGCCGAACGGACACCCAAAGAGACGACTACCGTGCACAAGCAGACCATGGACAGAGTACATCAGCAAATCCTGGTTTTTGCCATAGTGTTCATAGTACTCATAGTACTCATAGTACTCATAGTTTATAGTATTTTCATAGTGATCTCATAGTATCCATAGTATTTCCATAGTATTCATAGTATTTATAGTGGTACTCATCCCAATCCATTTTTTTAAATACTCTTTAACTAGTACACTTTGCTATATCTTTTTGCCACACTTTTTACTATATCTTTTGCTACACTTTCTTTACCACACTTCATTAGCACAATCAGGGTTACTGTCCAGTGCTGTCCAGTATCATAGTATCATCATAGTCTTTCATAGTGTTGGCTAAAATCATAGTATGTCACAGTATAATAATGATAGTAAAAAGTGAATCAAAAAGTGTAGGGTTAGGATTAGCATGAATTAAAATTAGACTTAGAATTGCAATGTCCAAAGGATGGTGAAGAAGTGTGGTCAAATATGGTAAAAAATATGGCAGGGTGTAGTGAAAAGTGTACACAAGTATCAGAAAGTGTAGCAGGGGTGGACAGAGATATTTAATGAAAAATGTAGCAAAGTGTGGTGTCAAAGGTCAGAGATGTAGTCATATATATCTAATGGTTAATGTGTTTTGAAAATTGCCATTTTGGGAAAGTCTTGAGTTCAACTCTTGCCACTGGCATATATTTATAATTTCCATTTGATCATTTGAACCTATAGTAAAGAGTACATGAAAAGTATAATAAATATGAGTGTAGTCTTGAAATTAAAATTAGAAGTGTGTAAAAGTGTATTATAGGGGTTGGATTAGAATTAGACTTCAATGTAAATTAAAAATGTAGGATTGGGATTAGGATTAGTAGTATACTACAAGTTGAGTAGGATTAGAGTTAGTAGGTGTATTAATCAAAATATTAATTTTTTGGTTCATTTTTTACTCAACTTTATTACACTATGACACACTATGACATACTATGACACACTATGAGATCACTATGACAGACTATGATAGACTGTGACAGACTATGAGATCACTATGAGAGTCTATGAACACACTGTGAAACACTATAATTATAGCCAACACTATGAAAGACTATGAGAGTACTATGAGAGTACTATCTATATGGATCCTCACTATGAGCACTATGACACTGTACAGCCAACCCTTATTTTGCTGATGAATCGACTATGTAGTAGTTCAATCATTGCATCATAAAGATTGCGATGCTCCATTAGATTCAGAATACTTCATTCCTCTGCTTCAAGTTCAGCCATTCTAGTTTGGGGGAGGCCATTTCTATACTGCAATACTACCTAAGTGTAAGGTAGTAATGGTATCAATGTGTCCAGGAGAGGATGTTTGTATGGGAACAGAGTATTTGTGTTCTCCCTCCAAAGGGAAACTATAGCAACATACAAAAAATAGCGCAGGGAGTCACCAGTGTCAAGCTTTTTGACACAGCATATGGGATGACTGTAAAGATATAACTGATGTACAAAAGATTGAAGAGGGGAAAGTCCTAATCACCCGATTGGTATATGCAGGTGGTATGGCTTGGGGTGGAATTCTTTGCTATAGTAGGTGAGGGATGGCTGAATCTCGACGTTTACACAATCCTTCCAACACCAGAGGATGCATGTCATGTGCCCAACTATTTCAGGGCACTGACCAGGGTGTGAGTATAAAGATACGTTGGTATATAGGCGGGGAGGGTGGTTGTATTGGTAGCCAAGTGCGTAACCATTGTTTTGATCAATGCGGCATATGTAAAGAAAGGTGCCATTTGCAGTGTCATGCTGAACTGCAAGCTGGGTGTTAATAGACATGGCAATGGCTGGATTGATGGCAGGATACAGGATGGGGTGGGATGCTGAAAAATGTGGTAAAATGGTATATTAAAGGATTCACTTAAATATCTGGTGTCAGCATGAGATTGGTGGGAGATTCAAATAGGTCTAATATGGTGGGATCAAACAGGCTCTGATCATCTTCATTATATGCTGGAGAAGATCGCACATCAGGCAAATTGCTGGAATATATTGTTTGCCCTGATACTCCCCAGCTAGCTGGAGGAGAGTGGCTTGGTAGAGATGGCCTTCCACATGTTGATATCGGCAGTGGGTCCTGAATAACTCCTGCCATCTGTGGTGGTTCTCTAAGGTGTGTCTCAGGCGCAGTTGCTATGCATGTGATGATACATTGTGCTGCCGGTAGGATGGAGGGGGATCCATTTCCATTTCTTGTGATGGTACCTCCATTTCGGCAAGTACTGAGGGTAGCTGTCCTTGTGAACTTGGCTCTGGATTCATGTTGTTCTGAATTGAATTCTGTCCCTGAAGCTGTGTCATAATTGTCAGGGGTAGTTAAGGTACTATCAAGCACCTTCAGGATAAGTTCCTCTAGTGCTTGGAATTCTAGGCGTTCTTGATTTACATGTTGTACCTGGTTGCACGCAGCAATGCACTCAGTACAGTTAGTGTTAGAAGGAATTATAATAGTTTCTTCCAGGTTAATCTGAGGTAATGCAGTGGTAGTTGCAATGCTATCGGGATCAGTAGTAATTGGTGTGAGACCAAAGGTGGGGTGGTAAACTCGTGTGGGGTGTTTCATAAATAGGTGTGCCACCCAGTGATATGTAATAGTTCTAAGTTTGCTACATATGCTAAGTTGTTGCTTGCGAAAATATTGCTTCCACTGCTCTTTAGTTGACCCAGAGTAACTTCTTGATAGGGTATTATCCGTCTGACTCGCTCTGATCGGAGGTATCAATATTGGCTGTTGTAGACCTGACCTGCTTAAGGGATTTGTTGTATAAAGGGGATAGTTTATTGAGTTCTTGCTCGGAGGATTCTGCATCTGTAGATGGTTCAGAATATTCTGTATCAGAATTGGGTTCTGCTTCAGGGTCGAGGTGGGACAAATATCTCAGGGTGTCTCGTTGGATATAAGGGATGACTCAGAAGGCAGCTACTGGCCAGTGAAGCTCTGCTCTGTCCAACTCAGTTAATACGTAACTGCTTCCTAAGGTTTGTTGCAGTACTATGTAAGGTCCAAGGTATCTTGGCTTAGTCTTCCAGTTTAGTTCCTTCTCAATGACAGTGTTTCAGACTAAAACTAAGTCTCCAGAAGAGTAACTTCCTTTGACTAATCTTGTTTTGAAGCATTTTTCAAATTGCTTCTTGGAGCTAAGGTGGGCTTCTTGCAATATTTCTATAGCCTTGGCTATGTCTTCGTCACATCATTCTATTTGCTGTATATGTAAGGCTAATAGTTCCTCATGGGACATGCCTTGATGAAATCCTTCCACTTGGAATGTAGATTCCCACAGGTCAAAGGATAGCACAGGGTCAACTCCATGTAATAGAAAATATGCTGAGTATCCCATAGATTTTCGTATGGTGATATTGTCTGCAAATAAGGTAGCTCTTAGCTTGTTTGGCCATAATTGGATTTGGCCCTCACAAGCTTTGATTAGTGCTTCTCTTATTGCAAAGTGTCCTTGCTCCACTACTCCATTGGCTTGGGAGTTGTATGGTGAAATGAATACTTGGGGGATGTTGTGCTGATGAAGCAATTCTGAGAGGGCTCCCTTGAATTCAGGGCCATTGTCAGTTACTATTCATCCTATGCATCCATAGCGGAGGATCAGATCTTCCAACACAAACTTTGCTACTGCACTTGCAGTGGCCTTTCGCAAAGCCTTGCCTTCTGTGTATTTGGAAAGGTTGTCTCTTGCAAGAACTATGTAGTGAAAACCTTGGGCAGTAGGCATGTGCATTATGTCTATGTGGACTTTGGTGAAGATAGTGGAAGGGGGTGGTGTAACAATAGGGATGTGAACTTTCATCAGCAAATCCAGGGGTGACTGTCCAGCACTATCCAGCACTGGACAGTATCATAGTGTCCATAGTTAGGGTCTATATAGATAGTACTATCACAGTAATCATAGTATGTCATAGTATGTCATAGTATATCACAGCTTGTCACAGTAGTCATAGTGTAATATAGTGTTGATGAAAACCATAGTTTGATAGAAGTCATAGTGTTTCATAGTGTTGGATAGTGTTTCATAGTGTTGGATAGTGTCTCATAGTATCTCAGTGTCTCATAGTGTTGATGAAAACCATAGTTTGATAGAAGTCATAGTGTTTCATAGTATTGGATAGTGTCTTATAGTGTCTCACAGTATTGATGAAAACCATAGTGTTGATGGAAGCCATAGTGTTTCACAGTGTTGGATAGTGTTTCATCATGTTGGATAGTATCTCATAGTGCTTCATAGCATTGGTGGAAATCACAGTATTTTGCTATAGTAGGCTGTAAACAACCTCAGACACAGAACTATAGACATCACTCATCAAGATATTGTCCACAACAGTGTATTATGCCAAACCATAAGCAGTACATGTCAGTCTAATCAAGGGTAATATCATAATCCTCATGGTCACTTCCATCCTCAAGGTCTCTATGAGACATACCACCAGCACTAATACCAAATATCAATGAGAAAAACATGTGACAAGGAAAGAACATACAGTCCTGTGCGTGCGATCTCAGCGACACATCTGTTCAAACTTGGGACCATGTATATCATGCTCCTCGAGCCGAATGACAAGTCCGTTATACTTTTTCCATTTGGAATAATAATTGTCACGACTGAAGAAAGGGAACTTCGCCTTGCCATGGAGTGAAAATCCATCAAGGATGCATCGTATCTGAAAGCAATGTCAGACGCGCAGTCTCGCACTCATGTGACTTACCGCAGTAACTACCAATGTTAGGGAATACCTGGGGAACTGCGTTGCAAACTCGGGACGAATATTCCCGATACGGTTTTCACGACCATAGAAGAATATGTGGCTGAGTTCTCGAACGGCCGCATGCCCGAAATTTTTGGTACGACCCTACATAAAGAATCAGCGGTGATGATCCGGTTTAGTGCAGTCATACCTCAAGATCCTTCCCACCGTGCGCAAACGACGCTTTCTTGATTAAATCTTCCGCAGCCCTCTTTACATGTCGGTGCATCTCGACCTGTGAAAGATGATTCCCTGGCGGGGGGGATATATCATAGTACGCCCGGACTAGATTTGCTGCAGCCTTCTTGAGCTCACCCCGCCATGACGCGAGATCTTCGAACAACTGTCAAAGTCAGTGCGGTAACAAGTTATTTAGTGAAAACATACCAGCTCGCACATCCAGTTGCTTGTGCTTGGGATAGTAGCCTCTCTCGACCGCACGATTCGTACGCCTCCACTTCCGTATGGTCATTGTAATGGCGTCCAAAATGAAACCTCGCATCGCCGATTTCCTCTGTGGCCAAGGGTCACGAACGGCAGCGTACATGCAGGTTTCAACTTTGCACTCTTCAAGGAAATCCGTCCACTTGGGCGGATAAAACCCAAGTTGGGTCGGATCTGTGCAATGCTCCTGCTTCGCGCTCTTCGAGTAGCGCTTTTCTCTAGAGGGCTGTACATCGCTTTCTTCGTTGTCATTCACAGCTGAGTTCTGCTGCCCTGGTACCTGTTGTTGCAAACAGTCGTAGCCTAGCGGGGGATGGTGGTCGAGGGCGGCCATTCCTGGAATGATACTCCTTGAGAACGTTCAGTGTCCTACATGCATTGCAGCAATATCAACATTGTATGAATGAATACTCACCTCGTTTACCTGCTCATCATCTTCACGTTCGTCATCTTCACGCTTGTCGTCTTCGCCTTCCGTAGGTTCACGGTCAGTTTCTTCACAGTCCATTTCTCGATCTTCAACCTATGCTCGAGTGAGTATCTGTGCGTGATAGCTATCCAATACTCACGTCGCTGAAACCATCTCCTTCCATATCTACATCTTCCCCACACTCGAGCTCAGGCTCATTCACATCGCTAGCCTCATCTGAACTGCTTGAAGCCCCCTTCTCCAACTCCAATTCTCCAGGAATCGCTGCATCGTCTTCATCGTCACCAGGAAGGCACTCAAGCTCGTTGGAGTCGTGCAGGTTATTCACATCTTCAATGTGGCTCTTAGCCGCTCCGATACGTGAACTG
This sequence comes from Boletus coccyginus, assembly GCA_025782845.1. NCBI lineage: Eukaryota > Fungi > Basidiomycota > Agaricomycetes > Boletales > Boletaceae > Boletus > Boletus coccyginus. The sequence continues at coordinate 721,456 of JAHZSR010000002.1, read as the reverse complement.
CCAGAGACTTTCATGCCTTTCAATGCCGCCTGCCGTTTCCGTTCCTCGTCAATGATCTTCAAGCCTCTGGCCAGAGAAGGTACATGGAAAGCAGGCGGTGGGGTATCATCCCCTGGCTATGAATATGTCACAGTTAAGGCAACTGTGTCTATGCAAAGGGACGCACCAGCTTGAACCCGAACCTTTTATTTGATTTGACCATTTTTTGGGCCAGCGCTTGTCGAGAATCGCGGTTGTCAGACCATCGTCGTCGATCATCGTCGAAGCAAGCGACTTTTGAGCCCAAGTATTGAACCTGAGAATAGGCTTACCCTATTCACTTGCGTTTGGCTTTCACGGACCGCCTGGTGGACCGCATGTCGGAGAGGTGGTTCGCGCCCTCCAGACTATTGGATGCGGGTGAGAACTATCAAATACAAGACATATCACTTACTCTATTTGTTGATCTCTGGCTGTCTTGAGCCGCTGCATGTTGAGGAGGAGGTTGGCGGTCTCCCTGAATCGACGAAGTTAGGGTTGAGGGTTAAGGGCGAACACGGACGCGGACGCTTACTTGATTTGTCCGCTTTTGGCTCTCGGGCGCCATTGGGTTACACTCCTCGCCAGCAGCAACGAATGCATCCGGTTTCTTCTGATGGCTGGATGCAACAGCTTCACCAACCTTCTTAAGCTGTTCAGAGGCCCCACCACTGCCCTTGCCAACCCTTGAGCTTCGGCGAACGGGACTCGAATCTGCTACCCTCTGCTTCTTGGAAGGCGTAGCAGCAATTCCCTCGACAGGGTGCCGTTTATGAGTACCCTTACCGGTCATGAACAACGGGGAGTTGATTGAGAAAAATGGTAGATACAAAGAACGTGTACGGAAGTGTCGAAATTTAACCGCCCACCGACCAATTAAGCGAATATAAGCGACCAAGCGAGTGTGACCACTCGCACTTAGGACGGTTGCATTGCCTTCGATTCGTTGTAAAGTGCGAAAAAGAGTTCCTTATCCCAATAATGGTTGAGCCAAAATTCTTCCGTTAGCGCGTGACTATTGGCAGACGACAGGCGCGCATTCGCGATCTTTCCAAAACGCGGAACTAAATTCGCGGGCGAACGAAGCTGGTCGAGGGGAATGACGTCGCCAAAGTGCTCCCCATTCGTCCTCTTTGCTCGTCGGAGAATGTGCATTGATGTTACCGGATCGCGCTGACTGTTGCCTTGAGGGACTATATTGAATCGACGTAGGTACACAAGAAATTTTCTGGACCACCACGGCTTCTGTCCGCGAGGTGGCACAGGGCGGAATATGAGCCTGACCTCTCCTACGCAGTGGCCTGCTCAAAAAAAATATGAATGGGTGAACTCAGAGAATTCAAATGACATATATAAACTGACCTGAAAGTCCTGAGGATGGCCAGCTTTTCGAAGGATCGACATTGAAGATTACCGCATCAAAACGACCATGCTTCCACGAAGTGGAAGGTGGGAAAGCGGCAACAGTTCGAGTGGGATCTAAGTCACTGATAGAGTAAAACGGAGTTTGCTGGAGGTGTACTGAGTGCCAGACAGCAAGATGCGTGAAGGGGAGATGGCAATCACGAGGAGACGAACGAGGCCCGGTGACTGTATGAGGTTGCTCAGACAGTTCTCGCTGAATATAATCCCCAAGTGCGGTGTGGAGATCGGGGATCTGAAATTCAACGGCGATGTGGTTGATGATCCCACGATTCGTCTTCGGATCCCTAGCAACATTGATCGCAGTGCGACCACCAAGAAAAGTGCGCAGCGGAAAGTGAACAGAGGGGGGAGTTGACTCCAACAAGCGATCAGCTTTGGAAAAGTAATTGGTTGGAGAGCGTTTCGGCTGACCCAGCTTTACGATGGACCGGAAGAGTTGAGTATCACCATCAGTATTGGCGGCGGCGGCGGCGTCGTCGTCATCGTCCCCATCACTTGTTACATTCCCCAGTTCCCGAAGAGAGGTCGCAAGTTCGAATCTTGAACACTTCTCGAGGTGGTCGAGGTATCTGCAAATCTGAGGATCAATATCAATGTTGTTACTCCGGCGAGCTGGGTTCTTGATCACGAGGATATGAGCATGTTCAGTAACGTCAGCAGTCCACTGGGCCGGTGCACCAGAGTCGCGGATCGAAGGCACGACATTTTGCAGCAATTCGAGCTTGGGTATGTACCAGTTCGTGATCACCTTCTTCTTTCCTCTCCGCCCCCCCGCCTTGATCACATGTGCTTTGTTATCGTGAAAGGTGCGCAACGACGACAACAATGCGCTGCAGTCATCGTCATCAAGCTCCGGAGCTTGTGCGAGGTAGCAAAAGTCTATGAGTGCACGCATTGCCATGACTACGCCTTGAGGTGCCGAACCAGCAATTACTGCAATAAGTGACCTCTGAACGTCTCGTTGTGTTCTCCCTGTCACTTTCTTGAGATGCGAGATTCCTGCTTTGAAGTGGCGATACCCGATAGATGGCTGGAGCACGGAAAAGCGGAAATCTAACTCTTCCGCCCCCACGATGTTAATGGCCCACTGAACAACGTGGTCCCAGATTTTTTTGTACCATTCGTGCAGCGGCTCCGGGGTCAAAAACCTTGAGGGTTCTGCCATATACCAATCCCGAAAGAATAGGGACGCGACGCCATTTAAACGGAACTTTTGTGCGGCGGTAAGGTATTGCCGAAGGTGGTCAGGATTGACTTTGATCTGCCGAAGTCGTCTCAGGGTATGGGACTTTGTGCGTAGGGGGTGTTGATATGGATCACCAAAGTGCTTGTACATCGCAGTTGTAATTGGTGACGTCTTTCCGCCTACTCCAGAAATTAAGCATCCCTCCGGTGTATCGACAATGTACGAAGCGAGCGGGGTAAAACAGAACCGTAGATTTCCGAGGGGATCGTCCATCATATGTCGTGCGGATTGGGAGGTCGGGCTTTGGTTGACGCGTTCCGGACTCAGTATGACTGCTATCGATAGTCTTTTGACTCTCGAGCTAGTAAGTCTTGGTTTATATATATATATCAAGTATCTTTAGTATTGACAGATGATGGCTTCAGATAAAGACTCTACCCCTCTCATTCCGGACAGCCCACCAATTGCGTGGCCTCACAGAACTCCTTCCTAGTGGGCCCGAATGGCAGTGTCGGGTTCTTTCGCCCAAGGTACCAACGAAGTCGCCATTAAGACTCTTTTACCGCGACCCAGTTAAGTGCTTGGAAGCGCTCTTCAACCATCCTTTGTTCCATGACAAACTTGACCTCGTTCCCCGCCGTGTCTACCGAACTGCCCAACGTCTTGTTCGTGTATACAGTGAATGGATGACAGGGAATGCTGCATGGGAGATGCAGGTATGATTTTACACTTCTTTCCGTGTCGATACTGACCATGTTACCAGAGTAAAATACCTGCCGGCGCCACCCTTCTCGGTGTGGTTCTCTCATCTGACAAAACAAACATATCTGCTCTCGTTGGCGATCGATGTGCCCACCCGCTTCTACTCGGCCTTGCAAACATACACATGTCCACCCGTCTAAAGTTGTCATCCGAGGCCTTTCTGCTTACTGCACTCCTTCCGATTCCAAAATTTATTCACAAGTCGGCGCGCATTCGCGGTCTCCTCGCTGATCGAAATTTTCATGAATCCCTCGACATAGTCCTGCAACCCTTGAAAGATGCCGCTCGCTTCGGAATACATGCAAATGGGTAATATATGTTGGTACGACGCTCTTGCGAAAATCGATCTCGGTCGAAGCGCTCGAGGAAGGTGTTCGGTTGGCGCGAAAAAATCGCAGCCGCGCCCGGAAATTCCTCGACGGTCCCCTGGTATGAGTCCCCCGGCTGATCCACACCTACTGGCTGATCCCCATTTATCTCTTCCTCTAACCCAAGGCTTTCCCCAGCATGGGGACTCCAGCCTCCATCTGCCTGCGCTATTGATTCGGGCGGTGCACTGTTTCCAATATTCCCCTGCGCGCTGGTTCCTTCGTCAAGAAGTTCGCCGATTTGGACTAGATTGTCCACCCAGCCGTAGCAGCGAGAAGCTGGCTGGTTCATGTGTCGCAAAACAGCATTATCGGAAGGCAGGTTCTTGCGACAACTGGGGCAACGAGGCATGCGGTTACTACAGTGGCGACAGTGGCGTATATACGACGGCGTGCGAATATTACAGTAAAGGTTCGTTAGCCGTCATGGCTCTTGCTCGTCTCCGAGGCAAACTTCTTTCTCTTCCCCCTCGTCTGTCCCGTTATCGTCCCCGAGTAGGAGAAATATGTCCGCTCCCCAAGTTCCTCAGTTACCCCGAACTCCAGCAGCCTCCCCCCTAATTCCTCGGTTGCCCCAAACTCCAGCAGAGCTCCTTGTTTCCAGTGTACCCGATCCTCGACTCGAGAGTCCTACCCCACACGAACGTCCAGATAACGAGATAGATATTTCTGAGGCAGGCGCACCTGAAGAACTGGAAGGACCCTTGGAATTGGTGAGTCCCAGTTTATCCAATCCATATTTGCCTGAATGTGTGCAGTCTGCAAAGTATATGGCCGAACCTAACGCTGCCTATCTTCACTTGGAAGTAGCTCGTGCTAGACGATCTGTCTTGCGAGCCCAGATGCGTCTGGCTTCATGCGAACTCTCAGAGCACACGTGTCGCATGCGTCTTAACCACCTAAAGGTTCGGTATTTTAAAAAGGCCCTCGAGACCGCAAATGCAAATGTCGGCGCATGGTGCGATACTATCCTCCAATCCGGGCGACCCCTCTATTCGTGCAATGTCAATATGTCACCTAGGCGCATGCCTCGCCGTCGTCATGTTATCAGTGATTTTTTTTTTTGGTTCAAGTCATAAATTTGCTGACTACAGACAAGATCACCAGGGTTTCGATGTAAATGACGATGAATATTTTGTAGATCTTCAGTAGAAATTCTCGTGTGCGACCTTTGATGCTCTCTATAACATTTTGATGACACTAATAATACTTCGTACCTTGCATGAACACAAGTGTAGACGTATACATGTCGTACTTATCTATCCCGCGATATCGAAACATGTCACGTGTATGTGTCAGGCTGTGGCACTGGGTTTCAGGGTTCCGTCCTACCCCCTACTCCCGCCATTGTCTTGTAGGTCGCAACACACGCAAAACTTCGCCGTTCGAGTTCCTCAAATTGAATTGTTTCTAGCAGGGCACCATGCCTGCTCATGCCACCCTACGAACAAGTTTGGATACCCTATACTTACAACCTTAGTTGCTAGCTAACTAGCTATCTCTGTCTTTTCAGAGGGTAAAATCCCTGCTTCAGGCCCCCAAACCCGACCTTCTTATCGCCATAATGGCAGCCAAAAGCCAAAGTATAACATCACTCAATCCAAATCTCTGAGCAAGAACCGGGGGACCAAGAGTAGTGATGATCACCCCAATGACTGCTTATCTAATAACCACACCGCAACTCGAGTGCTTCAGTTAGTGGTAGATGGTCCACTTGACATAGTGCATGTCAGTCATTCAGTCTCACACATGTGGGCTACTAACTTCGTTGTATTTAGACCGTCGATAATTTCTCCCGTGACGATTACGCCGATATTTTGGAAGCGCTTGCAGAGAAGTACCCCCGATTACTAGTTAAGTATGTCAACTTCAGGTTATTAAAAGTGGGCGTCACTAACGATAACAATCCCCGGACAGATTGGTTTATCTCTACGACGAAAATACCCTCTTAATCATGGCCCCCTCCAGTTTACACGAAAGCCTCCTCTCCAACCTGTCTCATGCATTCATCGACTTCGCGAACGAGATCGGCCACGATCGGGATATCTACAAGTTACTCGTCTACATGAATAAGCGTCTGTACTATGACGAAAAAGACGGCGAAAACGATCAGAGAATTGCCATACCTGATTTTCAAGTCGACTTCGAAGTTACCCCCTCCATCGGCAAACCTCGCATGATCCAGAAATGGGTCGGCGAGGTCGCGTTCACCAGCTCCGCCTCTAAAACGCGCGACCACCTCAAGGACATCATCGCTACGAATCCTACCATCGACCTCGCCTTTCTATTCTGCATTCAAGAATCCCCCAGATGGCAATCTCCGAGCCTAGATGACCCCCCTGCGAAACAACTGCGCGTCGAACCCGCCGTAAAGTACGACGATTTCAATCCCATAGTCCAAGAAGGTGGCATGGGAATCGTTTGGAGGGGTATCACCTGGGTATCTATTGCGCAGGTGTCAGTGGAAGTATACACGCGTTCTCCTCAAGACGGCAAGCTAGTCGTTGACGTCGATCAACAAGGTGATTATTCGGCCCGTGGGGTAAGTCCGTATTTTTGTTCCTATGTTGTTTTCTAATCCACAATAGGTACTTTACCCTTCTCTTTCCACAGACGATGTCGACCGGCTGTTGAGCAGGGCATCTGGAGCCCTGAAAACTTCGCTTCTTGCCTTGATGGAATCAGGCGATGGAGAGGCGAAGTACGTTGAACAAGTTCGGACGTCAACGGCTACCTTGACGGTGCCCTGGCGTAGTTTCCTCCGCTCCCTGAAAAACGCCGTCATGCAGACCGCGTACGAGCGCTACATCCAGTGGCGCAACTCGTCGGGAAAGCGCAAGGCCGCTTCGGCTCGTCGAGCGACTACTTCCAGCAAGCGGACAAAGAAGTGATCATTTGGACTATACATTCTGCAGATATCCCGTTCTCTAGCTATGTCTTACTGTAAAATATGCACTTCGTTTTGTGCCTTTCCGTATTCTTCCGTTTATGTAATCTTCTCTGTGGCTATGATCTTAGTTTCTTCAAGTTAGTCGTTTATGTCTCCCATCCATTTTCTCATCGACGCTCGTTCATCACCTCTACCCGGGTCTCAGAACGCATTAGAATTATTAGAACGAGTCAGCAAACAACCGCAACAGCGGTCAAGACTTACGCGGCCAATGGGGGAAAAAATCTTGCTCAGGACAACACTTCGACGTCAATCCGAGCGCGCGTAGCGAGTGTGGGTACGGAACAGGAAGGAACAGGGAGGAGACATGGTGACGAGGGCGCGGGAGTAGCGAATGAGGTCACAGAGGCTGCGGGTGACGGCGAAGACGAAACACGTCGAGCAGAGACCAAATAGACGACGATGACTTGCCGGTCGTACCCCCCGATCTGCGGGAGCAGCCCAAGCCACCAGACGAGTCCCCGCACCAACAAGACAGGGACGCGCGCGCTGAGAGGGAGTGGAGCGGGTGCCAGTGTGCGGGCCATCAAGGTACGCACGACGATGGCTATAACGAGGTGGAGACGATGACGACTTACCGGTCGTATCCCCCGACTTGCAGGAGCAAACCGAGCCACCAGACGAGTCCCCGCACCAACAGGACGAGGACACGCACGCTGAGCGCGAGGGGAGTGGAGTGGGCGTGCGAGCCTTGAAGGTACGTGCTCAAGCGTCAACACGGACGCATCAGAAGCAGCTTCAACGATACATACCGGCCAAATGAACTACCAAATGGGTTAGAACGTGCCATCAAAAGGCCAGAGCGGCAGGCAGAGGAGTACGCACCAAACGATGCTCGAGACGAGCGGGCCGCACCGGATGACGAAGTGCACGCGTTCACATCGTTGAGACGCAACGCGGATGCTCTGAACGTGCCGAGGAAACTGTCAGAAGCATCAGTATGCGCCAGGGAAGCAGTAGAGCGAGTGGAGGAGAGGAACTCACCACCAGCGGCTCCAGGCGACCCAGGCGACCCAAACGGCGCAACGGCCGTACGCAGCGATGCCCAAGGTGCCCAGGAATGCCCAGACGGCGACGGGAACGAGCGCGACGTCGATCGAAACACGCAGAGCCAATGTGAGAGCCGAGGAGGGCGAATTGGCGACCAAGACGAGTTGGGAGACGAAGGACGCTATTTGGAACGCCAAAGTGACGGCGATGGCAACGGATACGACGGGAGATGGAGGCAGATGAATGACCGCAACGAGCGGCGCACGCAACGGCTCGAAACGACCTGGGGTGCGACCGCTAGCTGAAGAACACGCGAGCCCTGAGCACGGACATCGCGACCGCAAGCCAGGCCACATACCTAGGCCACCCACATCATCCAGCAAGCATCCAAGACATCCCACGAGTCAGCCGAACCCACCACGTCGACGAGGCAAGCTCAAGTCGAGCTACAGACGAGTCGGCAGGAATAGAACGAAATACCAAGGCGATCGGCGATATTGAGGCAGATTTGAGCTCATCGGAGGTGTCGGAGGCGATCCAGGTGAACTAGTAAGGGGGAATATGCCAGAAGCGAGACGAACGAGCTTGACAAGCTCGAGGCGACCGTGCACGCGCTATCGCTCTGTACTCACGTGTTACCTGATTAGGAAAGTATAGTAATAGAATGTAGTGTTAATTGTATTACATAAGTTGTACAGAGGGTTAAAGCAAAGTTGACTGCTTAGTTCTGGTTTGTACTGTCATAATATGGATACTGTGGATACTATAGATACTATGGGTATACTATGGACACTATGAATTTATGAGCACTATGATACTGTTGACTACTATGGACACTATGAGCTCTATAAAACTGGTATGATAACTATGAATTGTCTATGGATATACTATGAGTACTATGGCAACTATGGCAACTATGGCAACTATGAATTGTCTATGGAAATACTATGGCAGCTATGACAACTATGACAACTATGGTTAAACCCAGGGTTTGCTGATGTAGGTGAACGACCCCTTACTTGGGGTTACATGCCTTGTGTGAGCCAGTAGACTCAGTAGACTCTATAGTATGTGTATGTCAAGACAGTGTCTATATAGTACATATCTTCACCACTTTGGAATGCTACATAACAAGCTCTCAGGAGTGTCATAATTACTCCATAGCACTATGTATAGTAACTGGGTTACTATGAAGTACTATGGAGTACTATCAAGTTTTTCCTTTTTTACAGATGTAGCGTTTTCCTCACTTGACCGCAAATTAGACCGGTTCACCAACTTGATCGTGAGTCATCACCCATGTTCACGCAACATATGGTCAGATGAAACCCGCGAAGGATCGTTTGATTGCAGAAGGATCTCCGCCTCCAGAAGCCGAGTTTCACGGAGGTCCTGTTGAATTGGTGCGTCGTGTTGTGCAAGGAATTGTTTGAAATTAATATAATCGAAATATTCTGTCTGATTGCCCAGAATATCCAAATCAGGGTGCTAGTGTTGACTTCAGGTGCGCGGCTGCATGGCAGGTGGGAAGCAACCTATGCTATTACCAAACTATGCCCCCGGTGTGTTTGAACGGCCGGGGTTATGACTTTATCTCTGATGTAATCGACGGAATCTTGTGTCCAAGGACGGGCCGTCCATGTCGAATACGATAAACGCCCACATGGAGTTGCACAGGACGCACCCCGGAAGGAGAGTGGATCAGCCCATAGAGCACAGGATCACGGGGCCATCAAGTCATTGGAGGCAGGAATCCGACGCCAACGCCGATCGCCCGATGACACGACGCGCCAATTCAATGAGGTCGTCCTCCACTATCCCCACCAATCCAACGACGTCATTGTTAGTTCCCTGCCTCCTCTTTCAGGGCAGAAGAGAACGCGACCCTACTGGACCTTGATCAATTACACCTTGGCCAATTACTCTTGTACCAATGGGGCGCAGTTCTGCCAACTCCAATGTACAAATGGCTTTTCTATGGAATTGGCGCGTACGGCCGTTTGCTCTGGGCTATATATACCCGACCTCAAGTACATTATCCGACCAGTACGCTTTGTTCGACATTGTGGAGAAAGAAGGTTCTTCCAGCGCTGACTATGGTCAAGCAGAACGGATACAATCAAGACTGGTCCCAAAGGGTATGCCGCCTTTCTTTTCGTAGCTTCAGCTCGGCTCAACGCACGGTCTCTCTCGAAGGATATGCTCTTGTTCAACAGGAATATTTTTGATGAAAAAGAGGTCGTCTGTCAGTGGGTGGACAACGGGACAGCCTGCAACAATCCAGTAAAGGTGAAGGACTTCAAGGATCACTTATATGACAGCCACGGGGTCACGTCCAACTTGCAATTATACGCGTGCCAATGGTGCGGATGCGCTAGCGACCCAATGTGGAGGTCGAGCCTCGAAAGGCACATGAAGGAACAACACGTTCCCTTCAGGTGGCTCTGCCCGTACTGCAGACAGACGTTCACGAGGGAGAGGACCCTCCTAGCTCATATTGAGCAGTCCTCTAGACATGAATAGCATCCCGTGAGTGTATAATCACCTACATATATGATCGGTGATTGGTAATTACGAATTGCGGGTTATTCAATCATATCACATCTCGATCGCATCGAGCCTGCCAAAAGAGATCCTCATCACTATACACCCTCACAATGATCCAATACCTACCTCCCCTTAGTCCACTCTATTCTGGTTCCGGATACACCTTTGAATGACACGTCTCCGTGACTGTTCCGATGAGTTTTGCACGGCATGCGCCTTGGAAGTCTACCAGCCAATTGCAAGCGAATGCTGTTGGGGATGATCGTGCAAATAATGTTGATTGGACACCTTGTCGATTGTTCGCCTGCGGGTGTTATGGCATACGTAAAGGGTAAGCTCCTCGTACTGATAGAGGCAGCGCTCCATGCGGCGGACCATGCCTCGTGGAGCCGGGCTGATGGCAAGTGGCGGTCAAACCAGCAAAACACAACGTTTTGATGCAAGTTGGCATTGTCCATCTCTTCCAGATCACGCACCTTCAAGTTCAACTTTCCTATCAATCGCACACTATGAAGGTGTCCCACAGGTAGTAAGGTTGGTGATCGGACGTCGTGGCGCTCATTCTGGCGCCCACAGGCTGGGGATTATTCTAGTCGGTGACACTCGGGCTCCGAACTATTCCACGGAATGTTCTGCTCCTATTAATTGCCCACTATGGAGGGTCTGCCACAGAAGTTGGCAAGGTTGATGGAATTCGGACGCATGACTCTGCACCTCATGGCATCGATCGAGTGGTCATTAACCATTCTGGTCGATAGCTGTGAGTTAGTATGAAAATGTGTGAACTCGTGAAGGTCAAGACAGAACGTCATCATAGAAGGGACGTAAAAGTGCTCGAGGTCTCTCCACTGGCAACACTCACGAGCTCACCCCGCGACGAAGCAAATGACCTTAGAATGACACGCGGCCGGGCAGTCACGCACACGTTGCCATCCTTCCGAGTCATCAGGCCTCAGGCCTCAGGGCCAAACCTGATCCTCGGCGTGGTCACAGCGAGATTTTCATCTCTGTATAGAGAAATGAACGGATCTCTGACTGTTGATCTTGAAGGTGAGGATGACCGTGTATAACCTCACGAAATGAAGGGGTCGACACCGGCACTCCGAACTTCGCCTCCCAATGAGTCAAATTCCACGCAACCATGGCCCTTGAAGTCTGAAACTCATTTCCAACACTTGGCGGCGCGGCCTCGGTTTGACAGCATGGATTGTAGCGACTTATCCACGCTTTTGTTGGCAGGGTGGCCCGATCAGCAACTTGGTACTGAGTCGTATTGGTGCGGAGCTTCCAACAAAACGCCCGAACGTCAGTGCAACCCCAATTCAGGTTGGCAGGACTTTTCCCTCTATGTCAGGGTTCCTTGGCAGAACACCGAAGGTTCTTGAAAGTCGAAGAGCTCATGGATAAGAGCCTGAGGTAGGACTCCTGGGTCTGTTCCAGTAGCCTACACACAATCGCTTCTCCAACAACCAGTAAATTTTCAACAGTCATCTTTCCGCAAATGAGGTTATTCCTGAATATCCTTGTCAAAGTCCCGCATGGGAGTTTCCATCGAAACCTAAAGTTTTACGATGGTTGCTGCTGCTGCATAGGGCCGCTAGTAGCGACTCTACGCTTGACTGGTAACTGATCTGTTACGAATCCCCGGTAAATTGTGCCGCCTTCTTTCTGCTTCTCAAGCACTGACAGTTTCTGGTGCAAGAATTTGCTTGTAATTCATGGATCCATGAGAACGCCCTCAGGGGCCTGTCCGGAGTGGATGAACCCGAGTCCGTTCGGGCTGCGGATTTATTTGCTTATCCATCCGTAAGGAGCACATTGAACGAGACCGACACAGAATTTTTCGGTACGTACTTCGGTTTTGCACCAGCTTTCCCCTTCTGACGGTGTAGTGCGTCTTTAGCAACACCCTCTCCCCGTTACCCGTCTGTCAACGAAGAAATAGCGCCCGTTGGGGTTGAGGGGACACTCATTCCGCACCCGGTCTGCCCTACAACACTACTAGAGTGCCGTCCTGTCCAGAAACCAGCTGCTCGCTCACCAAGAAAACGCGTCAACCCGTCCCAATCGCCACTCCAATCTAGTACGGCCACTCCAATCTGCTCACTACGTTATGCACCCTATCCTATCGGTCTCGACAGCACAAGACGGGTTGAATTGCTCAGAAGAGGCAGCGAGATGATTTATTTGCTAAGGGTGAACCAAGTATGACCTGACAGCCTGCAGCCGGTTCCCCAAATCTGATTTCACAGTGGTCGTATGGGCCTGTCAGAATGTGTCAATAGACATTCTGCATCACAGTTTAGCCTATGATAACTAAGTATAAGTTGAGTTCCCTGGTGGACACTTCCAACATTTTCAACAAATTATTTACAGGTTTTCCGAGCCTCTGACAATTATTACACCCCTCCACTTGCGGACCTTCGGAAAGCTGCACTTACGTACGTGATCCTCACTGGCACCTGTAACTTGATCCTGCAACACACTGTGGGTCCGTTCATTTCTCTAGCTCCGCTCAGATAAAATTTTCAATGCTGTAAGATCAGGTGTGATGGGAACTTCGCCGTGTGGTCATTCAGATCATTCGTTCATCGCAGGTGGTTCGTGAGCGCTGATTGGTTCACTAGCAGAGTGCTTGCCTCAAGGCCTCAAGCACTATTACGTCCCTTTCAAGTTTGTGATCACGAGTTCATACATTTTCACAACTCACAGCAAGACAGTCAGGGTGCAACTTGCATTTGATTTACCAGGATCTGATCCCACGACGAGCCGTTGTCCGTGAAATAGTCGAGTTCGGCGATCGCAATTGCTCGCTGGCTAGTAATGTGTCATTATAGCTGTGTTCGACATTTTCTTAGATTCCCGGGCCCACACCAAACAACTGGCCCTGCAAGGCATGCCCGTTCGGTATCGCCGACCGACCCGGGCTGCTCGTGCTTGAAATGATCCCGATTTCGAAGATGAACAGATCTGTGACACCTATTCCAACAATAGATAAAAGCGCATGACGCAGTCGGATCCCATTACACGGTGAGGTGACAGTGAAGCAATAGCTATGAGCTCCTTCCCAGATACCTGACTTTACCCTGGAGCGATCCTACTACGGAACCCGCTTTCTCCCTCCCCCCTTCTCACTCTTATCACTCTCACCTCTGTGCATAAGAGCAGACCATCTCTCCTCAGCGCTGCTTCCCCCTGCATCCTGGCGGGCACGTGCAAACACTAGCGCAGTCTGCAATGCGATAGCAGGCATCGAGAACCGTTCCCCCGTCGTGTAGTAGCTTCTCTCGAAACCACACCATCATCCGCTGCACCCTGCTGCGCGCCAGCCCTACACTCTCTTGTGAGTGACCGTCGAAAAATGCAGGGACAGCAAATCCCCCGCGTGGCAGATCGCGTAGGCGGACTTCGTCGAATCCCAATCTCGTCCTCGCTTTTCCCCCCCTCGTATTCGTTTCCCCCCTCTCACCGAACCAAGACCGGGGGCACTCGAAATCGAGGAGGGTATACTGATACCGCGCTCGTGCAGAGTGAAGTCTTCAAGACTGTCGCGGTAGCTTCGCAGATGCGTTGGGGAGGGACGTACCTATCCGTGGTCTTGATCCACACCCTGATGCATCTTCGGCATGCAGAGCGGGTAGATGGGAGGGCGGTTTTAAGTCCGAATACCCGGAGGAGATGCGAGGGAGATGCACATTGTGGCACTCAGGGACCCCATGCACACGAATGTGCTGTCAGGGAACGCTCGCTTTATTTTCGGGAGGGACCGCTGCTCAGTCCGATGCGTGAGGAACTGGCGCTGAGTGCCGTTCGCGAGGGACTCCGGCTCAGCGCACCCACAGCGGGCCACTTGGAGATGGTACAACGAGCGGGAACGCTGCACTCCTCGCAAGCACCAATAGGCTTCGGTTTCCGCCTCTTGTGTGCAGGCGATGCATCACCATCGCCTTGGACTATGTAAGATGTCTTGTGGACACCCATTAGCATTCCCGGGTACGGGGTTAAATTCGAGAGTAGGATTTACCTTGCCAGAACACGTCCAGAAAGCCTGCAATGATGTTTCCTTCTCCAAGCACCACCACCTCCCACCTTTTTCCCGACTTGCCTCTCGTTCCCATCTTGTTCGGTCTCCGACTTCTGCTTGCCTTCAACTCCACTAGTAACTCCCTTTCCGAGCCCACACCCAAAAATGCCATCTAACTTCAGGTCTAACATAATTTTCTTCCGCGTGTCTGGATTCCGGGTGCAAGAACGGATACGTGCATGGGGTGCCGACCAACTGTGCACGACGAGGGTCCCACCTAACGACGAGCCTGCCTACGGACGTCCGAGCGACGTCTCATTTCCATCTCCTGCTTCTTCCAGCTCGTGTCCATAATCAATATCATCGCTCTCAGTCACAAACGCGCGCAGTGCGTGTCTGAGGTGGGGACCCGATATGCTGGCCCAGAGGACCGAGTAGGGGTTTGACGGCACGAGTGCCGCTAGACGCGCGGCATATGCAGTCCGGATGGAGTCTACGCAAGACCTGAGCATGTTAGAATCCTCCAGGTTGGATGGGCGTCAGCCTTGACAGATAGGCACATGACGGCTGATGAACAAACGAAGCAAAAGTAGTGCATACCATGATGCAAGCCAAATAATCCTTCCGGGTTTAGCACTTCGACCCTCGCCTCGCCCTCTAGATCCTACACCGCTGGGCTGATCGACTACCATAATTACCCTCATATCAACAAGACTCATGTGACCCCTGCACTACCTCTTCTCTTCATCGTTGCCACCGAGTGCGTTTCTCGACACCTTCCACTTACGATGGCTCTGGCTGCCTCCATCATGAATACCTCCATACTCGTTTCTTCGCGTCCGAGCCATAACAGGTATCACTGAGCAGTAAGAATTCGAACGGCTTTCGTCTAGTTCCTTCGCCTTCGCCACCTGTTCGTATCAGCGTACCACGCTTGCTGACTCGCCTTTCCGGCGCTACAAGTGGAGTAAGCACAGGTGAGAGGTCGCGAGTGTTGCATTGGAAGAATATCAACGCGAGTGTTTGTAGACCGAGCGTAAAGAATGCGTGATGAAAACCCCTGATGTCAATGAGGTTGGAGAAGAGTGTCGTTATCTCGTTTCGTGTCAGAAGCAGTTTGGGTGTATCCAGTAATCGAAGGATGGACGTTAGAAAATGCTCCCTGACAAGTATAGTCAGGTTCACTCTGATCCCCGACTCTCCGAGAGAATCACAAAGCTTACATGGACCACTGCTATTCCAGCATTGAGCAGATCGTCGAGACGGTCGAGACGGTACGGGAGGAGCCGCCGCAACTCGTTGATTATATCTATATTATGACGAACGGTGCTGATTCATGGGTTGCCGATCTCAGGGAGGCTCTGATCTTGGGGTGGGAACATGTAGGAAGCAATGATCTTGACCTGGGAACGGAAATTCGTTGCGCAAAGCAGTCGATATGTTAGTAGCCCAGGGAGCACAAGTTTTCATAGGACGGGGCGAATTAACCTTCTTCTTGGGCAATCGGTTTTGGTAGCTTCTCTCGAAAAACGGATATGCTCTGTGTGGCCATTGGCAGCCTACAGTAGGGACGGTTGAAAAGCCTTTCGGAATACTTATACTCGGATAATGCGTCCCAACATGCGTTGGGTGTAGTGGACCATGTTGTTTTCTAGGGCCCTGTTGCCTCAGACTCGCCGGAAGTGAACCAACTGAAGTGATTTCCCTCGTTTGGAAAGGCACTGCGGTAAGGAGTCGCTGGCTCGCCCCTCAACCAACACTTTACCGGTGCCCCTTGATCTTCACTCTCCTCAACATTGACCGGTCTCCATCCCAATTCGTTGGCACTAGATTCCAGCTAACTGGTCGTTCGAAAAGACTCGACGCCTACACTCGCCACATACTCGCTGGGAGAGAGAGCACACGGGTTGAGGCTACATTTCGACGTAGACATCATGTCCACGATATCAACCCAACTGCGGAATTTCAAGGAGCCCTCAAAGGAACAGCTGCTCCACCTCTTCTTCTCAATACCGGAAGTGCCGGCTACATTGCCTTCCAATGATGGCGACAAGCACAGTGCCCCAGAGGCAGAAAGAATGGATATTAACGCAGTGCTTAGTTTTGGCGAACATGGCGTCGAGGATTCGTACGTGAGTTTGTTCCCAGCCATCCCTCCTCCCGAGCGAGTGAACGAACATTACGCGCGCCTAGGCAGGGAAATTACATCTCGTCCCTCCATATCTGGCGTTTTCCTCACTA
This sequence comes from Boletus coccyginus, assembly GCA_025782845.1. NCBI lineage: Eukaryota > Fungi > Basidiomycota > Agaricomycetes > Boletales > Boletaceae > Boletus > Boletus coccyginus. The sequence goes on along the minus strand of JAHZSR010000002.1, from coordinate 704,945 downwards.
GACCGCAAATCAGTCCGGTTCACCCTACCTCTGTCGACCGTACGACGCGTGGAGCGACTCAATGCTCGGGCTGGTGTCTATGCGCTTAGTTTATCAACTTGGCATGGCATGAAGATCGTGAGTCATCGCCAACATTCACGCGACATACTGACATCTCTTGATAGATTGTCCAGCTGACATCTCTGCGGCCAACAGCGGATGCATTCTGTACTTTCTTGCGCGAAGCACTGAAAGCGGAGCTTCAACGTGGTCAGATGAAGGCCGTGAAAGGATTCGTAAAGACTTGTTATTCCGAAGCACTTATATCAACGACATCTTCAGTGGCCGATCAAGAACGAGAAGACGGCAGTTTGATCGCAGAGACCAAGGAAGGATCTCCCCCTCCAGAAGCTGAGTTCCACGGAGGTCTTGGCCTGAGGTTCAGGTTTCCGGGTGATCCGAAGAAGTGAGCTTTCTCCTTCATGTATCATTCACCCCCTGAGCACATCTAGATTGCGAGAGGCCTCCAAAGTCAAGCTCTGGACAACTTACCTGCGCAGTAAGTTCTTTTTTTCGGGTTAATTTTGATGATAACACCTGGATCAGCCCATGGTCGGAACCTAACTCTGTTGAGATACCCCCAATGCACGCGACTCGTGCAGGTCGGGTTACCCAATCGGCTCCGTGGCGAGATCTGGGAAACACTGTCTGGCTCACTCTATCTCCGGTATATGCATCCAGGTTTGTATGATCAGCTCGTCGAAGACATCCAGGGCAAGCAGAGCACCAGCTTTGAGGATATCGAGAAAGATCTACACCGTAGTCTTCCTGAATACGCTGGGTACCAATCGGAGGAGGGAATCAATGCGCTTCGGCGCGTCTTGCAAGCTTATTCGTTTAAGAACCCCGAAGTAGGATACTGCCAGGTAAGTCGACACCCTATCCGAGTGCCCCTTGCATCATGCATTTTCTCTAGGCAATGAATATCCTTGCTGCAGCGATTCTCATGTAGGCACCATGGTCTATGTTTTCCTACTTGCCTCATCACCAAACTCCAGTTACATGTCGGAAGAACAGGCCTTCTGGCTCCTTGAAGTTTTGTGTGATCGTCTTTTGCCCGGATACTATAGGTGTGTCTGGAATTAGATGCATCCCGAGTAGATTTGATTGGCTTGCTAGTCCAACCATGCACGGAACACTCCTCGATCAGAGAGTCTTCGAGTCATTGGTCGCGCGGTGTCTCCCTATGATACATGATCACTTTTCGGTTGTTGACGTGCAGCTTTCGGTAGCATCTTTACCATGGTTCTTGAGTTTGTCAGTATAATCTCTGACATGCATTTGTCCCGGTTCATCGGCTCATTCTCTTCTACAAGATACATCAACAGCATGCCGATGATATTCGCTTTTCGGATAGTGGACTGTTTCTTCTGTATGGGCCCAAAAGTCCTGTTTCAGGTTGGGTACGATCTCTCCCAACGCATGTGATGGGACATTTCGCTGACCCCTCTACAGACTTGGTCAGTGCATTTATCCTGCCTACACCCCGTCTTACCTTTTGTTCCCTAGCGATCCTCAAGATCAATGGGGAAAAGCTGTTGCAGATTCAGGATGATGGAGGGTTCTTGAAGTAAGCTTGTCACGTTCTTCATCAGGACAGCCCCAAAACCCTCTGCAGCTTGATGCGAGAGTACTTTGCATCTCTCGGAGATTCTGCACATCCAGATTCAACAGACCCAAGAGCGCGTGCTATCACGCGCTTCCAGGAACTCCTTCTAGTATCGTTTCGCGAGTTCGCAGTGATCTCGGACGAGACGATTCTCTCCGAGCGGCGCAGATACCGTAACGAGATTGTTAACAGCATCGAGATGTTCTCGAGACGGGCTGCCATTCGGAATCTCAAGACCCTTGAAAGGTTTACAAAAGAGCAAGCCGGTTTAATATACGATGCGCTGTACAAAGCGATGTGTATAGAGCCACCCCCGCCGACTGTCGCACCGCCGCTCTCGCTGCTTGTCAGCACTGATAACATGCAAGAAAGACCTGAAACAAGAGTCGGACTGAAGACTTTCAGGGTATTCCTGAGTGAGATCTTGACCTGGGCGCGGGATGAAAAGGTAGTGCTTAATGGTTTCCAGGTGTGTGGACCTTTCACCCTGATATTTACTGGTTCGTCACTTATTCCGGACTAGCAACGCATCGATCGCGAGGTTGCAGAGCATGAACTTGTCGATAGGCTTTTCTACTTCTGGGATACTGCTTGTAAAGGGTCTTTGTCACTCCAGGTAGGTTCCGACGCTGAGCTGGCCCTTTTTACGTGCTTACCTTTGCATTAGGACCTAGTTTCTGGGTTGGACGGCGTAATGTTTAACGATCTGATGGACAACATAGAATGGTTCTTTAACCTACATGACAAGAACAAAGATGGCTATCTGACGAAGGACGAAGTTCTGACACTGTCTGAGTCTTTCTTGGTGAGCATGTTGGATTGTTATTTACTTATCTCACGGTGCACCTGCAGTTCATTTTTCGCCATGAAATTGGCGATGCCTATCTGGGGGCGGTTAGCCGCTTCATGACGAACGCCTTTGAATATGGCGATACCCTCTTGCCACAAGAAACGAATAGTGAGACTGGGAAAACTGAACCGCAGCAAATAGGCCACAATCAACCATACCTCAATCTTGCAACGTGCGGCATGGTGCAATGGACCTCAACCACTTTACTGACTGTAATTGAATAGTTTTCGGATGGTCGTTTTGGCTGATGAAATTCTGGAATCATTCTTCGAGACTGATTTGTCAGCATCATTCAAGCTTGAGTCTGTCCCAGATCTGGAGCTACCCACCTCGAGCGGAGGCTTCTTGGAAGATCTCTGGTCCAACATCGCGACAGAGGACAACAAGAAGATATTCCACAAACTCAGCGACGGGCTGGGAAAGACGATCGGTAAACATCAGGTCATCTATCGGCCCACGATCGGTCGATACACGAAGCTGGAAGAACCAAGGGCACGCGAGTCACTCGTCTCACCTGCGTCCAAGTCGACCCTTGTATCCAATAGCTCGGACACCCTGACGACCTCCCAGAGTTCCTCGTCGATGCTCCCAATCGATGCCATTGCCGCGCAGGATAGCGGCCCTGGCTCGGCATTGTCGTCTGTTTTCTCTCCCATGTCACACGTCAAGGCAGTCAACGCGGCGTTCATGGAAAGGACACCGTTTGCCATCGATGATGCGGGAGACGACGACGACGATAGTGACCTAGATATAGTCCACGGAGAGGATGACGACCAAGTCATGGATGAAGTTGATGCTTTCCTGGAAGCTCATGATTCCGGACTCACAGATGCGGACAAGGAGGCCGCAAAGGGTGAGCATCGTTAGCTCGTACTGAACGGTACCATGTTCTAATACCTACGTTTTGGACCAAGATCTTCTTAGCGCGAAGCCCGTGTGATGAACGGAATCCCATCCAAACGTGCTTTCACGAAGTTTTTTTCTGTGTACTTTTACTACGCGTGTCTATCACTGTATCCGCTGCAGAATACGGCAAACAAGATATATTGATACAAGATCGTCAGGGAACTACGTAAAGAAATCCGCATGAGAAATTTCAAGTAGGCGGCCCTCGATCTGACCATATTCGAATTGCCAGGTCCGGCTCTATTGAACCGGACGCTATCATGTTTTGATGAGAGTGAGTCTGGAGAACATCGTTCAGATTACAATATAGTAAGATGGAGATATCTTACAGCTACAGCGACAACAACACCTGGGAGTGCTCATAATCGGAACTAGCGTGACACCTAGACGATTTACATACCGGAATGGGCTTCCAAAGTTTGTGCGACTTCACGACTCTGGAGGTCCCAGATATACACCTTGTTGTCTTCGCTACCGGACACGATCCATTTTCCGCCCGTAACACTGAAGCAGGCTGCGATGCAATACTTTTCGTTTTTATGACCCATGTACGTTTTCAAACACCGGGAAGTATGATAATCCCAGAGGCGTATTGCACTGTCGTGCGCCGTCGACAAGATATATTTCGAATTGGGTGAGAACTGCACGTGCTGACTGGCACACAAGTCAAATGAAACTCGCACAGAGGGGGAGCGGCGGGGTAGAATGTAGTTACCATACTGCGTTATTTCCCTCGGTCAGTGTCTTGAGGCATTGTCCTGTAGTGGTATTCCAGATTCGACTGTGAGCCCCAAGTTGAGCGATCGCGATCGTGGACATTGAAAACGAGGCCAACTCACATCAATCCATCAAGCGCACAGGAGACGACGAGCGTCGCGTCTCGGTTGAAATGCACGGCGGTGACATAATCCATGTGGCCGTTCAACGTCTTGGTACACTTTCCTAAGGACAAAAGATTGAGCGGCTAGCAGCGAGAACTCGTGATATACAAAAGACCTCTGGCGACATTCCAGATCCGAACGTCACCATCGCAACCTCCAGATACCAATAGATCGGACGCAACGCTGTAATTCACGCAAAACACAAAGCTCGAGTGACCTCGCAGGTGTTTTGTGGTTAGGCCCTAGCTTTCGCCGTGTTTTTCAGGATGCGGGTGTATTGTGGAAATGAACGCACAGTGTCTACGTTCCATATCCGTATGGTCGTGTCGTCTGAGGCGGACGCCAGGTACGTGCCATCCGTAGACCAGGCAACGTCAGAGAGCCCCTTCGTGTGACCATTCAGGTTCCGTATCAGATCGCCAGTGAACGGAGACCATATTTTGATCAAGTTGTCAGCGGCTATGCGTAAGATCCCATTCAAAATGGGAAGAAATAAGTGAACGAGGGAGCACACCGCAAGACGCGAGAAGTGTCCCATCAGGGCTGAACTTGACAGCTGAGATGGATTGAGTGTGTCCACGAAGAGCGTGTCTAAGTTGGTAATTTGGTCGTTCGCGATGGGGAGTAGAAGGTTGAACGGCCTGGGAGGGCGGAGGTTGCACAGGTGGGGGCGGGACAGGGACGGGAGGAGGGTTGTCAGGAACTTGGGGGTCGTCTTCTGTAGTCTGTGATGCGTTATCTTCGTCCGTGGTAGATTCATCCACGCCAGTTAGTGTGTCCATCGTGGAAAATAGAATTACAAAAAGAACTTGCGATCAATCTGGTAGATGTGGCCTACTACTAAGATGAGTATGCGCGTGTTTGGCAAAGGCTTTGAGAATCAACAAAGCCAAACAGTCTCCCGTATCACGCGTACTATGGTTCAAGGCTGTCTCATGAGCCATGTCGTGGCTGCTGTCCCGTTGCTGCGCAATTCGAGTCACCTCACGTGTAAAAATCAACCTTTTTCCATTATTACGGAATGTCTCCACGAGCTCAAAGACGATATTCCAAACTTCCAGTTCCGCTGAGTTTCTTACCTCCGTAACGGACGTAGATTCGTTTCCCCGATTCAATCGACTGCCAGAAGTGAGTCGAGCCACCTGCCATGATATGATCTTACTTTTTACTAAAAAGGTGATTGTGACCGGTAAGCTAGTGCAATGTAGAGCTACTACGGGATGGACAATATTCCGCTAGGTAGAGCAAATGTAGGCAAATCATCGTTGCTCAACGCCGTTCTTGGACGCAAAGATCTACTTTTTACGAGCAAGAAGGCTGTCAGTAACATAACCGTTCTCGCGTCTGTCTTGTAGTTCACAATCAGTTTGTAGGGTCGCACCCAAACCTTGAACTTCTTCAGAGTTGGCCCCCACCCCGGTAAGCTGGTTGTTGTCGACTCCCCCGGATACGGTTCACGAGGTCGCTCGGAATGGGGCACTGTGTTCAATCATTATGTTTCAAAACGCGAGGAGTGAGTGAGGTATCATCAATATATGTACGCCTTTCGTCGACTGATCGACAATACTCCAGGCTACGACGGATATACATACTGTTTTCTGCCCCTCACGGCTTAAGATCCACCGATAAAGCCATGCTTGCTGAATTGGACACTCAAGTTCAACGGTTTGGCGGAACAAGGTTCACGCTGCAGGCAATAATCACGAAAGCAGACCAACTTGGGGACTTGGGCCGGGAACACGTAGACCAGATGAAGAATGCCATATTTCAAGCTGCGCCGACATGTCTTCCACCGATCATCACCGCTTGCCCCCAAAAGGGCTCCAAGTTTGGTATTGAGCTGGTCCGTAAATCGATATCTGATTGCTGTGGACTATGATCATACAGTTAGCGCCGTCTTGTATTATATCAATAAAACCATATTAGTTCTACCGAGTCACATGCCTTTGCCGTCGCCCAGTCGCGTCACGAAGTTATCTTTCGTGATATCAGCGGAAGCCACTCCCAACAATCGCAGCAACCCTGACGAACAGTTCTGCCCATTTGGTTTCCATCAATTGCTGTGAGGACACGTTTTGATCCATCAAACATAAATCTTATAATTTCCCTTTCGTCTATACCAAGTTGACACGGATCCCATTACCAATCTAAGTCCACCCTAGATACGCCTTCAGTCTTCTTATCTCGTTGTCATTTGTGGATTGGTGATATCAGTATCGCTCATTTCTCATCAGGTAGAGCACCCTGAGAAAGTCCCACACCATTAGGTGACCTTCACAAGCTGGACAGATCGAGGGACTCTGATGTCTGGGGGGAAGAGTTATCTGAAGATCCCAAAGATGGTTATATTCGATGAACTAACTGCGGTGTCAAAACACCAAGGGTATGTCTGTACTAACCCGGATCCATTGACGTCCTCAGCTTTGGGGGATATTTCACAGTATCTCGTCACGTCTTGTGCCAGCCCTCTACAGACCCTACATGCTGGTTGACATACAACCCCGTCGCGTGTAACTCGCGCCTCGATTCACTGCGCGCAAGGTACGTGTGCTCACGCCGTCATCCGATGATAAGGAGATCGGCCTTCCTGACTCTCACTCTTATCGCATGACAGGGCGGTTGCAAGTCAACAGGGTTGGACTAGGTATACTTTTCCCAAGAATCCGCAACAGATGGGTGAGAACCCAATGATGGTGCGCCCCGAAAGCCTGGGTCCTGTCGTCAGGCAGCAAGTAGGTCTGTTACCTATCGTGCGACTGGGAATGGGCGATACATTTGGCTTTGGGAGCTGCACCTTTCTCATCTCATGTCCACACAAAGTTGGGCCGACATGCCAACCTTGTCGGACACGAGAAGGAAGCTACTCGGTGGCGCTCCAAAACGACGCAAAAGACAAACGCGCACAACTCTCAGGCTGACATTTCAATGCTAGGATGAACAGATGACCTATCTGTGATACCTGTATTCGTATTACAGTGCGAAGATTGCGACCTCGCCACAAACTACACCAATTTCGACCATCTACTCCAGATCAAAGAGCAAGACCTCTGCAATTCCCTGACCATCATTTTCAAGTCGAAGCTCGGCACCTGGCTCGTATGCCAAATACGCTCCATCTCCCTCTCGTAATTCCACCTGTGGTCCGTTCGCTTGAGAGCCGATCCTCAAAGTGATACCTTTCGCTGGCCCTGTATTGTATCCAGATTTCTGGATCACATGAATATATCCTTTCTTGATCCGGCCGTTTCCAAATGGTGTATGAACGAGCGAGACACCTGGGTACATCAGTGAGGCGTACATCCGGAGTTCCGAACGGACCGGGGCGGGCCCGCTGTCTTCTCTGCGAAGAGAAACCCCTGTAGCATTATCGGGAGCGACAAGAAGAACGAAACGGTTCTTCTTCTCCTCGTCCGTAAAGTGTCTGCATGCGGGAGAGATCAAGATCGGGGGAAGTGGTCGGGCATGGGCACACACACACACACCTCGTGAAATAGGCAGGCTTGCCGCGACCTTGTCCAGAACGAGCAGACGCCCAGATCTGACAGAAATAAGCTTCATTTCCTCCGTGTGCCTTCTCAGAATGCGAGATTCCTGTTCCCGCGGAGGTTAGCTGGAGTGCACCGCGGGAGAGGATTTCCGTGTTGCCCATGGAATCCTGGCTATCCGAAAGAAGTATTGATGATTCGCGATGTGATAGCGATGGGAGAGATGGAGAGATGCTTACTGCTCGAGCTGACCGCCGATGACATAGGAGAATATTTCAAAATTCTGGTGACTATGTGTGCCAAATCCTGTGTGGGCGGCGACGCGGTCCTCATTGAGGACGCGAAGGGGACCGAAGGATTCGTGGCGAGTGTCTTGATAACTACACGAGGATTTGATATTCAGTTCAGTCGCAGGGACGACGCGTATGCAACGCACTCTGCGAAAGCAAACGAATGGAAGGTCTTCAACCAGCCATGGTCTGCATGGCCCCGCTCGTTGCTGAGACGCGGGATAATTCGAATATTGCCCTTGTCCGAATTCATTATTTTCGGGGTTGCTGAACAAGCTGATCGTATAAATGGGATTGGTTTATGGAGCGGACCAAGATTGAGCACGATGTTGGCACGGATGCACCTGAATGTCGAGGCTAGGCTGATTGGAAGGGAAATGTTTGTCACGATCCTCGAGAGATAACGATCGTAGTTTTTATATCCAGCGTCGGATCCATAGGGACCGACTCATCAGCCGCGTCATAGTGGAGGCTTACAAGGAGGATTAGACAGACGCGATCGGGATTTACCTTTCAGAGTGGTCGTACACCCACGCGTTCACACGAAATTGCTAATGTGCGCAACTTGCGCGGTCCCTGGCCGGCCTGATTGTGGTCATGCAGACAGACAATGCGATCTTTTTACTGATGGACGCTAGCACTGACTCTCGAAAAGATCCTGCCGCTTCTCATGATCACTCTGCAAAATCCGCGGAACGAGATAACGCTTTCAGTTCAAACGTGTGTGCCTCCCCCCCCGACACCGCCTCGTCCCCTGTCCGATTATGGAGTCGAGCTTTGCACGACCCCTGGACATTACTGTCAGCCGAAATCGTCAGCAGCACCACGTGCGTGAAGAAGACCCACGATGCTAAATGGCTGTAGTTTGCGTCTCTGAATGTCAACATGATGCGGCGTACCGCCTCCAGCTAGGAAGACCAAGATAAGCAAGATAGTCCTTCCTGCTACACGAATAGAATAACCAAATCCGTTCGCTTCACTTACTTGCTTGATGGAGCCACTGATAAGCAGTCGAGAGTCACCAAACAAGATAACGTCACCATGTCATCACAGATGCCTTGCACTACACAAGTATCCGGGAGTGACAGTCCAGCGAATGCCATGGCCCCGTCGATGGTAACACCCTGCACCTACGTTATCATGCCATTGGGAAAAACGAAAACCCATCTGGCCCGAGAGAATGGATTAGCCATTCAGGGTTGCTCGCGAAGAATATCCGTAACAAACTCTCGCGCCAGTGTGGCCCTCATTGCTGTCATTCGACCCGCTCAACGTGTGTATACCAGGGAGGTGCACCCGTGGAAAGGTGTATACTCCACATTATCTGTGGACTTTAGCCCTGCCGTAGTAGGAACACACTATCAGATACTCGTGACGTGATTACAAGCAATCAAAGACTTCACTGACACACCTCTAAACGTTGTATCCTTGAACGAACGCGTCAACGCCACCGGAACGGTAGTTATCGTGTGTCCGCAGCCAAGAATCTCAGTCCGCGAAACGTGCTCGTCCATGACGCATAAGGATTGCCTGGTAGGGTTCGTTCCCACCCCACACCTCCGTCCTATCAGGAATACCATACATGACCAGTGCTCGAAAGCACGCATGGATCTCGTGCGATATCAAGATCCCCAGGAACATCGGGAACCATTCTCACATCCGGCTCTCATGGGTTGATCAGCTGCTCCTTGCGGATTGGCAACCTGTTTGAGAAACTGCGGATGACAACCTCTGGAGCAGAAGAGGCCTATTTTGTGTTGTCTCCATGCTCGTCCGCGGGGGGGGGAACCACTCTGTACGCGAGAACCGAGGAGCCCGCGACTGGAAAGCAACTCGAAGTGCCTAGACACCAGTACCCACTGGACGAATCTCGTGGCGTGTTCGAAGGTACTAACCCGAAAGAAGAGCTGACAAGGACGGGAGAACGTCGGCTGAACATACCATGATCGTGCTAATGCACTCGGATCTACGTCACTAGAGGTTCGTTGAATGGCCCGCAATAAGGGAGTACACTCGGTGTTGTGCGTCGTCGTCGAAATATATCAGTGCATTGCAGAAGGATGGTATTCGTGCGTAAGCTCGTCCCTTTCAAGACGCTCGCGATTACCGGAACCATCATCTAGTAATGACAAATTTGTCAGTGGAGAGAAAACATGGAGTTGTGCAGGGATTCACCTTCCACGGACAGAACGCCACGCACGACGACACTCGACGAACGCCGTGGACACGTCCATTATCAAAACATCCAACTCGGCAAGGGTGCACCCCACGCAAAGCCAACCCTTCAAGACGGTGAAACTGACCTTTTCTTAGCGCGATTCACCATCGCCAACCCTGAATGGCCAACGGCGTCACCCTGATCGCTTTGGACACAGGTACCACGCAGCGAGGCACACGTCCGATGCTCGGGCAAGTGCATATCGAGTTAGTACCAAGCTAATTTGGTCGTCTGGCGCCGACCCTGAAAGAAACGACGCAACCAGGTCCTGGTCCTGGTTGGCGAACGTGGCGACAACGTTCTACATCTTGCAGGAGCGCGATAGGCACCTGCTCGGGTTCTCGGGGACGGATAGGCGCGAAGCGCCGTCCATCGACGCGGTTGTGACAAGCTCCCCTCAGACGACGCCACTGGAGGACAACTCCCGACGCCGCAACGGTCTCTCGGAGGCGGTAACTTGGGAAACCACCGATCGTCGCTTTCAGGGGGACCTAGGAACGGAAGGAAGGAAAAGATGAGGTGGCGACGACGAGAAGCGAACGCGACATGACATTGTCCGACGTCCGTCGACAAGACGCGGCGCCTAGGGTAAACACTAGAAAAGCACGGACGCGGATGGCTGACAACGCGATCATCACAAACTTGGAACAACGACCCGAACATCGGGATTTGGCGTGTCGTCCAGCCTGAGATCGTCCGCGGAGGAGACGTGTCGACCGAAAGGGTCCACACACTCAGTCCTACTGTCGTCGTTGTCATCAGCATCATGATCATGATCATGATCATCTAGGCACTACCTCCTCCGGGGAGCGTTCTCGCGAGCTGCGTTAGGAAAAGGTATATAGCCAACGGCTAAATCGAGCGGTAGGAGACGTCCACGCCCCTGCGCCATATCAAGTTGTCGAGCGGAGACTATAGAAGGTGGTGTCACAGGACAGCCCCATGGCATGGCATCGATTTCGCATCGCGGCCTGTCAGACTGCCAGTGGCACTGCAATCGTGATTGAAAGTTGGGAAAACACACACAAGTTCGATCGTGGAACTCCAGTGGAGTTGACGTCCTACAGGCACGGTCACTTGAAAGTTGTCGTTGATTGATCGCGATCAAGCGCAGCAGCACACGACTGTGTGAGAGTTGAGGGATGCGACGAGGAGATGATCGGAATCATCGGATATTTATCACTGAACGTCACGTGCAGGCGAGCCTTGTATCCACGACTGTAGCAGTGACTCAAACAATTAGGCTTAGGACTCACAACGTCCCTACGTATATACTAGCACCTGCCAAAGTTACAATACATCTTGATCGTCCTTCCATCTAACCGAGTAATAAGAGTCCATCACAGACGAGCGTGCGCGAGCTACATAATGTAACAAATGCCAGCGCATACCTGGGATGTACCGTGTGTACTTTCAAGGGTATACGCCCAAAGGAAGGGGATAAGAGGCGGGGGAAACGTCAAGACACCGGAATAAGCCGTTGTATGATCCCTAAGGACGCCGGGGATACCCATGGGAATCGCAGACCACCGCCGCATGAGCACGAGCGCCATCTCCAAAGCTTAAGCCCACACGACGGCCAGTCATCAGAACGACACGAACCGGTCACCAGAACCTGGTGTCTTCGGGCGGTAGCTCCCGCAACGTTCGGAACATGACGATATTCGATGTCAGACTCGAAAACTGGGGATCCGCGGTGGTAAGCAAGATTGGACATGCGCAACGCCGCGACGTGAGAAAAGGTGACTTACACCGTTCCCGATGAACACGTCTGCACGCTGACCGACCAACATATCCATGGCCTGTGCGACGGGCTGGGCCTCCCACCGAAGCCGCAGATCACGGCTGTTCGTCACAGATTCCCACTTCTTTATCCCCATGAGTGCATCCTTGAGGCCGCTCAACCACGCCTCATCACCATTCGTCATGATGTAGATCCTCTTGAGCTCCTTCGTCTTGCCATGTGTCTTCTTTTGGTCAGCAAGTACCTCCCGTACCCTATCCACGATTTGTTCGATCGTTGGGAAACATCGCTGGAAATAGAATTGCATGTTGGCTTCGGTCGTTTGACCATCACCTCCGTCGTATGGAGGATGGAATTTATCCGGCAGAGTAGCGAACTTGTTGAACCCATTCCAATCCGAGGACCAATTCGCAAGGTGTGCGCAGTGGCCGGCAAAGTCGCCTCTCCGAATATGTAACACAAGGAGGCCTGGGATCGGGTCTACCTTTGACGCTGGTAAGATCGGATCAACATTGTGCAGCTCCGTTGGGGTCGGGGGTGATGATGACGGTCGCAAATAAGACGGCAGGAATCGGAAAGACTTGGTAGTGGCCCCGAAAAGATGTGCGTTGCGAGCAAACGCTTCCAAAACCAGTGGAGACCACGAGAAATTTCGAAGGATCGGTGACTTGGACAACCGAGGCCAGATCGACAGAATCCGTGTCGAACCAAATAGCCTGAACGTTTGTCCTTCAGTCGTCGTGGCGCAATATCAGCGCTCGACACGCACCAAATTTCAAAAAGTTGAGGTGAACCCAGCTGAATTTCGACACATGGGTCGTTGATAGAGTTGAGCTTCTGGACCCACATGTCGAATATCCGCGACGCAGGAACGTTGTCGTCATATCTGATATACCCGCCTACGACCGCATCACTGTCCAAAATGGTCGGATTCGGGCACACCTTCTCAAAGTATTCCCTGTGAACGGCACGCGGTGTCGGATCACCATGTTCAAACGCAGAGCCAATTATAGGACCTGAAACATCCCAGTCAGGCGCGAGAAACCGTATGGGCGCAGAGATGACGCACCGCTGATGATCGCGGAAAGGGGAATTCGGGCAGGAATCAGCTTGCCATTGTACTCCACATGCTCCGGACCGTCACGAGCCCAGGTATAGTTATCAAAGACAAATCTGAAAAAGCAAAAAAAGGGGGGCCATCATCAACTTGTTTCCCACCCCGGTGTATTCGGAGCGACTCACGCTCGATTTGTCTCGTGTGCCAGGAGGGCGTTGAGAAGGAGCTCCTGCATGACGTTTCCCCACCCCGAGGCTATGAGAGAGGTCACCCAGCAGTCCCAAACGAGCAAACGCGACACTCACCAGTGACATGGTTGGGTGCCCAGAAAAATTTCGCATCTCGACCTTCTGGAAAAGGCAACGAAAGGTTGTGCTGTGGTAGGTGTCGTTCGTAGTCGTGGTAGGCTTCGTAAAGCGGAGGTAAGGAGTGGTCTGCGGGGATTTCTTCGCTCGCCGGCAGGTCCTCCCCGGTGTGACGGCTGTGGCTGTAGAACCAGAGGAGCGCCAAGGAAGACAGGAATAAGATGACAAGTAGCCGGCAACGCCGTTTAAGGATGCGTGAAGTCGAAGCGGGTCTTGTATCGGACACTTTGAGAGGAAGAATTTGGGGAGGATCGGAGGTCCGGAGGAGGTGTCTTGAGCTCTTGACAGGTGGCATCGTTGGTGGTGGATGACCAAGACCTCGAGCGGTGTTCGAGTCCGTTACCCGAGAATACCGGCCTTGCGAAAAAAGGAAAGACCGCGCCCACAACCTGCTCATGGCCTACGACACCATGCTAGAGACGCCCAAACAACCCGGATAACCCAGCCAAAATCGAAAGAAAAAAAAAAAGGGGGAAAGAAACCGTGACACGGGTGCCTACAGATAGGATCACAAGACACTGATTCCACTGCCATGCTCGCAATGTCGTACCACCACCCTGGAACGGTATCAACAACGTGTACCCACAGTGTAGCACCCCCTCACAACGCCGCATTACAGAACCTAACCCTCCATTGAACATATTTTAGGTCACAAGGCGGTGGTGGTTCCCAATTTGTGAACAAAAATGACGGAGGTTGAACGTTGAGCAGCAGTCCCCGTCAGTCAATATGATCTTCACACATGCGCAGGTTCACAGGAATTTCATAGATGGGCCGCGATATGAACGCATCGTGGGTAAAAAGTACAGCACTTCAATGCAGCTTTCGAGCTCGCTTTGACCAAATTGTGTCGACTTCTGATCCGATCTACTTACGGGAGGGCAAAGGGACAAAAAAAAACAGTGCTGGCCCTGGGGCCTAGTGCGCGTACATTCAATAACACCTGGGTGCCCCACAACTTTGTCATGTCCTATCAACGCACCGCCAAGATTGTAGCCAGCTGACGTTGTCTCCCAAAGGTTTTTTTTAAATCATGATCAGGGTTGTTCGATCGCCCGTCAACGAGAACGAGAACTTAGATCTGAAAGTTGCCAGGCTACCCGCTCCGGACGGACATAATCTAGACAAAAAAAGAAGACCTTCTCAGTTTTCCGACCCGAGTTTTCACCAAAGGCATATCGCTACCTCATCGCGCGCACGCATATAAAGGCACCTTCCTCCCTTTGATACGCCTTGCGAGCCCATCGTGTGAATACACGGGACATACTACGTCTCCATTAGATAGTGGCAGTGTCCTGAAACGAGACGGTCGCCGTGGCCCCAAAGTCAGCGTCAGATTCACAGGGATTTTATACAGTCAAAGAAGGCCAACTCTACAAAGGGCTTTACCGTCAAACGCCATCGATGGTGCTGACGATCCCGCAGGGATGACGTTCTGTGGCCCTACTTGAATAGCCACAACTTGAAGGTCACCGTAGATGATCGTGCCCTTTCCTTTCTTATCTTGGCCATGTGGTCCCATCCAATGCGACCCACGCTCGACAATATTTGCAGCGTGGCGCCGACGATAACCTGCGTGGCGCCGTCCTGTGTATCCATGGTGTACACCGATTCCCAGGCAGAAATAGAAACGGCTCCCAGGCATACGGTTCTAAATTCTATGCGTGTGAGTAGATTTCAACCAAAGCCCACTTAACCACGAGACCAGCGTACTTCGTAAAATGAAACCCTGTTCCGTATTTGAGGCGTTTGCCAAGATCCGTTTTGGGTGCTGAACGCCACGCCGCGCCACAGGTGGGATTGTTTGTTCAAGTTGCGTCACAGTACCTGGAGGTCGGGACACCGGGTTCCGCGCCTAAAAATGCAATGGGAGAATCCGCACATATGCGTGTTCTAAACAAAGAGTGAGATCCGAGAGAGCGTAAGCATACGGCAACATATCGTATCGTACCACGGTGGACGAAAAATGGTGCAAAGATGCCTCGCGACGAGAGCGATGACGACCGCTTTGCACGCTGCGTCCATGATGCAATAGACGCGCGAGACCAGTCTCATGGGAGTCAGCCGATGTGTGGTTCGTGAGTGGGTCACGGTTGCCATCGTCTGCGCGTGACAGTGCTCGCACCCTCGAGCTGCCACATGCAACTCCATCGCGGGTACGCTCACAGGTTCGGAGCACTGAACCTCTTTGCAACGACTCGGGCTCAAGGCGGATGGCATCCCGCCTCTCGCCTCGCGGCACCCACGCCATCCCAACCCTCAGGATATGGACATGAACACGACGGGCAGCGCGATGCGTTATCGGGTGCTCAGGGGTTCCATCAAGTTCTGCCACATTAAATGATCATCTCCGCTGTTTACCTTTGAGGCTGATGTTCACATCGGCGACACGATCTCGCATGCTGCGTTGTACGCCGTCGGAGGAGTCATACTTCGAGTCCAGCTTCGAGGGTGTTCGGTGACCTTGAAGAATACCCGAATCTGACGATATGCGAATGCAAAGGCGTTGGGCGGAACGTGTGTGACGAGAGGACGACGAATGGGCAGCGTCGTTGAACAATTTCGGTGGTCTATACATGTGAAACACCAAAAGAGAAGTACACTCCCACCTGTAAGCCTGCGTCCGCTCTCATGAACGTGCTGCGGTGAGTCAGTGCTGCGGTTCGCGCTCACGTTCATTGAAACCTGTCGCACGTATTAGAACCATCGTGCATCATCGCAGAACCAAGAGACATTCAAAGCGAGGGAATGGATCAGATTTCTCCAGCTATCAGAGGGAAAGAAGCAGACCGTTTGCTGTAAATGTCTGTCGCTAAAATAAGAAACGATTCGGGTCGCAAGGGGGCTGTAGAAGAAACGACAAGCCTAGTTCTGATCGTGTACGTAGCGTTTCGCCCGCGCATGCACACACGCAGGACTGCGTCCCCACAGACGATGGGAACACAGCAACGCTGGTCGGTTGCACACCTCGGACGACGCGGTCGGGCGTAAAGAATACAAGCGAGGAGGCTGGGTGACTGACGGACTTTACCTGTCAACACAACCCTTCGGTGGGGTTGACAAACTGGATGCTCCATTTCGTTCTCACAGCGTTCCAGCGCATCCTCTCACGCCACGGCGATTAGCTTTTGGGCCACCATTATGTGTACACGTCCGAAGTTCCAAAGTTTGAGCTCCAGGCGGATAGCAACACATGCCTGCTAGTGACGTCGGGAAAAAAAATATTCAACTCCACTCGTCGGTAAAATTACTCTAAATAGCTAGGCTTGTGTTACTCGGATACAGTCCGTCGCAGAGAAAAAAGAGCTCGAGCCTGAGTGTGCCACCCGAGACGATGATCCCCACGCTTCACTTCCGTCGTGGGTGAGCTCAACTTGAACAGAATACACACGACGTCGACGGTATTAACTAGGAGCAGAAGACGTGCAAAAATGAACGGCGATGTACGACCGATCAATGGTGATGCGAATGGGCGCGGGATCCCCCCCTCACTAGAGTTCAGAAATCCGTTACGGCACACTCATTCGATGTAAACTGCCAAAACACACCGGTCTCGGGCTTTCCATTATCGGATGTGTTTACCCGCTGTGGGGAAAACCTAAACGTTGGACGGCGAGCGCATCGCAAAGGCGGTGGGACATTGCCACGTCGGGGCCGTTTGTGTCTAAAGTCACGTTCGGAGTGATTGCCGGAGGGAGTCAGGAGTAGACTGTTGGGAGTCATCAGGTGGGCGGACCCCCTTGGGCCAAGCCCGTGCTCGCCGTGGGAGGGAGGACAAAGAAAAGAGAAGCCCGGCGGCGTACGTCAAGTTCCGAGCTCGTGCCACAGCAGAATACTGTACGAATGATGACATTCCCATGTCACGGATGTGGATGTGTGGCACAGTATGGTGCCTGCCAGTGCCCATGGGCAGTGACTGTACTGGTTGGGTTGCATTGTGTGCAGGCAAAGTGTCCCGCGAGGTGTTTGAGCGTGGAACGACGAGGGAAGCGGGAGAAGTAGTGGATTAATATGGTATAATTAAGGTGGACTAGGATCGGATAATGTACAAGGGATAATATGCCACCCTCGACCTGGGTGGCTCGCGGTACACAGTATGGAAGATGTATGCACTGTAGACGAGTGTGAAATAGTCCCGGCCAATCGTAGGATAATGCAAATGATGTGATCATGATCGTCAAGTGACAAGAGACAAGCAAGGCATTACTCGAGATCATATTCGACTGCGACACGGCACGCTTCATGGATGTTTTTTGCACGACCGTGTTTTTGCAGACTCGAGAGGGATGGAAAGAGGGTATCACAGGCGGGACAAGGGTGTCCTGTGAGCCTGGATATGCTGTGGCCGTCGCGCGAGCGTTTTGACGTATGTGAGACCTGGGGGTGGGGTGAGTGGCCGCAGAGTGCAGGGGGGCGGGGACGTACGGCGTCGTCATCTGTCTGATGAGGATTCGACTTTCGTTTGAGGGACGGTGTCTGTGGCTCTGGGGGCGCGTCAGAGGGCGGGGGCGAGACGGGGGAGACGGGGGTACCTGGGACGGTGCAGGTTGCTTTGAGAAAGGCATCTCTCCAAGCATGCACACGCTTCATGCGGGTGCTGTATGTGTCGTCTGTCCACGGGACGGGCTGGCGGGTATGTGAGGACTCGTCTGGGGTGACGATGGAGGAGCAGTAGGAGGAGCAGGAGGAGGGGTCGTCGTCGTCGGAGGTGGAGGGGTAGGACGAGCCGGCCGAGGAAGAGAGGATGACGGAGGATATGCGGCGTGGGGGGGGCGTCGCCTCTACGAGCTGGATGATCTGGATGGCGTGGGGCTGGCAGAGGAAGAGATGGCCGGGGTTGTGTTTGAGTGGATCGCAGTCGAGGACGAGGTCGGCGGCGGAGGCGGCGGGGTGGAGCATGATCGCAGGCATCTGTGGCGGACTGAGCGAGCGAGCAAGCGAGCTTATAACAGTGGCGGGCGATAGTTGCCACGCGAGGCGAGTCGAGCAGTTGTCGAAAGCACCCCCATGAGAAAGAAGCGTTAGCCCTGGAGATCCATGCGATAAACAGCGAGATGATTCCCTCTTTTGGATCGCGATCAGATCTCAGATCCAGCCCACTCCCTTTTGACGCCCGCACTTCGGAAATCGAAATGTTCACACCCCGAAGAAAGTCACGTGTAAATCAAGGCATCCATATTCCCTCTTTCGGACCGCCATTCCCATGCCTTGTTCTCTTCTCCATTCCGATATTCACGTTCATCTTTGCTTATCGGAGCCAACCAACCGTGCCGGATAACCAGTAAAAATGAAATCAAACAAAAAAAAACCATTTTTAATCCCGGTCTGGCCTAGCTAGTACTATCGTGCCGTCAATCATGGTCGCATCGGTGCAAGCCATGTTTCTGCCGCCTCAAACTGGTCAATCAACTCGCGCAACACCGCACCCTCCGAGTGAAGCTGCCTCATGGCAGCCAACGCCTGCAAACATTCAACACATGTCAGCCTCAAGTCCAATACCATCCGTCATCTCCTTACGATGTCCCAGAATCGGAATCCCCGCTCCACTTCTTGTTTGGGCAGCTTCACCCCTGGGAACGTCTCTTCGCAGATCTCGAGCGCCATTTGCTTGCATTCCTTCACCCCTTCTGCGTTCGGGTCCTGCACCCTCGTTTGGTTGTTCAGGTGCGTCAGCGTGTCCAAGTACACCTTCGCAAGCACCCCAAATCCGGTGTTCACCTCCGCCTGAAAGGGAAGTGACATCGTGATATCAAGCAAATCGTCCCGCGCCCTCCGCGCATCGTTCCGAAGCAGCATGTTCAACGTCACCACTTCCAGCAACGTGCGCAGTGCCCGTGTCAGCGATCGCACAAACGAGTTGAATACCAGCAGTTCACGTGACAGCGGAGCGGACCATGGTTGTGGCTGTGATACAAGTCCCGTCAGGGCCACCATCCCAGGCCACTTCGCTCACCTTAAAGTTCAATGGTACGATGCTCAGCACCCTCATCACGAGGAGCATACTCGATTTTTCTTCATCTGCGGTTGACACGCCGACACGTCAGCTGAGCCATCAACGCGAGAGTCTCTTACCTGTCCCGAAACTAGGTCCACCGCTAAAGGCCCGGCCAGACCACAAGTGCCCGTGCATCACTCCCGCTCTCACCAGCTCCAGGAATAAATACAGTGGCTCTTGGAACTTGTCGTTCAGTTTCGCTTGTTTGATTGCTGTGAACATCGCTCTTGCCAGCGGCGAGTGCATGTGCGAGTTCAACAGGAACCTGCAGTTCCGAACTATCGGCTCCTGTGCACCTGACCATCCCGAGGACCGCCACTCACCCTCTCAGTTCAAGGAACCGCCAAATAACGTTGGCGACAACCTCGTCTTTCTTGTCCAGCTGGCCATTCGGTAAATTGGCCTTTCCCTTGGTTCGCAGCGCAAGCTTTTCCGATCCTGTCGCACCCAAGCATAACGCGAAATCGATCGTTGACGACTGCATAATATCACCTGACAGTCAGCGCTAAGCGCAAGGGTACCAAAGCAACCACCCACGTTCTGTCGTCTTAGCTCTTCCTCCACGATCGCGTAGCTAACGTTCCAGCCTGCCACACGTTCCGCGAGTTGCACTGTCGATGCCGAGTTGTGTTGTATAGGCTTTGGTCCGTGTGGCGCAGGATTTTCGAACCAGAAATTACCCGTCACCTTTCGGTTGTTCCAAAAGTTGTGTGCCACGCTGCTGATCAGCGCAAGGGCAGTCGCCCGCGGACCAGTCTGCCCGTCCGTAATGACCTCCTTGACAAATCGCTTGTACTCGGTAGTTTCGCCGTTGTCAAGGGGTGGCGGCTCGACAATCTGACCACTCGTCAACCAAACGAGCGCTTGAGGACCCAAGAGACCTCGAGACAGGTAGAAATAGACTTCATCTGGCAGTCGGTGGGTAAAGATGTCGTGCAGGTCCAAGGGGATGTCCGCTGCGGTCGGATGGTGGGGATGGTGGTTCGGGGGACCGTGGGTAGGAGGCGTGATGACGAGAGGAAGCGGTACGACAGTCCCTTCGGACGAGAATACCAGAGAGTACTTGATCATGGAACGCGTCCGAGCATACTGATCTGCGTACTGCGTTGTTTTAACACCGTGGTGCTCAGAAAACGCGTTCACGGCGGCATGCCCAGATTTGTAGAACTTGACCATGTCAACTGTGGCTTTGAGTGCTTGGTCGTGCATGTTGGGGGGGAAGGTTGGAGAGTGTTCGAACCCGACCAAAATTCCAATGTCGAGAAACTGGTCTTCGTTCACAGCGAGGTCACCCAGGATGGTGCGCTTCGAAGTAAAGGTGAACGACGGCGTGCTGGAAGTGAGATCAAGAGAGGTAATCAATTTGTCCACTCCCGGATACAACAACGTATCGGTTGGACCATAAATCGCATGGATATATGATTTGGGGTGTCGCAGGAGATAGATCAACTTGGAGCAGGTTTATTTTAATAGATGGAAAGCTGTGCACGCGAGAACGCACCTGTGCCCAAGCGACGTATGGCGCGACGAGAAACTCGACATTTCGATGCCTAAAAATACGAAGAACCGTGCGCCAGAGATCCCATTGAGAAAGACCACTACGACCTTCAAACAGCTTGATGGCCGCATCTTCCTGGCCAGCTTCGTACTTGGCCCATGCCTCTCTTCTGTCTCTGCAAGCTTCGTTGTATTCGGCGTGATTTTGATATTGTTTCCACCGTTTGGCAGGAAGTAGTCCAGGAAAGACAAAGACTGGCTTTATGTGGAGTTTTTCGAGGGCACGAAGATCGGCTTCGATGCGTTGGGTTAGGGCGAGAGGAAGACCACCTGTAGCGGCGAGAAGAGGCTCGCGCGAAGGTGGGTTATCGGTGAGCTGTTGCAAGTAATAAGACGCATCGATCCCAAGACGCGAGTCCGACAAGACGCTGAGGGAAAACGTTTGCAAGTGCTTCCGCTCGGCGAGGTAGTCTACGACAATACGTGGTTGCCATCAGCCATTCGTCAATCCCCCGCCCATAAAAAACAAGATAAAATCGGGCTTCGCGCTCACTTTCGAGATATTTGATGGGCATGGTCGGTCTGTCAGCTCAACCGAAATTCCTGCAAACAGGCCTTGGACAACGCAGCGCACAGCGCCGAGGGAACCAACTATCGCTTACATAATCAATGGTATTCTTCCCATCTCTCATGGGGAGGTTTCACTCAGTTGGATGGACAATTCCTCGCCCCAAGCATTCAATTTATGCACATCCATCTCAACCATGCTGATTGGTAAATCCACAGGCTTATCTATCTCCGTCTGGTCACCGGAGATAGAAAGACGGCGATGGCCAGTTCCTGCCATCATTCACACTCGTTTACAACGAGGCGGCCGTATGTACCGCCTGAGAGCTGTGGCTGTCTGCCATACTTTGGCGAGTGACCGCTGATCGGTCGTTCTCACTCGGTCAAGGGCTATACATAACAGGGCACGACTTTGCCCACGTGCGTTGCGCTCTCCAGGACCTCCTGTGAGCATCTTCATCCTCGTAGAGTTTAATTCGTTTCGCGACTCATGATAGACAGTAGTTCACCGTCCTGCCGAAACGTCAGTACCACACTCCAGGCTTGCCTCTCCCAGTACAGTGGGTTCGAGTAACTCTAAATTTGATATTGATATTCTCACACTTTTTGTTCAAGTTGCCAATCTCAGGAGGTTTGTCGACGTAATCTTCCATCCTGTGCTGCCGCGCCATGAGTATGATGCCGGATATCTGCCTGTAATATCCCGTTTCGTGCTGCGGGACAGCCCCTCTGCACGAACAAAGACCCTGATGCTCCAAGTGAAATGACCTCCTAAGGAGCCTTTGAGATTGCTCTCGCCCTCTGTACTCGGCGATGTTCTTCGGCACTGGCGGGCCGGGCCATTGATAAATGACGGAATCGACGTGTCCTGGTCTCACCCAGTGACTCTCGTTTCTTGACGTAGTACGCCGCGAGCTCGCTGTGCTCTTCACGCCACCACTTACGGGGCCCTTTCCCACTACTTAAAGTTTTGACGACTGCATCATGAGAACGAATCGCTTCATTCGCCGCTGTTCATCTAGCTAAATTGGCCAAACTTTTCCAGGTGCGGAGTTGCACGGTGCTTGCCCTCGTTAAAGTTTAGAGCCAAGTCGCCCTGTTCTGTGCACGGGTTCACCAACGCACGTTTCAGGTTGGGCGCAGTGACAGTCCTGGCCCGGTCCTCCACGTTCCGCTTGAGCTGCTTCCTCGAATCCAATCAGGCCTGAGACTCCGGTGCCTGGATCAATCACATGCTGAACACCAGGTTGGTAAAGCGCACAGGACCCCCCCCCCTTTGAACGTGTCGACACGCTCGATCACAGGACAGACAGCGTTACGTTACTCTAGAAACCAACAATGAAATCTTAACTATTCCCCGCCTTTTCGTACCCACGATAAAAATGTGCCAAGTGCTTATATGTTTACCTGGTGGCTTCGTGCACGATCACAACTGTCCCCACCGCCTTATGTAACGTTCTCTGGTCCGACGAACGTGATACAGCTTCCTGAGAATACATGAGAATCGGTCTCGACCAGATCAGGACATACGAATCCAAGGTTTCAAGCTTTTTGATTGGAAGGACGATACTGCGCCTGACCGTTTGGCTTGGGACTTCCAACCAAACTCCACAGGGGAATGATCATGTATACATCTTGAAGTGCAACGCGACCTCAGTTGCTGTTATGAACGCGGTTCAAGGGCTTCTTCGGGTACCCGCGATTTTTCATTTCAACTCCAATCATTGCATCATCGTTGACGCGCGCAAATTGCCCTCGAAATAGCCTGGCATAAAAGGAATAGTCATCGAAGTGATAACAGCTTGTGAATGTGCTCAACTCCGCTGGGGCGTGGCCCGGGCCCCGCTCGGCGCTGGCGCTATCCCGCGTTGGGACGGATCACGAACGAAACGAAAAAGCTGCGTGGGATGACTTGCCGTGTTCCGTGCACTCATGGATCCGCATCACGCATGGACCTTTTTCCTTTTGTCATGAACCGCCCGAACTCGGTGCGTTTCTGATAAGACTCTCACAGCGGCCCATCTGCGTGCTTCGAGTTAGATTAAATAATATTGTCCGTGTGTTGGCATACGAGAAAAAACAAATCTGAAGCTGGAAGCAACCCACGCGCAGCTTCCCTCCTTCATCAGCCTACAGGGGTCGTTTCGTGCCCCAAATGCGGCGGGCACGATTTTGATTAGCATGTGATTCGTGCAGACCGGTTATCGCACGTCGGTTAGCCCATCGCAAAATTTGGACGGGCGACAGGCAACTCTGTCTTCTTATCTCGTTTCTCGTTACTTCACGTACGGCCGTACCGACGAGGAAACGAACCGGGCACAATCATGAACGCTTGAGTCGTATGCGGAGCGTGTACGTCAATATGGATCAGCCTTGTCGCCGCACAAAATGCTCTCAAACACTTGGGTCTGAGCAGCCGATATGCATGCTTGGGCGATGAGCGCGAAGCGCAGGGATGTCGACATGTTCTCTACTTGCACCAAGATAAGTAACTTGATCCAACGACCGATTAGTATCTCGACCTCCGAGTCCATGACGCGGTGGCCCGTTGTTCTGGCAGGCACTTGCGAGCTGCGCTCTTTGGTCGCTGTCTGTCAACGTCTAACAGATTAGGAAGCGCCACACACTGATGAATTCGCGTGGATGATCGGATCCAAGTTTCAATTGACATACATATTTTGGATTATGATTCCGAAGCCCCGATGGGCCACTGTCAATGGGCGACACAAAGCGGAGCGTTGGTCCGATCAATATCCACGGCCATCATCTTGGGATGCTCAGCACACACCTCGCAGTCTACGATGTAAGGTCTTGAGTGCCATGATAAGTACTACGTCACAGAAGACGGCGAGGTATACGAGGGCGCACTGTCAACGTTTGATTGGTCATTGTTCCTAGCTAGGATCGTGAAAAAGAATTTCAAACGACAGCTGTCACCGCGACGATGTTACTATCTTGATCATGAAAGCGCTAGACAACTGTCCGGCTGAGTCGAATGGGTTTAAGCGGACCGACGAACAGGGCGAACCACTGTAACCTTACTGAATAGCTGTGCATTCGGCGTAAATGATCATGTTACGGTGGTTTGCGAAAGTGCAAGCATTAGCCAATTATTACTTCTGATTGGATATGATGATGCATCGACTCTCGTACCACTCATAACCATTTGGTGATGCCTGTTATGCATCTTCTGGAGATGTAGTCTGGCCGCATGCAGGTGTTGGCTTTCGGTATATTGATGTATTCATTTGCAATCGTTGGACTTGTAGGTCAATTCCATTTGACACTGATAAGGCACTGTGCCTCTGAGTTCCCTCTGTGGAGGCTGGTGTCCGACTATGACGTGCATGCGATCCTAGTAACAATATGAGCTTGATTGCGGAGAAGTTGATGGCAAGAAAAGAGCTTGCAGATCAAAAAAACCTGCGGTTGCAAATCACCAAAGAGTGGTGCAACGCACCAAGGAATGAGTGGGAATAAATTTGCGGATCCTCCGCTACATGGTTCAGAAATCGTTTAGGATGATGAATATGATCCGATATCCGTCACGGTGGTGTTTGGCAATCCGCTCCAAGGTCTAAGTGGGTCTCCGCTGTTGCCGGACATGCTTGATTGGGCACTCCAAACATTCCCACAAAGCAGCCACCTATGACGTGGGAGGTCCGATACTGTGGCGCTTTTCAAGTAGACCCCCCTCCTACCGTTCTAGCGCTTCCTTGCGCTGCTGGCAGTCACGTTTTTCGACTTTGCAAATATTCAGGCACCGGTCCTACGTCTCCTACTACTAGTTCCGCTGGTGACTGCTTTCCCATCCCACAGCGGCCTTTTCTGCAATCAAACGCGACCACGATATGAAACGTGGCGAGAACATCGTCCAGTAACGCCCTCAGGGGTCGCCAAACGCGTTGCGCTGGCCTTATTTTCTCATGACATGGCATCGCCGACCGCGGCGGGGCGGGCTTTCGCTGTCATTCGTACATGCACCCAATTCGGACTCGAGCGTGAGCAAATTGTCTCCCCCTGTGACCCCTGGGATCAGACAGCCCGCCAAGCGAACGTCCAAGTTGGTCCGGAGCAGCACAGGTGTTACGATCGCCGGCCCCGTGGACTTTATCAACTGAGTCGATGACGTTTGAACCTTGTCCCGTCCGCGGAAGTCGCACTCAACAGGACACTCTTACCCACTGCTACACAAGAGACGTGGGAATGGCGATATTTGAAGGGACGCACTTTCATGTGTGTTTCTGTATCGCACTTCAGACGATGACGTGTAGCAACTGGGCGATGTCGAGGGCCGGTTGGCATAGGTGAAAGGGTCGAGGTGTGGACATTGAATGTTCCGCTCAGAAAAAGGCTCCGGACAGTTGGCGCCCAGTGACTGTTCGGTCCAAGTCGATGGTGCGTCGTACCGATATCCGAGCAGGTGAGCTCTCAAACTCCGAGTCGCCTACATGAACTATTCTAATGTCTTTTGCAGGATAACTGCTCACAGATTGGCAGACTCCGCTCGGCAATCAAGCCATGAAAACGTGTCTGTGGTACAGGGAAATCACTCCCTGAATTGGCCACTACACAAATATTGGGCCCTCTAGGCTTATCGGACAGGGTATCGAGCGGAAGAACATTCTGTGGGGTACGATCACGTTTAGTGATTTGGGTCTGATGTCAAGGGTGTCTGTAGAAAGTCCCGTTTCAGGGATGGTTTCTCATCAGACTTAGCTCTCGCAACGAACAGCGCAGCGTGCTCACTTGGGTTTCAACTCTGGTATTTTTTGTCATTATGTTCACAAGAGGCACCAGGTTCGTGAAGGAAACGTCCGGCTGGCAATTCCCTCGAGGGACGCATTAAATTGGTCCTAACGAGATGTATCCTCGTATTCATCCGATCCTCGTAAGGGATTGGGGTTCACTCGTAGCCAATGTAATCCATGCTTACGCGGTATGTGATATATGTGATGATTCCATGTACCTAACTTTTAATGAAATTCTGTCCCGTGTTGGCAATCAAACGCGCCAGGGACCGGAGTGCCTACTGATAGGCTGTGGAGGTGATCGAATTGGTGAAACTTGGTGGCACCATTCAATAACACAAGCTTGGAAGGTGTTTCATTTTGTAGAAGTTGCCCTCTGTCATCATGAAGGGGAAAAAACAGCTTAGGCACAATTCAGAGGACCCCAAGGAAAGTCCATCATATCTTCAAACAGGATTGATTCAGATGGCGAGTTAGTGTTTTTTTTTTTTTTTGGATCCGCATTACGTGTTCCTATCTTATCGCTTGCAGCTCACTGCCGCTGGGCCCCTGACCGTCTGGTAGAATCTGTCCCGATGACAATGGGAGGACATTCTGGCTCTGCCTTGGTTTGACATCGCTTTGCTTGGAACGGCATCCATCCGAATCCGCAGGGAATGAGAAAAGCGGGTTAATTCTCCTTGGGTCTTCTTAAACGGGTAGAATGTATTCACCATTGACGTCGGCGATCAAGGCCATCGATTATCATGGCTTTCCAAACAGTCCGCGGTATGGATGTCGGACCGGCCTGTCAATCCGCGGACACTTTACCCGATTCGCCGCAAGTCAACTCGGGGCCCCCACTCAAGATCTTACCAGGCGCTTTTACCCAAAGCGTATTCGATGATGCACGTGAATCCGCCCGTACTGGGTTTGGCAACATGCAAACTTTGCAAAGTGCCTTGCGCCCTGTTCATATGGCGATGCGTGTTCATTTACATTTGACCCATGGTGTTATCGCACCCGTTCTCCCCGGATCGATTGTAGTCACGTCCCTTTGTGTGGCTACTCTGGGGTCATAATGCCCCTTTGCTGGGCCTGGGAAGTCACCGTACATAAATGACGTCTCGTGATTCTTCTGGTGAGGCATTCTCGTGAGTCCCCCTGGGTAGCTTGTACGTCATGTAGAGAATTGTTGCAATGCATCCTAGTTCGTGACCCAACATCAAACGACACCGGACAGCTTTCTTGGTCGGGTCATTCCGCTCTATTGGCGGGGTCCTGATTTCGAGGCTCCCACAATCCAGATTGACGGATTTCAGCAGGATACATGGAGTATCCCTTTCGTTGTTGTCGCCATCCTCTTCTTCGTTCGTCCCCGAAGTGATTTCTGGAGGGAGCAAGCAGCGAGATGAGGTGCACTATGGGCAAATGTGCTCCTTGTCTCTTTTCAGGCAATAGCGACATTATCTCGAGAAAAATGTGTTCTTTCCGACTTTGTTGGAAGGCAGAGATCGACGTGAGGTGTAGTGTTCTGGACTCGTGGTGTCGTAGGGTTGGTTACAGCGAGACTCTCCAGGACTCCTGTTGATTTTCAGGATGTGGTTCTACTCGTTCGGAATTCTTCCTGGCAGTTCATTTTGATTTCGAGTCCGATCCCAGCCTTAATCAGCAGTCCGCACCTCCATCTCACGACTCGATCAGACACACATGTCTCCCCCTGCTCGCGGCGCATTCATCGTCATCGAAGGACTGGACAAGTCTGGAAAATCCACACAAGTCGCGCGTCTCGTCGATCGCATCCAGTCTGCGACCACCACGGCGGGGGTCTCCCCTGCCAAAGCCGTGCCTTTCAAATTCCCCGGTCAGAGCCCACCCCCCTTTCCTGCCACCAACGCCCTTTTTGACGACGACCGGTGCTGACGCTCCTTTTACTGCTTACACGTCTCTCTCTCCCTCACGATTGCCCAACCCCAACTCGGTTGTACGACCAACCGACACCACACGCGCATGCAGACCGAACGACAGCGATCGGAAAGATGATTGACGCGTATCTGCGCTCCGAAGCCGAGCTCGACGACCACGCCGTCCACCTCCTCTTTTCCGCCAACCGATGGGAACTCGCGTTCGTCCCTCCCTTTTTGCCCCTTTTGACGTGCGCGCTGACTGACTGACTGACCCCCGTTTTGCCATGACCGTGTGACGCGTTTAATTTGTACTCGGTGATGTCCTCTCTTCTTTTCCTTCACCCTCCTGCTATAGCCCAACTATCGAAGCGGTACTCGCGGCGGGGACGACGGTCGTCGCGGATCGGTACGCCTTCTCGGGGATCGCGTTCTCAGCTCAAAAGGGTCCCCAACTCAACCTCACGTATGAGTGGTGCAGAGCTCCCGAGATCGGTCTCCCTGCACCCGATCTGACGCTGTTTCTCGACGTCAAACCGGAAATAGCCATGCAACGAGGAGGGTATGGCGAGGAAAGGTACGAAAAACAAGAGGTGCAGTCGAGGGTTCGGCAAGTCTTTGAAAGAATTGGCGAGGAGATCGGCGCAGATCGATGGGTCGTTATAGACGCAGGACAGGATCGAGATCAAGTTGCAGATGCCATTTGGAACAGTGTCATACCAGTACTAGGGAGAACTCACAAGCCGGTGACGAGACTCTGGCAAGGTCAAGAGTAATTAAAATGATGCTCAAGGAAGTATCAAGTCTATGTTGAGTCTCGGAACAACTTGTAATACATTTGCTAGCATATTGGCAACAGGGATGGGTAACGAGTGACGAGGTCGAGGGGAAACAAGAAAAGGCAAGCAAGGTAAAGATGACAACATGCGAGCAGTGTCGATACGCTGGGCAGAGCTCCGAGGCAAGAGGGGCGCATTAAAAATAAAGGCTTGCAACACAGGAGATAAACTGCTAAAATGCTATACACACCTCAATAATCCAGAACCTCTTATATATCCAGAAAACATGAAAGAAAGTGGTGCGCGCCGTGGCCGGCCAGACACATCAGGAACCCGCAGAAAGTCTTGATACAATTACTGCCAGTGCAATCAACACTCCCCACCTCCACTTCTCCCAGATTATCTGACGCCAGGAGGCTGACCATCCCTGAGGGACGACTGGTTTATTCGTAGATGTCAAGGTGTTCGAGGTGTCAACTGCAATCGGTGCAGTGATTGCCATCGGCGTTTGGAGCGTTCCGACGCTCCGTCTGAGAGTCATCTGCTGCGGAAGAGTTGCTGAGGTAGACGCTGGTGTGGAGGAGATACTGGCCGCACTGGTGTCAGTCTTCCCACGCTCCCGCTCACCCATATTAGGCAAGTCCCTGAGGGTGGGTCCACAAAACTGCAAGCGATTCGAAGTGGGAGGAATGATCAACACAGCCAACGTAAGGAACACGAAAATCGCAGCAACGCCAAATGATGCCTATCAGCCTCCCAACAACAAATTAAATGACCGGTAACGTACATCGGGAAATGCATCTCTGAAGCGAGGTTGAGCCATGTTGAAGTCATGGCTTTTTGCAGCGAAAGTTCGCTTATGACTGTCCGACGAGGTGACGGAGCCAGTGGTCATTTCATCCGACAACATGAACGATAGGAGGCCGGTCAATCTAAGGGTACGAAGTCAACAGATGGAACGGGTAGATCGGCAATAATTTAAGTGACCGCGACCATCAGAAATGGTCATCACGGACTTGCCGGGATATGGAAAAGGTGAACTTACATTGTTGCCACACTCCACGCTGGGTTCCACTAGAAAACGAACATGAGTGCTGACATAGAGATTGAACTTTAAAAAGGTAGCGTACAGTTCCCGGATGAAAATCCGACATTGAGAAACAAATCTTCTTATCCGGCTGAAAACGGCCAGATGGTGTGAACATCTGCGAGAAATTTGGTTCAATAGTGTCCAAAGAGGGGAGAACGAGAGGAAGTAACCTTGATGCCAGGGGGTTTGAAAGGGTATTCTGAAGGGAAGAGGAGGACACCATGGTACTCTCCGCCGGCGAAGGGTGAATCAGGGGGACCACGCTGCACATCAGATTGGCATAGGTTGAAGAGAGTGGGGCAAATCGCGCACGATAAGGAAATTCCCTGAGGAAAAGGATCAGAGGTGGATTCTCAAGCGAGAGCGGCGTACTGACAAGTCAGGATGTTCTTTTCATCAGGGACTGCCCAGACGAAGGGCGGGGACTCCCTCTGCATGATGATATATTCCTTGGATAGCTAGACAGGGGCCGTTGAGCGAGTGAGACGAATGCGATGGGGGGGATGCGTACACGTTTCTGAGCAGCCTTGCTAGCCATAGTTGGGAAAGGGGAGGGGAAGTGGGAAAGTGGCGGATGTGGATGGGTGAAGGTAAAAGCGCTTGTGAGGCGAACGTATGCCCACCCCACAAACACGGACAAACAATCCCATAAATCGACCGGACAGAATCGGGTTAGGGTCGGGGCCCGCACCACCAAAACCCGAGTGATGCGTTCGTTGTCAGCAGTGGCATTGGTTAGAATCGACGGCGACGACGGAGATGGGCCACTGTCCAGCAAGACTTGCCGGGAAAGTGCGTAGTTCACTGCACTGCCCCGCTCTGTGGATGCACGGCGCAACTTGGCAACAGTGCCTCTCGCTTTTCATCTACGGCACAATCAAAAAAGTTGGCTTCGACCCTTGATACAGAACTACCCTATCCTCCATACTGCAGGTCACCGGTCATTTTCACTCGCGGTTTGTTAGCCGGCATCTGCTAGATAGGGGCCATTCACTATATAATGCGTAGTGCAGAGCAACGCTTCGCCTCGGGATTCTAAAGTATCCGCCGGTTGTCTTACAAAACATTTTTGCTTGGGTGGTGGCAGTAAGTAGTTGAATAAGTCTAGGTACACATGCCTCTCCGGCATTCTAGATGGCACAAGCTGCGGGTGGGCTGGAGGTGCAGTCGCCAAGGACGCAGTTTTGTGCGGTCAGCCTGGGAAGAGATCCGGACAGGGGTCATTTTGACTAATCTTGGCAACAATCACCACGTTTTTTCAGATCCTCACACCACCGGCTGTGTCGACGGCATCGATGGCGACGCTCCTTCCACCAAAAAGAAAAAAGGTGTACCACGGGGTTCCAGAGCCAGAGCCAGAACCAACACTGCCCTCCCCGAACGTCGTCGTTTCGTTCGTAAACGAGCATGATGGTGTCCCGATCGCGCCTGCCGTCAACCTCCCGGCAAATGTCGCACGCCAAACCCTCGAAGCACTCGTGAATCAATTGCGTACAAAGGCAAGCCATCAAGCCACTCTACTCATCTTGATTAATAGCATCTCCCACCCAGGAGGATGAGGACCACGTGCCGTTCTCATTTTATGTTTCCTTGCCCGAGGACGCTACGACACTCAACGCCCCGACCCGCATCTCCATTTCAAAGTCTATACAAGAAGACGTGCTAAACCACCCCTCACAAGCGTTTTCCCCGGAAAACGTCCTCGTCGTCCGATGCGCACCACAGTCCGTATTCAAAGTACGTCCTGCAACACGTTGCTCGAGCACCCTATCAGGTACGTCAGTCCATCAACATGATTCTTCGTGAATGCCAATTCAAATTATTTGAGTCTAGGTCACTCTTCACACATTCTGTGTGCTTCTTTCTCCCCGACCGGCGCACTTCTTGCCACAGGGTCTGGCGACACCCATGTCCGACTGTGGGACCTCAACACCGAGACGCCGTCGCATACCCTCGTCGGTCATACAGGATGGGTGCTCAGCGTCGAATGGGACCCTATCGAGCGCAAGCTTGCCAGTGGAGGGCATGACGGACATGTGAGACTATGGGACCCCAAGTCGGGAAGGCCGATAGGCGATGCGATGAAAGGCCATTCAAAGTGGGTGACCTCACTCTCTTGGGAGCCCGTCCACATGTAAGCATCCTTTCGTGATGTTCACACCGTCGAATCTCACATGTGATGCGTGATGCGCAGAAACCCGACCGCCCCACGTCTCGCGTCGTCGTCAAAGGACGGGACTGTACGCATCTGGTCTACATCATCCCGACAGCTGGAGTACACCCTCGGGGGTCACACAGCCAGTGTCAACGTCGTAAAGTGGGGAGGCGGAGGACAAGGCGGGAAAGGCGTCCTGTATACCGCAAGTAGTGATCGCACAGTGAGGGTCTGGGATGCACAGGGGGTCGAGCTTTTCGTTACACGTTAGGACGGACTACTGATTATGTCACAGGGTAGGCAACTGATGATCCTCAAGCATCATGCGCACTGGGTGACCACTCTTGCTCTCAACACCGATTTTGTACTTCGGACCGGCCCTTTCGATCACACCGCCAAGCGACCAACGTCTGACGAAGAAGGTGTGTTCCTCTCACAGTGACGGGAGTGTAAGTTGACTTATCGTTTCCAGCCCAAATGCTCGCACTAAAACGATACGATGCGCTTGTGTCTCGTATCCCCGAACTACTGATATCGGGATCTGACGACCACACTCTATTCCTGTGGTCACCATTTTTGTCCGTCCCCGGATCCGAGGGCAGCAGATCAAGGCCCCTGAATCGACTGACGGGGCATCAGCGACAAGTATCGCACGTTGCATTTTCACCTGATGGGCGGTGGGCGGCAAGTGCGGGATGGGATAGTGCTGTGCGCCTATGGGATTGCACAGGAGGATCTGGTGAGTCCATTGTCCCCTTCCAGTATTGCACCGCATGATTTTCGTTCAGGGACTATGGGCAAATTCGTCGCGACGCTGCGTGGTCACGTTGGTCCAGTGTATCGACTCGCGTGGAGCGCGGACTCGCGAATGGTGGTCAGTGCGAGCAAAGATCACACGGTCAAAGTAAATCCCGTCTCGCTCGCGATGATTCCCACTGACTCTGGTTGATCCGTTGATGGACTTGCTCAGATCTGGGACCTCAAGACATACAAACTAAAAAACGATCTTCCGGGACACACGGACGAAGTGTATTGCGTTGATTTCGTTGCTGACAAGGTCGTCAGTGGAGGGCGGGATCGGACGGTTAAGATGTAAGGTGTACGTTCGTTCGTCGCTCCGTTGCAGACTGACGTGTGCTTTAGATGGAAATACTAGTTCGGTATGGAGCCTTGAAGCTTGAAGGTTACTGAGACTGTCGTGAACGAATTCATTTAATGTCGGACATCTGGTCCTGTGCTTATCAGAGCGTTTGCATATATGCGAACAGCATGTCACTGCAGCTAGATCCCAACTTGCAAGCTGTGGCGAAGGACAAGGAGAGATCGTCCGGACTCCGTTGAACTAACATACACGGTATGGTTGCGGTGCAATGTCTGGTGCACTAGAAGACCAGGATGTCGTCCCAACCCCTCCAAGTTCACCGCTATAGTTGATTATTAGATGTCTATTCAAGTTGTCTGACTAGATAATTGCAACGAATGAATGAGAAGTATAGCAGGACGAAGCACTTCCTGGCCTCACGAGACCATTGAGTAGCGACAACTTCTGGTCACACCAGAACTTGAATAAGCGCGCCTGCGTGGACGGAAACCTACATATGGAGCTCGGCAGCAACTCTGCGTATCACAACTCAACGTGAACACGTTGTTCCTTGACACTGCGAAACTCACAGGCCTGCACCATTTGGGAGGATGTCGTCAACGAAAACCAGTATGTACTTGCAGTTCTCGAAAGTGATTGGTACAATGCTGAAAAGTCAGCAAGATGAAGCAACGGTGATTGAAACGGGCCCTGATGGAATATACTCAGTTGCTTTCCACCCAGATGGAACGCATTTATTCAGCGGGAGTGGGGAAGGGGTTCGACGATGGCGAGTTCCAGATGGTCAAGAGGTGGGATCGCGAATAGGAACTGTCTGGATCAAAGTCATTTCTGTGTCGAGGGATCGCAAGTGGATAGTGTGTGGGACTAACAGGGGGGCAAGCGTGTGGGACGCGAAAACCCAGGAAATGGCCATCGAAGTGGAGGGCACAACATACGTGGGTGCAGTGGACATCTCACCGGATTCCACCAGGTTTGCCACTGGTCCAGGCTATGGTACGGACACCGACGAGAGTGCAAGCATCTGGAACATCCTCACTGGGGAGAGATTGGTTGGCCCACTCAAACATCATGGTGCTGTCGGGGGTGTCAGGTTTTCCCCAGATGGTGAACACATCGCCACTGTCTGTCCATCCTCCATCTGTGTCTTTGACAGTCACAATGGCAACCAGCTCATCAAGATCAACAATCAGATTTTTCACACCTTGGCCGGAGTAACACCGCTTGCATGGTCAAGCAATGGGCAGCAAATTTTTGCTGTATCTAACCAAGATGAAATCAAGTCTTTCGACGTATCTACTGGGTCCCAACTGGCCGAATTGCAGGTTCAACACGGTGGCGACGTCGACTGTATCGCTCTAGCCTCCAATGGAAAGTTCCTTGCTACTTTCGCGGGCCGGTCCATCACATTCTGGGACACATCCACACTCACTCAGATAGGTCCAGCCATCGAGGATAGCCAAAGCAATTGGTCGATTGCTCTATCCCTGGATAGCAGCCATCTTGCGACCGGAGGAAGCAATGGGAGTATCACAATTCGTAATCTCAGCAATATCTTGCCAGATTCATATGGTCCATTTCTGGTAAGCATTTGTGCATCACAATATTAATGTTGGCTTGTCAGATAAGTAATGCACTGTCTTTCCCCCATTGATACCTCCTTCAGGCACCTACTCAAGAACCTGAGTCGGAGATACCTAAAGATCAGTCACAACAACAAGACGAGCAGCCTTCGACATTTGGTGACCATGATAACAAACAGCAATCGGATTCAGACTTAACTTCGGTAAGAGTTTACCGTTCTGTCACCAAAAGAGTTGCACTGACTCCTGCATTCCCATACAAGGAAAACCCCACAAGGTCGAGTCGACCCGAGTCAGAGACCCACCGCGAGGGCAGTGAGGGTGATCTACTTGAGGTATGATTTGAACTGTTTTCCTTTTCAATGCTGGTTTTCATGACGGGGTGAGGTCGAGTTGCCATCTAGCACTGCGCCCGCGCCGCTGTTTGACTATGAAGAGGTGTGTGATGATTTGGCTGACATGCTTTAATGCTGACATCGCTCGAGCCACCATCCCCAGCGTCCTGTACCGGGCCGCGCGAAGTTGATGTGATGCCATCACGCTCGATGCAGGCCGCACCACAGTTGCCGGGTCCCCTATCCTTCACCTCTCCTCCCGAAACATCTGCAAAGAAACACCCTGATACACCAGGTTCACCCAAAGGCATTTCGGCGCTCGAAAGGTGGCTCCCAGCGAGATTCAGGAAGACTAACACGACCCGTAGTTTACAACCGCCCGATCAACTCGCTACAAGTTCCGGTCCACCCATCGATGTTGGCTTTAGTTCCCAGCCACGGTCGAGAGAGAATACCCCGAAAAGGGGACCCCCGACGATAGCTGCAGGGCAACGTGTGCGAGTGAGTGTTCTCTTCGCTGGCAGACAAACAGTGGTGTGTCTGACCAACTATCTCAGCGAGCGGTTGCGAAACCAGTCAATTGGGTTCGTTGTTTAGTTTGTTTACCGGCCGTTGTTTATCCTGCACAACAGAATAAAGGAAATACAAAGACAGCTAAAGTGAGTCACCAGAACGCGACCAGCAGTGGACAAGGGTCTGCAGGTACAAAGGGGGCAAGTACCGTGAGTCTGTTTTCAATGATGGCAGTCCATATCGTGAACATCGTGTCGTATTAGGTGCGACAAGGGAACGAGCCTTTTCAGCCGTCGGCCATGCCGGGGGTTCATGTTACGGTGCGAATTCACAGTTCTCACTTGTATCATTAAACTGACGGTAAAATATATCAGCAAGAGGCGAGTAAAGCAAAGGTCTCGATCGCGTTCATGTTGCCTGCATGGATGTTGTGCTTGCGCTCAGATACTGAAGATGGGGTGCATTGATCTATGCATCTCTAGTTTGTGTCATGTCGCAGCATTTATCACTAGAAACTCCCAATTCCGCTTGATATCATGTCAGAGATGACCAACAAGATGCCTTGGCGCGCTACGCCATGATCATGGGCTCTTCATCATTCCTGCCTTGTCACAAGTCCAGATGTCGTCGAAGGGACTACGCTTCGTTGGCCGTCTCGAACGGTCGTGCTCGGTCATGTATATGTCTCAGGCCATTTCTTCTGCCTAATATAACATGGCTGTGTGTAACATGGCCGATCAATAAGTGTCTTGATTCGTGCCTTGTGCGAGGCATGGGCACCTGATGCGCAGTTGCGAGGAAGCTACATCGACGTTTAGGTGTGTGATTGACTACTGATGAAACTTGCGTCGACGCAATACGGAGATACAGTGAGGTGCAAAACCGTTGCAATGTCTAACCTCAAACTGGGGCGCGAAGCGCCCCGCAATCACTTGTGGGAATTTCACTTTGCTTTGGTGGAAACAAATAAAGTACAAACCCTTAGCTACAACTTTGTCCCCAGGGTCATGTGATTTCGCTTACATACTGCAAAGATACATCCATTTCAAAACACCAATACCATTGCAACAGTTTTGCACCTTTTGCTTTCCAGGGTATATTAGTACTTGGTATAGCCTCCCTTTGCCTTGATAACTGCTTCAATCCTTCTAGGCATGCTCTCTATCAACTTCTGACACTCTTCAACTGCTATCCCCTCCCAATCAACCTGAACTCTCTCCCACAATTCATGAATTCCCTTAGGAGAGGAATCATGATCTGCTAGTCTTCTTTTGAGATAACCTCAGAGGTGCTCAATGGGATTGAGGTCAGGAGACTGTGCAGGCCATACCATAGTATGAAAATCCTGCTCCTGAAGCCAATCCTTCACCTTTTTGCAAGTATGTTTGGGGTCATTGTCCTGCTGAAAGATGATGTCAGGAGGATCAAGACCATAAAACTGCAAAGAATTGAGCAGTTCATCCTTCAAAATCTGAAGGTAAAGGTCCCCATCCATCCTACCATCAATCTTGGTAGCATAGCCAACTCCCTGCCAAGTCATACAGCCCCACATCATCAAAGAACCTCCTCCAAACTTCACTGTACCTTCCACCAGCCTATCACTTAGCCCTTCCCCTGCCTTTTTCCACACCCACTTGCACCCATCTGACCCTAGGCGATTGATTTTGGTCTCATCAGACCATACTACCTTCTTCCAGTCCTCCAGAGTCCAATCTTTATGAGCATAAGCAAAGTCTCGACGAGCCCTACGATGCTTGGCTGAAAGGAGAGGCCGTTTGGACTTGACCACAGCTTTCATACCTGTCTTCCTCAACTGTCTGCGCACTGTGGAGGTAGAGAGAGGCTGGTTGACTATATTGGTGAGTGCCTTGGTCACCTGAACAGCATTCTCTGCCTTTCCAGAGGAGATAAGACGAACGGCATGCCGGATATTGGCAGAGGAAAGCTTGGATGGACGACCTCCAGTAACTTTTTGAAGCTCAGAACGCTCTTTGGAGCGTAATCTGGATATGGTAGACACATTAAGACCAGTAGTGGATGCAATAGAGTGAGCAGATTGGCCAGCATCAAGCATAGAGAGGATGGTTTGTTTTTGAGTAGAAGAGATGGTTCTCATGATGGTTGTGGTTGGAAACAAAGATG
This sequence comes from Boletus coccyginus, assembly GCA_025782845.1. Lineage (NCBI taxonomy): Eukaryota > Fungi > Basidiomycota > Agaricomycetes > Boletales > Boletaceae > Boletus > Boletus coccyginus. The sequence goes on along the minus strand of JAHZSR010000002.1, from coordinate 667,109 downwards.
CGTGTGAACTATTTTAAACTCAGACATGCTTCTAATATGTGTATGTTTGTTTGTATGACCAAACATAACCAAATAACACTTGATTTCAATGTAATGAGCAAAGGGTGCAAAACTGTTGCAATAGTATTGATGTTTTGAAATGGATGTATCTTTGCAGTATGTAAGCGAAATCACATGACCCTGGGGACAAAGTTGTAGCTAAGGGTTTGTACTTTATTTGTTCCCACCAAAGCAAAGTGAAATTCCCACAAGTGATTGCGGGGCGCTTCGCGCCCCGGTTTGGGGTTAGACATTGCAACGGTTTTGCACCTCACTGTACCAGGCGGTGTTCAGCTGCATGGGCTGAGCGCACCGCATGGGGCCGAGTATCATTGATGAGTTCATCCCGCGAAATGGTAGACAGCGCACAAGGAAAGGGCTTTGATTGGGCTCTGATCTAACTGTAACCTGTAAATCCGAGTCAACAAGCTCAAATTCATCGTATAAATACCTGGCACTGTAGTTACAAACGGACGCCGATGCTTGCAAGCCGTGGCGAAAGATAAGTCAAGATCATCTGTTGAAGTAACATCCAGCAATGTTTAGTCCACTGGAAGACCGGTACGTCATCTCAACCTCTGGGTTCACCCACATTCACGACTATTAACCGGTTCGTAGCGTAGAGTACACATCTGCACCTCGTAAGACGTGGGATAGATCGAAACACAGACACGTTTTGTTCATACAGACCCCTATCTCCGAACCTCCTCAACATTTACATTCGCCAGGCTTGCAAGAACAACTGAGCAGGAAATTCATCAGGAGACCACTTCACTAAAATATTTGGACCACGCACGTTTCTCCGCAGTGGCATTGCGGGTTTCCACAGCTCGGAGTGGAGCCCTGAGTTGAGGGGTTGGGCTTCGGGGGTGTATTCTACAGTAAGGAGTCAATGCATGATACTCGAAGGAAGACAGGGAAGTCAAACCACTGGTGAAGGCATGGTACGGTCTGATGATGAGATTGTCAAGTGAGATGGGGTAAATCCGAACGCGCTCAAAGTTTGTGATGAGGTATTTATGCGAGGAGTTTTGTTGACTCGAGTTTACAGAATCTGAGATCAGATCCCCTATTTCACTCATGTGCTAACCGATCAGTGTTTTCATTCTCAAACCCCGGGATTAACATCAATACTTGAGACCAATACGTCCAGAGCAGCGAGTTGTCCCCATGCGGTGTACCCAGTGGGCCGCGGGCCCGCCCATGCAGCTGAATACCACCTTGTATCTTCGTATTGCGTCGACGCAAGTTCCATCAGTGCATTGTACTAGACAGCGAGGCGTCGAGTCGCACGTAAAGTCATTTGGTTGATTACACACCTGAACGTTGATGTAGCTTCGAATGGTGTCTTGCAGCTGCGCATCACCTGGATTTCGTGCCCATGCTTCATGCAAGGCACGAATCAGGATACCTATCGTGCGGTCATGTTACTGTATTGAACAATGCAAATTGCAGAGCGACCCACTCTTAAACCCGACAATGTCATCATCCTCTTCTGTGACTCCGCCTTCCGTGATCACACCGTTGGTACCCTGCCACGCCGTAGCGTAGAGAACAGTGGTGGTGATGTTTAACATGCTGCGAAACCACAAATCAACGCTCCCGTGCATGGCGGCCTCCTCACCACTCACAAGTTTTGCCAACTTTCGTCACCGGCGACATCAGAAAGCACGCTCAGTCCCTCAATTAGCTTTCCGCTATTGTACGTGAACAGTTCAGTAGCTGGTGAGCGCGAGCAGTCATTTGCGTAGATGGTGTCCAGCGCGAGACCATCGTTGTTTATGTTGAGAGATTGCATCCAAGCTGCTGCTGCAATGGCGGAATCGGTATATGTCGAGTTGTGAGTCAACTCGGCAAGGTATGCTGAGAGGCTAGGAAAAGGTTATCGTTATCTGTCGGCATCGCCGTCATTTAATTATTACAATGCGCACGTTAGGAAAGATCTGTTTGGCACGACATCAGAACGGTCATCAATGGCAAGAGACTAGTATTCCTTTACCCAGTTGTGACAGAGTTCACTGCCGTATCATCAAGAACGGGACGCTAGGAGTTGTTTTCACCATTAGCGTGCTGTACCGTTTTTGCAGGATTCAGCGCACCCAGAAGACACCGCCGGCCATGGTTTTGCCTTCGCATGACCCCATAATTGGAAAGCTCTTGGTGGGCATACTACCGCCTTGTGCATCCTCCTCGGATATCTGGCTGTGGGTTCGTTCATCGGTCAGTAACGATCAGCGTGAGTCAGATGCCCTCTGCTCACAAGGTCTTGATATGCTCCCATGTTTGTATCGCGTGAGTCAACAGATTCTCATCACCATATGCACGATAGGCATAGTACGCAGCTGTCGCCCACCATAATGCATCGTCGTTATACAACGTCGAATAATTAAGGTATAGAGAAAAAGCCTTGTTCAGGTATGTGGTCACAACAGCTTGGTTCAAAGGTAGAAGTGTGACGTGGTCCTGATTAGCCATGGCAGAGAGGACATTGCCCCCTTGCCAACAACCCAGATCTTATGATAGCAGGACCGGTGTGAGTTTAAGGGACGAGACGCGGTTGCGTGATGGAAAGGGGCATACCGTTGAAGTATCCGATAGTTTCATTCAGCTCGGGAAGGAGGCTGTCAATAGCATTCTGCGCGGCCACGACTCGCTCCGCAAGGGTATATCTGTTTTTAGGTACCTACAAAAGAATTTGTGAGTACGGTAGTAGGTGATAAAGGGCGTTGAGTTCCACCGACCCGCCATGTTGGAGGCACAGGCAAGTCCTGGCATTGTACGAACCCGACGTTCGCACCTAGTAGGAAATGGAGACCAAAGGAAATCATAGTAACGATATAGGACCACAGGCTGCCCTCGATGACTGGAAGAGTTGCATATGTACAACGCATCTTCTCACTCCGTAATGCCGTGCTACAGAATGACCAGACCGAGTCCCTAAGTCTTGAAGCCATTTGAATTGGAGGCGTTGCTCCCACGGACTCCTCAGCCAAAATAGGCGTGCCGTTTTCCACGCTGTCCCGTATGTAACAGCGATTTGAAGAATGGTGTTATCGGCCGACTAGCTCAGTTGGTTAGAGCGTCGTGCTAATAACGCGAAGGTCTTGGGTTCGATCCCCACGTTGGCCAAATCTTTTTGTTTCGACCGAACTGACGGACAAGGTTGTGTCACAGCAGAGTTTCCTTATTTGGATGTGAGTCACCTGTTACCGGTCTGAGACTCGGCCTGTCAACTCCGCACTGGCGTCGTCGACCCCGAGAGAGCTGCTGTTCTCAGCTGCGATCCGACCGCCGCCAAGTACTGTCGCTGGCGATGTCGTCGACCAACCCTTCTCACTTCGTTTCCTTCCCAACGTCAGAGTCAGTGTCCGTCTCCCCGCTCCCTGTCCCCCACCTTCCTTTTCGCCGCATCTCTCTCCCAACTACTCCCAGCCCCGCACTCGCGGCGCACAGACAGTCCGTTGCAAGTCTCGCGTCGTTCGACTCACTCGCAGAAGAATCAGTCGTCGTGCACCAACACCGTCGGGTGAAGCGCAGGTCGCTCAACCCGGCTATAAGGTCACATAGGCGGACACAGGCTGGCGGCGACGGACTGGTAAAACGGTCCAAAATCATCTCGGAGTTCCATGCCACCGAGAAGTCATACCTCGATGGCCTCGATCTCGTTTACAATGTGTGTATCTATTTGCCTGTCGTTTCTAGTGATTTACCTTTCATTTCGGTTAGCATTTCCTAACGCCCATCCTTCGATCACTGGATACATCCAAACCGCTTCTGACACGAAACGAGATAACGACACTCTTCTCAAACTTCATCGATATCTGGAATTTTCATCATACATTCTTTGCTGCGTTGTCTAGACGTGTCCACCCGTCCGCGCCAACGTCTAACCACAATACCCCGCTTTCGTCCCTGCTTCTGGCGCACTTTCCATATCTTTCTCTATATGCCCCGTTCATCACCGCCTTTCCTGCCGCATTAGTCTTTCTGGCCTCGCTCTCACAGTCTTCCTCACAAAATCCAGCCTTTGCAGCCTTCCTGCGAGCTCAAGAATCTCACCCTGTGTGCGCACATCTTAGGTTGGCAGATTACCTTCTCACGCCCGTGCAACGGTGCCCGCGATACCTCTTATTACTCAAAGACCTACTCGATTCTACTGATCCTGATGACCCTGAATGGGAGAAGCTACAAGAAGCTCGGGGACTGGTTGAGAAGAGTAGGCTTGCGGATTTGTAAATCTGGAACGCATACAACTCACTGATTCATGGACAGTCACGGTCTCTCTCAATACGTCGCTCGCCGCTCATGCGCAAACACTCGCGCTGATATCCTTCCAACGTAACACTCGTGACCTGCCGTCTGTGCTTACTCCGCTTGTAGCGCCGGGAAGGCGACTCATCAAGCGTGGTACGCTGATACGATCAGGCGGAGAAGGCGAAGGAGCTGAACGAAAGCCTTTCGAGTTTTTACTGCTCAGTGATTACCTGTTATGGCTCGAACGCGAAGAAACGAGTGTTGGGGTCCTCATTCATGATGGAGGCGGTCAGAGCCCCCGTAAGCGGAAGGTATCGATAAACGCGCTCTGTGGCGGCGATGAAGAGAAGTGGTTGTGCAGGGGTTATATGAGTCTCGTTGACATGGAGGTAGTTATGGTCGTCGATCGACCCAGTGGTGTGGGGTCTAGAGGTGGGGGCGAGGAGAGGGTCGAAGTGCTAAGCCCGGAGGGATCATTTGCCTTGCACCAGGGTACGCACTACTATTACTTCGTGTGATCATTAGCCCGTCACGCACTTGCTCATCAAGGCTCATCCTCATCCAACCTGGAGGATTCTAACAGTCTCACATCATGGGTAGACTCCATCCGGACTGCACGTGCTGCGCGTCTAGCAGCACTTGCGTTGTCAAATCCGGACTCGACCCTCTCAGCCAGTACCTCGGGCGTCCACCTCAGACGCGCACTACGCGCGTTTGCGAGTGAGAGCGATGATATTAACTATGAACACAAGTTGGAAGACGCAGGAAATGGAAATGAGACGTCTCTCGGACATCTGCTGGCAGGTTCGTCGTTGGGCGAGACCTCTCGTTCCCGCCTTCGTCGCGCACAATTGGATAATTTTCTTCCGCCTGTCTGGATTCCGGATTCAAGAACGGATACGTGCATGAGGTGCGGCCAGCCATTTGGATTCGTGTTGGACCTTAGGTTAGGTGACGTATTTGGGTGGGGGGTCGGAAAGGGAAGTACTAGTGAAGCTAAAGGCAAGCAGAAGTCGGAGATCGAACAAGCCGAGAACGAGAGGCATCAGGTCGGGAAAAGGGTGGGAGGTGGTGGTGCTTGGAGAAGGAAACATCATTGCAGGCTTTGTGGGCGTGTCGTTTGCGCGGCGTGTTCTAGCAAGGTACTTTACTCTCAAATTTAATCACCTACTCGGAAGGCTGACGGGTGTCTACAAGACATTTTACATAGCCCAAGACGATGGTGATGCATCGCCTGCACACAAGAGGCAAAAACCGAAACCTGTTCGTGCTTGCGAGGAGTGCTACGAAGCAGCATTCCCGCTCGTTGTGCTATTTCCAACTGGCCCTGAGCCATTCTCTCCCGCATCGCCTGCAACGCAACCGTCTTCCTCTAGCCGGACACCATCAGACCGGCCATCCACACCTCAAGCCGACGAAGACCCCGATACGATCCGTGGTATTCAACCGTGGTTATCTATCCCATCTCGTCAAGTGGCTAGCAAGGACATTGGAGAAGCTCTGATGGCGATGGACCTCAGTCCCGCTGTGGGTGCACTGAGCCGGAGTCCCTCGCGAGTGGCACTCAACGCCAGCCCCTCACGCATCGGACTAAGTAGCAGCCCGTCCCGAAAATCGCGTCTTATTATGAGCCCTACAAAAGGGAGCAGCCCTCTGAAGGATCAGCACACTCAGGTATACGGGGTCCCTGACAGCGCCACGAACAGCCCTTCGAACTGTATCATACATCTCCCTCGTGTCTCCTCCGGGGATTCGGACCCGAAACTCCCTTCCCCTTTGCACCTGCACGCCGAAGATGCATCAGACGGAGGTGTGAACCAGGACAACCGTCAAGAGGACCACGAATACGTCCCGACGCGTCCAATCCGAGTACGCCCCTCCCCAACACGTCCGCGGAGTTACCACGACATTCTCGAAGACTTCACTCTGCACGAGCGTGGTCTCAGTATACCCTCCTCGATTTCAAGTGCCCCCGGTCTCGGTTCTGTGAGAGAGGGGGAAGACGAGGCCGATGGAGAAGGTGGGGATGACGAGATTGAGATCAAAGTCCGCCCACGTGATCGACCACGCGAGGGATTTTCTGTCCCTACATCTTCCGACGGTCACTCGCAAGAGAGTGTAGGACTGACGCGGCAGGGTGTAGTGGACGATGGTGTGGTATCGAGGGAAGATACTACACGACGGAGGAAACGGTTCTCGATGCCTGCTATCGCATTGCAGACTGCGCCGGTGTTTGCACGTGCCCGCCAGGACGCAGAAGGGAGCATCGCCGAGGAGAGGCGGTCTACTCTCATGTACGGAGGTGAGAGGGATAAGAGCAAGAAGGAGAGGCAGGCGGAGAAGGAGGGTTCCGCAGTAGGATTACTCATGGAAGTGCTCCGGGGCAAAGTCAAGTATCCGGGAAGGAACTGATAGCTGCCGTTTCACCGCGGCCTCACTCATGGGATCCGACTGCGTTAGATTTTATGTAACTGATATACTCTGAAGCGCTCATGTAGACATTTTACATAGGTATGTACAGTAATATTTTTTGGCAAGATAAACTTTCAGACAAGGAGAATACAACAACTTGAACACCGAACCATACCTAACTTGAAACCTAGAAATATGAGATACTGCTCAAGAAATTATTCGAAGATCAACTTCACGCGCTAGACCAAATATGGAAATCGCAACTGGGAAAGTTCGATGTGTTTCGCGAAGATGACGAACGAACTCACCCCCCCGCCGTGCAAGTGGCATCAGATGCTTCTCCCTGGGCCAGACACTGCGTCCTCTGGTGCCTCTGCATAGAATCCGTGCGCGCAAAACGCGATCTACAACTCGGGCAGAGCACCTTGTCCAGCATATGGACGGCAAGAATATGACGCGCAATGCTCTCCCTTCGCATCGATTTCCGACACCCCTCCCAGTGACAGACCTGCATCGTCTTATCGGCTTTGAGCCGGAGCCCGTGTGCAGTCTGCAAATGCTGTCCGATCGCATTCTTGGTACCCGCCACGAGCGCACCGCATGGTCGGGTGCCGTCGAACCATTGACACTGATGGAGAGAGACGGGCGAAGCGCTGCGTCTCGTGCGGTCGGAGCCGATAGGATAGGGTGTGTGACGTAGTGAGTGAATTGGAGGGGATGTAGATTGGACGAGCGATCGGGACGGGTTGACGTGTTTGTCCAGTGAGTGCGTGGCTGATAAGTTCTGGACGGCATGATAATCTGGTAGTGTCGCAGGGTATACTGCCGGGTCCGGAACGAGAGTCCCCTCAACCCCAACAAGCGCTGTTCCTCCACGAACGGATGAGTAATGGGGAGCAGGTGGCTGACAAGGACGCAACACACTAGCAGGCAGTGGGGAAAGCTGGTGCCAAACCGGAGTATTGAAAAATTGTCTGTCGGTCTCGTCCCATGTGGTCGTTGCAGATGGACAGGTGAATAGATCTGCGGCCCGAACGGGCTCTGGTTCATTCATTCCGGACAATCCTAGAGCATTCTCATGGGGAATCCATGGATTATAAGCAAATTCTGGCACCAGAAGCTGTCAGTGCTTGAGAAACGAAAAGAAGGCGACACAATTTACCAGGGGCTTGTAACGAAGCTGCTAGCCAGTCAATGGTGGAGTCGCTAGGCCCTATGCTGCAACAGTAACCCTCATAAAACTAGGTTCAAATGAAAACTCCCGCGCAGGACTCACCAGGGATATTCAGGAATGACTTCATTGGTAGAAGGATGACTGATTAAAAAACACTGCTCATTGAAAGGATTCAACATTGTGAAGGTGTCCTGCTGTGAGTGGATTGTGTGTATACCGCCGGAATCTAAACATCCTACCTTTTATCCATGAGCTTTTCTTTGAAGAACCTTCCGATATACAACCAATCGGGCCGCCCTGCCAATAGATCATTTATTTCGAGAAGAAGTCATGGTCCCTGCCAACAAAAGTGGAAATCAGCTCAACCCCAAAATTTGGGACCCGTGCTGTTCAAACGGGGAACGTTGGTAATTAGTTTGAGACATGGCTGCCAATCCGTGGAATATTCAGGACATCCCGGGAGTGTCATCGACTATCTATGACTGCTCAATCATTATGCCCAGTAGCCGGAATGAGCGCCAATACGTTCGAATCACACCAACCTTGCCATCCTCTGGGGCGGACCCTCCATACCAGTGTGCGGTTAATAGAAGCAGAACGTGGATTGGCAGGAAGGTGGGGGATGGTACCATGAGGAAAGGGATATTGGCTGCACCAAAACGTTGTGTTTTACCAGCTTGGCTGCGGCTTGCCAACTTGAAGGGCAAGGTTCCACGAGGCATGGAACGCTGTCTCTATCAGCATTGGGGCAGCTTGCCTTATTACGTATGGCATTAACGCCCTCATGGGGGGCGAATGAATACTGACAAGGTACCCGATCACTACCATTGGCATGATCGTCCTCCAACATGGTTGGTGGACAGCCAAATAGGCGCATGCTGTGCGATAGTCAACTCTTGGCGAGGGGTGCCCAAAACGACTCTCACGGAGACGCAGTGCCATTGGCTCTTCCTGTACTGCATGGCCGGATCAGCACGTGCAGTCATCACCCCAAAAGATCTAGTCAGTGCGCAACGTACGTTCGAGCAGTGAACTGAAGTGACCACTATGAGCTACAATCGTTGTGGAGGGCAAGTTTCACAATTAATTAAAGAGTAGTTCATACCTCAACATACAACGCCGAAAATCAATTATGCTGAATGCTGAACGACACTATGGTGAACCCGGAATCAGAGAGTAGAGTAGAGTAAGGGGAGGTAGGTATTGGATCATTATCAGGATGTACGGTTCACTAGGAAGGCTCGATGTGATCAAGAACAATATGATCGAATAACCTGCAAATCGCTAAAGTTACCATTCACCGATCATATGCAAATAGTTATACACTCACGGGATGCTATTCATGTCCAGTAGGGGACCGTTCAATATGAGTTAGGAGGCTCGACTCCCTCGTGAACGTGTCTCCACAGTACGGGCAGAGCCACCTGAAGGGAACGTGCTGTTCCTTCATGTGCCTTGCAAGGCTCGACCTCCTCATTGGGTGGCTACTGGGGCATTCGTACCATTGACACGCGTATAATGGCAAGTCGGACGTGACCCCGTGTCTGTCATGTAGGTGATCCCCCAAGTCCTTCACCTTTACTAGATCGTTGCAGAGTGTCCCGTTGTCCACGCACAGACAGATGACCTCTTTTTCATTAAAAACATTCTTGTTGAAATCGAGTATTGCCTTTGAGAGTTCGTGCGTTAAGTCGAGCTGAAGCTACGAAAAAAGACGGCATACCTTCGGTGGGAAGTCTCGATTGTATACATTCCGGTTGTCCATAGTCAACGCTAGTAAGACCTTTCGTGTCCACAATGTCGAACGAATACTGGTGGGATGATGTACCCAAGGATGAAGGCCGGTTATATAGGCCAAAGTAAACGGTCCATACGCGCCAATACCATGGAGAAGCCGCCTTGCCAACAGAAGGCGTACCGCGGGGAATGCCAAGTGTGCATTAATTTCTTGGAGACGTGGTGGAAACATCGTATGTTGGAGGTTGGCAGAACCGCGCTCCAAGCCAATCCGGTGATAAAGGAGCGATTGGCAATGGCATAATAGACCAGGTCCCGTAGGGCCCATTCTCTTCTGTCCTGAAAGAGGACACAAGGAACTGACAATTTGAAACGTGGAGTGGTTAAAACCGAGAGGGTAGTTTGATGAGAAGACGAAAGCAGGCGTGTTGCAAACATGAACGCTCAATTTTTGTTCGGACCTGCCGCTCCTTTTGGCACGTCAATCCTTCATTCGATCCAATTTGCCGCGACGCCCAATTTACCAAGCGTCTTATGAACGCAGCGGGTCCCCACCAAACCAGCTCGTCCTGAGCTCAGACGAGCGTCCCAGCTGACTAACCCAAAAACGGCACTTGGCAGATGAACGTCACTGAACCACAAGTCTATCTGAACCGATCAAAGGATTAGATCAGATATCGTGGGCTCTACCTGTCAGTTGCTCGAGCAATTCTTCCTTGTCCAGCACATGCACATAATCGTTGCTCGATTGTTATTGACCTAGACTTTAGGTGATGCGCAATTGGGAACTGCTATCTCCAAGTTGGAACCATTGAATGGGTGAAATGTGATCCTGGACCGAACAACGTGTTCGTTAATAGATTTGTTCCACAGATACAAACCAGACTTGTCTTGTTCTACCTAACAAGCACGATAGACGCTGCGGTGTGGGCATATCGCTGGGACAGCACCATGGTGCAGCTGGGTCTACAATGCGATTGTATCACATGTCTACGTGCTGGGATGGACCTTCCTGTCAATTCAAAAGGATGGGGCGCCCTTTCTCACCGAAGACCGTACGGCCATCGGTCTGTGTCAATCTGTGAGAGGGATCAGACCCACGTCAACCCACTACTTAAATCGGTAAAAACGACAAGAAAGCACCCACGCTTGATGCTTCAATCAGTACAACTGAACCATTTCGATTCAATCTGATGGTCATTTCAGTAACTTGAACACGCCCCTGAGCAGAACTTCACCGTGCTCTGACCAGCGAAGGAGGGTCACGCTGAGTTCCAACGGTCGGTGGTCGATCTTGTTTTGTCAGACCTACCAAGAATCAGTTTGTTGGGTTGGCAAGCTTTTATGCATGTCCACCGTAAAGATCGTGTTCTCCAACCAAGCCTCCATGGAGGAATACTTACTCTGGACCAGTGGTTTCGCACTCAGTTGAACGGTCTATGAAATTCGGACTTTGGAGATCGCCCGCCGTAGTTCAATCAAACTGTGACTCCGCGGTGCGTACTTTCAACTTCTCCGAATTCCCCTCCAAATTTTGTCCAACCAGGTCAACGTCCTCGTACTGCTTTTTTCCCCCTTGTGCACGCCCCCGGCCTCGCATAAATATATTTTATGATGGTTCCAAGCAAAGTGACCGTATGCCAAATCCAAGACTTGTTAAACAGTGTTGCTCTCTTCGGGGAAACGTTTCCCTCATCGAAACTACCCTCAAATTGAAGGGTAGTGGCGCCGTTGTTGATGGGGACGATGGAGGACGGCCTCATTGAATTGGTGCATCGTGGCATCGTGGTCGACGTTGGTGTTGGACTCCTGGAGGTGTTTCGACTGGCTCGATGGACCGGTGGTTCTGTGCTCTATAGGCCGATTCACTTTCCTTCTAGGGTGCGTCTTGTACGATTCCGTGCGGGGTTTATGTCTGAGAAACGCGTTTGACGTGTATAGCCCGCCTTTGCATGCAAGATTCCGTCGATTACGACGTTTATCAAGAACTCGCCTTCGACTCATACACATCCTCCTCGCCTCCGTGCCTCTTCCACGAATGCGAATGGTGACTGGGCTGTGCGTAGGACATGCAACCTGGTGTGCAGGGGGATGGTCTCAAGCATTATGGGTTGAAGGCTTACAACGTGAACACACGGAGCTCCGTTCGGACCACGTCTATCGTTCACCCCCCGGTATTTTTCTTTCTCGATGAATCCGACAGTGAGCACACCCACCGAGTCGCTCCAGAGAGTGACATGGAGATTCACGACCTGACCGAGATTGATCACGCCCGTGCGAGGTTCGTCTCTTTCATCGTCCTCCACCCGCGGCGACGGCTCATTTGGTTTTCCGTGCCACCCCTCTCTAGACTGGTCGAACCGCCGTATCTGCAGACGCGGCGGCAACGCGCTGCCCTACGACTCGTGGAAGACCCACCCGATCAGCGTCACGTTTAGGCAGACATTTTACTTGTCCGTGTTAGGTTCGTTCAAAACGTATTATGCGGTCCATAATGACTCCAAGGCGGCGTCAGCTGGGGGGTCCGCAGCGGAGCAACTGTGTGTCGCCTCTCTGGTTGGTGTTGTCTCTGCCGTGGATGCTGTGCTGGTGCCCATCGTCTTCTGTCATGGTCAGACCTGATTCGTGGTGACGGGACTTTTGAGACTCTGCAGTCTCACGAGGGTTAGGTGGGGTTAATGCGTCGATTGGCGAATGCCATTCTCCTCACGGCGTTGTCGGTGCTTTGGCCCTAACGACTGTGAGCTCCGGTATTTAATCCCGGTCGCGTTTGCCCCACTTACATGACGTTTTTGGTCATGAAGGAGCTTTTTCTGCGATGATAACGGGGGCGTAGTCTGCTCTGATAGCTGCACGTGGTGTTAAATGTGTTACGCTGTTCTCGGTGACCCTCAGTGGTTGCTTTAAGAGCGACCAATTTTGCAGTAGATGGCTCTGCGTCCCAGTAATGTCCGCGGGGTTGGTGTGTCCCTCTCCTTCATACCTTTGAAAGCGTGATTAACACCTTAGCCACCAAGATCCCGTGATACGCTTGCCGGGAGTGCAGCCGACTGCCGTGGAGAGACTCTGAATGCGCATATGATCTTGTTACCCACTTGCTTTGTAAATGTTCATCCGTCTCATGAATTCCGACTGAATGCCGAGGTTACCGGATAATTCATGTCTAATCAAAATGTTGACATAAGCTATCGCAAGATATGTTAGCCTCCGAGGTTTATTCGAGCACACCCCAAAATGGAACGGGTATGGTTCACGCAGTAGGTCATGCAAAGCATTGGCATGCACGCTAACAGCTCGATTCGATTTGCAAGGCAGCCAGCATGGTTCGTTTCTTGAATGCGACCAAAACGGTGGATCCCTCCATGGTGGCATGATTTTCAGAGTCAAGCTGTGGTAAACGCCCATGCCAATATCGGCAGAATGGTTTTCCCGAGTCTCCCTTACCGCGTTGACGTCTTGTTTGGTGATTGAAAGCCAACGAATTAAATCATGATGTGATCGAAATCCCAAGGCAACATGGCAAACGTGAGGCCGCTGAAACAGCAACGTTGAGTGGACCATTATGATTTGATGCAATAGTCTATCGACGTTCCACTTCTGCCAAGTACTGTGGATACTTGCCCCTCAGGTGGCCATTCTTCGCCGGAAAGATTGGCGGTCTTGAACGCCAATGGATCGTGGCCATTGTCTAGATCTGAAACGGTAGCAACCGTGACGCGCCAATGGATGCGCGGCCACCTAAGCCTGGAATCATTCAGGTAGGCCGCCAGGCGTTGGACGTCGATAACCGCATGAATTCATAAAATCCCGGTGGAGGGCGCGTGGCAGATACGTAGATAACAACATTGGCTACTTGCTGTGGGTGCGTTCGGTGCAGCACAAACTCCGAGGTTTTGAAAGAGTAATGCACAGGTTGGATAAACAAGGGCTACCGTCGTGACCGACCAGATCCACCCCTCCCCCTCGTGGCGCGCTTTCTCTCTCTCTCTTCTTCTCGTGCCCTTGCACTCCGTTGTCTTGGATCAATGACCTCGTAGTCCCGTTCAGCCTTTCTCGTCTCTTCTCCATCATCCTTTGGAAAATGGAGAGCATGGTTCATGAACCCTCGATCATCATCCACTTCCATACCTTCATCTTCTGCTTGAAGCTTTACTCCCTCTTCTCCTTCTCCATCCGCATCCCCGTCTCCACCGGCCTCATCTTCGCCGTCATTGGAGCCCCACGCAGACGTTGATGATGCCTGCAGCATGCCCCTGAATTTGTTCATCGCAGCAAGCACATCTCCTTCATCTTTTCGCCCCTTCCCCTTCTTATGTAGCCCCCGACCCTTGGAATACTTTGCAAGCTCTTCCGCTAGGTACGATTTCTGCGTCTTCACCTTCTTTTTAGCTTCTTCGTCGCTATCCTCACCGCCCTCGCGTCGTCTAGTGAGTTTTCGTATCTCAGCTTCCATCTTTTCAATTTCGGAACGACGTGTGTCGCTGCGGGAGGGGTTAGCACTGCTTAAGGGCGACCCTGAAATGCTGTGATACCTGGCCGATGCCTTGTCTTGTGCATGCTTTTCCCTGATTTTGGAAACGTCCGTGTCTTTGCCCTTCATCTCCTTGTCCTTCTGCACATGTTTCATCAGCAAACGTCCCTGCTTTGCGTGTATAAAAGTTGGAACACACTTTTGATGGCGGTACTGGAGTGCTCTCAGCACTCAAGCCGCGTTCTTCTCGCTCGACTTTTTTGGGTGGTGAGGCTTTCAGGATGTCAGGCATCGGTGTTGGCAGGCCCCCGGGGCCGTCGATCACTATAAATCCAATAACAGGGAAGAGAGGTGGCTTATTAGAGGAGCAAAATTACTGACAATCAGGTCGGGCCATGTCCTTCTTCTTTGGCACGACGGATTCCGCATCCTCGGCCTCCGCTCCATCATCGTCCCCAAAGCTCAGCAATTTCACATTCCTGTGGCAAGTTCCGTCGGTCAGTGACGTAAAGCACTGAAAAGAGGCATCTTCCTGACTTCTTGGCCCCCCTGCGCCGCTCCGCTTCTTCCCGTTCACGTTGTGCAACTTCGCGGGCACGTTGCTGTGCACGCTTCTCTGCGGCTGTGATGCGTGGTATGATATCGGGGAAGGGGTTATCAACGATGGAAACGGATTTAATCTTTGGTGGGCTAGGCAGTGTCAGCTTCAGTCATGTTGAATCACAGCACAGGGCAGAAAAACAAGACAGGCCAAGCAGAGATACGTACTATAGTGGTCTTTCGTTCTCGTCGAGCTCTATCACGATGTTTTGTGCGGATGTCTACAACAGAGTGACACGAACACGCACCCATTTCTCCAATCTTCAAGACATCTTGACGGCACCACGTCAATGATTGAATATATTGGACAGAGTTTCGAGGACGTACTGTACAGCGTATCACCCACGACCCTCCCGAATAGCGTGTGCTTGCCATGTAGCTCATCCGCCCGGTCTTACGCAACAGCCCGCGCGTCAGTCCCAGAGAACAACAGATGCAATGGGAGGCATACCGAGTGTGATAAAGAACTGTGACTCGTTCGCGTTCTTCGTCCCGTTGTTCGCCATCGCCATGAGTCCGCGGTGGGTAAACCGCAACCGGGGGTGGACCTCATCTTCGAACGGTTCTGCAGGGCACAAAGACGTGTGTTTCTGCCAACAAGTCCATCCAAGATAGACACGCACCGCCATAAAAAGACTCTCCGCCCGTACCAGTACCGGTTCTGTCTCCAGTTTGGACGAGGAAACCGGGAACGACCCTGAGTTGGGGTGGAAGAAATGGATCGTATTAGGCACCGTGTACAGAAACGCGACTGCCTACCTGTGAAAGATGACACCGTCAAAGTATCCTGACGGTCAACGTGAGGTCAGCCGCTGGTTGTGGAGTGCGCTTCTGTACGCACCCTCGAGTGCAAGCGCTATGAAGTTCCGGCATGCTTTCGGGGTTTCCTGGAACCGACGTGCTACCATTTGAGCGCGAAACCATCTCGTGAAGATCCTCGTGCGTACCTTTGACCATAATTCGACATCAATCTCACCAGCGGTGGTGTTGAGAATAACGCGTCCATGAGTTGGTAGAGCCATTTCAAGTGAGTACTCGCGCGGCAGCGCAACGGTTTCATAATTTTGTGGTTAGGGTTTGATCAATTGATGGACAATACATTGGTCAAATTTACAGAACGGTCTCTACCAATTCCACGATGGCATGGCCCATCTGCAATGCGCAAAGTCTTCTTCATCTAAGACGGAGCACCTCCGGCCACAGCGTATGCATGTTGTTGTACTCCCGCCCCAGGGAACTGATGCTGTGACTCTCCAACTCTGCTATCATACTCTGATGCTTGTCCGTATACTGGGGATGAAACGTGTCCATGTCCGCCCCCACTGTCCGCTCCTCCTCCGTACGTGGGTCCGAGGCTCTGCGGTGATTGCGAAGCAGGTTGAGCAGAGGGATAACTGTACGGTGCTCCTGCTCCGGCCTGCGATGTTGGGAATTGTGCAGTACCAGGAGAATGAGCGTGATAGCCATACTGTCCTTGAGGTTGCGATGCGGTAGAACCGGGTGGGAAATAGGATGATTGGCCTGAACCGTCCGGCTGAGAGGTCGCTTGGGGTTGAGAAGTAGTCGCGGGCCCTTGAGATTGACCGCCTTGTTCTGGATGGACTGACCCTTGCGGTGATGTATCTGGTGGACCATCTGTTACCCCGGGCACAGAGAAGAAGTAGACAGCTCCTGCGGGGTCTTTGCCTCCCTGAGCGTAGTATTGGGCCCACGCTTGAACGTTTGGATCCGCGTACGTGGTATGTGGGTCATACACGTATGGCGGACCGGACTGCTCTGCTCCTGGCTGACTTTGCCCTTGAGGCTGGGTCGCCTGTGTAACTTCAACTGCCGGGGTATGATACTGTTGCTGCTGATGAACTTGGGGTTGAAACTGCGGTTGAGACTGAGGCTGAGGCTGAGGCTGAGACTGCGGCTGCGGCTGGGGTTGAGGTTGAAGTTGCGGCTGAGGCTGAGGCTGAGGTTGGGGTTGCAACTGAGGTTGAGGTTGCAGCTGAGGTTGAGGTTGAGGCTGGGGTTGTAATTGAGGCTGAGGTTGTGGCTGTCGCTGTGGTTGTTGCTGAGGATAAGGAGATCGTGCAGGTTGCGGGATAGATCCTCCGTATGGTTGAGTAGTTACAGGTGCGTATCCTTGTCCGTGCCCATACCCAGGATCAGCATGCGGTTGTGGGAACGGACTCTCGGGGTAGCCAGTCGGGGCAGCATAGCCGTACGGAGACTGTTGCTGGGGAAGTTGCTGGTCAAAGCCAGGTGTAGCAGCAGGGTAACCATATGGATGCTGAGGGCCATACTCCTGGTGGACGTATGGCGCTTGTCCGTGGCTATAGTCTGGACGAGGGGCAACCTCGTACACTACCTGGATATAAATCGCAAAGTGAACAAATGGGACTGATGTACGTACTTGCATGTCTCGCAAGACTGTCTTCCATCATCCGATCGAAAATGACTCGTGCCTTCACAAAGCTTTCGTTCATCGATACAAGATCAGCTAAACAAGGCTCTCAATATACCCTTCGAGAGAAAATCAGGGGATCGCACCTCGTTTCTGGCTGTATTTGTCGATGAGCTTGACGATCTTAGGTCGAAGTGACATGCAAGAACGATATAATTCCTGCCAGGACAGTTAGGGTTTTGACATGTGGAGGGTACTGAGACTTTCGAACCTGAACTTCTTCATTATCCGCAAGGTTTTCCCCGGAAGAATCTATGCCGCGAAGCATTGTCAACAATTTGTCGACATTCACTGCCTGCGCAAATACGGCTGCTTCTTGCTCTGCCTCTCTCGCAAGTTCGGCCGCAGTTGGCTCGGGTAATGGTTCCTGTAAAGTTTGATCAGACGAGAAGTAACAATTGAGCAAGGAAGACACTAACCACATAGTTGACGGGAAATATCCCGGTTCTTCCCTTCAACTGGCCGCGCCACCAATCCTTGTAGCCGCGGTCTACAACCTTGATGATGTCACCCTTTTCAAACGCGAGTTCTCCTGGTTCAGTGGGATCAAAGGTGTACAAAGCCTTGACACGGGTGATTATCGGGGCCGACGCAGGTGCTGGCCCGGTGACTGAGTGTGATGGTAGCGATGAAGTAGACGATGCTGGAGCTCTTTGTGGACTCTGCGGACTCGGTGCAGGCACGTAGCCTGACGGATGAGTGGGTCCTTTAGCGTTGTTGGGACTGGGACCGACTCCTGCAGCGGAGCTTGATCCACTCGCACCGCCTGACTGCGCCGAATACTCGGTGTACCCGGTTCTACCACCCTTGTCATGCATGGACATCTCCAGGACGCGTTGAAGCTCCTCCTCCTCCCTCCGTCGTACTTCATCGTCGACAGTAGGCGGAGCAGGCTCGTCTGGTGGCTGAAACTTATAATCTTCTGGCAGAAGTCAGCAGCTAACAGAAGAGGCAGGAAAGAAATCTCACTCTTCGCTTTCAAATTGCTATAACACTCTTCCATAACACCAAGTGAAGGGTCCCTTTCGAACTCGGCTGTCCACACTCCGACCAGGTTCAAGGCTCTCTTGCGAACTTTGTCATGAGTAGTCTTGAATGAATATATCATGAGTACATATCTCCTAGAATCAAATACTGAAACTACACACCCGATCGAGGATGAGCTTCTCGAGAGCCTGAGTGAAGGCGCGTGAAGCCAACTCGCGGTGAAGATCGATCCCACAGTTTTTGGAGAGAGACTCTGTGAGGGAAAGTGAGTAGAGTTGGACATTTGGGCTGCGATGTGCGAGGCGTTTGATGACGGAGGCGATAACATTGCGAGCGCTGTCGAACGGGATGTCAGGGCGTTGGGTTGGGTCGGCAGAAAGAGGAAGAGGTACCCTGGTTCACCCTCATCCAGTACTTTGTCACAAACGTTAAGAATAACCTCCCAGTTCTCGCTGGTCAAGTTCTCGTCCGTAGCTTTGACTATATATGTGATGTATGGGCCGTTGTAGGGTCGGTGTAACGCTCATCACGAGTGTCGTGGTAACGCACCAACGATATCATCGTAAGGGTTGGTCTGGCCGGCTCTGAACATTGCGAGCGCCGTTCAACCCAGTGTCGAGCTTGCTATTGTGGTCGTTGGTAGTGATGGTGATCTTGAGAGTTTGAAGCAGTCACTGCGTGAGGCGGTGTCGATCTCCCTTGCCGTGATTGCCAAGCGCATGAACGTCGCCACTGGCACTCCCCGTTTAGGTCTTGCTGCACTTCGTCACTTGTTTCTCTCCACAAAGGCACATCATGGCCAAGAGTACAGCATATTTAATCCTAGACTACCTTCACCATACTAATACAAATGTATTCAGTTCCGCGAAATTTCCGCCTCCTTGAAGAACTCGAGAAAGGCGAGAAAGGCATTGGTGATGGCTCTTGCTCGTATGGCTTGGAGGACAGCGAGGATATCATGATGAGCAATTGGAATGGAACCATCATTGGCCCTGGCCATGTAAGTTCTCCTCAGGATTCCCCGATCCGCGACATCGCGAACTGATCGTGCGCTGTAGACCGTACACGAGAACCGCATCTACAGCCTCAAGATTCACTGCGGCGATTCGTATCCGGAAAAGCCGCCCACCGTGCAGTTCCTATCTCGCGTTAATCTCCCTTTCGTCAGTCAGACAGACGGCAAGGTTGATCCTACCAAACTCAATGTCCTCGCCCAGTGGGGGAGAGACAGCAGCATAGAGACTATCTTGGTCAGTATAAGGAGGTGAATCATTCTCCCGTATTTCGTTTCAGATGCCTGATACTCTCATCTTAGGGAGATGGGATCCTTCAATAACAGAAAGTTACCCCAACCACCAGAAGGCAGCACGTTTTGAAGCAGTTCACTCGTATCGGAGGTCGATGACGCATTGGAAAGGGGAAATGGCAAGCCACGAACATGTCACAAGATGGGTTCCTAGCATTGATCCTGCAATCTGTTCTGTTTCTTTAGTGAATTTTCATTCGTTTTGCACAGCACTTTATTATTGGGCTAGTATCCTATGGAGTCTGGTGTCACCTAATCAACCTTTTCGAGGGGTGGGTAAGCCCGAGAACGCATCAATGGTTTGAAGCCCAACTACAGTCGCATCTACTCAGTTCCATGGTACTGGTCGAATTGGCGATTAGTTAGTATCCCCCCGTTTACCATGGCACCGCAAGATAGAAATGCAACCGGTTATTGATTTTGTGAGATCCCTGAATGCTAATCGTTCCTTTCGGCCCGACAGCCCCAGGACTTTTCGGCCTCGCGTTGCTACGGCCGCGTGAGCTTAGTGGTTGGCGGAGAGGCATGATACCCCGCGATGTCCATATGGTGGTCGCCGTCTCCACGGACGACATCGGATTTTCAAGACCTTCGTGACCGGACCTCTGTAGAAAGGTTTTTGAAAACTCCTTCCTCGACTTGAACATATCGTGTCGCGATCAAATGATGTCCGATGTCGGTTTTTCCCTTCTATGTTTGTTGTTGATCAACCTTAAAAGGCCGTCATCCAAGAACTTGTCCTCCCTGTCCTTGCTTGACACCGGATTGCCCAAGTTGAGCCTGTAGCCTCACGTTTCGTGAGAGAGCAACGTCAAACGAATAACGGAGACCCAGCACTCACGGATTGTCAAACCCCTAATGGAGGCGAGGTTAGTGTTGTACTGAGCGGTCCCACAGTGTGTCAAATGTCCGTGACATTGAGATTCAGACAGTGCATACAATTGGGACTTCCGGGACTACTGTGGATATATGGTCACATCGTACGTCTGTTCGTGGCTTCTCAGTTGAGTCGAGTCTTGACAAGCTCGGTTCAATCCAAGATTATAGTAGCTCCAGTGTCTCGACTCGTTTATGAATGATATCCAAAAAAGTTGTATGGCATATGGCAGCATCTGTGTACACGGTCAAAATACTGTATTTACCAAAGTGTTGGGTGCTGCAGGCTCGGAATACACCCGGGTTGGATGTCTTTTTGTCCTCCGACAGGCCGGCACCGCCCGTCCGGGTACCAATGGCCTCTTTGATCCGACCGTCCTTGACCGGCTGACTGGTGACCCGAGTGTCCCATTAGTCACCATAGGCGTTAGACAGAACTCACGAAACCGTACTTCAGACCTAAAACAGGGTAGAATACTCCAATTGATCGAGGAGATGAAAACGTCGACTGGTCAATCTGACCGAAGGCGGGGCGATGAGGAGCAATAGGCGCACGGGGGCATGAGTAATGTGTGGATGAGTGCAATGCTAACATACGTGCCACTCCAACAAACCGTAATATATTTTTGATTGTTTCCTGTCTCTCATGCAGCTGAGAATTCGGCTTCTACGAGGTCCCGGAACTTCCCGAGCTTCAGACTCTGCGGTTCTGTAGAGGGTCTGGTGTCAGAGCATTGCAATCCGAGGCGCCCCCCATTCGGCTTACGGGAGCTCCAAGGAGTCCTGAAGAGTGCGCTCAAGGCGTTGTGCACGAACTACACCCTCAGATACATACGAATGTTGCCAACAACAAAGCTGAAGTTCGGGGGGCCGTGAATACTGGGAGGGAACGCTAGGGACTTGGGTCAGGTCGATCCGGAAGGAAATCCCATCCACGACAGTACCAGGGAACACAGCCTCCTCCTCGGCCACTCCGTGTCTGAATCCGAGAAGAATGTGGCCATCTGCGTCGATACGTGAGCCCAACAGTATGAAGTCAAATAGTTCAAACTCACGCATGACAATGCGGCTGTCGGGTCCCAATGCTTGAGGGAGGTTGCGAAGGATGAGCGTCCCTTCGCGATCGTGAACGATGTTGCAGAGCTACCTTGCCTTCACTCATCACGAGAAGCCACAGTTGGTAAGGCGGGTTTAGACCTACGTAGTAGACGTCTTTCCCTTGACGGGGACCTGGGCGAAGAGGTTATGCTCGGAGAAATCAATTCTGTTCTCCTGGACCGTTGCAGGGCAATCTCTTGCCCAGACCTAGCAGAAGATTAGACAATTCCCCCAGGCGGCTGAAGCAGCGTGCTCGCGCATCGGGCCTGGAAAAGTGTTTCCAGTGAGTCGTAGTAATCTTGACGTACATGTTTGCGTGTATTCGCGAGAGAGACCGGTACTTCCACCCACGCAGACCACAGTGGAGTATCTGTCAAAAGGGAACTCTAAGGCGAGTGGCTAGGGGAGCACTGTGGTGTTTTCAAAGACTGCGGGCGCATATAATGAGGAGGAGGAAGTGATTGCAAAGTGGGAGTGGGACGTTGTATCCGCTGCCAGTTTTCAACGTGATCAATGTCTCAGAGTTGATGCCATTCGCAAAGGGGAACACTTCTAATGAGGTTGGTTTTGGTGGTCGGAGTTAGGCACGAGCAGAGACTAAAAGAATTTAGTCTTACCACCCTCACCCGAGGGAGAACGAGCGTTCCCTACGTGCTCCTTTCTGAGCCATCTCCACCTTCCCTGCCCGCCCAATCGCAGTTGCCGGGACCCCTTTGTATAGATCGCCTTTGCTGCCGTTCTCGCGGGTTTTTCACCTACCCGTTTCGCACCTGTTAACTTCTTTCGTTACTACTTTGCCATCATACGCTACTCATTTGTACAATGGGCAAAGACGAGACCTGAGGTTACAGCTAGGATAATTTCCCTAGCGGTTTATTAGGAGGGACAAAACCAGTCGTTCTCGTCAAGACCAACAAAACTCCGTTCCATCTAGCATGCGTTCGTAAGGGCAAACTGAAGAAAAGAGAGTGAAAAGTACCCAATATGCCAGGATCCCCGCTATGATGTCGGGTCCCGGGGAAAGGACAGAATAGGGGTAGTTGTCGCTCACTCGCATCTTGATTACGGGCGATTCCGTGTAAGTTCTTCCCGTCCCATCTTCATTGAGGTACAGGATCAGGAAAATCCGATCGTGCCCATTTGTGAGAGCGCCGCGGAGAATACTCTTTCTGGACGAGTGTGGCTAGATATGAATGACAAGCATGGGAAAGAAGAGTGGGTTGTACGCAAGATATTTAGCGGAGGCGTACATTTCGGCCACCGCATGAGCGACATGTTGGGCCAGTGAGACACCCTCCTGCTTCGCCTCAGTCACGAATAATCCGTTTGGGTCCTGCCGCTTGACAAATTGGAATAGGGAATTTCTGATAAACGAATCTACAGGAAGTCTGAACACAATTGACTGAACAGAAGGGGAGGACACACGATGTTTGGGAATGTCCATCGTGAGGGCGGCGTAATCAACCGCCCCAGTGATCTTCAACGGACATGTTTGGCCTGGCACGGAGATGCCAACTGATGGGATGTGCTCCTTGAGGTTGAGTACCATGCGCTTGCTGCCCGATAGCATGGCCGACACCCGGAAAAAGATGGTATCTATCCATAGGCGGGCGCCCGCCTCGTTCTGCGATAACATTTGAGAATGTTGAGATCAACTAGCAAAATTGAGAGGCACAGTTGTGGGAACCAAGTTCTCAAGCAAGTTGAGATGACGATACATGTCCTCCGATGACATATATGTATCACCACCTAGAGCGATACTCCCGGCCACGCGGTCTGCATGATCGCCTCGATTGATCAGAGGGCCGCCAGGGGAGATGTTCAACTGCTCATCCAGGATTTCGAAGTCTATACTGGAGAAGGAAAAGGACTATCATGAGATCAGGAAATTGGAGGACGGAATCAACCCTGTACCACCAACCAGAGGGCCCTCTGCTTTCGCTTTCAGTGTCGTAATAAGATCTGCAATCTTGTCCGAGACGACTTTCGCCGCAAGCCTCTGCGAGGCTTCCACACCCTCTCCCACCGCCTCATCCATTTCTTCCTCTTGAGAGAGCTTTTCGAGCTCTTCGAGAGTAGATATGGCTTTGATAAGTTCGATGCCCCTAAGACCGGAGCCCGGAGTCGGTCTTTTGCTCATTCTATGAGTTGTTGATCACTGCCAGTGGCGAAGTCGAATCGCTACCCGTGAGAATAGTCGAACGACTTTACACCTGATTCCCATTCAGTCGCGAAGTGATCCTGTGCCTCGAGATGCGCTCTTAAGGGCAGCGCAAGCATAGAGGGGCTTAAGGTGCTTTACCACAAAGACACGCTTGTTCCCGTGCGTCTCCGAGTACGGACCTTGCAGTGCACATTACCAACACGAACTTGGAAAATCGTGCGCGTGACTAGAGAACATGTCAAGCACAGACACACCCACTCCGGCTTGACGGCTTTCAAGTGGCGCGGATCTGAACGGGTAGTACCAATCCGTTCACGGCGTTTCTCGGGGTGTGTATCTTGTGACGGTGCCGTCGACCCATCGTGTCGTTTTCTGGCGATTGAAATGCAAGGTGTCGAAAAAACGACAGATTTTGACCGCATCAAGGTGCCCTGCCACATCTTTTTCGTCGAGGATGCAAAGGATATCGCATAGATCGTGTGGGATGTGACGCAGTATGGATCGTATGGCACCCAACTAAGGTTTTCCATCACACGGATTGATGCAGACGTTTAGCGGTTCATCCGGCGCCAGTCTGACTAGAAGACCATCGAAAAGACGGTGGGATGTATAACCTGAATTTCGAGCGGGGTTGTGTCGTTTGGTTGTAACTTTCAGGCAGAGAGCGGAGCGCAGTGGGTAAACTTCAATTTGACCGCCCAGCAAAAACAGGCAGGCATCCGAGTCTGGGCTACTGTGACAGGCCACTGATACCAGATTCGAAACAGTCGAGTCGAGCCCTGGGGTTGATCATTGCGGACCGGGACTGGCGCCCATAGGGCCGCATTGCAACCGCATGTTGGCTTTTCGGCTCCCAACGACCCCATCCCACCCAGCTCTTTCCCCAGTCATCGTGTGCTCAGCAGCTTCACTTACATATAACACCATGGATGCAGCCAATCCTTCTCAAAGTATCCCGTACGTATATTGATTACCTTCATAGTCCTGTTGGGAATGTGCTGAGCTCGGTTCTAGGCGAAAAACAATCACTATCAAAGGTGCGGTTGCAACGCTGGATCTTCTACCGCATGCGAATGAGCTGTCATTCAGACATTAAAGTTCGCACCCAAGCGGGTCGCAAACTTCCGGTTGCGAGACAGTTCTACGTCCAATTGTCCATAGGCGACACCTCGCGGTCAACGAACAACGCAAAGGAGAAGAGGAATCTCACCTCTTGGGATAACATTTTTTGTTTGTGGGTACACGTCCTTTTCTTTACGCCAGAAAACTGAATATTATCAGTGATGGGGACGATCATTCCGTCCTCGTCGTAAAGTTTTACCAGAAGCATCGCATCGGAGACGACAAAGTAGCTGGAAGTCTCTCTGATACTATCGGAGGGGTATTGAAGAGGTTGAAGGATGGCAGTACGCGCGAAGGCATTCTGAATGTGATGTTTACTGACGCGATCTCTGCCATCAAAGTGTTCGAATATACCTTTCGCGACACTCCCGATAAGTCCGATCTTCCAGGGCTCACGATCAAGTTTGCGTTGGCCGCTGAACCTCATGTGGACATTGACGCAGACGAACGTCAAGCAACAGACGCTG
Organism: Boletus coccyginus; assembly: GCA_025782845.1. Lineage (NCBI taxonomy): Eukaryota > Fungi > Basidiomycota > Agaricomycetes > Boletales > Boletaceae > Boletus > Boletus coccyginus. The sequence continues at coordinate 641,950 of JAHZSR010000002.1, read as the reverse complement.
TCGTTAAGGCCACCGAAGCGGTCAACCCACTCAGTTCCACCCCCGCAGCCATTGAGTTCCTCACTTCGGCGGTCGATGCCAGCACAAACGTCGTAACCCAGGTACAGACATTTGAGACCACATGGGGTGTTTTGTTGCAGAGGATGGAACTCTTTAACAAGATTGTGACCGATATCGCACAGGTATTTCGTGCTCAGTGTCTCGACCACCCCCCAGTCTGAATGTCATACAGATTCACCCATATACATCGCTGGCTTGGTCTGTCATATCAGCTGCGAACCAGGTCTGTCTGTTACTTGATGTTCGTCCTATCGGTGGTCACTGACGATGTTCCACACAGGTGCTAGTAAGGCAGAAAAATCGCGACGATCGGATCATTCGCTTAGCAGGCACGATGAGCGACGTCTTTATCTTCGTTCACGACGCCGAGCCCTTGAAGGCAATCGAAAGGCACATCAAGACTATTACGCTTCTAATCCAGCAGGTGACGGAGTGCGGGTACTTCATCGCTGATTACGCCAAAGAAAATAACTTTTGTCAGTCACCACTGGCTACATAGTGACCACCACTGATTTCCATACCTAGGGATTCGGACGGCAAAATACATGTTGTCTGATGTCGATTCAAGGGTGGCTGATTACGAGAACAAGTTCCGAGAATTCAAAACCGCACTCGTGGAGGGAGTTGCAGTGCAGACAGGTATCACCGTCGTTCGCATGATGAATGTCGTGAAACACACTGGTAGGTCCGACGTCTTGAGACTGCGGTCTGTGGTTCACAGACCTCGAACACAGCGGAATCGATTGACCTGAACGACATGCCATATGCGTTCGGTGCCAGGTTTGAGCGGGAGAAGGGATGCCTGCCAGGGACACGCGAGTCCTTCCTGCAAGAAATCTGTGACATTCTCAACGATCCTAACGAAGATGCGCCGCGAGTTTGCTTTCTGACCGGGGTCGCTGGATCGGGGAAGTCTGCTGTGGCTCACTCGATCGCTCGACTGTATGACGGGCAAAAGCGGCTGGGCTCCTCGTACTGTTTTGCCAGTACCGACGTTGCGAGCCGCAACCCGAAAAATCTTTTCAGTACTATCGCACGGGACCTCTCTGATCACGACCCGCAGTACAAGTCGGCGCTATGGGAGGTCGTGAAAGACGATCGGGCGCTTCGGACGTCGCAATCACCCACGGAACAAGTCGAGCGGTTCATCATCGAACCTAGCAAGCACCTCGACACTATTGGGCCGTTAGTCGTCGTCATCGATGCTCTCGACGAAAGCGGGGATCCAGCCAGTCGCCGACATCTTCTATGCGCCATTTCAGAGCAAATCGCCAACAATATCCTTCCGACCAATCTTCGTTTCCTCATCACCGCTCGCCCGGAAACCGACATCCTCGCCAAACTATTGCCCGGTGCTCGGACCGTGCGTAGAGATATGGGTGACATCCCTGAGCATATAGTCGACGAAGATATCCAGAAATTCATCCGTCACTCTCTTCATGAATGTACCGAACTCGAATCCTTCTGGCCAGGCCAGGAGTGGTGTCGAGTATTCGTTCGTCATTCGCAGAAACTCTTTCAGTGGGCTTCCGCTGCGTGCAACTTCATTCTAGGACATGGTGCTGTGGGGCTCAACTTACGCAAACGGTTTGAGTTACTGGTAAAGGCCGACGAAAGTAAAGGTGGACACCATCCCCTAGACATGCTTTACCGAGCGATACTTGCACAACAGTTTACTTTGGATGAAGCAAAATGCGACTTCAGAGAGGTGATGGCGATTATACTTTCCCTCAATGAACCACTATCTGTTACATCCCTCTCTGCTCTCTTCGTCGAACGCCTGAGTGTCCGAGATATTGTCAAACCCCTGGGCTCATTACTGGACGGGGTGCTGGATGAAGAGAAGCCCATTCGTCCGCTTCATACCTCATTCCGTGACTTTTTACTGGACGAAGTCCGCAGCTCAGTTTTCCATGTCCACATCCAACCCCAGCACTCTCTTTGTCTTGGACGCGCATTGCTTGCTTGCATGCGAAACATGCTCGGGTTCAACATCTGTGACCTCAAGGATTCTCGGGTTCTGAATGCTGCCATCCCTGATCTGCCCAGTCGGGTGAAGAAGGCCATCCCTCCCTACCTTGCATACTCATGCCAATATTGGATGCACCACTTGCAACATGCTAACTGTACCCCAGACTTGTTGAATGAGGTCACTCTCTTCTTCAAGGACATATTCCCCTACTGGCTTGAGGCTGTCAGCCTTCTCTCACTCTCCTCTCCAGTGTCCTCCATTTTATCTGCCCTTGAGACTTGTACCATGCTGAAAGAATGGGCTGAGGTAAAGTCAACCATCATAGTAAATACTGAATACTGAAAAAAATGTTTCTAGGGCCAAGAGACTATGGCTGTTGCATCAGAAGCATTCCAATTTATCCAAGTATTTTCACCTGTCCTGAGAGAGTCAACTCCCCACCTCTATCTATCAGCCATGCCTCAGACCCCAACCAGCTCTCCACTTTGTAAACTCTGGGTTAAGCATCTCCAAAAGCATGCCTCAGTTGTCTTAGGGCATCCAGCCAGTTGGCCTGCAGAGGTTCATACCTTGCATGGGCACACACATCATGTCACCTCTGTTGCCTATTCACCTGATGGGACCCACATTGTCTCTGGCTCTAGGGACAAGACCATTAGGGTTTGGAATGCAACCACTGGTCAGGGTGTGGCAGGTCCATTCCAGGGGCACACAGACAATGTCACCTCTGTTGCCTATTCACCTGATGGAACCTACATTATCTCTGGCTCAAGGGACAACACCATTAGGGTTTGGAATGTATCCACTGGTCAGTGTGTGGCAGGTCCATTCCAGGGGCACACAGACAATGTCACCTCTGTTGCCTATTCACCTGATGGGACCCACATTGTCTCTGGCTCTTGGGACAAGACCATTAGGGTTTGGAATGCAACCACTGGTCAGTGTGTGGCAGGTCCATTCCAGGGGCACACAGACAGTGTCACCTTTGTTACCTATTCACCTGATGGGACTCACATTGTCTCTGGCTCAAGGGACAGTGCCATTAGGGTTTGGAATGCAACCACTGGTCAGTGTGTGACAGGTCCATTCCAGGGGCACATATTCTGTGTCACCTCTGTTGCCTATTCACCTGATGGGACCCACATTGTCTCTGGCTCAGAGGACAACACCATTAGGGTTTGGAATGCAACCACTGGTCAGTGTGTGACAGGTCCATTCCAGGGGCACATATTCTGTGTCACCTCTGTTGGCTATTCACCTGATGGGACCCACATTGTCTCTGGCTCAATGGACAACACCATTAGGGTTTGGAATGCAACCACTGGCCAGTGTGTGACAGGTCCATTCCAGGGGCACATAGGCTATGTCACCTCTGTTGGCTATTCACCTGATGGGACCCACATTGTCTCTGGCTCTTGGGACAAGACCATTAGGGTTTGGAATGCAACCACTAGTCAGTGTGTGGTAGGTCCATTCCAGGGGCACACAAATCAGGTCATCTCTGTTGCCTATTCACCTGATGGGACCCACATTGTCTCTGGCTCAGTGGACAATACCATTAGGGTTTGGAATGCAACCACTGGTCAGTGTGTGGCAGGTCCATTCCAGGGGCACACAGATTGGGTCATCTCTGTTGCCTATTCACCTGATGGGACCCATATTGTCTCTGGCTCTTGGGACAGCACCATTAGGGTTTGGAATGCAACCACTGGTCAGTGTGTGGCAGGTCCATTCCAGGGGCACACAAATTGGGTCACCTCTGTTGCCTATTCACCTGATGGGACCCACATTGTCTCTGGCTCTTGGGACAGCACCATTAGGGTTTGGAATGCAACCACTGGTCAGTGTGTGGCAGGTCCATTCCAGGGGCACACAAATTGGGTCACCTCTGTTGCCTATTCACCTGATGGGACCCACATTGTCTCTGGCTCAATGGACAACACCATTAGGGTTTGGAATGCATCCACTGGTCAGGGTGTGGCAGGTCCATTCCAGGGGCACACAGACAATGTCACCTCTGTTGCCTATTCACCTGATGGGACCCACATTGTCTCTGGCTCAGAGGATGAGACCATTAGGGTTTGGAATGCATCCACTGGTCAGTGTGTGGCAGGTCCATTCTGGGGGCACACAAACAATGTCACCTCTGTTGCCTATTCACCTGATGGGACCCACATTGTCTCTGGATCAAGGGACAGGACCATTAGAGTTTGGAATGCAACCACTGGTCAGTGTGTGGCAGGTCCATTCCAGGGGCACACAGATTGGGTCACCTCTGTTGCCTATTCACCTGATGGCCACATTGTTTCTGCCTCTAATGATGGTTCTATCAAAGTCTGGAAGGCTCAAGAGCTTGTTTCCTTTGGTGATTTATGTGAGAAAAATAGCTGGATTCAATCATCTGATGGCACTTGCTTTGGCTGGATAGCTCCTTGGAACCTAAATATCTTCCATCTTCCCATTCATTCTTTAATGATATATTCCGACAGAACTTACCAAGTTGATATTGATAATTCTTTGTTTGGGGAGTCTTGGACCTCTTGCTGGTCCTGATTTTTTACTCCATTATGACATTTTTTATACTATACTTTCCAAAAGTTTAGGGAAAAGATTGGCTTGCAAGACTTGGACTCGAAGCAAATGAGGCTGCAGTTTTACTTATCCTTGACGCAAATGCCGCTGCAGAGACAAATCTTGAACCGCGAGCGTGGTTTCAAAAAATGGATCACATCATTCTACGTCGTACAGCCGTTCCCAGATTTACTAGTAAACATGTTCCACTACCGGAGATAAAAAGAAAGAGCGGGAGTGATTGGAGGGTGAGGCACGACACAAGTAATGCATGTCATATCAGGTCGGTTGGTATGTCTGTAGCTAGGTAGATATTAGGTCGCATTGAATGACTGGCATCGCAATTCCAATAAAAGTGTCAGCTTTCGAGAAATAAGAGAGAAAATACAGCGGTTGGCACGGCGCAAAACAACGACTACACAACAATCGGAAAGCAAGCGAGGCGTCTCGACGAGGTCTCATTGAACGCGTCTCTGCAAATACCTTGCGCGGGCCCGCTCCATCGATTCGCGAAGCTCGGGACTTTGCCATGCGCTCTCGTCCTCTTTGGAACTCGAGACGATATGTGCCAACGCGTCCAATTCGGCCGACGTTCCGCATGAGGTGTGGCAGGGTGTACTCGGGGCAATATATCCTTCATGCGTCGATCGTCCAGGCGAGCGATGGACCGAGACTGGCTCAAAATGGCGTTTCCGCGGGGACGCGCTATTGGGGGGTGACATGGGGTATGGCGAGTAGGAAGGCGGGAGGGGAATATCACGGGGTTTGTGTGTCCGGCGGAGGGACCGGACAGAGCCACGACGGGATATCGACGGAGCAGCAATCGATGGAATGGGTTTGTTGTCTTGTTCCTCCTCCCAATCGTTGGAGCCATCATCGACCTCGTCCTCTTTGGCGTCGCTCATAACCACGATCTCGCGGCCAAGAGCTCTTCGACCCTCTTGGATAAGACGAGTGAGACGGTCGCCTATCCAGTCCATCTCATCCGACTCGGGTCCAAGATCAGGTTCAACGTCCGCATGCTGATGCACGTGGACATAGTCGAGTTCCGATTGAGGAGAGGTATATGCGGGGGATACGCTGCGGGGAGGGGTGACGGTCTGTAGTTTTGCACGAGGCTTGCGGTGATGACGCCCGACTGTGCGCCGTACAGACGATGGGGTGGTACGGGACTTGCGCGTCTTGAGAGACGACGTGGGCTCGATCTGCTTAGGCTGTGCGACGTGAGATGAAGTGAATGACGAGAAAGAAGAGCCTACTGGTTCGGGAGCCCAGTCACCGCGTTGATAAGGGGGAGGTGGGGGAAGTTGGTCAGGTAGTTTACCCCGGTCCCGCCAGCTAAGGTACGGTTGAGCGAATAGCGAAGGTGACCAGATCAAATTGAGGACGCACAGTCGATAAACAGTGAGGCCAACTGCGGTGCCGATCAGGGCAGCGCTCAGCGCTGTGGACACAATCGAGCCAGCGAGAGTGCGACGCCGCTTTGCGGGAGGTAGTTCTACATGAACAATGATGAGCAAGTTGCAAGTGAATAGCATGAAGGAGCGAGAGTGGGTAGAATGGAGACGAGATGGTTCGTTTTCCATTGAAAAATGGTGGCGCCCGGCTGGTGCCCACGTGCGATGTGAAGTGGGATTACATACAAGGAGATGTGACGGGGAAGTTATGGGCGCAAGACGGAAAAGAAGACGGACCTGCGATCATCTCTTCGACCTCCTGTGCTGGGTCGCGGAGGGGCATGTCCCTGTACTTTGCAGGCGTGTCGAGATAGCCAGTTGTGGATGCTGCGAAGGTGGCGGCGTGGCTCGGCTCTGGCACAGACGGGACCCAGCCTCTCTTGCGGGCAAGGGGTGCGGGGGGAGAGAGCGAATTTGGAAGAGGGATTCGAGGAAGGGCAATCTCGCGAGATGTAGTACCGCCTTGGATCCGAGATTGTGCCAGCACGGGGCCGGGGCTGGCCAAAAAAGGGTTGTGCAAGCCAGGAATGTTGAGCGAGAATGTGAACGGGAATTGCATCATTTTCGTGGCTGGTTCGTCAAGAAGAAGAGAAAGACAAGCAGAGCGTCGATGATCGACTGCAACGTCGGGCCAAGGTATGACATTACCCGGACACAACAACGCCGGTCGTGGGAAAACACCGCCTCATCCCACACAGGGCGGCTTCTTCGGGACGGCGCGAGTCCAAGGCGCGTTGCCAGCACTACGAGCATCTACCTAAATACACGGTGGAGAATCACCACCACGGCTGCCACGGTGCCACCCCATGACAGACCTGCTGAACAGCACTGGCCTGATAGGAGATAAACTTTATCCGGCAGGCTTCCCACCCGCGGGCCTAAAGTGCCCCCTGATGCGTATGCGTGCCTCGCACGCAGAATCTCCGTCCTCGATCTGTGCCGCAGGCGAACATCACATGCCATGCACACGCGCACGCTCACCGACGGAGGCGCAGCCGAAACGCATTCTTGGACGCCCTCGAATGTGTATCGAGGTACGCCTCGTAGAACCCCGCGATAAACTCTTCCGCCTTGAATCCGAATCGGTTGTACAACAGCTAGAGGCCACCATCCGTAAAACACGTAGGCGAAAGCGAGCGAGAGCACAAAGAGACGCACCATCGCCGGGTTATTCGCAGAAACGTGGAGGGTAATGTCCCGATGCGGATGAAGCGCGATTAGATGGTACAATATCGTCCTAAGAGGATCGAGGTGAGTCCGAGCTGCCGTCGGTACCGAGGAAAAAGTAACATACGTTGCTATCTGCGCATTCTCCCAACCGGCTCTCACAGCCAGGTACGTGATGTACGTTTCCTGGGGTGAACTCAAGAAGGCAGCGCCGACGACGAGGTGGCCGTACATGGCAATCACTGTACACCGCTCTGGGGCATAGTGCAAGGCATCGCTGACTAGCGCCAAAACACGGTCAGAGAAAGTACAAAGAATAAGAACAAAGGATGCTGACCGTCGATGCCATCCCAAAAGACGCGCGTCAATAAGTCGTGTACCTGGCGTAAATGAGATGGCTGGAGAGAGACGTAGGTAATGGGTGTATGCGGTCTTTCAGGTCGGTCTCTCTCAGGACTTGAAGAAGACGGTCAGAACGCACGCGGATGTACAAATACGTCGACTGACTGTGCAAGCGCGTAGTGAGCGCAAATGTCTTCCATGAGCAGTGTCCACGGCGAATGTGATTCCCAGTCCACGGCAATCAATCCGGGCGTCTCTCGTGGTGTGTGCCCGTAGACGCGGGCTGCGAACGATTGTTCGTATCGGGTGGTCTGAATCGCCCGGAGCGCATCGAGCACTGCATGTGGAACGGGTGCAGAGGGTGGAACGTCCAGCGGGGTCACCACCGTAGGCGAGACAATAGCTGCTGAAGACAGCTCTCTTACACCCGCCCTCCGTCTCTCCTGCCAAAAAAATGAATGGCATCGATCGACCCACCATCCAAATTCAAAGCGAAAGCTACCTGTTGTAACTGCAACTTTCGCAACACGATCCATTCAGAAGGGGACGTCGCACGCCCATCTACGTGCTGCTTCGCCAACGCCGCAATCCTTGCAATCTCAACACGGGAGAGCGGACGGACGAGTTGACGCTCGCCTTCTACCCCGCCTGCGCCGGTGTTGTCATCCTGACATGAACGTAAGCACCACGCCCGAGGACACTGGCATAGGAGACACACGAAAAGGGCGATATCGGAGGACCGGGCCCACAGACCCTGTCGCGCCTCGAGGTACTCTGGGAGTAACCCCTCCATCATCGACTCGAACCCATCGCTCTCGCTCTGATTCCCGTTCTCGCTCCTCCCCTCGGTTCGGTTGTCGTTTCCAGTCCCTCGCGCCGTGCGAAGGGTCAGACTGTGCTGAAAGACGTCGAGGAGCGCAGACAGGGACGTGGATGCTCGGGTGACGCGGTTCCCGGCGGCGGCAGCAGCTTTCCCCGTATTGGTTTTGCGGCGTTTGGCGCGACGGGGTTTAGTCTGGGAGCATCGTGAGCGGTAGATGATGGAGTTGGGTGACGAAATACCTCGATGTACACTTCATCTTCGCCGTCAGATGGGGTCCATGTGGGGTTGGCGGAGTGCATGATGGAGGAGATGTGCTCATGCTCTTGCCTATTTGGGTCTCGACAACCCCTGAGTCCGCCGCTACTCGAAACATTGAGGTCTTGCTTATCCTGATCATGATGCATGAGATGAGGCGCGTGCGTGCGGACAAGTCGACCTTCGGTTTCACAAATGCAAATGCATTAATACTGTCAAGATGTGGGCTACTCTATCCCGCCTACTGTTGACAGTCTTCCAACCGAACCGGTTAGCACGATCACTGCCAGTCTGACTCGAATGGTCAAGTGCCGGGACACTCGTCTCGGAGGTGCGCAGACAAGTGTCCAGGCAATTGCACCTTCAGGTCCGTCGAGATCCATGAGTGGCACATTGGATCTGCGGTGGCACAGCACCAGCGGAAGAGTTCTTAATGGGGCGCAAGACTGCACAACGACAGAGGACAACATCGTCCTCGGAAGAAATTTGGGATCGAATGTCAGACAGTACAAAGGCGAAATTCACCTTTATGCCTTCCCCCATATTGACACCTGTTTGGGTATACACAAACTTTACTACGGCGATCTCAATAAATTAGTCCACGAAGGAACCGAGTTTCCTTCTGATACATAGAAATGGATAGAAAACCACGACAAGCAGAATCTGTGCGTGTCCAAAGATCAGGAAAACAATAGGTAGTTGCGACATGGTTCAAGTCCGATAAAATAGATAAATAAATAAAATCAGAGGTGGGTGTGAACGCGAAGGGAACGTGAGTGAAATGATATGCAAAGCAGACGCAAAACGGGCTGTTAGAACACCAGAACAACGAAAAAAGTTGATGTGAAAAAACGTTCATCATTCATAGCCGCGTCACGGCCTTGGAATCCAGTGGCATCCCTTGAAGCGCCCGTCAGACACATACAGACTGCGAGCGTGAAAGAGTGACACGTCACACGTACCCGAAGGATCGATGCCATTGCGGGCGAGAATCTGGTTGTGGCGGATCAACCTTGCCTGGTCAAAGCTAATATGCACCGATAGTGAGTAGTGTGTACGCGCCGCCCAACCAAGGACGTACTTGACGCGTTCTCGCCGCATGATCTCCAGCACCTCTTGTGTACCCCGCTCGTCGAGACCAGCTCGCGAGTCACCGTCGTTAATGTTGGCCTCAATGTCGAACATGACGGACGTCAGACCGGCTTCGGCTTGACTGGAGAATGTAGACAGAGGGATGTACTGGCTGAGGCCGAACAGGGATCGGACCTTCATGGGTACATGGGGTAGGACGGCGTCACGGTAGCGGTATCCCACTGGTCATGGGAATAGGAGAGGGCGTCAGACAAGTGCTGCGGAATTCGGGAGGTGTGATACTTACGCATTACCAGTAATGCAAAGGCAGCGAGGAGGGAGATGTAGAAGAACATGGTGCGGGTGCAGGCGAGTATTTGAGTGGAGTTTACGAGGCGATTGAGTAACGGGGAAGCTTTGAATAGAAGCGAAGCGAAGCACAACTTGGGCAGCGGTTACTCCAACGCCCCATTATTTCCCCATTTGGCACCTACCTTTCGGCAGTCACTGAGTCACGGATTGTCACAGATTGTCACAGTAATATGGACAAACTGCTTGCGGTACGAGTGGTATGTATGTATTGTATCTAACTAAAAGACATTTACTGTGTGGGGAATGTGGTATGACAGGTGAAATGTCGGAGGATTATGGGGACATGTGACTGCCCGACGACGACATAGTAAGGTGGATTGACGAGTTCGGAATGATTCTTTTCCGAATGAATTCTGCATCGCGCATTGAGGAGGATGACCATGGCAGCGCTGGTGCTGCTTGCTCTGCTGACGACGGGCCAGCCATAGCGGCAGTGCGTGTTCTCGAAACACCACTGGCAGAGGCTGCTTGTGTAGAACATTTAGGCGGTCGATCGCTGAGCACCAGCTGAGCATCTGACGGGAAACCTGTGAGCCCGTGTACTCAACTTGCGAACCTTGGCAGCTGCACTGATCGTCTTGTAAATCCTGTCGGTGATGTCTTTTACAGAAAGCTCCATCCAGGTCTCATATTCGGGATCCCTAGGAGTTCGCTGTCACCGATGGCCTGTCATCGCTAGCGACCACACCCTACGACACAGTGCTTGAAGGGCCACGGCGTGCCAGTGGAAAGCCACAAATCCACGGATGGCATTCCCAGCCTGACGGTGGGCTGTCGCACGAAAACATTTGTGATTGGTTGTTCCGCGCTCCAAAGTCGCGTGGACACTAGTCATTTGACGATCTCCGTTTGGCTTCGAAGCTGGAGTCGTAGACCATTTTTAGTTCGTCCTCGTCTCGTTCCCGTTCAGCCGTAACCCTCGTGTCAAAACACAACTCAGTGCACGCGACTTTTGCCCGTTTTTCCTTGACGTTGGCAAACGCAGAAAGCGAACTCCGCTGCAGCTCAGGGTGATCATAAAAATATTGTCGGTACCACTGCCGTGAAATTGCACTCATGGGAGCAGATGTGGTAGAAATCCCTTCAAGGATTAGAGCATCAGAGGTCACAGATAGGAATATAATTGGCCCGGGAGAAACTCGTGCTTATCAGATAACGATACGAACACGGCCCTTTTTTGCAATGTTCTTGCTGTGCTATGGTCAGTTGACCTTCAAAGCATGCCAAGCGGTGCATAAGAATCTCATGGCGCGGAAACTTGGCGCGACAATACCATACGCGAGCATCTATTAATATTACTGTGCGAACACCACCGCCATGTTCATGGCGTGTGGCAGGTGCGGCAGTCGCCAGTGGCTTTTCAAACACGGGTATGACAGGCGAGTGCGGTGACATTTCTTCAACATATGCTCGGTCAGTGACATTCATTAGAACTACCGATCGGGCACTGGCCTGGCTTGCGTACATGGAAAGGCCGCGGAAAACACGGTGGCCCAGTGGGGCTCTGGAAGTAGGGGCACGGGAATAATACGTTCCATCCATTCTTTTGAAATTTGGACTATCTACCGTTTAGAGTAACTTGAAGGTGGCAGCCTGTGCACACCATTTATGGGCGATGCGTTATCTGATAAATCAGGTGGGCCACTCGGCGCAAGCAGTCATTTCAAAACAGATCATAAAACAATGCCAAACAGGAGCCTGAGCATAGATAAAAAGAGATGGCTGAGACCGCACTGTCAAATCTCCCACTCGAGAGTATCATCACCAACTTGAAGAACTACATCATGAGCTCCGTGCGTCCTTTCCTTGATCCACTTTGAGCGATCCAAAGGTTCACCGAGCGTCCAGGCCGCGTCTGCCACTGTGAAACCTGGATGTGGGAGCGGTGAATGCGCCTGTGTTAAAGCGTATGTGTTGTCAGGACGTCATTGACTCTTGATTTACTATCTCCTCTCTTAGGTGTGGCACTTGCAAGCCCGGGGAATGCAAGTCCGGGGAATGCAAGTGCAAGTGATGAACGGTGCCGCGTTCCGTGCGCCCATGCTCGAGTTGGATTGTACTTTTAAGTCGTTGTATGCGCGGGCAATGAAATAAGCAGAGTCTATGTGATCCTTGCACCAGGAGCGCATTGCCGAATGGCCCGGACGTGAGATCTTTGAGATATCATATACTTGGAAATCCCTACCGAGTCCCGGGTTGTGTTCCCACGATGTACGAGTGCGACAGAAACCTTGACAAGCAAGGTGATTTCAAAGCCGAGGTGATCAATACTATGTGCGTCGGTAGAGCTGCCAGGGTGCACGATGAGTGTAGAAGGTCCGACGTTCAATACGGATTCATGGGTATCACCCACACCAATATCATCACGTGACGACATCCTGTGCGGCGTGTGATCGATCTGGGCTCAGCAAAAAGGACGATCACTAACTAGCACGATAAAAGATGCGATCGTTGTACGACTCTTTGCAGGTAGGAAAGGCGAAAGCAGTCGATTGAGTGGCTTATCATCTCGCAGGCAGAATTCTGTCCACCCCTGGACACGTCGCTCCTTGCGGCGTTTATCGCTGACTTGGGCCCCTCAGCCTCGCCACCGCCGCCTGAGCAGGTCGACGCCCTCCGCACGACCCTCAAAGAACTCGCAAGCCAGGCAACAGCACAATACGAACATGAACTTGCAGACGAACTCGACTCGGCCAACTTCTCCTCGCTCTGCATCACCACAGACGATTCCAACAGCTGCCCCGATTTCTGTGCAGAAATGACCGAAAGTTCGAACGCTTCCGACTCGTCTGCTGTCTCACTCCAGTCGTTTAGTTCGCCCCTCGGATTCTTGCAGGCTGCGTTGCCACACATACCAGCAGCGCGTCTCAGACGCGCGCTTAGCCAAGCAGGTGCAGGTGACGAGGGCAACGTGGATATGGAATCCGTCGTAGAAACTTTATTGACCAGGGAATTTGTCCGGGAGCTCGAAGAAAGAGGCTTGGACGGCCACGATGACGCCGAGCCCCGTTCCCCGTATGCCTTTGACAACGACTCGTGGAAACGTGTCGAAACAAAGAAGAAACCTCCCTTGGTCAACAGAAAGGCCACAAAGAAGAAGAACTCCCGTGGCAAGACCATCACCCTCGTTGACATCCGCCAAAAGCAACATCTACCATCCCCGGCACTCACTGCGCCGTCAGCGGCAGACCCATGGACACAGCTCTCTTCCCTTTCAGAATACCTCGCGACACTCCTCCCACCTCACCCCACGTCCTTTTTCCAGTCCTACTTCCACTTGCCAAAATACACGTCGCCTGCAGACGCTCTCCGTGCCGCTCTGTCGTCCATTGCGGGCACCCAGAGCAAATCGCCATCCCATACTACCACCCTCTTCAACATGCTCGATGTCCTCCGCGATTCCCCCACGTATACCTCCCTCGACCCCGAACGGCGTTCCGCCCTCTACGCCGACGCCCAGCTCGCCCTCTGTGCCACAGGTTACCGTGGAGACGACGCGATCGATATCGTGTGGCTTCTCCTCGAGCTCGAGCTCGATCTCGAATCTGGGACACTCGCCATGGGTGTCTACCACTCCCCTCTCTCGCCCAACCATTCCTCCGCTTGGATCTCCCCATCCCCAACCTCGCCGCTCCTGCCACCCACAAGTCGCGATCGAAGCGGCAGTGCCAGCAGGGCAAGGAGTCAACTCCCGAGTGGACCACCACCCGTCCAGCCCCCGCCGACGTCGAAGCGGAAGAGTATCTCTTCCCTGGGGACTTCTCCGATCAAAGACGAACCGTCCCACTTCCAGTGGCAAACGGTGCCCCAAAAGCCGTCCAATGGCCCACACCCGCTCGCGCTCCACATCCCCGCGTACGACAGCGCCAACCAGATCCGCCGTTTGGCAGGGGCGAGCAAGGCCCGGGGGGTGGGCAAGGGCGGCAATGGCGACCTGAGCGAGTTCACGCGCCCTGATTTGAAACAACGCATGGTAGTGAGCATGAAAAGGCGCGACGAACTACTTCGAGAAGCGTCCAAGGCGTGGGGCAGGGGAAGCGCGAAAACGCGCGGCGGCGAAGTCGCGCTGTATTTCGCAGAACGGGTACGCGCGTGTCGCTTTCGACGGCCAGCCGGTCCTGGATTGTGCTGATGACCACCTCGTGTGTCTCCGACAGGCGCGCGAATTTCAAGAGTTGGCGCGAGGCGAGGCGCTCAACGAAGCCCGGATCATGGTCGAACTGAAACGGTACGTGTCGTTTTTCTGGGGCTCCCTTTTATTGTCTGCATGCATCTCACGTGGTCGGTACCGTATGCCATGTCACCCTCTCGACACGTTTTCCTCCCACCCCTGACGTGCGCGCAGTTCTGCTGCCCCGGACCGCAACACCGTCGATCTCCACGGTACCTCCATATCTGAAGCGGTCGTCATCGTCAAAGAGATCCTCGCACACGAGTCATGTTCCCCTGGTATGTCCCTATCCCCTGTCCTCACCTGCCCCAGCCCTCGTCTGATCCGTACGTCGTTCACGCCGCTCCATCTGCGTCTGCATCTCTTTTGTGTGTGCGTGTGTGTGTTGTGCGCGTGTTGGGTTAGCGAACCCCCTGAGAATCATCACCGGTCGTGGGACGCACTCTGCCAACGGCATCGGAGTGCTCAAACCTGCCGTTCGGAACGCACTCGTGCGGGATGGATGGAACGTCGGCGTTTGGGACGGCGGGCTTGTCGTACGCGGGCGTACCTCGACGTCGTGATCACCGGTTCATATTGCTGACGACCCCTCACGCTTCGCCGTGGGTCTAATCCCGCGTGTACTTTGGTGTATGTGTGTTTGTTGTACGTCGTTGCGTTCCCTTGTTGTTCCATATCATGCATGGTTGCTCTGTGAGCTGTACGTGTATGTTACTTTCTTATTTGACCGTTGTTTTCTCTTCCTTTTTGTTGTGCCCCGTAGCTTATACCCGGACACCTACAAGGTGTTTTCTGCGTTACCCTCGTATTTGTTTTTCCTCCTGATTGTTCTACTATCATCTTCGTGTGCTAGTGTATGTTTTACAGAATTTCGGCGTATTGGGAGATCAATGTAAGTCATATAGTAATGCCGAAAGCAATGTCAACCCTTCCAGAGGGAGTTTGCAAAGCAGTCGCGAGACGAGTGCAAGTAGAGGGAGATATTGTCACAGCGAAGACGACAGAGCAACCGATCCTTCAAGTCTGTTTGCAGACACGACAGCAGGGGAAAAAAAGAGATGGCCATCACATGCAGTAAGTATGGTCCATGCGCCAAGAAAACGATAGCGAAAGCAGCGTTGGAAAGCCAGTCAATGCAGACAATGGACGCCAAAAACCAAAGGAAATAAAACAACGATACACGGTCGTCCTCACCAATTTACCGCCTCCTCAACCCTGGTCGACGTGGAGGACCATACTCCAAACCGTGCCATAAGCCACCCAGATTCAGTTCATCGGCCTCGGCGTCCTTCCTTCCCGGAGGCACCGCAAGACCGAGGTATTCCACATCCTCCAACCAGAAACCTTTGAGAAGTAGTTCATCATCCGACTCAGACTCAGATCCAGATGGGACAGCCGCAAGCCTGGCGGGCGCACCCTTGGTCGCCTGATTGGGTAACCCTGCGCCTTTGGCCGCAAATTTGGAGTCCGGGCCAACGACGGTTCCAGAGCGAGTGCGTCGCACGTTCGATAGCGGGGGAATAGTCATTCCAGGGGAAACGCGGGACGAGGAGGCGCCAGGTTTGGCGAAATCGGATGCGCGAATGGTCCCCGCGCGGTTCCGAGCAGGCATTCGTTTAACAAACTTCTGTGTGGTGGACTCGGCGGGGGCGTCCCGCAGAGAACGCGAACCCATTTGAAGGGGGATAGAGGCAAGTGGACGATGTGTTTCCCCGTCCGAGCGCATATCCGGATCACCTGTTTCGGATACAGTTAATAAAGGACAGCCCATTCAACGAGGAGGCGAGTAGGGAAACGCGTGCGTTTCACGATGTGGTACCAAAAGACATTGTATAAAGGTGGCCCAGGGCGACCAACAGGCAATGCTCAGGAGACATACCACGGATGTCCATGGACAGGAGATCCAGCGCCAAGTCCGATGCGGGGCTCGAAGGAGGACAAGGAGCTGTTGTGTTGGGCGGGGAGGCTGGTGGAGTTAGTGTACCAGGGTTCCTAGACGTACGATCGATGAAGGATGC
Organism: Boletus coccyginus; assembly: GCA_025782845.1. Taxonomy (NCBI): domain Eukaryota; kingdom Fungi; phylum Basidiomycota; class Agaricomycetes; order Boletales; family Boletaceae; genus Boletus; species Boletus coccyginus. The sequence continues at coordinate 625,671 of JAHZSR010000002.1, read as the reverse complement.
GCCACGCGGAGGACTGGTGCCAGGCAAGCCGAACTGTTGTTCCCCCACAGATGACTTGAGAACGCCAGGGTTCCTAGATGCACCGGTATTGTCGGTTTCGCCACGCGAAGGACTGGTGCCAGGCAAGCCGAACGGTTGTTCTTCCACAGATAACTTGTGTACGCCCTCCGGACCAAACATGCTGGTGGCTGCGGTCGACGCAGGAAAGCGATCTGGGTCAGAGAGCGGGATGTCATACTCTGCGACGAATGACCCAGCTAGAGAGTAACCAGCTTGCGACCTGTCAACCGCTTCACGATGAGCAGAAACTTGACGAACAGCGAGAACTGACGCTTCGTCCGGGCCAGCGACGTTGTTCCTCTCGGCAATCGTTCCATTGGGGACGGCAGGAAGTGACCCCATTGTGAACTCGTCGGAAGACGAGAAGATGCTGTTCCCGGATAGGTGAATGGTCTGACGTCGCGGAGGGCAGGTGCTGTCCGTCATTTCTACATCAAGACTGCCAGCCTCTGCGGAATCCTTGCGCAGAGAAAAAGAAGTAAGGGAATTTTCGGTTCTGGTCTGGCGCCCATGCAAGTCAGGCAGTTTTCCAATTCGGGATATGGCCGGAGTCGAGCAAGATTGAGGTCGATCGATATAAAATGAGGAACTACTATGAACAGATCCGCTAGGCGAGGGGATCCCATTGTAACCATCGAAAATGCAGGGGAGTGCCTTGGGGGGTGCAATCCAGTCTTCGTGGGCAAATTGAGAGCGCATATACGAGGTCGAAGGGCCCGAGGGATAACGCTGATGTTTAATATGTCTGGGAGAAGGTCCCCTGTCCATATCCTTGAGGGATACAGTAGAATCTTTCCGCAAAACCCGCTGAGTATTTTCTTTGAAGACGCCGGAGAGGGTACGAGATTTTGCATGGAGGGAGATACGTGAAACTCGATGGGAAGATCGCCCCTTGCCTTTATGTTTTCGGGGAGACGAAGCGGCTGAACCTGGACGGCTACTGAACGGTGATGCAAGAATTTGAGAATGCGTGCTATTTTCTTTGAGGTTCTTGGAACTGGTACGAGACATGATACGCCTGGCCACAGGAACTGGCGACAATTGCTCTGGAACAGGTGGGTTCTCGACGGCAGACTCGTGTACGGATTGCGATGAAAGAAGCGGCGTTTGAAACGTGAGATCGTCCTGGGGCATGTCGAAGGGTACCTCAGTGGTCTCAATATTCGAGACACGCTCGTGTGTGCGTTTTATCCTCTTCGCGAGGTGCTCTCTGATGTGTTCGACGTTCTTGTCTTCCAACTGCTCGGAGAGGGCGACACGACGGGACCGTTTGAGCATGCGACGGGCCATCTGGGTTCGTGTGAGATCGTCCATGTCCGGTGGAAGGACCTCCAACGGGGACGACAGCAACTTCTTGCCCGGATTCTGGGCACGTCTCCTCTTGTGGGAATAAGTTACTCTGACAGACTGTCGACCGAGCATGCTGGCCCAGTGACTTCGACAGCAGATGGTCGTGCAAATGAAAGATTCGAGATCGAGAGAGGCCTTCTATTTATGTCATTGATAAGTAGTTTAAAATATTACGTAATATGTTGGTCGCAAGCGCAAAGAAATTGCTCCGAGTGATATCTACTTCGGACATGGGACATATCGATATTGTACTTGGCATGGTATCGCATGCGTGTCGAGAGCTGTATTAATGGTGCTGGTTATAAGCCAAGCAATTGTTGTGGGGGGTCCCGACTCGCTTATCATATCTTTTTGTGGCTGTGCTGCAGGCACAAAGACCGAACATACTCCTGGCAGCACGCTCCAACCAATCAACACGGCCTTGATGCTCCTCCACCATCTGACAACTACTCTACCTACTCAGAGCCCTCCTATTTCTCAACCAACATCTCTATAACAACACCATCAACGTGCACAACGATCACAATGGTAGTCACTCGCAGAACACCCGTCGTCCCTCAACCACCACCCGCACGCCATTTCGCCCCCCCGGCAGCACAGCGTCCTCCACGAACCTCACTTTCAAAGGACACTGCCTGTGTTTCAGGGGATGTTACTTCCAACGCGGCCGTAGCATCTCTTTCAGACCCTTCTAATGGTAACAAAGATCACCGCAACGGTCTTGTGAGTATTTGTCTTTTACGCAAAACAAAGCTCTTCGAACCGCTGCCGTCTGATTTGACACTCTTCTGCCCACTATTCCTCTCGGCTGTATCCTTGCGAATGTGTTCCATGTTCTGCGTTTTATGGGTCGGGACTTGAGGGGTTCATCATCGTTATTTGCAGGACAACAGCCCCCGAAAGAAGTCCAAGAGGTCCAAGAGACATGGCAAGGCAAGCATTCTTTTCACTCCATCGAGATGTTGTTTTTTGACCGCTCCCAGAACAAAAACCAAAAAACCAATTTCCAAGTTTTCCTTGACTTCCTTACCAAACTACTTCTCCTTGCGTTCACCATCTACACGTTCTCTGTGTGTCCACAGGATACACATCTCCAATCTCCGATATGTCGCGGCTTGACAGAATATAAGCGCATCATACTTGATCCCTACATCATCCCGCCGATACAAGCTATACTTGCTCACCCCTCCGTTGCCCCCCGTATCGAACGCGCGAAACCCTATGTTCACCGCGTTGTTGAAATAACGACTCCGATCCTCCTTCGCACTCAACAAGATTGGAATCTCCACGTTGTGCCTCAATGGGACAATCGTATCGTACCGGAATGGAATAAACGCGTCGTTCCCCGGTGGAATAAGTATGTCGTCCCCCTCTGGGATAAACATGTCGCACCTCGGATCCAACTCGTCCAGTCCAAATTGGGACCTTATCGCCTACGCGTTGCGCGAGAATACGAGCAGCGCATCTTGCCGCACACCCAAGTGGCGATCTACAATCTTCAGCGGTGGCAGCGTCAAGCAGAACCTTATGTCCTTCTGGCTGTTTCAAAGACAAAAGCCGGATATTCTGCGGCTAAACCTTACGCCGTTCCGTTAGCGAAGAGATGTAGCCACCTATTGCAGCAATTTGCGCTGTTCCTCCGTGGCCAACGCCAAAAGTTTGTTGACCCTCATGTCGCCAAGATGTGGGAGAAAGTTAAGGAGCTTAGCAGGGGGAGACAGGTCATACACGACGCCACACTGGAGCGCGAGTCGCTGTCACCCGACACCTTATTCACGATCCTGGGGACGCCAGGGTACGAGATTACTGTCTCATCTGCACATTCCCCTATTTCTGCCTATGACTACATTCCCACACCCGAGGAGACCGACATCGGGCACACACCATCATCGCTTAGCGCCAGTGAAACAGTTGAAGTGGTTTCGCACTCCACATTTGCGGAGCCGACTTTCTCAGCAGCCCCGGTGACAGCGACGCCCACACAACTCGCTGGCCCACCGACGGGCGTCGAGCCTTTCCTTAGCGCCGAGTTTGTACTTGCAGAGTCTTTGCACGAATCAGACCCCCCCACATCCCGCGCATCTGCGTTCGTAGAGGAACTTGACGCAGCGAAATCCTCCGTCCTGGTTGCAGTCACCACCGCATCGCCGTCGAGCGCTCCCGCCGCCGCCGATGAGCCCACGAATCCCCCAGCGTCGGTGACACCGTCCAAAATAACTGCCGCAGCTGCTTCGGCGACGGTCCCTCCACCACACTCGCGCGCCGACGATGAAATTGACTTTGATGCTTTCTATGCTGAATTGGGACTGGAGGAACCGTTGGGTAACCCTGGTGGCTCCGAAGAGTACAAGGCTGGCCCTCCCAGCCCGCCCCCCGCAGAGACTGAGGAAGAGAAGGCAGAGCGCCTTCGTCTCGAGGCTGAGGAAACTGCCCGCAAGCGCGCCGACATCGAAGCTCGCCAAACCAAGTGGGAGGCAGTGCTTGAAACGCAGATGGAGCGCAGTATATCTCAGCTTCAGAGCCGCCTGGATAGCTTTCGCGCAGCAGCTGCTGTGGAGTTGGCATCGTCTCCCGAAGTTCGCAGTTCGATCGAGGAGCTCGTCAATGAAGCGGAGAAATATCTCAAAGGGGCCGAGATTTATCTCAAGAATCTCAAGGTGGAAAGTCGGAGGTCTGACGAAAAACTGGCCCTTTGGGATCGCGTCGCTGATCGAGTGAACGACAAGTTCAACGAACGTTTGTTGGCCACTGAGGGTGTCGTCAATGCGTGGTACAGAATCGTACTTGACAAAGAACTCCAAGAGGTTCGTAAAGTACAAGAACAATATTTTATTATTTTTACCTCTGACGTGCGCTAAAAATGTCATAGGTCGCCACAGTCACTGCCGAAGTGCGTGAAGTGGCAGAGAAAGGCCAGTTAGACCTGGGCCTTGATTATGCATGGCTGGAGGATGTGACATATAACGACTGGCAGCGATATCACGCTCTGATCGGAAGTCAGTATTGATTCCAAGAAACCCAACTATGTGATGGAAACTGATGGTGCCTTGCATAGCCAGCGAGCAGTTTGCTCACGAAGCCGCCTCAATTCAAAACGGGACGCATCCTAGGGTGGTGGTAATCAACCCGCTGAGCGGGATTGTTGATGACCTCGAATCCGAAGTTCGGGATGTGGTGATTGGATTCGAAACACGACTCCGTCGGATAAAACGCGATGGCGAGCGTGCATTCAACAATCATGGCAATGGCGGTGCACAAAAGGACGAGAAAGGGTCTAGCGCCGAACCTGAAGTAGAGGCCGAGCCGGGAGTCTCCATTCTACCTGTGCCGCACGAGGGTGCTAGACAAGAGCAGGGCTTTATTCCGCCTGTCGTCATCCGTCGGAACAAAGAGGAAGTGTTGGAAGCGCTGGGTAGGGCTGATCCGGTTTCTAAAGCGGGGCGTCCCGAGAGTGGATCCAGCGTTGATCCGGAAGAGGCTGTATCACGTCTCGCACGAGAAGTGGAAGGTGGCGCAGAAACTGCCCATACGGAATTGTAATGGGAATCAGAACCTCCGAAGGGACTGTTTGCTATGCTGTTTGATATTTGATCTGAATATGGTTATGCAACAAGTATGATGTTCCCTCCCCGGTCAAAGGGTTTGACGTCAGACACTAATGCCTGAGAATTTTGAGGGGTCCTGTGTCAGGGCGGGTTGCCAGTCAATTGAAGGCTCTCGTGGCTCTATATGGTTGCCACGCTACCGAAGCCTGCAGCGACCATTACGGGACCAAAACCCCTTACTGGACCCTGCACGTCTTGCCACGCTCGCCGACACATACCGTGCCAATCTTGGGCGGGCCTTCCCACGTGCTCCCAAGCCAGGCTCGGAACTTGGACCAAACCCCCTGGCACATGGCATCCACATGGCAATGCCCCGCAGGGCCGAGTAATAGCACCCTGCGACACGACACCCACTGCGCCCGTGTGCTAGCTGAAACCTTTCCATTCATTCACTGCCCACCAGTGGGCGGGGAATGCTGTAACAGTGGTGATGGCATAAACAAGTAACAGATTGCCTCCGGTGTGGCGCTTTGTTCGTGTTTCACAACCGGCGTCACCCATTGTCAAGACAGTGGTGATGTTGTTTGACTCAGGATACATGCATTCGCGTAGGTGAGATCCGGAGCCAATCACTGGCAAATCTCGTCATGTCGGGACCTTGCCCCTTACTTCGATTGACGCCCTTGGACAAGCGCTGTAATGGAAGTATCCGAACTTGGACACAATCAAATCAATTGTACATAGCATAGGAATCAAAGGTGTATTGTTAGAATAGCCTAGCGAAACAAGTGTCCAGCCGGTAAGGGGACGAATCTGGAGTTACTCGTCAGCCGGATCATCCTCCGTTTTCCACCGCAAATTCGACTCATAAAACATGATAAGCTGGTTTACAAAAACAATCAGCGTCAGTCGAGCAATCACAAGCGAGCACAAACCTTCTGGGGGAACTTTTCGGCGCAAAGACGTGAGTTCTCTCGTACGCGCTTCTTGTCGCTTTTGCTAGAACGATTGTCAGCAGGAACAGGCGGGACAGAGGACGAATAACTGACAGAGTGAAAAATACGTAGAGCTCACCGTCCTCTTCGCGTTCGACTGTGTCAATCGTCTCTATGAGTTCCTCCCATGATGGAACCTTCATGTGCTTCTTCATGTTGCCAATAATTTCCTCGTCAGAATCTCGCTTGTTGTCCTGCCGGGAGAGGCCATTGCTCTTCCGAGGCTTTTTCTTAAGCCTGTGCTCATCCTCGTCTTCGTCGCGAGTGTCCATTTTGTCCGACGGTAACTCGTCCTTCTTGGGCCTGCCACGCTTCTTCACAAGACCCTCTGGTTCGATGGACGACTCCACGTCAGCAAGGGACTTCCTCGAGGACTTCTCGACGCTTTTAGGCTTTGGCCGGACAGGCTCAGACTTGCGAGGACCCACTTTGCTCTTCTTCTTCTCTGCCCAGAAGCGGTTGATGAGCTCTGTCGCATTGCTAAGAGGGAATCAGCGAAGTGGCAGTTGTAAACCAAAAAAAAACAGATCGCATACCCCGCATCTTGCTCATCCACCCAGCTGTTATGCTCCTCCTCATAATTTTTCCACTTGACGAAATACCCCATCCGACCCTTTATCACGGGAGAGACGCGTACGGTCTGTGATCATGGGGAACGGCAAACAACAAAGGGACTCACCCCGGGGAACTGTCCCTTCTTTGCATCAAGTATCTTTTCTATTTCATACTCCTCTTCTACTTCCTCCTCCTCCTCGACCTCTGCGGCGGTCTCTTCGGGCTCCTCGCGCGCCCCCTTCTCCACCTCTTCCACATCGGAATTAGACGCAGTGGTCGCCCGTCGCTTCTTTACAGCGTACGTTTTCTTGGTCGACCCGGTCTGAACTCGTTCGCTTTCGCTTTCGGAGATCAAGTCAGTAGCGCGTGGCATCGTTTAGAAATCGCGGCGCGTCGAACTGCAAGGTCGGATTTCCACGACACGGGTTTTGCTACCCAACAAAGGCGCGTTGGTGGCAACTACGAGCGTGGGAATTCGATTCAATCTCAGCGCAGAGCACACCCCTCGCTTTATCGACATTAGGAAAGAACACCCCCGAGGCAAGGTGACTCGTACCATTGGTGGGTTCAACAACGCCGGGCACGTAGCAATGTACATAGTCTAGTTGCGATGTAGCCTTCGTGTACTGGTGGCTTGGCTGTCGTCATCACGATGTGCTTCCCGCCCATGCCATGGCAACGATACGCCGCTCGGGACCAACGGTAGAGATCTAGCAGGCACAAAAGCCCAAACAGTAATCTTCGCATCGTAGTTAGGCTGGGCAAGGTCATATTTCGTAGAGCAGCAGCACCCGCACCAGCCTAGACCAAAAAGCAAGCTGTCAAGCTACACTAGTCTCCTTATCCTCGGGACGGACTGGCACTCTGTCCAAGTGCTTCTCTTTGGGCTTCCGCTTTGCCGGTACCAACAGCACAAAGTTCTCGCCGTAATTTTCACATTGTAGTTAGGTTGGGAAACGCCTTATTTCGTGGAGCAGCGGCAATGGCACAAGCCAAGACCAAAAGCTACACTAGTCTCCTTATCCTCGGCATTCCGTCCGCGTGCTTCTCTTCCAGCGATCCGGGCAGGCACAAAGTCCAAGCAAGCATCTTCGCATCATACATAGTGAGTGGGAATGGAGCAGCAGCAACGGCACACGCCTAGACCACATTATAACAATAGCAAGCTGCCAACCCACACTAGTCTCCTTATCTTCGGGACGGACTAGCACTCCGACCGCGTGCCTCTCTTCCCCTTCCTTTCTTTGGCCCTGAGGGTGGCGGTCGCACGAAAGCATAGTCACATTGTATGGTTTGTTCCAATAATGGCGTCCCCGACGCGCCATCAATGGCTGCCTGTGCCTCTGCCATGGTCTCATACTCGACCAACGCATAGCCCTGGTTTTGGTACGCGTCAGTGGCCGCGCCACGACTGTGAAGCCTACTCGTCGCGCACCTTGACATAGCCCGTGCGGCGATCAAGGTTGAGATGCAAGTTTTTGATTTCACCGAACTCGGCGAACTTGTCGGTAACATCCTCCTCCGTTGCCTCCTCGTGAACGTTGGTGACCAACACGATCCAACCTTCTACAGCTGTGCGTATGCAACACGGGGATGAGTGAGGTGCGGCGGGAAAGTGCGCAGTGAAGCACAGGCGGAAAGGTGAGACGTACAACGCGCTGCCCGGGTGTCCGAGTCCTTGACATGGGAAGATTCGACTCTATCGTAGGTTGCTTCTGTGTGCACCGCACCATCGTTTCCTCCTAACGCAGCGGAAATACGTTGAGGTTAAATCGAAAGAGGAGCTTGGCGTAGGCAACCACTTACCTGCTGTGCTGTGGAAGCCCCTGCCTCTGCGTCTCACGGTGCCCGCGTTGGCAACTGAAAGGAATGGTAAATAAACAGGCAGCCGGAGAACAACCCGAAACAAACCCTCATCGATATTCATCTCATCGTCGGACATGATGGCACTCTGGTAGATGGGCCCGCAGAAAAAGCAACCTGAGAAAGAATCCCGGCATGCAGGCGCCGGGCGGAACGAGCCGGGAAATTTTTCGGACTGCCACGTGATTAGTCCTGTCGCGGGCGCAAATCTTGCTGGAACGTAAGCACTGCCAACGACTGACTCCTTACTACTAGTCCAAGTTGAGCTGAGCGAGCGCATCGGAGTCACGCAATCACGTACGTTTGGGCTCAGCCCAACAAGCTCTGGTCAGTTGCTTTTTCATGATCGTTTCGTCGTCCCTTCCTCCTTGAAACCAATCGACCAGACGTTTCGATCACTTACGTAAGCAGACTCTATGGATCACCTTCCATGATACGGTTGACCCTCTGACAGGTCGTCTGCACCCTTCGCTTCCGTTGGCGATTGTTGGGTAAATTCTCGTAACCCTCGCCGGCATCGGTGTGCTCAGGCTGCCAATGGTGTCATGTCGAAGTTTAGACCCTAGCGTGCCTGGTAAAGCCAACACCGCCTCTGCACCGAGATCTCGGCTTCCCAAACTTTATGGGTATATTCACAAAGGACGGGCCCTGTTTTTTTTCTTTTCACACACACAAAAGTGTTTGGCAAGCCACTGTCAAATCAGGCACTTTGTTGAATTTACTATATATTGACCCGTCTATCCTTCAATGGGTCTTCAGCGTCACCAGCATTTCTCCTGTTCCTCAGACACTTCTCTCATCCCCCATCACGTGCAAATATGAACCCCGTTCCTCTCATCAACCACCCTTGTACGGTTTGCTGCAGACCGACCTCCATGTGGTGCAGCCGCTGCCAAGCTACATGGTATTGCACAACGGAGCACCTCCATAGCGTGAGCATTAATGATGCTTCTTCCTTGTGTCACGCGACTTGTCGTAAGCTCACGCGACGCGCCACTTGTAGGACTGGCCTCGTCATCGTAGGGAATGTATCCCGGCGACCCATGCACAGAGTTGCAACATGATTGCCACTCCGCCGCCAGCGGAGCAGCAATTAATCATGGTGTCTGCAATTCTCTTCTCTCCCGAAGAAGGTATGTCTCCATCTCGACACGTTAGTACCCCGTTTATTAATGCCGTTTATTAATGCTCCGCAGAGCGCCCAAGGATCATTACCGTCAAGTGCCGTCCGTCACAGGTTCCGTCGCAAGGCATCTGTCCACAGGCACTCGTCAGCGGACACTTCACTGATGGCCACGCCGAGAGCATTGTCTTGACTCAGGGACTCAACGGGGAGCCTCTTAGGTTCCCCCTTCATTTGTGGTACTCCCCGACCGCCTTGTCACGCGGTGCTCCCATCAACCGTGCCATTTACCACATCACCTCTGGTGCGGCTGCCAAGGCGTGGTGCGGAACGGTCATCGTCCTCAAGTTCAACGGTTCACGAAGGCAGGGATACTCTGATGCGGGGTCAAATGACTTGCCAGCTTTGTCCGCCTATTTTCTGGCTTACAAGTAAACGCATAACGCGTTCGTGTCTTATATATTTAACCTTAACGTGCGAGACCCCTCTCCTCACTGCACCGCGTTGACGCTGACGATTTGTGCCGCAGGAAGTCTAGAGCTCATATATATAGCATTTATCTATTTTGCTGTCCATTAAACTTTGTAGCCTCCGTCTCCATTTTCCTTAACCATATTGATCTTACCGATATCTGTTATCATAGTCTTTCCCCATCAATAGACACTACTTGTTGCGTATCTCGACCCTGCCTTGATAACAGATCCGACATGACGATCATATCAAGGATTAACGCGAACACACGGATCGTCGGCCGGGACGTATGGTCATCGTTCCTGCGACGGCCTGGCCCGGCGGTTTCAAAACAGCGAAGAAACGAAATGCACGGCCAACTGTCAAAGGAAAAGTACTACGGCCGCAGCAGTGACTTTAGGTAACTTAGCAAGACGCCAGCGCCAATTCGGCTTATGATGCTTATGTAAAGCTTTTGCGCAGAGTCTAATGAGGCGAGGACGAAGTCAGACGAAGTTGGGGGACGGAACCACAGTAGATTATTTGTCCCCTAAGCTACTACTAAGCTATATAAGTAATCGGATTGATTTGAATATCTTATCAATCCGATCATGTCTCCTAGACCCGGCTCATCTGGCTGAGTGTGGCTTGTTTAGTTGCTTAGTAGCTACTATTATATAAGACTCCCCCTCAAGCCATATTTAGGCCAAGTGTTTGAGTGTGCTGTCTGTGCTTTATACATATGAGGTAAGGCCTTAGTAAATATATCAGCTGTCATCTCATTCATAGTACAATATTCTAGTTGAGCATCCCCATCTCTGATCTTTTGTCTTATTCCTGCTATGGTAGTAGTGAGTTTTTCATCCCCCCCCCCTCCAACACGCTTTTGTGGGTGTTTTCACATATCCATACTTTCTGTTTGGTGTTGTGTATTCTATTGTTTCAGTGCTTGTTGTCATCTTCTTGACGACAATGTTCTGACTTCCAATGTTGTGGAATGTCGTGCCCTCTTGCCTACACTACTTTCCTGACTCCTCAAATGTTTGTCCATGCCCTCAAATTTTGTTCTTCCACAGATCAAGCTGGGTGTATTTATGCACTGGTCTTTCATGTCATGTGAGGTGGTTCTTGGGAATGCTGCACCATAGCAAGACAATGGCCCTGTGGTTGGTCCACCGGAAGTTGATGAACCTGGTGCAAGGAGAATCAATGATCAGGCCAGAGCACCTGTAGGCCCATTGAATATGGGTGTACATGCTTCTTCATGATTGGATGATTAGGCTGAAATAATGACAGTGGTGGAGAGTGCTTTGCAAGACGCTTTGCAATGTGTGTCGAACCAAAGACAAATCTTCATGTTTGAGGAGGACTGAGCCATTCTAACAAATATATGTTCACTGCATGTTATCGATGCTGGACTGATGGACAATCTCACCCACTGTTTCAAATGGATGATCAACCATTTATTTTCTGGCGCAGTGTGTGCCATGGAGATGTCCAAGAGGGATGTATTGGGTTGTACAAAGATTCGGTGTGTGCTAACAACAGCCTCATGCATCATACATTATGTGCTCGAGCGTGTTTTAGCATGTTCTACATTCTATTTCACTGATTCATTAAGGGAAATTGAAAACATTCTTATGCCAGAATCTATCAGGGGTGCCAGCAATTGCAAAAGCCTGCTCATTCATTTGGGAAGCTATCAGACCTCCCTTCATTTGGAATTGGACTGCGATGATGCAGTGGAGATGTTTGTACAGTTTGAACAGCTCTCCAAGGGGCAGCTCTTGTATTTGTGCAGTCACTCATGGTGAGTGTGTATTGAGCACGGGTGTGCAGCTTGTGCTGCTGTTGCACATCATTATTTTTGGTAATCTGGCTGTTGCCAGTGGCCTGTAGTGGGTCATGCCATGGATGTGGCCCTTTGTTGATTATATAATGTCGACAAATTGAGAAATGCATCAACCATTGATGATACTAGAGATTTGTTGCAATTGCAATTGCTGATTGATTATCAGCATATACGTAATACAGTTGGTTCATTCTGTGTGTAACCAATCTTGTAGTATAGATTTCTTAGCCATGTCAATCGGCGTCCTGCTTCTGCCATAGCTGAATATTCAGCTTCTGTGATTGATAGCACGATAATGTACTGTTTGCATGATCCCCATGTGATTGCTCCCTTATTTAGCAAGAACATGTGTCCACTGATTGATGATTGATCACTGTTTGTTGTGAAACTTGCGTCTGCATATCTGTACAATCAATTGTTATTGTTACCTCCCTTTCTGTAGGTGATTTCTTTTTCTTTTGTCTCTTTTAGGTACTGTAGTACTTGTTTTGCAGTGCTCCAATGTATTAAACTTGGATTTGCATTGAATGAGCATAGTTTATTTGTTGCATATGCTATATCGGGATGTGTGCCTATTACAGCATACATTAGTGATCCTGTTAGTGATGCATAATTGCCATCTGTCATAGCACTGTCTGTTGTTTCAAGTGGCTTGAGTTTTACATTCAGGTCGAGTGAGGTAGATACTAAATTAGCATCATGTTGTCAAAGATCAACCCTAAGTTCAAATGGTTCCGGCCGGAACTGTCTGTATTCAATTCTAGTGCTAAACGGTTCCAGTCTTCTGGCCTCGGAACCATTTGGTAATGCTTGACTAACAAGTTGAAATGGTTCCAGTTGTTCCAGCCTTGGAACCACTCAGTTCTGGACCCCCTTCTGAAATTCCTATGCTTCTTCCGAAAGTGGAAGCACTGGAACCCTTGGAAGTACACTGTCTATATGACCCTTAGATTCACTTAACCTTTAACTTTCATTTGCTCATTTATTACTACACTTTAGGGCCTTTCTTCAGGTTCATTTCTATAACATTCCAGGTAACCTAATATGAGTATACCTCCGCCCATAGTATATATACTTTTCTATGGTTATTGACACCTCAGTCATTTTCGTCCATCTAGGCAGCAGCTGAGGTGAGTTTACTTTTACTTAGTTTCATTCCTAGCTAATGTACTATAGATCTGGGCAACTCTGCCCTTCTGCTAGGTAAATAAACAAGTCATTTTCGTCCATCTAGGCAGTGGCTGAGATCTGGGCAACTCTACCCTTCTGCTAGATTCTGTCAGGTTATGAGCCCCGTTGGTGCAAGCTAATAGCAGCACTCAGCAATGACTCAATTCCATCTCACACATCCCTCAGTGCACACTAGTTCTCCTCAGAACTCACTTCCAGTTTCACCTCTAAACTCAAACACTCTACTTGTACCATGTCACCCTCAGACACTGTCCGCGCAGAAGAAACCCTCACAGGACCAAACAATTATGAAATCTGAAAGGTCTGGATCTCAGCAAAACTTTGTGCTGAAAAAGTTTTTGGCGTAGTTTCAGGGACTGATGTATAGCCTGTCCTGTCAACACTTGTTACCTCATCCGATGTCAGAGAATGGTAGGAACGTGATGAGAAGGCTCACGGCATCATCCAACTAGCATCTCAGATGCCCTTCTCATGAAAACTCGCAATAAGACAAGTTCCAAGGGACTCTTTGACGTTCTTGTCAAACTCCATGAAACTCCAAACATCTCCTCTGCCTTTTACCTGTTCCAACAACTCTTTAGCAGTACATGGGATGGGACCTCTGCTGTCTCTGAACATATCTTCATATTCCGAACCATCGAGTCCCATCTTGCTGGGATGAAATTTTTGGTGAACGACAAAGTCCTCTCCTTCATCCTGCTAAATTCCCTTCCCAAAACCTCAGAATGGGAAATATTCAAATCCTCTGTCATGAATACTGTGGAAGACAGCAAGCTCACATTTGATGCCATAGAAACCCGCATCACTGCTGAGGACTCCCATCTATACCTTTCCAGCCATTCCAAGTCGGCTTTGAAAGCGTCCCGGCCTGGAAGCTCCAAGCCATTGACTTGCCCCTCAAATGCAAATGCGTGGTGTGAACATCACCTTTCCACAACCCACAACACCTCTGATTGTAATACTTACAAGAAGTGGATCTCAGAGCTGAGGAAAGGTGGATTCAGGAAGTCAGAGAAGGAGAAGGAAAAGGTGAACGCTGCAGAGGAAACTCCAGATCCTCTGGAAACTGCAAATGTAGCTAATGCACATATATCCCAGTTGGCAATGCAATGGATTCATGCTTATCTCTTGTCTGAACCAAAGGACAGTGGGAGAAATGCTCTGATCATTGACTCTGGGGCATCTTCACACATGGTTCCTCATCACTCCTGGTTCTGAACTTACCAACCACTACACCCTCCTCATTCAGTAACCCTTGGAGACAACTCCAACACCATGGCCATTGGAATAGGCACTGTACAGTCATTCACTGGCATTTGAAACAGCTAACTCCAGACAGTCACCACAGCACGGATTCCCGAGATCAGAGTGGTAGGACCTATAGTATTACAGTATTACATGCAGACTATGAACTATTTTGTGAAGGAAATTATGATGGATGGGTGGTGAACTAGTGTGCAAGTTCTGAGTTGTTATCTCGTATCCCATCACTTGAAACAGTTCCAAAAACGGAAATCATGCTTCAAAAAAGGAAACCACGAAGCATCTGATAAGCGTATCTAAGCTGATTACCCTTTCACTTCTTCACTCGCGCAACAAATAGTAGGAACCACTCTTACTCCTCTTCACTCTCACCGTCAGACCTTGTGCCATCATCATCTTCTTCCCCACTCGCATTCCCATCATCACCTTCTGCACCATCACCAGTGATGTTGGTACTCCCTGACTCAGCAACAGGTTTAGGAATTGGGGCCTCCAACTTCCCGCGTTTCAGCTTCGACCATGCTGTCCACCGCTTTTCTTGTTTGGCGAGTTCTCTTTCCTCCTTCCAAAGGCACAATGCCTCATGGTAAGCAGTTTTCTGTTCTTTATTCCTCTGTTTACGGGCATTGTCTTGTTCCTTCCAGCTGGTCATGAGCCTGGACTGAATCTCCTTTTGCTTTCGGCAAATTTTGTGCTCGATTTGATCTTGTTCAACAGTCTCCTCGTGCTGGACAACACGAGTGTAAAATTCCTCACCCATAAGTAGCCGTGGTAGGCCATCCCCATTGAGCTGACCTTTCTTCTGCTTCTTCTGCCTTTCTTCCTGTGCAGCAAGTTGCTCCGAGAGATGGCCACAGTACAATGAGTTCAAGACGGCTGTGGACTGCATTTCTAGTAATGCAGTCTTGTAATGTGCTGCATAGGCATACGAGTCTTGCAATGCTTTGTGGTAAGCACGTTCCTTTTCGTTCTGTGGTTCTTCATCCAATAGCTCATGGACATGTTTTCGGATTGGGGATAATATGACTGGAGTGTATTCAGGGAGGCGGTAAGATGAGCTGATTGTTACAGTGAGGTGCAAAACCATTGCAATGTCTAACCCCAAACCGGGGCGCGAAGCGCCCCGCAATCACTTGTGGGAATTTCACTTTGCTTTGGTGGGAACAAATAAAGTACAAACCCTTAGCTACAACTTTGTCCCCAGGGTCATGTGATTTCGCTTACATACTGCAAAGATACATCCATTTCAAAACATCAATACTATTGCAACAGTTTTGCACCCTTTGCTCATTACATTGAAATCAAGTGTTATTTGGTTATGTTTGGTCATACAAACAAACATACACATATTAGAAGCATGTCTGAGTTTAAAATAGTTCACACGCATCTTTGTTTCCAACCA
Source organism: Boletus coccyginus (assembly GCA_025782845.1). Taxonomy (NCBI): domain Eukaryota; kingdom Fungi; phylum Basidiomycota; class Agaricomycetes; order Boletales; family Boletaceae; genus Boletus; species Boletus coccyginus. The sequence goes on along the minus strand of JAHZSR010000002.1, from coordinate 610,022 downwards.
CAACCATCATGAGAACCATCTCTTCTACTCAAAAACAAACCATCCTCTCTATGCTTGATGCTGGCCAATCTGCTCACTCTATTGCATCCACTACTGGTCTTAATGTGTCTACCATATCCAGATTACGCTCCAAAGAGCGTTCTGAGCTTCAAAAAGTTACTGGAGGTCGTCCATCCAAGCTTTCCTCTGCCAATATCCGGCATGCCGTTCGTCTTATCTCCTCTGGAAAGGCAGAGAATGCTGTTCAGGTGACCAAGGCACTCACCAATATAGTCAACCAGCCTCTCTCTACCTCCACAGTGCGCAGACAGTTGAGGAAGACAGGTATGAAAGCTGTGGTCAAGTCCAAACGGCCTCTCCTTTCAGCCAAGCATCGTAGGGCTCGTCGAGACTTTGCTTATGCTCATAAAGATTGGACTCTGGAGGACTGGAAGAAGGTAGTATGGTCTGATGAGACCAAAATCAATCGCCTAGGGTCAGATGGGCGCAAGTGGGTGTGGAAAAAGGCAGGGGAAGGGCTAAGTGATAGGCTGGTGGAAGGTACAGTGAAGTTTGGAGGAGGTTCTTTGATGATGTGGGGCTGTATGACTTGGCAGGGAGTTGGCTATGCTACCAAGATTGATGGTAGGATGGATGGGGACCTTTACCTTCAGATTTTGAAGGATGAACTGCTCAATTCTTTGCAGTTTTATGGTCTTGATCCTCCTGACATCATCTTTCAGCAGGACAATGACCCCAAACATACTTGCAAAAAGGTGAAGGATTGGCTTCAGGAGCAGGATTTTCATACTATGGTATGGCCTGCACAGTCTCCTGACCTCAATCCCATTGAGCACCTCTGGGGTTATCTCAAAAGAAGACTAGCAGATCATGATTCCTCTCCTAAGGGAATTCATGAATTGTGGGAGAGAGTTCAGGTTGATTGGGAGGGGATAGCAGTTGAAGAGTGTCAGAAGTTGATAGAGAGCATGCCTAGAAGGATTGAAGCAGTTATCAAGGCAAAGGGAGGCTATACCAAGTACTAATATACCCTGGAAAGCAAAAGGTGCAAAACTGTTGCAATGGTATTGGTGTTTTGAAATGGATGTATCTTTGCAGTATGTAAGCGAAATCACATGACCCTGGGGACAAAGTTGTAGCTAAGGGTTTGTACTTTATTTGTTTCCACCAAAGCAAAGTGAAATTCCCACAAGTGATTGCGGGGCGCTTCGCGCCCCAGTTTGAGGTTAGACATTGCAACGGTTTTGCACCTCACTGTATGTTGTCAGTTAAGCATGAGGCTGATGTGGACATGAGGGATTCGACAACCTCTCTCGCCACAGCATACCAATGTGGCCAGTCTGATAAGGTTGATGTTGTGGGTTCATGGCTGGAGCCTATATTGTGGATTTGATTGGTGAATGTCTGATACTGTTGAAGCACAGATGACACCACTCGAACAGGACTTGGTTGTGGGAGGGGCAAGCAGCCTTGTGATGAAGTCTCCAGACTGGGGGCCATCATCTCCTTTGTCATGAAGCTGGGATTGAATGGCCATACGCCCGTCTTTTTGAAGGCTATTCGGATTAGCTCAGGAGTCAAGACTTTACGGTGAGCGTTTCCATAGATTGAAATAAAATTCTGTTTTGTGATCCATTGCCGTTTAGAGCTGAAGTACCAGGCCCACTCGTTAGTCCATGCCTGCTTGAGTGGACCAAAGACAACAACATCAAGACCCTGATAGATGTGAGTCGCATGTGCAGGATAACATAGGATATGGATATTGTGTTCACGAGCATAGAAAAGAAACCCTCTTGTATAATGGAAGTTATGTCCATCCACAAGAAGAAGACATGCATGTTCATTTGCCTTCTCATGAGTCTTTCGATCAAAGTCCTCAATCCACAGTGTTCCAATGATGCCGTCAGTCCAACCTTTCTTTGAATGTGCAACACTATAGGGAGATGAGTTTACATATACACTTATTATGAGGTACTCATGATGCTTGCAGAGTATTGTCTTGGTGCCAGTTTGTTGAGAATGATTGGCCTTTATAAATAACTGTTGGCGCGATGCTACTTCCATCAGCACCAATTGTAACTAGTATGGTAATGTTTTCTTTTAATCCATTGTTTTGTTGATGTTGCATCTTCCGTTTTGCAGAGCCAATAACATGCTGCTTCATTCCACTACCGGGCTGAAAGTCTGTTTCATCTGCCGCCCAAATGCAGTCCTCTTCGATTGCATACTTTTCGAGTGTGTCTTTGAGCAAATCGCACCATGCCTTATGTGTGTTCTTGTTCACAGCACGTCCCCGATTGCCATCCAGTGGTGAGCTCCAGTATGTTCCCAAGTGTTCCTTGTGGTGAGCAAGAAAGCAGTCAGTTCAATGCTTTCCTATTCCTGTCAGAGGGAAGGCATTTCTAAGCCGAGCCTGTAACACAGAGTCAACATGATATTTCAGGATCTTGTGAGTGAGCAGGAACCCTCGTGCAGCAAGTTCCAGGCAGTATGCAACAACACTGGCCTCTTCTTCCGCAGTAAGCCAGCCATGATTTTCTTTGTTGGCTTGCTGACAACTTCGTCCACCATCCAGTCGCCTCTTGAGTGTTACATGGCTGAGGGTAACATCTTTTTTTCTTTTTCTCATCTCCTCTTGAGCCTCTTTACACAGAGCCTGAAGGCTTCTCCTGAGCCTATCTTTCTCCGAATCTGGCTTCTCCTTGTCCTTCAAATGTAATTTTATGACAAATGCTAAGCCTTCTTCATGATCCATGGTTTTACTGTGTTGTTTCTTTGCATTGGACTTTGCTTGACCACCCATGAATCAGAATGGTTTGCTAGGTTGTTTACTCGGTTGTTGTATTGCACTATTCATTTGACATGTTGACACGTCGCACAATGCCCATGGAAAATCACTTTCCATTTTAGGTATATCTCAGGCTGATATAGCTCGCTTCAACACATTTGACCAGCATCACTCTGGCAAGTTCAGTACCCATTGATCAAGGTTCGGATCCATAACAAACATGAAACTGAGACTACTAACATGTGCTCTGTGAATTTTTGCAATCTCAAAATGATGTGTTTAAGTCATGTTGTCTGAATTTGTCAAATTTCGCCATAAAATACACATCCACAAACTAATGTAACATACAATGGGGTCCAACAAGACTGTAAATGATGGAAGAGAGTCATACTACTCCATTGCTATCATTGTAACAAATGTTATGACTGTAAATAGTGTGCTAGGAGGTTTTGTTTCAAGTGCCAGTGAATGACTGTACCACTCATCTCAAAAATCTCTGGCACCAATTATGAGATAGTCCTGTCGAATGTTCTCCTGATTCCAGATTTCCAGATTTCCCTCATCTCAGTAAACCAACTTGCTTCTGCTGGCCACTCCACAGTCTTTCCGGTTGGTTCTGACATGTGCTATATACATATGTCCGGAAGGATCGGAACACCATACTCGTTGCTGCCCACAAAAATGGACTGTACCATGCAAGAGCTATCCCAGACAACCAAAAGGAGGCTGCACTTGCAACTGTAGACATAAACCTCTTACATCGCCACATGGGTCACATCTCCACAAACTGCATTCAACAAATGGTGAAATCTGGACAACTCAAAGGGATAGACATGCTCATTGGCACTCCCACATTTTGTGAATCATGTGTTCTTGAAAAGATGAAGAAACTATCCTTCGAACCTCAGGAAGGACCTCGCACTACTCGCGCCCTTGAAATGGTTCACACAGATGTTGGAGGTCCTATAACTCCAAGATCCCGAGAAGGCTACAGGTTTTGGATTGTCATCGTAGATGACTTCACTTGTTTCCCATGGATCTACTTCATGAAACACAAAAATGAAGCACTGCAGATTTACAACCAATGGAAAAAGGATGTTCAGATTGTCTTCTGGACGGAAATAGATCAAGAGGACTTTTCTGAGTCCTATGTCAAATGGGTTCGCAGTGATGGAGGGACTGAATATGTCAACAAGGCATTCCAAGACCAATTCCGAATGGATGGAACCCTTCATGAAACTTCTGCCTCATACACGCCGGAACAAAACAGGTTGGCGGAACGAATAAACCAAACTTTGTCCACTCTTGCAAATACCATGCTTGAGGAGTTCAAGCTTCCCAAATCTTTCTGGGCTGATGCAATGGCCACTGCTGCCTATGTTACTGCATGGAGTCCAGCCACTGGCATTGATGGAAATATTCCATATCAAGTCTGCTTCAACCGACAAGTCGACCCCACTCTCTTCCGACCCTTTGGATGTCCAGCATATGTCTATACACCAAAGGAACAACATGGAGGAAAGTTTCAATCACATGGAAAGAAATGTATCATGATTGGATACACATATGGACAGCAAGCCTACAAGCTGCTGGACATAGAATATCACACTATTATTTTCAGTTGACATGTCACTTTTGACAAAACTGGAATCATTTCGGAAGCTGATTCGGCTCCTTGGAATGCCCCTACTGTTGAGGGACAGTGGAAGGGCCTACTTCCAGAGCACCTTCATCAACTGGAACAAAACCATGATGATGATAATGATGATTGGCATCTACCAAAACCCAGACCAGTGGGAGGTATGACTCAACAAAATGTTCCAGAATCACCAGCAAGCCCTGTCATCCAAGAACTTGCAGATCGCCTTGAGAATCTCCACCTAGATGCTCCTCCATTACAACTTCCTCCACCTCCACCTCCAGCAGCTTCAGATATTCCAGTGGTCCCAGCAGTTCCGGTGGTTCCAGTGGTTCTGGCAGTCCTGGCCCCAGTTCCAATTCCAGCTCGTGTGGTGGCTGGAGTACGATGCAGTAGTTGACAAAGACAACCTGCAAACAAAAATAAGGAGTATAAACATATATTGGATGAAGAAGCTGAAAGGCGAGCAAACCGAAAGAAACATGAGACTCAGTCACATCTCCCAGAATGAGGTTCCACTTCTGAACTACCAGACCAAATTCCAGAACTACTGGAAGATGAACCCAAGATTCTGGGAGCATTTTTAGCATCCATTGAAGACATGGAGGACTTCATATTTGCTAGATCTGCCAACTCCAACTCCAATGAACCCCTTCCTAACATGCTTAAAGAAGCCTACTCTGGAGCAGAGGCAGAACTTTGGAAGTCAGCAGTAGAGGAAGAACTTCAGAGTCTCAACTCCAATCACATCTATGAAATCATTCTCATCCCAGAAGGGATTACTTCAATCACTTCAAAGCCAGTCTTCCACATCAAACGAGACCAACATGGAAATGTGGAACAGTACAAGGTTTGCATAGTTGCATGAGGCTTTACCCAAAAGGAAGGTGTAGACTATCAGAAAGTTTTTGCTCCAGTAGCAAATCTTGACTCTGTTTGCACCCTAATCGCCTTGGCTGCCAAACACAATTTGGAGTTAGATCAAATGGACATCTCAACAGCCTACCTCAATGGAGAACTGGAGGAAGATCTATACATGTTACCTCCAGAAGGTGTTCCCATCCAACCTGGACATTGCTGGAAGCTTCGACATTCCCTGTATGGACTCAAACAGGCAGGTCAAACTTGGAACAAGACTTTGGATCGGAAGCTCGGAGAGCTCGGCTTCATCCATTTAGATGCAGAGACCTGCCTCTATGTCTTTCGGAAAGACGGAGAGGTCTGTTTCCTTGTTGTCTATGTTGATGACCTACTCTTAGCTGCCACCACTCGCAAGTTCATGGACTTCATCAAAGCCAAACTCTCTGCGAGTTTCAAGATGTGGGATCTTGGGGAGGCCAAGTACATTCTGGGCATTGAAATAAAGAGAAATCGCAATCTTCAGATGATATCTCTGTCCCAATCACAATACTCTCGCACAGTTCTAGAGCACACTCAGAAATGTGTACAACTTGTTCATCTTTTATTGTGGTTGTGATCAACTCTTGTGCGATTAGATCACTGAAATTCCAGTGTGATGCACCATCAGGGTCGAGTGTATCGGGACAATAGATTTCCTGATTACACAGGGGCAAGAAGGGATTATGGTATCAGTGGGAGTTACTCACTGATTGGTTATGGATGGTAACAATAGATCTTCAGATGAGAGCAATAAGTGGGAAGACTAATGCTCAAGTGGTTCTGAATGAGAGGAGGAAGTGAAGAACTTGATTGATAAAATCATTAGAGAGAGAATAAGACGGGCTTAAGGCCAGGTCTTATATAGTGTTCTATACTACCCATGAAACGTGATGGGGAAAGAACATGTGTCAAGTATGAAACATGTAAGAGAATGTGAAATGTATATCACATCTTATGACATCATGAAACACCAGATAAGAATGATGTCATAGTCTAGACCATGAGATAAGAAAGAACTTATCTATATGTGATGAGTAATATGGAATAGCATAAGAATAAGGTCAAAGATTGATCTAGAATCTGATATCAGGAAATGAAAGATAAGATAAGAAATACCAGAATTCTCAACACTCCTCCTTGCTGTCCATGTTAAGAACGAAAGGGGATAAGTCGAAGAGTTTTTCTTCCATCCTCAAATTTCTGCTTTTCAAGATTTTTCGTGAAGATATCAGCGAACTGCTGGTCTGTGGGAACGTAGTAAAGTTGGATTTCTCCAAACTCCACAGATTCACAAATATAGTGGTCAGTCATGTGAACATGTTTGGTACGACCTTCTTGTGTAGGATTGGAAGCGAGGAATATAGCACCCTGGTTGTCAATGCAGAGTGGTAGTGGACCTATCTTGAATTGTAACTCTTCATAGATGTTATGAATCCAGTGAAGTTGTTTAGCAACCTCGGTCATTCCACAGTATTCCGCTTCAGTGGAAGAGAGTGTAACTCGACGTTGTCACCTAGATAGCCAGGAGATAATACCATTGCCTAGAAAGATAGCATAGCCGGTGGTAGAGCGTGATGTTTCAATGTCTCCAGCCCAGTCTGTATCAGAGTAGGCACATAAGCCATTTTGGTCTCCATGTCCAGAGTACGAGATGCAAAGATCTGGAGAGGATGATAGATAGTGTACGATGTAGAGCACCTTTTGCAAATGTTCTTCTGTAGGGTTGGAAGAGAACTGAGACATCTTTATGATGGAGTAGGCTAAGTCCGGTCTGGTACCCAGCATGATGTATAACAGTGATCCAATGACCGACTGATAGCGACTACGAAGAGTAGAATTCAACTGATTCTGGTCAGAATTAGGTCTTGGATTATATCCAGTAGGAAGAGATACAGAGACTGGTTTGCAATTCTCTTGACCAAATCATAAAACAACTTTCTCCACATAGTGGGTTTGGTCTAGAGAAATAGCTCACTTCTTGCGATCTCTAGTAATCCTCATACCTAAGTACTCTTTGGCTTGACCAAGATCTCTTGATTCCCATTGTTTCATGAATGAAGCTTTGTGAGCGAGGACCTGTGCTTTGTTGCTTCTCATAAAAAGTGCATCATCAACATAAATGAGGAGAATAATAATCTCGTCACCAATGATCTTAAAATAAGTCCCTGGGTCAGATTTGCATCTGAGGAATTCCATTTCCAGGAGAGACTTGTGTAGCTGCTTGTTCCATTGAAGCACAGCTTGCTTCAAACCATAAATTGCTTTTCTCAAGCGACAAACCTTTTTCTCCTGATCCTTTACTACAAATCCTTCAGGTTGTTCAAGGTAGATTTCCTCGTCCAGCTCACCAAACAGAAAGGTGATTTTGACATCTAGGGCTTCGATTTCCCAATCGTGAAGCACAGCTAGAGCAATAAGAAGTCAGAAGGTTTCAAATCTTGCTACTGGAGAGAAGGTTTCTTCATAGTCTATTCTGAAGACCTGTGTAAATCCTTTGGTGACAAATCGAGCTTTCTTGTGACCATCAGATTTCACTGCAAATATCCATCTCCCTTTGATGGGTTTACAACCCTTAGGTAGGTCCACCAATGTCCATACCTTGTGATTGTGATTGTGAAGTGACTGTATCTCCTCCTTCATCACAACTTTCCATAGTTCTTGTTCCTGTTTCGAGAGCTTTAGCACATCTCGATATTGTTTAGGAATAGAACCTGATCCAATTGCTGCATTAAACAGGCTTCTTATCCATTTGGAAGAATACATCTATCCAAGATCATCATCTTCATTAGTCGAAGTGACATCCATCTCCTTCTAGATAGTATCAAGGTCTCTAGACATATTTCTCTCAATGTTGATTGGTGGTCTATTCTCATAAGCGTTATCAGGAAGAATCCTGGATATGGAAACATGAGAGGATTGTTGTTGATCAGCAGGTACTTTTTTAGAAGAACATTCATCCCTAGTAGGGTGATGCTGATGAGGTCGAGATCTAAATTCAGGTAGGGATTCATCATTATATTGATGAGGTGGTAACCAGACTCGAGGTATAATGCCTGATGGTCTCTCCATTTCGGGAGGTGAATCTGTAATCATATAACATTTGTGCTGATGTCAATCAGCAATGGAACTCCAATGACCAGTGTCAGGAGTGACATGCTTAGTAGCAGGTCAAAGAGGTGATGTATGATAGGATGGTGGATCGTTAGAAGAATCTGGGGAATCCAAGAAGAGAGGCGATATAGGATCTTGTTCTGGAAGTGGTTCCCAAGGAGTAGTAGATGGAGTGGTATATCCTCATGATTGCCCATCAGGAGATTGACGTGGTTGATTGGGTTGTTGACCTAGTCCTATAGGTACAGGTATAAAAACATCTTGAGAGAGTTCCGGATCCCTTGGTCGAGTATCATCCTTAAAGTGGTCGTGTGGGTTGTCTTCATCAGCATTTTCATCAGCATAATCCGTGTCAATTGAAATAGGGGTAGGTTCGTCCATATTGTCTCTGGAATAATAAGAAAAGACTTTTTCATCGAAAATGGTATTCGTAGAGATAAACATTTGTCATCACTCTTTGGACCAAAAGCGATAGCTTTTAGTATTCAGTTTGTATCCAATAAAGATCATCTCCTCAGATTTGGGAGAGAGTTTGTCTTGTCATTGTTCTGGAGGTATAAAAACATAAGTGCGAGTCTCAAAGATTCTAAAGTATGAAACATCAGGTTTGTCTCCAGTGAATTGCTCACTAGGTGTTTTCCATTCATGACGACGCATAGGTTGTCTGTTATAAATGTGTAATGTAGTCTCAACAGCATCTTGCCAGAAAGATCTAGGCATACATGCATGTTGGCGAATGACTTCAGCTTTTTCAAGCAAAGTTTGATTGAACCTCTCTGCACAACCGTTTTATTGGGGAGTGTGGGGAACAGAGGTCTGATGAGTGATTCCTCTGGACTGAAAGAATGCTTGTAACGTCCCAGCCATAAATTCTTCCCCTTGGTCTGAACGTACAGAAGTGAGCGAGTAACCAGTGAAGGTTTTAGCCCAAGAAACCATCGATTGGAAGTGTTGTGAGACAACATCCTTAGTGCGTAAAAACACAACAACTGCAAAACCTGAATAATCATCAATGAACGTGAGAACATAACATGCACGATATCTGGATTCTGTCAGCATAGGACCAACAAGATCAGAATGTACAAGTCCGAGAGGACGAGTAGCACGTTTTCCTGAAGCAGAATATGGGCGATCATACATCTTCCCAAGGGCACAGCCTTTGCAGGGAGAGTCGGTGTCCAGGAACTTAACAGTTGATATACTGGAAAGGTGTAGAGGAGCATGATGAAGTGTGTTCTTGGAGGGGTATCCAAGATGATGGTGCCATAAATCGTAGGAGTTGTCCTTAACAAGTGACATGATATGACCTTTCTTTGGAGTAATCAGAGATGACTGAAACCAATGAAGGTTATTGTCCGGAGATGAGACAGATGCCCAGATGACCAGACAATCACTTGTGTCCCAGATTCTGAATTTGGAATCGCTGATAGTACACTTGGCTAGTAAGTGTAGGAACTGATAAGAGTCAGTGACCTGCATGTGGAGCATACCAAACTTCATTAAAAATCAGAGGTTCTGTGCCAGAAGCTTTCTGTTGAATAATAATCTTGCCTGGACCATACATAGGAATGTGTTCTCCATTGACAACAACAGCAGAATGAACATTTGTTCCTAGATGTGCAAAGTCACTTTTAAAAGGTGATAGGTGATCAGTGCAACCACTGTTGATCATCCAGTGGTGTCTGGCAAATTTTGTCTCAGTATCTCCCCCTAGTGCAAAAGCGCCATGATAATCGTAAAAGGAATCATATCCATTGCCAGAATACAAATAGTACTTGTCATTGTGGTCATATCTGTCCAATACTTGGAGGGAATAAGAAGGTAACCATTCTCTAGGGTCTCGTGGTGGTAAAGCCACAGTCAATGCCTCAGGCATGATAGGGAGTACAGTCTGAATATGACTCTCATTCAACAAATTGATGTTGTTGAAATGAGACAATGAACTGGCAAGTCCACCAAGAGAGAAAGAAACTTTCTTCTTCTTTTCCTTCTTCTTCTTTGTCTGTCCCGATGTAGCGTTAGTTCCTTCAGAAGAGGCATTCTTTGAAGGAACCATATCGAAAGGGCATTTGAGATGGTCCAGCTACATTCATCCCATTTTCTTCATCCCAGCCAGCATTGGCTACAGTGGAAGTGGAGTCATCTATTTCAACTTCCTGAACTTTCCTGATCTCATGGTCTCTAAAGTGATCTATAAACCTGTGGGCAAGATCATCATCATTCATAATGAACATGTTTGCAAAGGATACTTCGTTAGCAGCAGCTTTGCCTTTATCCTTGGCATTCTGGCAAGCATTGAACCAGTCTTTCTTCTGGTTGTGGCCAGGCTGCTTAGATTTAGCAGGACCTTTTCCTTTTCCTCTCTGATTCTGGTTCTGGTGGGAACTGGAAGGTCTCAGTGTAAAGCCGGCAGAAGGTTGTTGAAAGTTGGACTGTTGGACTGGTGTCTGGTGCGGTCTCTAATAAGAGGGGGTTTGGTTCCTCCAGGTGTTTTGCTGTGGAGGACCATACTTAATGACATTGGTCCTGTTAATCTGTGCCTCTCCGGAAGACTCGGCATGAGAAATCCAGGAATGGAGAGGTTTGCGTGTAGCGTGGAGATTCATCTCCATAAGTATCCATGTGGTAATGGTCTCCATGTTGAAGTTGGCAACCTCAACAGTTTGGGTAATAGTGGAGGTGAGTTGGTGGTATTCATTAGGAAGGGATGATAAGAGCAACATGGCTCTGAAGTTCTGAGGAAGATTCAAGCCAGCTTGTGTAAGCTGCTCGAAAAGGAATAAGAGGCAGCTGATATCCTTGTTGGCATGTTGGGGTCAAACGTGCATGCGAGATGCTTGGCTAAAGAGCAGGAATTGTCCGGTGAGACCTACAGTCCCAAAGAGAGCTCGGAGTCATTCCCATAGAGCTCTAGTGACAGATGGGAAGGTGGCAGGATCCGTCTATTCATAGGTAATATGGGTGAGTAGGGAATCATTGATGATGGAGGCCATAAGGCCCAGGATGCGTTTGTCTAGCACCTTCCACTTTGCTTGGCATTCTGCCAGATCAGCTCCAGCAGGTAGAGTGGCATAAGTGAGAGTACCATCAACGAATTCCCATACAGAATAAGCAGATAGAATAGATCGGATATGGATGCTCCAAATGTCGTAGTTCAACTGACCAATGAGAGTAGGGATTTTGGTGACGAAAGAAGTGTCAAACTTGACTTCAGTGGTAGGGAGTGCCATATCTGTTTAGAGAAGATCTGAAAAGACATTGTCAATAAAACAAGATTCAACAATATATGAAAGCAGGCAAAAGGTGGTGGAAGAATGGATAAGTCCAATATCTCCTGGTAAGGGATATCCTGGAACGATCATAGAAGATCTGATAATCTTTTTATTTTGTGAACGCCAATATTCAGTTCATTGCTTCTTGGTGCGTTTCTCAGTGATTGATGTATAGCCTCAATGCAGTTTAGACATTGGCAAGAAGGCATGTGATTCGAACAAGTTGAAAAACATCTCCACAAAATAATGTGGATTACCAATATATTTATTGGTAAGGGTGCCTTCCTGTACACAGATTTGAGATGTATCACAAGAAAAATAAGGAACTTGCAATGAAGAGAAAGGTAAACTGTTGAGCATCAAGAGATTCAAGAAACAAGAATTAAAGTCCAAGTTATACACAGTATCTTCATATGAAATTGGTCATGAAGGAGGAAGCAGAGTTTGTCCCAGGTATTCAACGATGTTCGAGAATTCTTCTACGTCTTTCTCCTTCCTGAGCAGCTCATCGATGCCTTCTTTGTCCAGGGCCTGTTCTGAGGCCTTCATAAATCACATCTCACTCATCGTTAGACATAGCAGATTTGATTAGTCTCTGTATGCAGCGGTGAACCTTATAAGCAGGGTTGCGACAGTAGAGAGAACAATGGTGGGCATCGAAAGAGTCGTTCCATGAGGATAGGTATGGTGGTTCTGTTTGCTGAACAAAACCCCATTCATCTGCCATAATGTCTGTGAGTGGCAGCCAATTTGGCTTGAGTGAGCATTCAAGCTCGAGATGAGGTCCATGAGAAGGAGGAAAGTGGGAGCAGCGGATAGTTTCAAAACCTTGGAAGTGAATGTGAGTAGGAAGTGCATCAAGATATTTCTTGACTGGAAAAGCCCAGCCAGTGCCTTCATATACAGAGCTGATTGTTTCACATTTATACATGAAACTATTTATCAAGATCAAAGATCTCAATCGGGACTCGCATGGTCTAATCTGGAAAGGTAAGACCACATGGTCAGCAGTGCACAACTCAACTTCAGTCAGAGGGACAAGCTTGTCCATCTGATAGGTGTGCACAAGTGTCTTGAGTGCAACCTCACCGGTTTCATCATCAGCCACGTATTGGTTCCATGACTTCTTCTCGGTGATCCCTAGAACCCAAGGCTTCTAAAATCGTGCGAAGCGCAGTTCCATGATCTCTCGAGGGGAGAGACCTTTCTCTTGCTCGGGGTCAGTGGGTAGCTTGAAGAGCTCCTCATTCATGGGATCCTTGAACTTGGCATAAGTGAAGTTCTCCCTGTTAGAGATAAGAGGATTGGAGGGAATCTCGAGTGTCAAAGTAGGCATTGGAGGATGATGATGAGGTGGAGTTGGTATATGAGGGAGGAGGTTGTTCCGGAGTGGACGGTGGAGTAGGAGGTGTAGAGGGTTCAGTAACCAGTTTAAAGAAGGAGGTACCTTCTGGTTCTGTAACCTCTATGATAGGGAGAGTCAATGGAGATTGGGAAGGGTGAGAAGTCGACTGTCAGTTTAAGAAAGTGGGGGATTGTCCGTCTGGTGAGGTTATTTCCACCTGATCAGAGTGGAATATACTGTGTCCTCATATGACCTGAAAAGTGTGAAAGGGGCGTGCCAGATGTTATTCAAGAGGAACGTCTGGTCCTTGTCACAACACTTGTCTATCAGACTCATGGTGATTACAGTATTGCCCTTGCTCTAAAGCATGATGGCAGAGTGGGCAAGGCAGGTAGAATGATATGCCAGGGTATACCAGGAAATTGGACTGTGCAATAGCATGTGCACAATGATGTGTGGGAGTAGTAGGTCTAAGAGGAAAGGGGGCTTGCTCTTTTGGAGCAGATTCTGACTCACATGGTTCTAGATGAAGAACAACATTTAGAGTCACATAATGCAATGGAATCCAAGTCCCTAGAAAGAGTCGAAACTCCTCATTTTCACAGTGAAGAATCAATCTTCCAGAAGTAGCAGCGAACTCAACAAGTCCATCTTCCTCTATCAGCGGAGGTGTCATAGCATAGTTAAATGCTGCAGTAATCATAAAGATCACCATGACAAATCCAGAAATCATCCATGAACCATAACGCATGAACTCAAGAGACATCGGTACTAGTATGATGACGTCCTCTGTTCAAGCAGGGCTCATAACCTATCAGGACTATAGATTTCCTGATTATGCAGGGGCAAGAAGGGATTATGGTATCAGTGGAAGTTACTCACTGATTGGTTATGGATGGTAACAATAGATCTTCAGATGAGAGCAATAGGTGGGAAGACTAATGCTCAAGTGGTTCTGAGTGAGAGGAGGGAGTGAAGAACTTGATTGATAAAATTGTTGGAAAGAGAATAAGATGGGCTTAAGGCCAGGTCTTATATAGTATTCTATACTACCCATGAAACGTGATGGGGAAAGAACATATGTCAAGTATGAAACATGTAAGAGAATGTGAAACATATATCACATCTTATAACATCATGAAACACCAGATAAGAATGATGTCATAGTCTAGACCATGAGATAAGAAAGAACTTATCTATATGTGATGAGTAATATGGAATAGTGTAAGAATAAGGTCAAAGACCGATCTAGAATCTGGTATCAGGAAATGAAAGATAAGATAAGAAATACCAGAATTCTCAACAGAGTGGCTGTGGCATCACACCAGTCATGATTTCATAAGCTTCCTTCTGTTTAAGGACAGTAGCAATACAAGTTTTTTCCAAGCAAGCCAATTTCCTTCATTCAGCTTCTCTATTTTAGGGGCTGATGAGGAAATGTTGCTGGTATTATTAGCAACAGCTGTCTGAGTGGAATTCCCAGGTGTTGCAGCTCCAGTAGAGCTCAATCCACTGGATGCTGCAGGGATAAACAGTGGCAGGCCAGGGGGTTGTGGCAGTGCTTGCCCAATATTAGACATGAGCTTGATTTGGTGATGTACGTGTGGCAAATAGTATAGTGGTCTGATTATAGTCCCAGAGCAGGGCTCATAACCTTTTGCACAGAGTTTAATGAGGCAAGGACGAAGTCAGATGAAGTTGGGGGACGGAATCACAGTAGATTATTTGTCCCCTAAGCTACTACTAAGCTATATAAGTAATCAGATTGATTTGAATATCTTATCAATCTGATCGTGTCTCCTAGACTCGGCTCACATCAGTAATTTTACATGGTTCTTAATTTGGCTTTATGCATCTTATTGTGCTTAGCAAGGTAACACAACCACTCCAAACCAATTCAGGGATTGATATTTATGCTTTATGTCTGTTAAAATATAGCATAGTTATAGTTTCTAATGTTTTGGAGTGAACTATGATAGTATTACATGTGGTTTGTAGTTTGACAAGCAGAATAAGATGTTTAAAGCCAGAATAAGCAGCTTGTAAATTTACTGATGCCATCCGGCCGAGTGTGGCTTGTTTAGTTGCTTAGTAGCTACTATTATATAAGCTACTACAACAAAAGCACAGCGATTGGTCACAGTACCAGTGGCACTGCGAACGGAAATCAAGTCGAAACATTCACCATGCTTTCTTTTGTTTCTCTTGCGCAGCCCACGGATCGCGAGTATCACTCTACTGCGCGCCATCACCCGGATGTCGGTGACCTCATTAATGATCTGGACACCACCGCAGCCAACCTGACCTATCCAGGTGAAACCATCACATCGGCTCATAACACGATGCGGTGCGTGCAACTCACTCAAGTATATTTCGGACCACCGTTGAAAGAAAGGGGGGTGAATTAGTGGTCACGGGACGTACCTGGACAAGGAACAGGTCATTGCCTCCGTCGCCGGCAGTGTGGAACGAGTAAATAAGCTGGTGACCGTTCGTGCGGTGCGTACCAGGTGAGCACATGCTCCGTTCCACCTACGTTATATCGCAACCCCTATAATGAACATCAAGGTACAATCCGGAAATCGGTGACCTGGTTGTGGGACGTATTACGGAGGTCCGTCTGACCGGATCTTGCGATTGTTTATTAATCATTACATTTATGTTGGAAAAATCAGGTCCAGCCCCGGCGATGGAAGGTAGACGCAAATGGACGTCAGGAAGCCATATTGATGCTTTCATCCGTCAACCTGCCTGGCGGTGTTCAGGCATGTCGTCTCCCCTTTCGCTTCGCTTCCGTGGTTCCTTAATGTTTTGGGGTTTTCTCTTGGATTCCAGCGGCGCAAATTGGAAAGCGATGAACTCCAGATGCGGACCTTCTTTGAGGAGGGGGATCTCCTCGTTGCAGAGGTCCAGGCCTTTTTCTCAGACGGCGCCATGTCACTCCACACGCGTTCACTCAAGTATGGCAAGGTGGGTCGGGTGGGCTGCCCCATGACACTCCATTTTACTCCGATCCCCCTAGCTGCGAAATGGACAATTGGTTGTCGTCCCACCTGCCCTGATTCGGCGCTTAAAATCACATTTTATTTCACTCCCCTGCGGCGTTAGTTTGATTCTCGGATTAAATGGTTACATATGGGTCAGCAAACACGTTCAAGATAGTGACCACGGGGAAGAGGGCTTCGACGCAGAAGCCGTCTACTCCAACCAGAATGACGTGTGCAAAGTTCCTCTACACTCCGTGACAATCGTGTTCATTCAATCCCCTCAAGGATATTGACGTCCCAACGCGCACTGCCATTGCTCGCATTAGCAACATTATTCGTCTTCTGGCGGATCATTTTATTCCATTAACAGATTCACGTCTTCTGGAGGCATACGATTGGGTGATTGAACAAGAAGTAGATACCAAAGATTTAGTCCACGGGGATGTGGGAGATGCACTCGTAGCGGTGCTAGGTAACGACAAATAATGTTAGTTTTGTACCCTACCCGTCGTCGTCATCCCCGTTGTTAGTGGCTTCCTCCTCTTCGCTGCCATCAGCCTCGTTCTCGTCATGGTCTGTACTATGCTCATCTTCATCCTCGTCCCCTTCGTCTTCGTCCTCTTCCTCTATCGTCTGGTCCGCTGCGTCCGCCGGTGGTGGAGGTGGTTGCGGCGGCGGCGGATGATGGTGCGCCTGACCAGTTGCCCCATTTGCCATCTTCCTGGCTTCAGTTGCGCGTTTCATCACTTCCTTCTCTTCGTCGACGGGGAGCAACTGTTCCAGTGCAAGATCCTTCCAGCGCAACGCGCCATTAACTCCGCCACCGCCGTAACCCATGTCTTCGAACAGGGCTCGAGAGGTAGGATCGTACGGAGGCCTTGGTCGAGCAGCCGGATGCTTTATGTTTGTGGGATTACCGTACGGGTAAGAGGGGTGTACCTGTGAAGGCAGAACTGGAGATGACCGTCAACTTGGGAAGCAACCTACAACGAGCGCGTGACACACTGTCGGAATCATCGGGATTTGGAGGTATCATGTGTGCGGGGATGTCAAGATCTACGCGTCACGTTTCGCGGAAACAATGGAATGCGATAGGCGTGAGGTCGCACCATCGTCGGATATCTCGCCCGAGATGTACTCTAGGCTATCGATCGTGTCAATGACTTTAAGGTCATGCTCGGTCATGTGCAGGTAACAGTACGTGAGATCCTGCCCATCCAGTTACGGTTCAGCGTGAGAAGACGAGCGGTAGCAACGACTGACTGTCATGATGGCGCTTTCGATGCCTGTGGATCAGTGTCTACTTGTGCCCAAGTCACTGATAATGTTAACTCATTGCCCTTGAATGGTGCCAAGGCGATTCGGTGACCTACAGTAGTACAGGCCGCGCACCAGGTAACGTGTCTCCTGGATAATTCTAGCCGTGTTTCCCGTGGTTGTGGGGTCCAGGATGTCTCAGACTGATCGTTGATCGGGGCCACTATCGTGACTCGAGCGTCGTAATGTCAAGGGTAGCACACTGCCGAGTGGCTGTGCCTCGCTGAACTAACTCGAAATGAACAATTCGGTTGCGCTCGAGTTGAATGCTGGTAGGACAAATGGCAAACTCTGAAACACGTTTCTAGTGAGCCATTCATGAAACCAGTATTCGTGCCACTGATCCTTCGCCCGCCGGTAGAAACTACGAATTCCCCTTTGCGAGGTGGGTATCTTGGTTGGGTCACAGGTTGATCACGTACAAGATCCTTTTTCTTCTTCTTCGTTCCCTCAGAAACGTCGCTTATGGTGTCTTGCACCAGGCAACATTCCCTACCGATCGGGGTGATCCCTGCCGGTCCAGTACCTTGAGAATAACCCTCGAATGTTCGATCGGTGGCAGCGCGTGGAACTCACTGAACTCACTCTGTTGACTTGGCACCCAGTTTTCCATATCGCGACCGTATGCGGTTGGCCATCCCACAGAGCCACCTCTGTGGGAACCACCTCTCAGGGTTTTGCCCATCTGCCCCGCAGCCTCGTGCTTCGTCGTCAAGGCCAGCCAAAAGCGATGCCGTGGGTCCGATGTGAAGAGCAATGAGACTTGCTACGTGCACTCTGTCGCCCACCGAACGAATCCGCTTCTTCGAAACAGGGGCCTTCAAAATGGATGTCTCGCCAAGAGGAGAGCGCCACAGGGTTTTGTTTGCACAGAAAAAAAAAACACTGAGGGTCCTCCAATACCACCGGCCCCGTACTGCCGGGCCCTCCGAGCGAAAATGACATTAGTGTACAACATTTACGGAATATATCACACCGCTTCTCTGAAACGCCGATCACCAGCTTGCGCACGCGGGAAAGGTGTATGTCTTATCATATCGATGGTACGAAACTTGACAAGCTGCCGAAGGACAATTGTCCTGCAAAGACATGAGCGTAATATGATCGTTTGATGCTTTTCTACAAGCAACCGTGCGTTTTTGATTGGAGGACGGTCAAGACGACCGCGAAAAAGAAAATTTGGTGACTGATTCTGTGCTACTATTCCTAATACGAGGGGAAGTTCCCGTGGTTTTTCTTAGTCCCGAGCTTGTTGATCAGCCCGAGGGGGCTGTTCGGATTTATAAACCTTCCTGCTGCGGTAATATCCCGGTCATCGGCCCTTGGCGTCCTACGACGTTTTACCTCGCATTGAGTTCATCACAATTGCCTTCTTTGGGCTCAAAATGGGTCAAAGAATTGCCTCAGACCTATGTACCTGTCAACCTGAGACGCAATTAGCGCCAGTGAGATGCACGTTACGACGATATTATAGGTAGGTTGACCCCATGAGCCGGGGGAACTTATCAACCGTGATCTCCAGGCTATGGTCGATCATATCAGCCGCGTGGACTTTGCCGAAAGCCTGTAAACAAGTTCAATCAGTGGGTCGGGCGTCATCGATCAGTCCTATCAATGATGAATGTTCCTGTTTCAGCAACCCATAAATATCAATATCCTTGCACAGGATGCCAGTGATAGCGACTCTCGTTGGTAGACTATACTCTTTGTCGGCTTCCATCCCTCAGGGGTCCTAGACCCGTTGACGTGACCTACTAGCTTCATCCCACGGGCCTTACCCTCGGGCGCTGGGTGTAGTAAGATGGAAGAGCTACACTGCCCACATACCGCCTAACCCTACTCTGGATTCAGGCTGCCAGTGGAGTCCTTCGGCCGGTTCTCATCACCGAAAGGACTAGTTCAGGTGCGAACTTTGCGCGAAAGTTCAAAACACACCCCTCTCCCTCACGGGTCCCCACAGGGACTCGGAACGCTGTGACTGCCAATCAATGGATACGTCAAGTGTGCCAACTGCAAACGCGTGCGAGATCAATGGTCTCTCCATTTTGGTCCATCTATTTGGGGTTAGATGTGACCAGCCGCCGCATCTATATGACGACGAGCGCTGTTGGGACGTTGTCACTGCCCGTGTCCCAGGGAACGAGGAAGTGAACGCTGTCATCGTTTCCCTACCAACCCGCCGCATAGGATTAGGAATCGTCTAGCTCCCAGAAGATTGGTGAGCTCGGCGTCCAAAAATTCACGCAGCTCCGCCTCCGCACTGGCGCACGTCGAAGGGGCCGAAAACCCGACGATGGCGGCAGCGCCGAAAGTTGCCTGACGTACCCACGTGAGTCCGTCGTGCGGTCGCGAACTGCGCCGTTGGGTTGGGGATACTTGGCATGTGAGCGATCAGCGAGATTCACGTTTGAGTACGCCGTAGATCCGCACGGGAGAAGGCCCATCAAGCGCTAAGCGGTTTAAGGTGGGATCTTCGTCGCGTGTCCCCCTGTCACCTGTGATCATCGGCCCACTTCCAGCGGGCGCTCGCAAACATACAAGCACTATTAAGTTGGTATTCTCTCCCGACAGGCTGCGTGTTCCCTTGGCCTTGGCTGGGCGTTTTGTTTACAAGAATTTTAAGTCCATCCGGTAACAACATTTTCCTCAGCTCACACACAAACAAGGGTGGTACAATCTAAATTTCATACAGGGAAAAACCACATGATGCGGATCAAAATGTCTATAATGCAAGTCGGTGTTTGTGCTTGGCATGACTATGTGTACACGTGTCTCATCGCTCCACCATCGCTCTCTCGGCGCGAACTATACCCAATCTCAGCAGTTGCGTCCTTTTTTCGTTCATCGTCTGCTCTGACTTGTCCGGCTCGAGGTTCTGTAGCCGCATTTCGACGAGGAACTCCTTGTCCCGAATTGCCTGCGACCAGCTGGATAAAACGGTCATCGCGGAGACGACGATGCGAGATAAGCCAATCACAGCGAAGATGCCTGGATATACGTGCACAACTACAGTGCGACGCGCACGCATCAGAATGCTGGCACGAGCATGCGTCAAAAGGAAGGCTTACACAAGAATTTCATGCCCAAAGGAGCATGCAACAATTCCCGCAGGGCGTATACGGCCCCCGCTGGGACGAGCAGCATGGTGAGAAGACATGCCAACAACGGGAAAATGAGCTCCTTGGTCGCGTGACGAGGGTCAGGGTGAGTCCATCCGTTGCTCAGCAGCTGGCAAATGACATTAACTCGCACACGTCGAGTGATATTCAACGGAACATACCACGTGCAACGCGTCATACCGTCGCTGTGGTAGCTGTAGCCTCCGACGCAGCCGTATGGCGATCTTGCAGTACACGAGCCCAAGGGACCACATATCAACCAACCGAACGGTCGGGACCATCGTCGGATAAAGCGTCAGCCGTATCGGTAGAACGATATAAAGGTCCACGGCGAGGCCTAGCAAGATTGGAATGAGAACACCGAAGAATACGGCCATGTACGCCGTCTTCGTGGCCCAGAGGAGGCTCTGCTTGGCAAAGTAAACCGCGAACTGCGCTCGGGGTCCATCCCCTGTTACGCGCTGTCGCCGTCTGTCCAGGCTTTCTGCCGATTTCGCGACCAAGTAGCATGCCCAGAGGATGTAGAATCCAGCTAGGAAGGAATAACCGTCGTGAACTAAGGAAGAGGAGATCAGCGCGAAGAAGTGTCTCCCAATTTGCACCGGGACCGCGATGCAAGTTGCCGCGACAATGGCCATGATTGTCCACACGGCCGTCACAAAGGCAGTGATCCTCATGCGGAAATGGGGAGGGAAGTACACCACGATGTAATCATCTTTAACGTCCCGTTTTGCCTTGACTGCCTCCGCATTCTGTGTTGCTATCAGCGCTGTTGCTTTATCGTTCAGTGGAGTACCGTCTTCGTGGACTTCAGCGGTGGCGCGCATGTCTCGGGGAAGTGCGATATTGTCGCTGGCGGGCACACGACGGAAAGTCCCATCTGGTATCGTGGTCACCTTCTCGTTGTCCCTCGCAGATCTACGGAGGAAAGCAACCCAAGTTTTGTACACTCTTGAAGACTGCTCTTCTCGGCGTCTATCGCCAAACATGTACGAGGTTAATCGTAGCCTCGCGGCTAAAATTTTCCACACGTGAATAGCCACGCGGTAGACAGCTTTGCGGGGTCGCAAATAGCGCATCGTGTACGGAAGCACAATTTGCAGAAACAGAAGATCAATCGGAACTTCGGAAAGGGGCTCCCTGGGGATCCTGTGTAGGTGGTTCGAGCGTTACTAAGAAGAGAATATACTACATACCGAGTCTTCCAGCGTATCGGAAATATAGATCGGTTTCCAATGAAAAGCAAGATTGCAAGGCTCCCAACTCCACAAGCGACGACCATTGCGTACATGAACGCGCTGATGAGGAGTTTTCGGAATTGAGTGAAGGTGGGTCTGTCCAAGATGTCGCGGATGGGGTGGAAATTTTGATCCTGGGGGTCCTTGATGAACCACATCGCACCTGGACGCATGATATTTCTGCATCCCCCCAACAGAACGGCAAATTGATACCTACGAGCACCTCAGCCCCTGAGGATCAGCACGAGCGGTCGACTTACATGAACATGGTTCCGGCAACCCAGTGATAGAACATCGCTGTCAAGGGAGCTTGCGTGAAGAATGCTACCCTCGATTCAAGGGATGCCTCTGGAAATACCCATATCGTGCAAGCATCTAGCATGATACCACATCCAAGGGGAAAGATGATAAGTTCGATGACAATGAACATTGCCACCTACACCACATCAGTACTACCTCCTGCCCGTCGCCAATCAAAGAATGCATACCTTTACCACCAAGAGCTGTTGCCGAACAGCGTTTCTGACTGCTCTGCCCGCAGTCCTCGCGTTCCCTACAGTGAATACGTTCAAGTAGAGTGCCAAGATGATGCCGACGACACCATAGCCCAAAACTATGGCAAACGCGCGTTCACTGCTTCCGTGGCCCAAAGTAAAGCGGATCCATGACTGCTTGAAGTGGATGGTGAGAAGTCTGACCTCTCGACCGACGTAGGCGAAACGAGGCTCCAGCAGCTGCGCAATGGTCGAGTTGCTTTCAAAAAAGTCGTTTATCTTCTGTAAAAGGTGGGGTGGACGCTCTTGAGGCGGTGATTGCAACCACAGTGATGCTACAGCCGACAACTCTGATCCCTTCGAGGCCTAAGACCACTTGTGAAAACACGGTAGCTGGATTTATAGGTATGACGTACCACCCATGAAGTTATATCGTGCGACTGGGAAGAAGCAACCGGGGGCCGGACCGGGCTACCGGTGAAAAAAGCGATAAGGCCAAGTACATTCGCGAGGAAGAATCTCGATGTCTTGTAGAAGAATGGAAAAAGGAAGCGACCGAGAACAAGGGTGAAGAAATCCACAAAGGGATCTGTGACAATACGCATTCCTCGGATCGGAAGATGAAGGATATATAGAGCTCTTTGAGGATCCAACTAGAAGGCAGATGAGTTAGCAAGCACCAGGTATAGATCATTATGACGCACAGATAGGAGCGCAGTCGTTTTTCCGAGAGTAAATGGAAGCCATACCCCAAAACCAATGGCAGTATCCAGAACAAAGATCATTAAGATCACCTATACATGTGTCAGTGAAAAAGTCAAAACAGATATCGTGAACAGACATTTTGCACCACGCCGAATATTGGACCTCGAAGCCCGATGGCTGTCGCAAGTTGAGTTTCATGAATCTAATTGTGCAGTGTGAGCCTACCTTCAAGTGCGCCCTCCATGTCGTCCTCGACACCAGCCTCCAAATCGTCCACACCGTCGTTCATTTGTTCAGCCTGTGCCTGCGCCTGTGCCTGGGCTTGTGCACCCGGCCTATTTGGAACGTTGAAGTCCCCGATATCCAGGACATCCTCATCCTCATCTTCCTCGTCTTCGCGGTCTACATCCGCGTCCCAGAATATGCCCTCCGGTGCGTCGTCGTCGTCCGACTCATCCTCGTCATCAGGGGCCACCTCGGGTTGTGGTCGTTCCTCGTCATCTGGGGTATGATCAGGCTCAAGCCTATGTGCCACTTCGGGGGGTACATCCGTACGATCACCGTCGGCATCGAGCGCAGGCTCAGGATCGCGGAAATAGCGCTCAAACTCTTCCTCCATCTCATCCCTCGTCCTCTTCTTTTTCTCCGTGGTCATGGTAGGCGTACTTGACGACTCGGTCGCTAACACTTCTGATGGGGAGGTAAAACTACTTTGCGTTGGAAGATGCTCTGAGGACGCTGCATGATAAAGATCACTAGCACCCAGACTATCTTCAGCGGCGAGAGAGCTGTTTGACACCGCCAAGTGTGTGAAACTGAAGTCCGAAGAGGTTGGAGATGACGAGGCGAGTGGTGGTTTGATAGCGACTTCATCTTCAACAGCTGGCGTGGCGGGACGTGGAGATAGAGCCCGAGGGGACAGTTCAGGGGAAAACACGATCGATCGACGACGGGGTTCTTCGTCTGGGATCGGGGAGCCTGTCATCATCGCTGTTTGCAACGCTACCAGGGACCGAGCTGGCATCTCAGGGACCGGCTCCCGAATGTCTTCTTCTGCATTCCTGTTCGCTGGAACTGTGAACGTGAACTCGAAAGGAGTGGATTCTACGCCAGTAGAACGAGCTGAAACGGACGCCGAAGGTGATGACGGAGCGGAAGTCGAGGTACCGAATAAGGAGGGACCAACCTCGGCAAGGGGCCCATTACTCTCATCGTCATCGCCGTCACCGATTCGCCTATGCATTCGCCTCCGGACGTCCAATGCAGCTGGCACAGGGTCTGCATCAACATCCACTTTTTCCTTTCCTTTATCAGTGTCAACAGACGCCGTGTCAAGGTTTTCCGGCGGCAGAACCACTGGCAACGGTGGGACTAAAAGAGCATCGACGCGTGGATTTGGAGGTCGACGTATGGGATCGCGCACAAGTTCTAGGCGTTCTGGATCGTTAACATGTCGTGGAGGGGCTTCAAAGCGAGGATTTGGCGGGATAGGACGATGCGGACGCCAAAGCCTCGCCTGACGACGTGCCTCGGCATCTACGCCAAGTGGACCTTGTCTTTGAGGAGCAAGCAAGCGAGCGTTCACATCCTGTACAAGTTGGTTTGCGGCTAGTGGGTTGGGGATGGGGGGTTCTTGGGGTGGAATACCAGCAATCTCATCCTCTTCGAAGACTCCGGGCCGTGCATTCTGCGATATCCACTCACGAAGGAGAAAAACAGCCACGAAGATTAGCACGATTAAAGATGCAATAATCTGGCCTGCAAATATGTCAGACGACAAGGTCTGCCAGAATGCACGAGACGTGAAGCGATGTAGAATTGTTGCATTCTCGAAAGAAGGGACGGTCTCATTGCTGGCTGTCAAGGTTTGGACGATTCCAATAAGTCGAACATCTGCAGGCCTCTCACGCCCACTGATCCACCATGCGCTGGACAATTTTTAGCACGTTGGTTTAGGGACACGTATAAAGGAGACGCACGTTGACTCTCCCATTGTGAAATAGACTCTCCATGTCCAGATAGTGATCCAAGGGAGCAATGCCAACCAAACGATTGCAATCAGAACAGCTCGGACTCCGAAAAGGGACGCAAAAAATGCTTGCTGTGCCAGTCGGCGAACGAGTAATAGAGGAGGTAGTGAAGTAGGCATGTCGGAAGCGTAGACTAGTTGCAAGGGTCAGATACCCTCGTGGTGGACTTTAGTGGGCCGAACTCACCTTTCGTAAAGGAGTAGGGGTGTTTGCAGACATCGCAAGTTTTCTTCTTGCTGTGCGACAGCCAGGTTGTTAAACTGTGAAATACATGAGATAAATGCAGAAGAGGGGTGGTTGTGATTGAGCTGACCAGTCTTGATGGATGTACCGGATGGTGCCAGAGCATTTACAAGGGTAAAATAATGGCTGACCAGGTTCCCCCGGCGCGCTGCATATTCGACAAGTATCTTTTGAATATCATGAGCACTCCAGAACCGCTAGAACGACATAATTTCGCTGACCTTGCTCTTCGGCTTCTTGCATGCGTGACTAATCGACAGTACAGAGACGATGGAGGACCGGTGTGTGTGCGTGTTCTGAGAAGGCCGGGATTTGTGGTGAATGCGAGGATGCTTGCTGTCGCTGATTCCGCCAAGTTAATGGAGAAAGGGACAGCGGCAAGAGGAGTACAAGAAAGAAAGGTAAATAATTGCCGGCGTCCGAGGTCAGTGCTTGCTCAGATTGTAAACAACGACAAAGATGGAAGCGTCACACTGACTCGTTTGACTAGTAACCGGACAACTTCAACGCCACAGCCCCGCTGGGCTCAGCAGAAGTCAACGGCAGTTCAAACTCTCATACACTAGCTGCTGCCAGTGTCCGAATATTCTTAGGGGGATATCTGCCTAGTACTTAATAGATCTCCGCCACCGAGCTGGCACGGCGCCCACGTCCGAGTCGTCGTGCTCTAACCCCCGCTACTACATGCCTGCGCCGCGCACCAGTACTATGCATGGACCTGGCGGTACTAGTAGCATAGCATCTAGTGTCACAAACAATGCTCTAGCTCTTCGTATGGTCAAGCGATTCTCGGCTATGATCGGATGCACAAATGATTCCAACTGATATCTCGAACATTTGGTTTTCTCACCCTACTTTTATGATGTACTTGGCTGAGGAATCAATGGTATGGGGCCATTTCATGCGGAAATCTGCATACGAACAATACTTGACAAGCGCACCCCGAACGAGCCCGATGACCGGCTTCCTAATTACTTAGGCAAACCTTGACTTCTGTTTCTCAACATCTTCACCTCTTCCGCTCGAAGAATCCGTTGGAATCTTATCGTCACGTCCGTGGTCATAATCCACGTTTGCGTCATCTGCCGAAATAAGCTTCTCTACAAATGTTTCCTGCGCAGGGAACAACACAGAAGTGACGTAGTACACCACGCATGACACCAGGAACTAGCAAGGTATTAGCAATCTAAGCGTACAGGCACAAAAGACTGAAAGCGTTTCGAACTCACGCCATACATCCAAGCAATGTCAAACAGGTGACCCGCGTATCCTACGTTGATAGCCGGGCTGATGGAATTGACAAGACCTGGGAACGTTGGTACCACAGTGACAAGCATTGCGAGTACAGCACGCCAGTTCTTTGGGTATATCAGATATGCAACCAC
The DNA here is from genome assembly GCA_025782845.1 of Boletus coccyginus. Classification (NCBI taxonomy): domain Eukaryota; kingdom Fungi; phylum Basidiomycota; class Agaricomycetes; order Boletales; family Boletaceae; genus Boletus; species Boletus coccyginus. The sequence goes on along the minus strand of JAHZSR010000002.1, from coordinate 583,449 downwards.
ATGTGAAAAGCTGTGGCAACTGACGAATCCCCCAGTGTACCTGTATCGACCGTTTGGATCGTACATCGCAGGGACGTCCACCTTGCCTCTGTGGACTAGCCAAAACTGTAGGAACGGTGATCAGACGGCAAGTCATCGTATCACTGCTCAGAATACATACATCTGTGACCATAATTCCCGCGAATGGACCCAAGAAAATAGTATATCCGTTCATGAAGTTCAAGAACTTTTGGGCACTGTTCCATGATACGGTCAGTCTGGGGATCCCTTCGGTACGACAAGCTCACCTGGCCAGGATTTCCCAGGGGCACATCGCCCAGCCTCCCACGAGAGCACAGATTATTTGCCCACGTCTGATGTTGATATACTGTATGTCTTGCTAAAGCACTGATAGCCAGCGTGCAGATTGTACAACAACCCACCTTGGGCAATAAAGCTGTCATATCATTTCCGGCACTAAGGGAATTGGCGCTAATATTCGTTCCAATAGTCGCGAGAGCAAACGCGAAAGAGGCAAAGAAAGCAGCGGCACGGTTATCCCATTTATCGATGAGGAGCAAGGGGTCCCAGAGGACCTCCCCGTACAGCTGGATTCCTGCACTTGTGACTGCAATGCCAGCAAAACTACAGAGTACGAATATGACGGGGATAATCAAAGGCTGCACGTATTGACTGTCAGACGTTTGATTAGTGTCAGACCTCCTGAGAAAGTGGGGTTGATTACGCTGTTTCATCTTTCGCATATCGCTGCCATGACACTCAGTTGGACCATACACTTACACAATCGGAGGTAGGAGGTCTCACAGTAAAGTCAGGGATGTTGACAGACAAAGTGGAGTAGGCACCCAGCGCACTGTTCATCGCACTTAACCAGCTCCAAGAGAATTGTGCCCCAGTTATAGTTGCATGCTCGGCGAAAAGCCCACTGGAGGGTGGAACCCGAACAAACGCCCAAATGACCATCGCTAGCCACGCTAGCGGGACTATGACGCCCTTGATCAAGAACAAAAACCTCACTTTGTGTTGGGGGATGAACATAAACGGCAACTGGATCAGCCAATAGATGAAATAGCATAGGAGGCCTAGGAAAAGGTGAGCGAATGGAGAATTCGCTCATCCCATCACAAACGTCACCTGAACTTGTGATGCTTTCATGTGGAGAAAGATGGTTTGGCATCGTTGCGATCGACGGCCAAATAGCTTTTATCATCTTGAAAGAATGTAAGTTCCTGAACAAGTGAGTAGCGTTCGACGTGGCGTAACCTTACCTGATATACACATTGTGACCCATTATATGACTGACGGATCATCAATGAAGCTGGTTAAATGGTGATCACGAAAATCTCTTTACCTGGATCCCAAACCAGAACATGGCAAGGCTGACACGACTGAAAACGGTGAAGTAGCTAAACCAGAAGCCGAATGAAGATCTGTTCAAGACGGGAAACGCGACGTGAAGCCGGGCACCGATAGTTCCGTTAAGTACCATAACCACAGAAATGATACTGTAGCCCGCTGCAATGCATGGAAGGGCCTGCCGCCTTTGGGGATTTGGGTTCTTCCAAAATAGTTGACAAAGCCAGAGCACGCACCAAGACAGGCCAATCGCCAACATGGAACTTGCAAGTTCCCAAGTCGCAAGGTTCGTAGCATCGGACACCCAATAAAATATCTCAACGGAGTATGAGGTGGCTATGGAACATCAAGGGCACAAAGTACACACATAGTCCCAGGTCCTGCCAGGACAGCGGGCAACTATTCGGCTTAGGCTGGTGACACGAAAAAGACACTACTCACGTCCAGGTCCTTAAGTGGGGAGGAACCGGATCCATATCTTTGTTACTCCAACCATGAGCAGCGAGCGTTGTCTTCTCTGGTTCAAGCGCCCAAGTCGATGGTCGAAGGAGGTCGAGTGCATTTTGGGTAGAGAGATGCATTGCTCAAGCACTCAAGCTCAAGGTCCAGGCGCGGCGTCTACGGCAGTTTCAACCTTTTATCCGAGTCACGGCATCGATATTTTCGATAACCGGACCCGGGAAGGGAGTGAGAACGCCAAAATGGCGGCGACAGTGTCAAAAGTACGGCGATAGGCTCATTAGGCAAGTAAACCTCCGAGTCATCAGCCACAACGGATTTCAAGTTACGATATGACACGGCCGATAACGAAAGGAACGACTATCTTCCCTATCGGACTCTTTGGTTCTAGGCTGCCTCCACGGGGCCAGTTGATCAGACTACATATGGATAGGTTATTGTCGTCAACTTCATATAGATCAAAGGTGAATTGACCGGGACAACAGGTCCGGGCTCCCCGACTACCGGAGAGCCTGAAAGAAATGATCGACGGGTCAGTACATGCTAGTACTATGTCGAAAAACCTGAACGTAAAATGCTCGGACTGAGCTGGCACCACAGGTAGCTTCGTTGCCGTCCGTTGATAAATGGCATCAACACACTACCACCTCTTTTAAATGCACTCTGAGATGCAGTCAAACTCGCGACTCGCGAGTGAACCCACCTGTTAATTTCTTGCCTCTGACTTGAAAGCTTAGCCCATCGACAAGCATGGCGCACGTCATGCCCTACAACATCGGAAGTAAGACTAGCCTGTGGCCATAAGCCACCTTGAAGTCTACGCCAGGAAAAACCATGCCAGTCTGCGCTGGAGTCTGCCGCTTCTCACTGGCACTGAACTAGTAGGTTTGCGCTGTACCCCAGCCCCCGATGGAGTGAGGAAAACCCCTGCCTCTGCCTGGTGAGTACAGTATTAAATCTTTTATTGCGGTCACAGGTGTGCTGCCAGTGCCCGTTACTGTCGTATAACGACTCAGCAAAGACAAGATCCACGACGACTCGGCCCAGCTAATCCTGCGGGTACAGGGATCATCGATCATCCTCCTGCAGTGTTCATGTGGATGGTGCTCGCCGAAATCTGTTATAACCGTGACAGTCGACAGGTTTTTTCGTACTTCATAGGATCAACACGGCTAATGAAGACCTTGACAAGAACGCTAGTCTGGCAGCTCACGTGCAACACAACCTGTGGCCCAGACTTCCGATCAAAGCACGGAAAGACCACTTTCGATGCGTGGTCCCATCAGATAATTTTTGCGACATCAAGGCTGGATCTTCAGACCTACAAGAGTGACTCGGTATGTTGGGAATCCAACGGGGTATAAGTTGCCAGTGACCGATGATCGCTCTGTGACATTCTACCTTATTATTGACCTCTCGACTTTACCCAGGGGGTCTGAACTGCTAATGATTACACGTCAAAATTACACCATTGCGTCGGTCTACAGGTACATCTAACTCCATATCTACAAAGGAAGCCAGAGAGCAGCCTGCGAATAGCATGTTAACAACGGTCATCGATCTAGGGCATCCACTTCCATATAGTTGTCCGAGTCTGTGTCATGATACTCATAGGCCCCCTCCTCGGGGGTTAACAGATGAGCATCGAAGCCTCCATCGCCATCCTCAACGATGTTCCATCGCTCCGGTCGCGCTATCATATCATCTGCGATATACCGCATGTACATCTCCCCATTCTCATCGTCACCGCTGAGGCGAATATTCCACCCAAGATAGATGCGATTGTATGCCTCGTCGCGGGCAACAATGCCTTCGTTGTGCCTATACTCCACGTCATATTCGTGAAGCATCCCGATTGTGGCACCACGCCGGAGACAATTGAGGTCGTTCTCATCGAGCTGGTCAAAGAGGTAGTCATCCTCGTCGATAACGACACTAGGAGGTTCCCACTGAGGGTATACGTAGGCCCCGTGGTATGTTTCTTCCTCGCTCCCGGTACCATAGCTGAACACCTCGTCATACCAGCTCGAGTCTTCTTCGTCATCTTCATCTATATCTTCGTCCTCGTCTTCATCCTCGTCGTCGGTCGCGCCGTAATCATCGATTTCTTCGTCATCCTCGGGGAAGAGGCCCTCCCATGGATCAGAGTCGTTGGGGGCCAGGTCGCGACCTAGTAAAGCCCCAGTCTGGGGACCTTTCACTTTCGCAATCGCAGCCACGATAGCTTTGATCATGAAGACAGGTATCGGGCGGTGTCGTACATTGGTACGGCAGCATGGACAAGTCTTACGTCGGCGCAGTAAGTAATCAGGATCGCTGTCATCATACATCTCGCTGTCGACAGCGGGTGCCTTGCGGAACCACTCTTGAAGGCATGTTACACATAGGATGTGGCCACAGGGTGAAAGGCTGCTGTTGTTCAGAAACGGAGCAAGGCCAGATGGCAACATAAAACGCACGCATATGGCCGATAGAGTAGCTCCATACAAATTTGACATAGAGAATTGCTTTCCACAGTTGCAATAGCCTACGGCCGGACCGCGAGAGTATCTATCAGCAACACGGAAAGATGTGGAGTTGGCTGACAAACCTCATCTGATTTCTTTGTCTTGCTTTGCAACTTGGATAGTTGGGATTCGGACCCTTTCAGCTTCTGAGCAGACCGAATCAGATAAACATTAGAAAGCATTTTCGCTGCAGGTTTTTCACCTGTCTCAGTGTATTATCATGTTGCTTCAATTCTTCAATAATCTGAACAACGTTGGTATTGCTTATGCGACAGTTGGATTTAAAATTACCTTGCTTTGCTTCTTGATAGTTTTCTTGTTTTCGTGAGCCAGCTACAGATGAAGTGAGCGACATCGAAAAATATCGTGGAGGAATATATGCGTGCCTTTTTCCAAGAATCTAGCTCCCGTTTCATTTTCGCAAACTCGGCGGTAGCAATGGGACCACTATAGTCAGCGTGCGCGTCGATAATACCATGCATGTCTCTTCCTGATCCCTCAACATCGGAAGCGGTACCCTTCGATGGTAACCTGACTGATTCTCGGGACTTTGATCTCTCCTTCTTAATAGAAATGGCTTGGACCTCTGGTGCACGGGACGTGCTCTCATTGGTGGCGTTCTCAACTAGATGGCGATTGTGTGAACGGGGCTTCACCTTCGACTTGCGTCCACGATCAGCGTTGGCATCGTCGACGGCAACGAGGAAAGGTCTCGAGCTTGAGGATGGAAGAGATGGGTTTCCAGGTTTCTTTCGTTTGTTCTGGTCGGTATGTGTAGTGTCCGGTCTGCGCGTCGAGTTGGGTTGACCCTGTGGCTGAACTAGCTGAGGGTCGGGTGACCTGGACCTTCGTCTTCGCTGACTAGGTAAAGGCGAAGGCCCGGATATAGATGCAGGCTGGCGTCGCTGAGTATTAGTGCGACGTGATCCCCTGGCGGCGGCATTCATTAGGAGATGGATGCGAGGAACAAGCGCAGATGCTGCAGTAGAATTCAGAATCGGTGTAGTGTCTACCGTTCGCTACGACTGACCTTGCTAATTGCTTGGAAATAACAAACAGTCGTGGCCACCGTCGAGGATGGTGGCAAAGGGAGAAGACACGTGATGCGTGATGATCATTCTGCCTATAAAGAGATGTGACATCGCGTGACGCTGTACATCACGTGTTCTCGTTGACCTTGGTCCGACGAAGCCGATCCGATGCGCACTTGAACAAATAGGCGACTTCGACGAATGCGAATGTTACATCGTCAGACGTCAGAAATGTCAGTCCTCTCCCCGTAACTACCCGTTTAGCGCTTTCAGGAGCTCCAGACGTCGATATCGATCCAGGTTTGCCTAGAAGTTGCATCAGGCGGGACGCTCCACCTCTACCATGGTTCCGTGCCAGATGTGCTGGTTACCTCGCGATGCACTCCTGCAGACGTTCCGCCACAAATCAAGTGAATGATCGATTGAGTCATGAGGGCAGGGTGAGTCGAGTTCCTGGCGTGAAGGTTACGTTACAGACATCACGCTGCTTGGACCTTTATCCTCGCTTTGCAATGTTTGTTGTTTTTCAGCCATCTGTTGGTAGCCTGGAAAGAGCGCGGTTGCGCTCCATCATCTGGTTCTGTTCCCAGAAAGGCACTTATGGCCCGGTGGTTCAAGTGTCGCACTCTCACGGAGCGGCGTCCGCACCATCTTTAGTATCATTTCACCCAAAGACCGCCATGTCCATCAGCGGCCTGAGCAAGGCGATGACCCTTTGGCCTCTGCTGTGCTCATTCCCGCGAAGAATGAATGAGGTACCTTTTTTTAACGCCTCGAGTCGTCCCCAAGGGGTGTCGCGTGTGTGTGCCACTCGCTTCAACTGATAGCAGAGAGCCGTTCACACGTTTTGATGGTCCAAGTTTCCAGACTTGGTCAGGCGCCTAGTACGTTTCGGGAAAGTACAAGGCATGGTTGGACACTGCAGGAAACAGGATCTCTTGACGGCTGACGAAACAATCATCAATTACCCATACAGGTTCTGAAACTGGGGCGTTCCGAGACGCATCACATATCCGACTCATAAGCCAATCTTTGCAGTTCTTTGACCTTCTTTTGGGATCTTGATTCGCGACGTTGGATCATGCGGTGAAAAATCGCGGACATGATGTGAGGAAACGATCTCGTTCAAATACATCTCCGATACGGACTCATCGCACTCCGCAGATTCCGGTGGTGTGGCCTGCTAATGTTTGCGAGGGGCAACCTTCACGATCACCTTGCCAGCCTCGTTTTCCAAGCGATGCTCATTCGAGGATGATGTTGGGCAAGTTCGCTCAAACTGGCCGTCATTCTCGGTCCCTTTGCGCTGCGATTTGGATCACTGAATCGAATTTTTATGAGCAATGCCGCGAAGGTCTTCATCGTGGGTGGCGTGGACTAAATAAACACCGATCATCAAGAAGCTGTTCGTGCCAACACGATTCTAGTTCAATCATGCGGTGCCTAGTCTTCGAGGCTACACTTAGGGGCCCAACATAAGAAGGCGCGGGGGTGATCGTAACCAAAAGCAGCGGCATCAAACTCAACGTTGTCCTGCCAAGCAGCACATGCCTGGGACCAGCAATCGCATTGCATGCACATGTCTATGAAAAAGACCACAGTTTGCGCGATGGCATCGACGCGCAGCCGAATGGACGATTGTCGGTAATTGGGCGGAGCCGGGTCCTATCATTCGGCAGTGATCCAAATCCGAAATGTAGTGCTTCATGCACACACCGTTTCATGAAGGCGCGGGAGGGGGATAGGATTGCTGGGCTATCACCATGATTGCCCATAGCTCGAGGGTCAAGGGTTTCATTCTCGTAATAACGACCCACACGACGACGGACAGGCACTGCGGTAACTCGTGGTTCATTGATCCCTCGTACTGATCATCTATTAGGTATCCGGTGCGAGCGCTTTGTTGGTTTGCTTCTTCAGCTGCGAGGATCCGAAGCATCAAAGGGAGCGCCTTGAGCATGCGGGGCCTTCCTGGGTATAAAGAGAGGTCGTGTCACAGAAGGTAAGTCAACCAAGAAATCACCCACACCTAGCTGGTCAGCGAGCTCCTCGGTCTCTCAGTATCTTTGGCGCGGCTTACCTTCATATACAGAAGCAAAGTAACATTTACCTTCCAAGAACCCCGTCATACCCGAACTGAAGACAATGCGCAACGCCAAGGTAAGCTCTCAGCTTCAGTCCGGGCCCTGGACAAAGACTGACCGCTGACCAGCTCTGTGACGCCGCCCCCCGCAATGCCGCAATCAAACAGCCCTATTGGGGGAACCCAAACGTTAATGTTGCCAACGGTAGCAACACCAAAGGCACAGGCGGCTGCAGCGGCAACGTGAACAACGGCGGAAATGCTGGAGGCACCGCGTAGCACCCTCATCACCGCAATTCAACTTCACCGTGTAGCATAAGAATTATTTATCGCCGATCCAATCATGTATAGCAGATAACGATAACAACCGGTTTGGCCTTTTAGATTCGTCCGCAGAATGTTTGTGTGGATTAGAGAACACGCGTTGGCAGGAGAAGATCATTTGCCACCTGAATTGTCCGGGAGCCACGGGAGGCGTGCCCTTCGCGTGACCGCACCAGATCGTTGACCGAGCGACTCGGAACAGTTGCAAGTACAAATCTCACTGAAGTACAAGGATCGATCAAGGCCTAAAATTAATCATGAGGCGTACAGCAAAGAACACCAACGGGAATCCAGGGATAACTTAAATTAAGTAGTAGTCGTACGATGACACGAGAAGAACACGAGCTAGTTGGCGGGCAGGCCGGTGCCACTCGATCCAAAAATGTCCAAGGCTAGCTCACCTCCATGAGCCGTTGAATAATCTGCTCCGCCTCCACGCACTCCTTTGGGTCCTCGAATATTCTCAACACGATATGCGACGGCATCACTAACCGTGCCTTGTTCACCCGGTTTTGCAAATCCCACCGCCGTTTTTCTGCTTCCGTGCTGGGCCGCATCTGGCGTGTTGACTGTAAACTCGAAGACACGGAAGAACCGGCGGAGGCAAGGGAACTCGATGAATTCTCCGACGCGCGGGACAGGAGCTTGGCATCGGGTGAAGGGTCGAATGGGTGTGATGTAAGGGGAAGGCTCCCTTTTTTGGTTGGGCGAGGAATGCGGATAGCGCCAGGATGTGCGGGGGAAACGTCCACATCCGAAGCCGCGCGTTTCAGCAACGTACGTGATGGTAAGCTGCTTGGGAGGGGTGTAGTCCTCGACCGAGGCTTCGTTGGCGAGTTTGTCAACCCGAAATCTGTCTTTGTCCCGGTTGGGTCCTCGAGACCAACAGCGCTCACATCCCGTATGAAGACGCCAACAATCTGACCAGACCGGTCAGCAGCCAACGACGAATACAACTCTAGATCCTGTTCTCCCGAGTCTCCGACGAGAAGAAATTGAGATTCAGGGAACTGGTCTAGAACTTCGAGGACATTCGCCTTTTTCCTGGTTGCCGGATCTGATAGAAGACCATTGAAGAGTGATCGTCCCGCGTAAGAGCGCAGACGGATCGAACCGGGGGGGAGCTTCGAAATGCTGATAAATTGATTTATCACAGGAAGAAGCTCAAAAGGAGAGTTTGACTGTCGTAGAGTGAGCATTCAGATGAAGGGTTAGGGATGCGAACGGACCACGTAGTGAAAGCGAACCCCGCGCTTCCACATTGTATCATACCAGTCCCCCATCTCAGGAATGACCGAATCTTCTAGATCTTTAACAAACACCTGGTTGAAAATCGCACGTGCACCATCTATGACTCTCGAAACTTTGACAGTATCATCAATATCGGAGATGACGCGGACGATTGAATGAGTTATTGGTATATGTATGATGTTCGTGGGTGTCTCGTGGAGCTCTGGCGTGCGTTCTGTGTTAATAATCCGTGCCTCCACCAACAGGTCATGTTCCACGTGCGACTGATTGGATGTGATGCGCATGCCAACCGGATGCCTGCAGATATCGTTCCAGTCTATTTTGAATGTTCCTGAGAAGTGTCCATCCGGGCCAGTTAGCATCTCCTGGGTCAGGAGAGGCCTGAGTGAGTGTCGATGGCATTTAGGATCGTGTGACTCTAGGAAGACAGAGACTTGAATTTTTCGCGAGGACAGTGAAGACGCCCAGAACAGTTTGAGGCGTGTTTCTAGGTTTTCATGCAAACGCGCCAATTCGGCGGGCGTAGCATCCATTGGTGCCAACTGCGGAGTAAATTGGATATCATCTAGCTCGTGGTTGCAGTTCCCACTGTCCCGAAAGTGAGCGTCGAGATTTTCGACATCGTCATCATCAGAGATTCCGCCGGGAAGGGGAGGAAGACGTAGCCTTTCAGGGCAATCTTGAAGTTCGGTTTCTGGTGGGAGCTGGGGCTTGGGTATCGGTATCGATGCAAAGCCTATCATGTTGGTCAATGAGGTACAATGCCATCAGGTCTCGAGCGCTAAAAGGCATACCCCTAGCAAGCTTAAGAAATGCCCGCTGTGAACGAGTAAGGAAGTCGGGCGTGCGGCGAGATGTTGCGAAGCCAGAGACATGGAACGCGACATCGAAAGTACCTGTTGAAAGGACTGTCAGCGCGGGAACCGAACAGAAGCCAAGAGACTCGCTCTCAGGCTCGTCTAAAGTGGGATTGTGTATCCGCTTGGTCGCCCAACCGGGAAACAGGTGGACCTCGTCGACGTTGACAACGTCCGTGGTGTCCCTTCTAATTTTTTGACCCGCCCAATTTTTGCAGCTTTGAAACATGCTTGGTCCTGGAATATGACCGTCTTCTGCTGGTGTAGCCGCCCGTCGGGAAGATAGTAAGGGTCGAATGTCGCGCTGAGAAATGTAATCCCTGAGACCCGCCAACCTCGACGAGTGAGGCCGAGGGACGGTCATTCTTGGAAGTGGTACCGTTTCAAATGGGCGGCGACGAGCCAGGTTGATACGGGCTGGAACGAGATGCAGCGGCCCGGCGGTCTTACACCGTATTACACGCCGGACGTCTTCTTGATCATCACTGTGTCTGCGTTTGGTAACACTAGGCTGTACTCCGCGCAACAGGGTGGATGTTGACCACCATATTCCCTGCTCTTGGTACTACTGTCAATCTAGGCGGGATCAGCCATATTTTCGTATCAGGACGAAGACAATTTTCGGGTCAACGCTTTTGCTACCCGAAAATGAGGCAGCAACCCCCAGAGGAAGGGAAGCCGAGGATAGGACCGACCCCCAAACCACGCGGACACCCCAGGGATCCCCCAGATATACGGATCTCAAAGAGCCTCTCGTGGTTACTTCGTCACGGTGCAGAAAAAGCTGGTTTGAATATCCGCCAGGATGGTTATGCAAAAGTTTCCGACGTGGTGAGTCCGCAACATCAACGCTACGGAGATCGGCTGAGCTCGCTTTGTCAGACAGCTTGCGAACCCCATGTTCAGAGATGTCACATTCATGCACTTGCAAGATATTGTGAAACGCGACCAAAAGTCACGATACCATCTTCTGTTTGAGCCGCAAGCGTCAGGGTCTGCTGGTGGGGACGTGTGGTGGATACGGGCTAATCAAGGCCACTCTATGAAGGTCAGACATCTCTGCGATGCTCCTGAGTCCCCCGCCCAACGTTTGTTCTAGAACATCGAACTTGACCTACGACCCATCATGTCAGCAACTGAGGTACCCATGGCTGTCCATGGCACCACACGATCAGCATGGAAACTCATAGGTTAGTATTTTTTGTCCCTCTTCCCCGTTTTCTGAGCTTTTTCCTCTGTTAGCTACCCGAGGTTTGTCAAAAATGACACGCAATCACATTCATCTAGCACAAAACGTTCCAGGTAGTGGTGTTATCAGTGGTAGGTGCACTCTTTTAATCACCATGTCCAGTGAACCTGTCACACTTAAATACAACAGGCATGCGGAACTCGTCTCAAATACTCATTTTCGTGAATGTTCAAAAAGCTCTTGATGCGGGAATCAAGTTTTATCTTTCTGCGAATGGTGTCGTCCTCACAGAGGGCGACAGTAATGGATTTCTGGCCCCAGAGCTTTTCCTACGAGTTGAAAATCCAGACCGTACTCCCGTGCAAGGATGGGAAGGCGGACCTATCACGGCGGCTGCTTCCGCCCCTGCTAATCTCAAGATTGGCGATGTGGTCATGCAGGAGGTAAAGCCGGCCTCGTCGGAGGATCAAATAAGCTGACGATGTAGAGTTTGGGGTTTATGTCGAATCTCTTTTTGGCCCCCTTCTTCTCCATGGACCGCGTTTACGCCCCTTCCATATAGCAGGTTCGATATGCTGCGGTCAACTTGATACGGTCCACGTTTATAGAGCACCAAGTCTTCCCGCTGTGATACGTGATGTCTCTTTTCAGGGCTCGTGGCAGTTCCCACCTCGATTAGGATTCCAGCATACACATGTGTCCGTTTTGAAATATCGAAACCTAGTGATCGCGTGTACTAACGCTATGGAGTGCCGCCATTCGGGTCAAACACTATAGCGCTTTACCGTCATCGATGTGTGTAATCGAGTTGCAGGAGTAAGTCGTCCCATCCGAGCTCCACAATGTGGGAGTTGGCAGGGCGTTGCCGTCACCGTCTCGATATCACGATCAGGTGACTGTTGGGATCCCCAGGCTTGTGCTCACAGTTCTCATCTCGTCTTCTGGCCATAATTTAAAAGTTTGACAGCTCTTCGAACCGTGGATCGGACCGTGGACCCACGTTTTTCTATTCCTTTCACAGATCAACGGGGACCATTGTCGGAGATGTGGCGAAAAAGGCCTGACGGTCACCCGTCGGATATCCGATAATGGCGATATCGCAAAGAGACGCCCCGAGATAAGTTGAGACGGTCATCTGAGGTATCCCTTTGTGGTTTCATGATCGGTCAATGTTAACTTCCGTTAACTTACTGTTACAGTAGGTGGCAAGAAAAACGCCACGAGTTCGTGAAGGCGCAAAGTTCCTGTCAGCGTTGATTAATCGGTGCTCACTCCAGGGAGAATTCGAATTCTCTTCAAGTTATTTTTTTTTCGAGACAAAAACGGACAAAAATCAGAAAACCAGATAAGTGACATATGGTGAACACCCGTTTCCTCACATCGCCCCTGAAAATGTTTCCTCCCTCATAGATGCATGAGGGCGTCACAGTTTACCCGCCCCTCACTGCTTGTCCGGCCATTTGCACAGGTCGCGTAGTTGCAGGTCTGGTGACTTTGACACTGACAACAGTATCGTCTGGCCTGCCGCCAGGTGCCTTTCTCTGCTTCGCGTGACAGTCGGCCAACGGACTGCCCTCGAGAAGGTTCTGCAAACCAGACTCAGCGGGCCGGAATTCGCGCATAAGAAAGTAGACTTTACAATGTTTAAGAACATGTCTGCACGTTATATGAAGCTGATTTGTTTTCGCTGAGGTCTCTGGTGCCAATGTCAGCATGTTAAGCAAGGAGACCGGCAAAGAGGTCCTACTAGCTCGGACGAGCGCGTCTCGGGAAGCGAATCAAAGTCTGCGAGGTATGTGTGGATGGCTCGAGAGCCTGGCCAAGTTTTATACCCCCACACTTGAAACGGCGACCCCCAATTGGGCTTGGCCCACAGATCTAAATGGCTTGAATTAAATCGCCCCTTGGCAACTTGCCATGAGAACATGCATGGTAGTTTGTAATGACTCCCCCTAAGGTCGGCGGCTACTGTCCTGAGGCTCCGTTCGGCGTGATGTGAACCGGAGCCGGAGTTTTTGCGACGGCAGAATCCAACCACCTTGGACATCCCGCCAGGCGCCTGACACAAGACAAAACGCATATCGGAATTCTGCTTTGGGGAATGTGCTAAGTATAACAAGTCTTGGAGCACTCTGGGATCAGGAACTGGTAGGCGTACAGTGTCCCTAGCTTATACGTCATTGTAACACAGCAAACCAACAGATCATGATGCTGGTGGATGCCGGCGGGGGCATGGCTTTGGCAGAGGCGTACCTCCCATCCGATGCGGCAGGTGGCGTTCCTGAAGAATGAGGTGCGTTGATGGCGTCAATCATCACAGGGACTGCGGTCGTGAAGACGTATCGATGAGGCGTTATCACTGCAAAATTCTGGCGAAGCCGAGGTCAATCGGAGCATGTTTGCCGCGATGTTCGGCCGAGAATGCTCCCAGGGTTTCTCAAGGAGAACTATCCGATAATGGTAACAATGTTTGAGGAGGCTCAGTTCTGTACGATCGAGCCACAGCACTTCCTCGGAAGTCAAGCTGCTGTTGTACTCCTGACATTACAACGCTTGTATCAGCAACAATCTCTCACAAAGGCATGCTTGGATAGTACAATCGCAGGATCGACACAAGTTCAAGATCCGCCGTTGCAGTTTCACGGCGTTGCATACACGCTTCACGCGAACCGGGATGGCAAGTGCCAGGGAACGCCAAAGTTGTGTGTCTGCAGCTGGGATAATACAAACTGGACGAGGGTAAGTGTAGGAGAGTCATCTACTCTGAGGGAGGGGCATTAGATGATGGATCCGACAATGTCGATGCGGCGGAGCCACGAGTCCCCACGAGCTTTTGGAGTTCGGCCATGTAACCATTCAATTCCTGTGCAAGGATCAGGTGCGAGGGAGGTGACTAAAAGCTGTACCCACGGCGTTGTTAGGCTCAAACTGCAACCCAAGAGATATTGATTCGATGGCTTCCTCGAGCTGTCCAAGCCCTACAAGTGCCTTTGCCTTCCTAAAATGGCCCTTTGGCCAGTTGCGGCGGATGGCGATGACGGTTTCGGCGTCAGCTAAGGCGCCGAGATAGTCACCGAGTTCTAACAAGGTCGTTGATCTATTCGAGACGACAGTAGACAACTCCTCCCGCAACACTGCTGAGCTCTCCCAAGGTGGACGTTGCACTGCGATGCTTGCGGCCAGATTATACTTGGCAAGGGCCTCCTTGCGTTTGTTGACTTTGTACAGGTTCTGACTACGATATGAGCGACTGTGTAGCTGTGCTGGACTCTGTGCGTACGTTTCCCTCGTCCTTTGTGTTTGTGACTGCCTGTGAGAGCTTTTGCTGTACGACGGTCGGAGGGGGTGGGCAGCGGAGGTTGGGATTAGCGACGAGAATTTTGGAGATACGGTTGAGAGCGATAAAGTCTAGGTTGCACTCGTCGCACTTTTCGACCTTGTGCTTGTTGCAGAACGCGAACGCGTGGCCGGGACCGCCGACGGCGAGGTCGACGTGACGAAAGTCGGCGTCGATGCGTGCCTGCATGACGGGGTCGGGTTGCGGTGCGGGCATCATCTGGGGCGGTCGCTGTCCCGGTGGAGGCACCCCTTGTTGCTGAGGTTGCGCCATGTCTTTAGGAGTCCAGTACGTGCTGCGACGTGTCCAGTTTTTGCAGGCATGCGTGGGAAGTGAATTCCAAAACGGGCGATCGATTGGTCAGCAGTTCCTAGCTGATTTTTTTCGACCCGATTTTGTATCGCTTGTGTTTCTTTCCTCCTCCCATCACCGCACTACACAACACACTCGGTACATAAAAAACAGGACTTTAAAGTTCAATCGTTCTCTTCTAATATGACCAATGGAATTGTAAACGGCAACGCAAGTCTCGAGACTCAGTTCGGTTGGTTTCTCTGCCTTGTTCTCCATGCAATCCCCATATTCACCCTCTCCAGCTTCTCTCGGCATCAACGGGTCAAAATCTACATATGTCCCCCCCCATTTGAGAAACGCGCAGCGCGCCGCTTCCACCCCATCTCCATCTCCATCCACTAATGGGTACGTCGCATGCCATCCTGCTTCTAGCTCCGCAGTTGACCGGCGCTCATTAGGACCGGCTGGAACGACCCACGCGCATCGCCTCGCAGTGGCTATGAACCGCTGCGTGGTGGACACAATGAAAGGAGCAAACCCAGCGGCTTTGTAAATAGCGCCTTTAGCTCCCCTCGCAGTGGGACTGTCGCTTTGAATGATTGGGCAGGTCGCCCCTCTACCAACGGCTGGTCTTCGAGGGAGAGCCGAGTAGATGCTCCTGCTTCTGGAGCCGGCGTGTGGCGTAACGGCGCTCACGTCATCGGTTCTCGCAACATACGTCTTGAGATGGAACTTTTCGGGGACGCTTCTGATCCGTCCAAGCAGCATACGGGCATCAACTTCGAAAAGTATGATGATATCCCTGTCGAAGCTACTGGTGCCGGAGTACCCGAACCCGCCACTGCTTTCGCGAACCCGCCACTAGATCCTGTTCTCCTCGAGAACATCTCTCTCGCTCGTTACACTACGCCAACTCCGGTTCAAAAGTACTCCATTCCCATTGTTGCTGCCAATAGAGATTTAATGGCCTGTGCTCAGGTGAATCCTCTCTACTCTACTGCCGTGAAGTTTTGTCAGCTAACGTGTAACTGAAGACGGGCTCAGGAAAAACTGCAGGCTTCCTCTTCCCTATCCTATCCGCATCCTTCGCTTCTGGGCCTCGTGCACCTCCTGCGGAAACCCCCCAGATGGGTTACTCACGCACGCGTAAAGCCTACCCTACCGCCTTGATTTTGGCTCCCACCCGTGAGCTGGTTAGCCAGATTCACGATGAGGCCCGCAAATTCGCCTATCGCTCCTGGGTCCGCCCTGCCGTCGTGTATGGAGGTGCCGACATAAACCAGCAATTACGCCAGGTCGAGCGCGGTTGTGACCTCCTCAGCGCTACACCTGGACGGCTCGTGGACTTGATCGAGCGTGGCCGTATCAGCTTGGCAAACATCCGTTACCTCGTCCTCGATGAGGCTGATCGTATGCTGGATATGGGTTTCGAACCCCAGATCAGGCGCATCGTGCAAGGCGAAGACATGCCTGGCGTCCAGGATCGTCAAACTCTCATGTTCAGTGCCACCTTCCCCCGCGACATTCAGATGCTCGCTCGGGACTTCCTCAAAGACTACATTTTCCTCTCTGTCGGGCGTGTGGGATCTACCTCGGAAAATATCACGCAGAAGATCGAGTACGTTGAAGATCCTGACAAGCGCTCTGTCCTTCTGGACCTCCTTGCATCCGAACCTCCGGGTGGTCTCACCCTTGTCTTTGTTGAGACCAAGAGGATGGCCGATATGCTTTCCGACTTCCTCATGGCAAACCATCTCCCTGCCACCTCCATTCATGGCGACCGTTCTCAACGTGAGCGTGAAACGGCATTGCAAACATTCCGTACCGGACGCACTCCTATTCTCGTCGCTACCGCCGTCGCCGCTCGTGGCCTCGACATTCCCAATGTTACCCACGTTATCAACTATGACCTGCCCTCTGATATCGATGATTATGTGCACCGCATTGGTCGTACTGGTCGTGCGGGTAATACGGGTGTCTCCACCGCATTCTTCAACCGCGGTAACAAGAACATCGTCAGAGACCTGATGGAACTACTCCGTGAAGCAAATCAAGAAATTCCTCCATGGCTAGAGTCCGTAGTTCAGGAGACAACCTTTGGTGGCAGCTTCCGCGGCCGTGGCCGTGGAGGTGGCAGGGGTCGAGGTGGCAACCGCGACTACCGCCAGCCAAGCGGTTCGTACGCTGGCGGCGGGGGGTACGGTGGTAGGGGAGGCTATGGAGGAGGACCCTCTTATGGGGGTTATGGCGGAGGTGGAGGCGGAAATAGCTATGGCAATGGTGGATCCAGCTGGTGGTGAAAAAACCCTTGTGCAAGATCCAACGCAGCCATCGTCGTTCATTTCATCCTTGTACGGTCCCTCAAGCACCTTATCGATCCGGTCTCACATGAAAACCATTACTTAATAAGCCGGTCTCTCGCCTCGTTCTCGCTGTCTGTTTCGCGTTGTCTCTGAATCGCTCGGACTTTTTTGCGCTGCTCTTTCGAATGGATTTGTCTCGTTGCACCTGCTCATCATGAAGACTTTACGGCCTATCTTATCCGTCTGTGTTTCTACTGTCCTCGGCGCGTCTGTCTTTCTACCTTTTCCACTTTTCATCCCACCACGCGCCACCATCACCTCATTCCTGTCCGCATTATAGATAGACGTAAACGGCGGGGCCGTAGACCATGAGCAGCTACACATCCTACCCCTAGTGTCAGCCTTCCGTTTCGCGATACCCCATCATTTATTGGCGTTGCGATGCGCAAGTCGGACATTATTTTGATATCCCCTCATAGCATCACGAGACACTTAACTGTTAGAGCATCGCATATCATGTACCGTACTCCTTTTTCTTATTCAATGCCAATTCTCCTAGACTTGTAAATTTGTGAGAGTCCGGAAAACGACTTTGTCAGTGGCACTCGATCTCACGATATGGTAGCGAAAGCAAATAGTCTGAACTAGTGCCAGCTACACGTCAGCTCGTGTTTCTTTACCACTTCGTTCTCTACAGACGGACCAGACAACGTTGTACCTTCTTGAAAACTTCTTTCCAGAGCCCCCCAACGATGCACCACCAAGGCTCTTCGCCCGCTTTCGACGGACACGAATTTCCGCCGTCAGTGAGGAGGCTCAAACCGTTACCTAAACGCAGACGCACATCCGACGTTGTTGCACAGGTCTCAGACAACCTCATTCAACCCATGACCGACCTTCTTGGTAGTGCAGAATCACTCGCAGAGGAGCTCATCGCACGTGCCGACTCCCTTTCATGTCAAATGGCCTTGCAGTCCTATTATTCCTCCGTGCTCGGCAGTGGCGAAATCACACGGGGTGTTGAGGGCGAGGTCCTTGACGGGAATCTCTCAGGATCCCTCTCCCAGACCTTGGATCTGAGTGCTGTCTACCAGCGATCCGCCGAGGGGCTGGGATCGGAAAAGCAGGACGAGGATCACAGCGAAGGTGATTACACCGACCACCTCCAGCAGCCAGGAAATACGAAGAAGAGGAAGGTTCCAGCGAATATGTCTGGGTCTGTAAGCGGGAGGGAGGTGAGCCTGCCACTCAGTGTGGAAGAAGAGATAGGCGACAGTGTGCTATCGATGGGGAGGCCAGATCAAGATCTCGATGTCCTCATTACCCTACCCTCTTCGGTGGCTCAGTTGCAGAGGAAAGGCAAGATTAGTCCATCGACCCTCGCTGGCCTGCAGCACAAGGAGCTGCTCAAACACAGAAAGCGTCAGCTCGCTGCTGTTCTTGGTGCATTGTCGTTTGGGGATGCGCTTGCGATTGATCAGGCACTCTCTACACATCTGCCCTTCGTTAGCACCATGTTCAGCTCCGACTCTACTCCGACGAAAGTACGTCTATCCCGTCGACGAGTTCCTCGATTGGCTCGTGCTGCAGCGGCGCAGGCATCCACTCGCAGAGCCACTCAAAGGGGTGTTTCATTCCCGACCGCACAGTTCACGTTTACGTTCCCCAATGCGAGTGAGTGATGATCTCGTGTTCTCTGCTGATGGTAGAGCTTGATCACATCTCGGCTTTTATTGCAGCCTCTGATCGCCTCGTTGCAACGAAAGAGGAGGTGCTGGCACTCCGTTCACGTTTCGAAGCGGAGCTCGCGCGACAAGCAGCCAAAGCCGCTAAAGCCGCCGCGGAGGCAAAGCAGACGGTCCTTACTGTCAGCGGGGCATCTCGGCCGAAACGGTCGGGCAAAGTCCAGCCCTCCTTGCCTGGTGGCGACCAATCAGCGGACCCTTCCGATCCGTCCCCACCAGGGAAGAATCGCGGGAGCAAGAAGAAAAAGCGTAATGCACTCGCTGTTGCGTCAAATCCACACCACCGTAACAATTACGTCCCGTCTCGCCTTCCTTCTTCTGGGCACGTCAACCCAGTCCAGGCCACTCTAAACGCGCAAAACTCACTCGGTCCCCAACCACTTCGATTTCTGTCTGCAGAACTCCCACCCCGTCTACGGAAAAGGGAGACGGTCACTCCAAAAGCACAGATAGTCCATCCTGCGGATGAGTGGATCTGTCCGCGGTGCGAGTACTCGCTGTTTTATGGTGACGGGTTGGACTACCGTCGCGCGATTCGGGACCGCAAACAGATCCTTCGCAGGCGAAGGCGGGCGCAGGAACGTGCTGCGGGTGGACTCGGCACCACAAAGAATCCTGCCAAGCCCATTTCGGACGAAGAAGACTATGACAAATTGGCCACCCGAAGCGCTGCTGGTGCGGGCGGGACAAGCGAGGGGGGAGAGGGGGCAAGTACCAGGATGCCGAAAGGACAGGAACACTTACAATCGGGGTAACGTTCTATTAATCGCACGTCCGTTCATTGTGGTTCGTTTTTTTCGCACATGCCATCATTATGAAGGAGTCGCAATTGTCATTATCATATCGACATCTTGGATTTTTATCTAATAGACGGAGATTTGGATAGGATGACACCTTGTGAAGCATGTTGGTCATATCTGGCAATTTTGGCTTGTGAGGCCGAGAAGCGCTGTCTTCGGTTTCTTACTCGTTTCTCAGAGACCAGCACAATTAACTTCTGTCGGCTGGCTGCTCGCGGTGCGGCCTCCTCACGCCGGGTTCCATCAAATGAGATGGGTTGATCAAGGGTGCACTGGTTGATGAGATTGTACTAGATACGAGATACTATGTACTACACCGGCTGACCGAACATCTCCATTCGGAATCGTAGAAGCGATCAGTCATAATCAGCCTCCGACGCACTGGCACCGTTGACATCTGACAGCGGAATCAAAATACTTCAGCTAGAGTTACAGTTTGTGTCCAAGTGACCAGGCCTCTCTCATGGTTCCTTCCGCTGATCTTTGATGCTGTTCACCTAACGGACACTCACCGCTGGAAACCCAGCCTGCTAGCGCCGAGGCTTGTCAACTTGTGTTGTAAAAATGTGAGGTTTTGGCCGTCCTGACTCTCCTCCCTCCGACGTGGCAGGTCCCACTCCGCGCATTCGTACGCTGGCATGCCCGAAATTTTCGTAGCCATCGGCCGCGAGGAGCGGAGCCGCTTGCTGTCCTGGTTCATCGTTGCGTACCAAAGCTAATCATTAACGCCCTTCGATGCTGATCCCTTCTCCCACTCCTCGTTCATTTCGGATTTATAGCCTCGTGTCAAGCATCCAAAACTCCTAACACGGTCGCGTTCCGAGTTTGCACACACCTCCTTTGTCCCTGCGATATCGCCACGCATAAAAGCGCGCACGGCCGCCGTGTTTCCAGTATCAACCCACCCCCGCATCGTACAGGCTACATGTATCATCATCAGCAAACCGGTTCCTCTTATGACTACTCGTCGTATCCCACCACTCCGTACGAGTCCACCGCCCCCCCTGCCCAGGCTTCGGGACGAGCTGTACGCTCAAACACGTCTCAGACACAGTCCCCGCAACAGCAGCCGAACTTTCACCCATCCCCTCCGTATCCATCCCCTACCACCTATCCATCGGCCTCGTACAGCATCCCTTCTGCCCATGCCCAACAGTGGCAGCAGGAATCTTGGGCGTCCCAGCAATACACGCAACCCTTTACTTCCCAGTCAATGCAAACGGAGATGACTCACATCTCCACCGCACCTCGACCAGACGCCCCTCCCCCCGTTTCCGCCCCAGATACGCGTGGCTTCCCTCCAAGCAGTCTCCAACAACCACACGAATCCCGCAGGCAGGACAGCGGCTATTTGCAATCGCTTCCTGCTTCTTCACACAATTCCTCTCCACCGCGGACTAGGCGGAGGGAGAAGGAGTCACCGGCCATAGCCCCCGCTGCCGCCGCCACTGCTTCTGGTCCTGATTTCGCCAAGGTAATCACAAATGAACCCTCTCAGACCTGCCTTATCCGACAGTTCATTTTCCCCAGATGCAGGATTCCTACCGGCTTATCATGGATAACGCGAGTAATATGATGGCGGGTGGAACGTTTACCGCCTCCAGGCCGCCACCCGTAGAAAGCATAGAACGCATGTTGCAGTCCGCGAACTTTGGCGCACAAATGCTTCAATCCGCGACCGCGCAATCAAACCCCGATGTCCGGCCTACGATAGCTGTCGGCGACAAGGACGCACCAACGTCAAAACGACAGGTAAATTATTGCCGCGGGTGCAATTTAGGGCGCGTAAGAAGATATTGATCATTTTCCTTTTTCGTTTGGCATACAGAAAGGGGACGAACATGCACAAGAGGGTCAAACATGTCTCGGATGCAGCGCGACATCAACGCCTGAATGGCGTCGTGGGCCACTCGGTAAGCATTCTTGGTCATCTTATCCCCGGTCGCATGTGCGTGCGTTGACGGTTAAAACAAAGGTCCGAGAACGCTGTGTAATGCCTGTGGCCTCGTGTATGCCAAACTTGTACGTCACAGGGGATCTTCACATGAACCCGCACTCTCTGACGCCCGGTTTTTCCAATTCCGTAGTTAAAGAAGAGGGCACGAGGGGAGGCACGCTCACGCCCCGGCGATAATGTCGGCCAGAGCTCACAGCACCCCATAGACGAATCAAATCCAATCTCTAGTGGAGGAAGCGAAGACGAAGACTCATATGGGTCGCAGGACCGAAGGAGTGATTTTGGCGACCATGGGAGGGGAGGGTAGGATTACCTCCGTAAAGGTCGCGCGTTGTCATGTGCCTTGTGGAGACTACTAGTAACCTCCAACGGTGATTATGGACTCAATTTCCCTGTAATGTGCATCGTTTAGGGTACACGGACGTCGATATGATTGATTTAACTTTAAATGCTACACAAATTGGTAAAAATGCATAGAGCTGGTTTCGGTGCCAACCGACGACTGTCCTGAAAAGCTTCTGCGTTTACATTTCGAGGTTCCACAACCCAGTCTTTTTCAAAGCTTATCGGGGCGATCTTCGCAGGATCAGGCACTTGAAGAAAAAAAGCTAAGTTCCGGTGAAATAGCCATGCGGCTTACTAGGAAAGCGATATCAAATCGAAAAGTCAGCCAAACCACATGACATACGTAAGCATTCAGTTTGGCAAGTGGAAAGACCCTGTCAGCCTCGTGACCTGACCACCTTTGATAGACTGAGGGCGGCAAAACGGCATATCAGGGGTGTGACAGACTCAGGGAGGATGTTCGAATATGGGAACAGTAAGCTATGAACAAGGTTAGGTTGTGAGTGGGGCAAACGTCAAGGACGTCATAACCCTGACCTATTTAAACGCCCGGATGGCATCACCAAGAAATCCAGGGATTGGAAGGACTTGCTCTGGGCATCAAGGATGCGCGGCACTGTGCCGATATTCTCGGCAGCCAAACGACCCAATGAAAAATTACCCACACAAAATGATCCTTGCCTTGATTGTTTCGCTGCCGCCGTGCGGCTTGTACCTGGGTCCCAGGCCCGGGCGCAAGTCGCCATGGCACGCAGAAGCGGCGAGTTAGCTCTATTTCGTTTGTAGCATATGATCAGAGCACAAGGCTATTTATGAAGTGCAGTTTTACGCACCTTCTGCCTAGTGTTTTTTACTCACTAACAGTCAAGAACGGCGCGGCGTGCTGCGCGCAACAAGCGAAAGCGGACATGTATATTGATTTTTGCCTGTTAGGATCAGTTATGAATACCTCGTCCACAAGGGCAGCCGCGCCAGCAAGGTCATATCGGGACGCAACGATCGGGTGGAGTTCGACGGTGCTTCGCCATCCAACTCCCATCGCACATGCATGTACCTTGGAGAACTTCTGGAAGTCCGTATGGCCCGGCAATTCAATATCCGCTCAGTCGAGATTCTGGCGCTCCACTGGACAATCGGAAACTGACGGGACACTGCATCCTCTTCAAGTAGTTGGCTACCGCAGATTTGAATTCGTGGTGGAGAGGCCGCAGTGCGGTCATCGGATTGGTTAATTTTTTTTATTTTCGTTCTTGACAAACTGGGGCTAGTATGCGTCGTATCGGGATGGCGTATGTGTCAGGTGTCCAGACCGTGCTCCATACCGGAAAATTAAATGCTACAAAGCCTTGGAGCGTGCAACGGCCTCGGGACTTTGCCAACGGCCACGGACCAGAATGGTCAGTGCAAAGGGAATGAGGTGAGGCTGTTTTAGGGGAATGAAAAAAATTGTGATGTCGAGGTCGTGCCGGACGGCAAGTGAGGTGCGTGCAAGCAGCAGCCTCTTTCCAATTTGCTGGGTACGTGTCGACTTGCTCTTATTTTCCGCCCTTGTGATAGCCCTGTGGTTTCCACGTTACGTTACCGATCATATTTTTTTCCCTTCGTTCACCTGGGATAAAATTTCCGTCGAGGCATTTCCCTAATGAGGAGGCAGCCTGGAGATAGGGTGTGTGTGCGCAGCGGGTCGGCAACTTGCTGTCGTAAGGGACCGTAACTTGAGGGTCACGCAGCCTGGCTTCCATGGTCACGGTTTGATTCGCTGCATTCGCAGCGCTCAGGTGGGGGTCGACGTCCAAGGTGGGCAGTGAGTAATCGAGTACTGCTTACCCACTGATTCAGAGAACAATCAGGGTCGAGAGTCTAGGAAGTTGTCCTACTCGGTCGCGCTGAAGCGAGCCCTACCGTGATATGCACAGGATCCATGACGCGGCCTGATCAAGATCCACTGGCAGGTGTCCATCAGCCCGTGGCGTCTGGTGATAACCATAACGTGAGCTAAGTGGGAACGACGTCTGAGCTTGCCTGAAGCCACCCAGCAGTCGAGGTTCAGCTCCCAGCACGAAGGACCGCACACGGATCCAATCCAATCAATCATTGGAAATACTCGCTTGGCGATTTCGGATCGAGAAAAGAAAATCCAGACTGCCTGACTTGCGTTCGTCAGGTGCCTGGATGTGGTAACATCGTACGTAGCTATTGATCACCGTGAAAAATCTTTGAGAACCCCTGACTCGATCCCTGAGGCTGTTGACTCACTCGTGGGGCACATCTCCTATACAACATTTGACATTGCGTACGCTCTCCCTTGGACGGTGAATTTTGCATCGGACTGCCGACAGGTATGTATGGTCTCTGGGCCATGGGGAAAAGACTCTTTGTGATTGAGTCCTAAATTCTGGTCATGGTGCGTAAAGCCAATGTGATTGGGGACATGTACTCGATATATTTCTAAACTTCTTCAATTTTATTATCTTCGTCGTCGGAGTCTTTATGCCCCCCCACTGAAGTAGCCGGTGAGACAAGTCGGTCGTCGGCAGTCTCGGGACCCTCTGCGCCCTTTATGAGTTGCACTAAACGTTCAATGTGTTCGGACACCTTAATCATGCGACACTCAGAAATAGTCCCACTGTGCAGAAGATCACGGCGTACCTTGTCAACAGTTTCCTCCAAGTGTGCTGCGCGGATAATTTCGTACGCCCCGTTTGCTCGCAAAAAATCGCGACCCCAACGTGTGGTACATAACAAGAGAAGCGTTTCGACATGGGTCAGGCGCAGTACTGCATCTGGCTCCCTCTTCTTTGTTGGAGGTAGAAACTGCAAAGCAGAAGGTAGTTTTTCTTGATCCTGGAAATGGGTAATGAGGAGGAGGAACATGGGCACGCGGCGTGAAACCTCACCTCAAGATTCAGTTCTTCTGGACCGGCCAGTGGAAGCAGAATATATGGCAATGCATCGATGCCTGGTGCAACTATAGTGGATGGCGGTATAGCGACTTCATCCGTATCGGGAGATAATATAGCCTGATGCGCGGAGGAAAGAAAGGCGCAATTCCTGATGGCGACGAAAGTGTGTTAGCTAGATCTAGGGTCGGCCGTCAAACTTACTTTATCGTATAAGCTACGCCACCTCTCCTAATCGTATCTTTATGTTCACTGAATAGTACGATCTTGGAAAGTGGATATTCGGGCGCACTCTCAAGCTTCATCACGTCGCCTGGCCTCGGAGTTACAAAGAAGAGCCTTCCAGCAGGTGACTGCAATAATGCAAGGATTTTATGAGACGGTGGCGGCACAGGAAATAATCATTCAACAATCACTTACTGCACTGATATTAGCAAACACGCTAGATAAGAAGTGGAGATCTCCTTTTCGTATTCGCTCTGCGTTTGGATTGGAATGCAAGGATGCTCCTTGGACGAACGCCTCGAGAAGAAGTGGCAACGCATGGACTTGTCGTGGGTCTATTGTGGGGTACGGCACAGGGGAAGAACACGTGCCCGACCTTGATTGTATCGGATGGTATGAAATAGGGGAGGTAGTTGAGGTCAACGGGGTGACGAGGATCTGCAGAGATAACAGAGCAGCACATGCCGATGACGAGCTGGTGAGATTTGACAAAACCATCGATGCCAGATCTGCGAGAATTGCATCCGGGTTCTGCCAACAATGATGGAGATCCGCGAAGCCAAGGAAGGGGGGGTGACGCACCAAAATATAAGATACTAGGAATTCAAGGAAGGATGGTTCAGATAAAAAAGGGACAAGAAGTGGTGAATCTGAGAGATTCACGAGTGCACGAAAAGCATCGTGTGCGATAGCCTGTCATCAGGGTCATGCGAAAGTTCTAACAAGCGTATGAGAGGTCAAACCAGCTGGTCTCGACAGAGCAACTTCAAATCGCGGATGACATCCGTCTCTTGGGGTTTCTGCAACCCCCCTCCCTGGAGTCCTTGGAGGAAGATACTTCGATATGGGGATCCATTTGGGGTCTGGCCAAGAAGGTTGGACAGTGCTATCTGGCGCACTGAAGGATTTCTATCCCTAAGGAATGGCAACAACTACTACGACCGTCAGCTCTGAGTTCTGCAACATACGTTTTATGAGACTGGCCTCTTCAAGTTGGCCTTGCATGATCTCACCAAGCACATAATATTCCCACGAGTGCTAACACCGATGTTGCTTACGTAAACTACACCAATGTATGGCCTGTCGTCGCCCAAGTTAATTAACGCGTCCACCAGCGAGCATTCCGAGTTGCTCGCCGTCGCTCACTTTCAAAGTGTATAGGCGCTACTTGGAGCTGTTTCTCTTTGAACCTCGCCTTTCACGACGACGACGACTTGGACGCCGGCATGACGGGCTACAATATCACGCGCTCTGCAGAAGAGCTACTAGACAAGTATGAATCCGATTCTCCATCTTTCTCCATCCACCTCTATCCGGAATACTGGACACTCAATAATGGCCCAAAGTTTCTTTACAACAACCCTGTCGCGGTAAGCCCGGATTGATTTGGTGCTTCACCGCCACTCAACATGCATCCATCATTCCTAGTCCTTGTTGGATGACGTACGAGCACACCGCATACCAGTGGACTATCTTGAACTGTTTGATTCAGCCCATGTGCCTTTCTATGACGGTACGTCATGACAATCAGAACGATCCTGCCCGGACGGCTCGAGTTCTTGTCACCAGGTTGCATGCTGGTTGAGCTTCTTGACTATCGCCCGAAGAGAGTAAAGGACCCACCACTAGAGAAACCCGAGAGGAGTCGTGTGACTCTTCATCCCAATGATGAAACCCTATGGGCAGACCTATGTCTGATGAATCAACGAACTGGCTCCAAACTCGCCGACCCCCAGGTACTCGAGGTGGAAGCACAGATATTGGTATGCATTGTCCCTTTAATTTCAATGCTCTTCCGAACTAATCTGGTCCCTCTAGTTGCACACGTCTTCTCCTCTTTGTCTGGATCCTGATCCCCATCTCACTCGTATCGCCAATCACACATTCAGGGTATCTACACCGTCTATTCCAGTATCTTTGAAGCGGAAAATCGCTGCGATCACACAGGAGGAAGATGAGTCGGAGAAGGCAAGACGTGCCAAGATTATACAATTCATGAACCCAAGATTGAACCGTTCACACGTTCCGAGGTATGTCGTTTATAAGATGTTTTTGGGCGACTTTATGGACTAGGGACGTCAGCTACCCAATATTGGACGTTATGAAACGAGTGAGAGAAAAACGCCAGGCAGAGGCCCAAGCAATGTTGGCAAAGGCCATAGCAAACCCACCTAACCGTTCAACCCCTGCGCCTCCCACTCAATCTACCACCGCTCAACCACCACATGCCGTCACTACCCAAGCATCCACCCCTACTTCACAACCTCCTACTAATAACTCAAAGCCGAGACAAGTCAAGAAGGAACCTGTGGGAAGTCCGTACCCAAACACACCCGAGAACCCGCGATCAACCGCGACTCCCGTTCCCCATCCAATTGTCAACCAACTTCAGACTCAGCCGCCGATAAGATCACCTCCTGTACAGACTCGCTCACCCGCCCCTCCAAATGCGTCATATCAACAACACCCTGTCAACACACCAATGGCCGCTGGTTCTCCTGCACAGCGAGGCTATACCCAGTCTCCTCGACCACCCTCATCACAAGCTCCGCTTCCACATTCTTCCCCTCTCGCCGCCGGTTCGCAGCTTTCCACGCCTGATCCTCGTGCAAATCCTGGCGGGTTCGTCCAGGTGGTACCTGGTGTCGCTCCGTCCAAACCTTCTACACCGCAGCTCAGTTTTTCCACCCAAGCTCCTCAACCACCACCCCAGCAAACGACTACACAGCCTCACCCCCAACAAGCCCCATCTCCTCAGACGCAACCTGCACATCCAAATATGCAGCAGTTGTATGCCCAGCACATGCAACAGCTACAAAGGATGAGTCAGGCAGCCCAGGCTCACGCTCAGGCTCAGTTACCAACCCAAATGACCCAAGCTGCTCAACACCCTGCCATGCCACCCCAGTACAACTTCCCGTTCCGACCCGTCACTGCACAGGGAAACCCGCATCAGCAAGTTGCGACGCATATACCACAGAATCAACAGCAGAACCTGGGTACTCAAGGTCCGGTGATGGATGGCCAGCAAATGATGGCACAGTATGCAGTGTATGGATACTATGGTAGCAGGTTGCCACCTCAATATGCTGCTTGGCCTGCGGGTGCGATGGGACGCGTGCCCAACGGTCAGACGCCGGGGATGCAACCTGGGCACCCGCAGATGCCAATGGCGCCACAGGGAAAGGCTGCGCAGGCGGGTGTACAGGGTCGGTGAGATGGGCGAGTTCGCATTGGTATGCTGACGACGTTTCCCTTCCCGTTGTAGTCGGGACGTACCTTTGGGCACTGTTGCTGTATTCTTAGTAGCTCGATGTAGCCACATTCGCAGGCTGCCATCACCGACAAGATAACAGTGAAGCCAGTTATATATGTCAATACGGATCCTGACTTACTCAGGCTCACGAATCCAAACGTTGTATTCCCTTCATCCACGTATGTATAAGCATCCCTTTTCCGCACGCGGATATCGTACATGTATTGGATCGAGATACATAATAATAGGTTTACAAATGCTTCAAGAAGAACTCGACGGTCGCCTTGAACGCGCCTTCCTTTCCAGCCTTGACCTCGGGTTTGCTCAGGTCTCCACGCACAGCAAAACCGTGCTGGCAGCCTGCAAAGTACACCCTCCGGTACAGTTCCGAGGTCTTGGCGCCACCACCGAGGATCTCATCCGCTTTAGCCTGGGCATCGAGAGAGAATACCGGGTCCGTCTCGCAAGAGTTGATCAAGAGGGGAACGCCCGTCTTTTTGAACTCCTGTCGAGATGGGCACGATGAGGATCATGAGTGCGCGAATATGCGCATCACGGGAAACGACCGACCTCGAGGTCCTCGGGCACTTTGAGGAGAGAGGGATGTGCGATGGCAGCAACCTTGATGACCTTGTCGAACGCGAGATCAAAGGTGTAGCGACCTGGTGATGGCATGCAGGTCCCCCTGAGCAACCCATGCGTTCGCTATGTGACTCCAACCTTGCAGGGACTCACCACCGAAGCAGTAACCTGTGGCAGCAAACTGAGTCATGCCCTGCTCCCTGAGAGCGCGGATGACATTGTCGAGCAACGGGCGAGTAACGTCTTGGCCGTGTTTGCTGAGCCAGCCACGCAGGTCAAATGTGTCGGACTGTCCGCGAGGACGTTGAAAAGGGTGTGCTGAATCGCTTGCAAACGGGCATGTGCGAAAATAGAACTCACGTCGAGTGCATCGGGTGGAAGAGCGTCGCCGTTGAAGTAGTCGACGACGTAGACCTGTTCAGGAAATAGGGTTGAAAGACGGCTGCTGCTGCGGAACGCAGACATCGTGTACCTTGAACCCGTTTCGGGCAAAGTCGTCTGCAAGCAACTACGATTCGCCACAAGTCAATCTTCGGAACCGGGTGTGGATAAGTGAAATGTATGACGCACCTGGGCGTTGACGAGCTCAATACCAAAGACGTCGGGCAAGAAGAGGATAGCCTTGTCCTTGGGGTAATCGACGGTCGGCGTCGCCACGTAGGTCTTGACGCCGTTGATGACTTCAACTTTGCCTGTGACGAAAAAGATGTGGGATCGAGCGCTCTGAACGTGCGTATACATACCCTCGGGGGTGCCCTCGTGACGAACGCCTGTCATTGTATGATCAGATCTCATCAATCAGCAACTCTTTGATGGACGAGCACGCGTGATGGTTCGTACCTGAGACACATTTGCTGCAGAGAGACATGTTTACGGTGGGTGTGTTCCTTCGAGGTGTCTATATGCACCTGTCCGTGGAAAGACACCAGGTCAAACTTTCCGGTCTTATCCGCAATCCCGCATGCTGAGTAACGCCATCCATCAAATCCGTCCCTCGTCGTGCTCATGGCAGACAGCGATCGCGTCTCGGATAGTCCGCGTGTCATAAACAACCTGCGTTGCGAGATGGTTTTTTAAACACGCATAGAGCAGCGCTGTCGACTGGACGAGTAGGTGCGTTATCGATCAGTGTCCGAGTCGGTGAACTCGAAAGTTTTCCGAATGACTTGCCTTATCCGGTGATCCAACATTTCGAGGTTTTTGGTGATGGGGTGATGGTTGCCAGTGGCCCAGCAGAGAGAGGCTGCGCAGGCGGGTGTACAGGGTCGACTAGATGGGTGATATCGCACTGGTATATTGGCGACCTTTCGTTCGTAGTCGAGATGTACTTCTTTTGGCCTGTGCTGTTGTGTGAATATTCTTAGTAGCTCCGACTCACATTCGCAGGCTGATCTGCCAAGATAAGCAACTTGAAGGTTAGATTTAAGAAATGTCGTGCTTTCCGCGATCTCTTGACCACCGACCATGTCCGAGCCCATTGGTAGGCTTCATTGATATCGTGAATCATCCCGTTGACTGTCCGTGAAAGCATTGTTGTCCGTCTACGACAAAACTGGGCTGGTCAAACTCGCGGAGGGCCTTAGTGCAGCAGGTGTCCGACTCCTCGGTTCGGGAGGCACCGCAAAAAAGATCAGAGAAGCAAACATCAACGTCGAGCGCGTCCTTATCCCCATTGCCTCCATACGTGTTCTAAACTTGTGTTCCAGGGATGTCTCCAGCATCACCAAGGCGCCCGAGATGCTAGGCGGACGCGTAAAGACACTTCATCCTGCCGTCCACGGAGGTAACCGTTACAGTTTTCTCCCGTGGTCGGCCGATGAGTCTGAGATACACGTTGCCAGGGATTCTCGCGCGTGCGCTCCCGTCCGACGAGCGTGACCTCGCAGACCAATCCATCTCCAAGATCACCATCGTCGTCTGCAACCTCTATCCCTTTTCCGCCACCATCTCAAAACCCGGCTGCACGCTCGCAGACGCCGTCGAGGAGATCGATATCGGAGGTGTCACCCTTCTCAGAGCGGCGGCCAAGAACCACGGGCGGGTGTGTGTGTTGTCCGATCCTGTGGACTACGACGCGTTCCTGAATGCTTGGAAAAATGGTGACGTGAGTCAAGCGCTGCGGAACCGTCTTGCGCTCAAGGCGTTCGAGATGACCGCAAAGTACGACGATGCGATCAGTGGCTACTTTAGAGAGCAGTATGCTTCGTCGCCCGAGAGTCAGCCGCTGCAGAGAATGGTGTTGCGGTACGGCGCTAATCCGCATCAGAAACCGGCGCAAGCGTTCGTGGCCGAGGGTGAATTGCCTTTCAAGGGTGTGTGGCTCGCGTTCTTACCCGGCTCGCAGTACACATCTCACGTTCGTCGACGCAGTTTTATGTGGTTCGCCTGGGTACATCAATCTCCTGGATGCGCTCAACTCGTATGCGTTGGTAAAGGAACTCCAGGAGGCACTGGACCTCCCTGCGGCTGCTTCGTTCAAGCATGTTTCCCCTGCTGGTGCTGCAGTGGGTATCGAGCTGGACGAGACCGAGAAACAGGTCTATGGAGTCGAAGACCTGAAAGAGCCTCTTACGGCACTCGCTTGTGCATACGCCCGAGCACGAGGTCAGTCTCTCAAACAGAAAAGGACACGGATCTGACCATATGTGACGTAGGTGCGGATCGGATGTCCTCGTTTGGTGATTTCATTTCCCTGTCTGCTCCATGCGACCTCGCTACCGCAAAGATCATCTCCAGAGAGGTTTCCGATGGTGTGATCGCCCCCGGATACGCACCGGAAGCGCTCGACGTGCTGAAGAAGAAGAAGGCGGGAAAGTACTGTGTCCTCGAGGTGATCTCACCCCTCCACCTTTATCCCATCGAACGTTACTGATGCTGCGGACAGATGGACCCCACCTACACGCCTCCCGAAATCGAAACGCGTCAGGTATACGGCATCAACTTACAACAACGCAGAAATGACTCCAAAATTGATGCAGCGCTCTTTTCCAACATTGTCACCGAGAACAAAGAGGCAAGTCCACCACGTCCCACATGTCACGCGCGTCATTGACCGGCACGACGACGACGACCCAGCTCCCCTCCCAAGCCTTGACAGATCTGCTCGTCGCCACGCTCGCACTGAAATACACCCAATCCAACAGTGTCGCGTATGCTAAAAACGGTGCCATCGTTGGTCTGGGTGCAGGTCAACAGTCTCGTATCCACTGTACCCGGCTCGCGGGGGGTAAAGCGGACCTGTGGTGGCTCCGTCACCACCCGCGGGTCGTCGCGCTCCCCTTCAAGAAAGGCGTCAAGCGCGCCGAAAAGGCGAACGCGATCGACCTGTTCGTGAGCGGGGAGATTCTTGAGGGTGGCGAAAAGGAGCAGTGGGAAGCTCAGTTCGAGACCGTGCCTGCGGCGTTGACCGAGGAGGAGCGGAAGGCGTGGGCAGCCGAATTAGATGGGGTGGCGTGTTCGAGCGATGCGTTCTTCCCGTTTGCTGATAATGTCCACCGGGCGAGGAAGAGCGGTGTGAGGTACCTCGCCGCGCCGAGTGGAAGTGTGATGGATGCCGAGTGTATCAGGGCGGCGGATGAACACGGGATCGTCTTCTGTCATACGTCTCTGAGGCTTTTCCACCACTGATGGGGGAACAGTGAAGAAAGTTATGTCGATTATCTATGTGTGAGTCAATCTTGGTTTGCTCAGGCTCACGAATCCAACCGTTGTATTCCCTTTCATTCGTGTATAACGATCCTTTCTCCGCACACAGATGTCATATAAGTTCTTGGTTGAGATACATATTACAAGTGCTTCAAGAAGAACTCGACGGTCGCCTTGAATGCGCCCTCCTTTCCAGCCTTGACCTCGGGTTTGCTCAGGTCTCCACGCACAGCGAAACTATGCTCGCAGCCTGCAAAGTATTCCCTCCGGTACAATTCCGAAGTCTGGGCGCCACCACCGAGGATCTCATCCGCTTTAGCCTGGGCATCAAGAGGGAACATCCAGTCCGTCTCGCAAGAGTTGATCAAGAGGGGAATGCCCGTCTTTTTGAACTCCTGTCGAGATGGGCACGATAAGGATCACGGGTGCACGGATATACGCATCACGGAAAACGACCGACCTCGAGGTCCTTGGGCACTTTAAGAAGCGAAGGGTGTGCGACAGCAGCGACCTTGATGACCTTGTCGAACGCGAGATCAAAGGTGTAGCGACCTGGTGACGGCATGCAGTCCCCCTCAGCAAACGGGTTCGTTCGCCATATGGCTTTAACCTTGGAGAGACTTACCACCGAAGCAGTAACCTGTGGCAGCAAACTGAGTCACGCCTTGTTCCTTGAGAGCGCGGATGACGTTGTCGAGCAATGGACGGGTGACGTCTTGACCGTGTTTAGGGAGCCAAGCATACAGGTGAACTGTGCCCGACTGTCCGCGAGGAAGAAAATGATATGGTGAATGACTTGCAAACGGGCATGTGCGAAGAGAAAACTTACGTTGAATGTCTCGGGTGGGAGAGGGTCGCCGTTGAAGTAGTCGATGGCATAAACCTGATTGAAAAACAGGGTCGAAAGATGGCTACTGCTATGAACGGACGTCGTGTACCTTGAACCCGTTTCGGGCAAAGTCGTCTGCAAGTAACTACCATTCGCCACAAGTCAACCTTCAAAAACAGATGTGGATCAGTGAAATGTATGACGCACTTGGGCGTTGATGAGCTCGATACCAAAGACGTCGGGCAAGAAGAGGATAGCCTTGTCCTTGGGGTAATCGACGGTCGGCGTCGCGACGTAGGTCTTGACGCCGTTGATGACCTCGACCTTGCCTGTGACGAAAAAGACACGAGATCGAGCACGATTCTGATTGTACACATACCCTCAGGGGTACCCTCGTGACGAACACCTGTTATTATATAATCACATCTCATTGATCAACGCATTCTTCGATTGACGAGCGCGCGCGATGGGTCCCTACCTGAGACACACTTGCTGCAGAGAGACATGTTAATGGGGTGGGTCTATTTTTTCCAGGTGTTTATATACACCTGTTCGTGGAAGGGTCTATTTTAGACACCGGGTTGAACTTACCGATCATGCTGAGCAACACGCTCCTTCGAATTGGGGGTTTCTCGTCGTGCTCATGGCATGACAACCACTCTGTCGCATCTTGGATATTTTCTGCATGTTACAAAAACCCGCGATGCGAGACACGGTTTCGTGAAACCGCAGAGCAACGATGTCGACAGGACGAGTACTTTTGATAGATGGGCACTAATTGGATCGCATGGGAATGCATTGGCCCTATGATACGGCGTCGGTATCCTACTAACTCACCTTGGGAACCAAGTCATGTACCGCACAAAGTCTGGTGAGTCAGATCAAGGAGGGATGCGTGCCAGTGAGACTTGCGCTTTTCAGAATCAGTTGGCAATTTTGTCCGTGCCAGGCACTCCCACCGGTTGAACTGCGGTGGGGTTGACGGATGCGGCAGAGGAAACATAAAGAGTCGAACCCATCAGAATTTGGTCGGGTACACTAATAGGTGCTGACTAAGATGTCCCTAGTCTTATGATGCTGTTCTAGATCTCCGCATGGTACCACACGGGAACGCAGATGTGGGATCACACGTCTTTTAGGTCCCCGGTCACTGATGGCACCTCGCCGGGAAGAACTTGAAACCTCCTCCGAACCTACATTCTCTCAATTTTATGTAAGCCACCAACCGCTTGTTGGGTTGTCCTTGCATACCATTCTTTTGGCCACTACTCAAAAATTTTCTACCTTATTCTCAACGAATGCTACAGTTGGTGGTTTCTTTAAACGGCCCTGGAAGGACAGCGAAGTTGGGGTGGCAGCCCCACGGCGAGAGCGTTCGCAGTTTTGAAACCACACCCGATCCCGCCTCTTTTTCCGTCCCTGCGCACGACCCCAATCACCAATCTTAGGAGAGGGGTGCCTGACTGGCGCACCAAACGGATCTGACAGCGCGGCCCAGGTCGGCCTCTCCCTCGCACTGGAACCCGAAGGGTTCCCAGTCTCCCAATAAGCGGCATACGTCATGAGAGAAAGTCAGTTGCAACGTCATTCTTGGCAACACCTCCTTCCCCCCGCGCTCTCTTTCTATTCTCTGCGGACGATATGAGGACGGTGTACTACGAAGGGGCCGGTGTGCACGCCTGACCCTTTCTCGCTGGCACTTCGTCACCCATAGTATGACCATCAATCATGCTACCCTTTATGTCGTCCTCTACGGAAAGAAAGCACGAGCAGAGAGAACGTTGTCGGTTAGTTGATATACCATGGGACCAAGGGAGAAGCATTGGATTGGCGATAATATCTTGGACGCATCCGTCACGGGGGCCTAAATTTGTGACAGAAGCTCACGAGCTCGCTCCTGTCGTATCCACGTGCGGAAAAGGTGGCATATCTATCATACAGGTGTTGGGTCGAGATACATAATAATAGGTTTACAAATGCTTTAAGAAGAACTCGACGGTCGCCTTGAACGCACCCTCCTTTCCAACCTTGACCTCGGGTTTGCTCAGGTCTCCACGCACAGCGAAACCGTGCTCGCAGCCTGCAAAGTATTCCCTCCGGTACAATTCCGAGGTCTGGGCGCCACCACCGAGGATCTCATCCGCTTTAGCCTGAGCATCAGGAGGGAACATCTGGTCCGTCTCGCAAGAGTTGATCAAGAGGGGAACGCCCGTCTTTTTGAACTCCTGTCAAGATGGGCATGATAAGGATCACGGGTGCACGGATATGGAAAACGACCGACCTCGAGGTCCTCGGGCACTTTGAGAAGAGAAGGGTGTGCGACAGCAGCGACCTTGATGACCTTGTCAAACGCGAGATCAAAGGTGTAGCGACCTGGTGACGGCATGCAGTCCCCCTCAGCAAACGGGTTCGTTCGCCATGTGGCTTTAACCTTGGAGAGACTCACCACCGAAGCAGTAACCTGTGGCAGCAAACTGAGCCACGCCTTGTTCCTCGAGAGCGCGGATGACATTGTTAAGCAATGGACGGGTAACATCTTGGCCGTGTCTGTTGAACCAACCGTGCAGGTCAAATGTGCCAGACTGTCAATGTGGTGAGTCGCTTGCAAACGGGTATGTGCGAAGGTAGAACTCACGCTGAATGCATCGGGTGGGATAACGTCGCCATTGAAGTAGTCGACGATGTAGACCTGTAAAAATTGGGTTGAGAGACACCCACCGCTATGAACGGACGTCGTGTACCTTGAACCCGTTTCGGGCAAAGTCATCTGCAAGTAACTACGATTCGCCACAAGTCAACCTTCGGAACCGGGTGTGGATATGTGAAAGGTATGGCACACCTGGGCGTTGATGAGCTTGATACCAAAGACGTCGGGCAAGAAGAGGATAGCCTTGTCCTTGGGGTAATCGACGGTCGGCGTTGCGACGTAGGTCTCGACGCCGTTGATGACCTCGACTTTGCCTGTGACGAAAAAGACATGAGATCAACGTCGATTCGAGCACTCTGAACGTGCGATTCTGATCGTATACATACCCTCGGGGGTACCCTCGTGACGAACGCCTATCATTGAATGATTAGATTTCATCGATCAGCGATTCCATCGATTCACGAGCACGCGTGATAGTTCGTACCTGAGATACACTTGCTGCAGAGAGACATGTTGATGGGGTGGGTCAATTCCTTCCAGGTGTTTATATACACCTGTCCGTGGAAAGACCTGTTTTAGACACCAGGGTGACTTTGCCGAACTCATCCGCAATTCCGCATGGTGAAAAACCCATTCATCGAATTCGTTCCTCGTCGTGCTCATGGCATTAGAGCCTGTCACATCTTGGATAGTGTTAATGTTACAGGCAACCCGCATCGCGAGATGGTTTCGTGAACGCGCATAGAGCAGTGGTGTCGACAGGACGAACGCCCTTGATACACGTCGGAACGCAAAAATCAAATAGTGTACACTTGCCGGAATCCAAATTTTTTTAACGCAACCCATATTATAAACACATTCATACCGTATGCATGCAATAAAATAAGAATTTGTTCAACGGAGACGCCAAGCGTGACATTTGGCAGAGATATCTCACCTATTACGGGAAGGATACTTAGCATATAGCACACTGGTATGGAGTTGGTGTGCCTGCATTAATTGCCAGGGATCATGTGTACATGTTTTGTTACAATTATATGACAGATAATTTGGATAATTGACACCAAAAATTATAGAGTACACATTGCCTGAATGTACAATGTACATATATACCAGACACTTGGATACTTCGAGTGGCGAGCGCAAGTCGGGCACGGGTCATGGGGTACGAAAACTCACACGGTTTTCAAGACTTGGTGCTCGCCTCTCCTTTGTTTCGCTCACCTCTCCTTGCCTCTTGCCTTGCCTCAACGTGTCGCTCACACGGGCTCGACTTTGCTTCACCCTCACCCAAGGCTCGTCACTGATCACCCTGCCCTCCCCTTGTCCTCAAATTCATTCTCCTGCCCTCATCTCGCGCCGCAACCCATGAGCATGAGCATGCATGCTCACTCGCGCACCATTGCCTCCACTTGCCGTGCCCTGCCGCGCACCGCGCGTGCGCACACACTCCGCTCCTGCCAGTTGCCGATAATGCCCACGACGTTGCAAGAAGTCGCCATGGTGGGGAGAATGGAAAAGGAGCGCGAGAGAGAGGAACTCAACGAAAAAGAGGTACGATCGATCGGATGACGCAGCCACATCGACGCACTCCATTTGCTGTGCCCGGCATCTCCACCGCACCTGCGACATGTGCTCAAGCACACGCTCCGCTCCCGCCAGTCACGGGTAGAAATAACATAGCATACATGTTGTAATCTAAAAACATTGTATGACCCGAGTCTGTGTGATGTATATCTACAAAATACTGGATCCATGGGTAACAGAAGATGTAGCTAGTATAGTACGACGCACATGCGCTGACAGGTTCCACTGTATGTACATGGTATAGTAGCTGTATGTACATTGTATAATAGCTGTATACACACTATAGAAAGAGGGTCCAATCAACTCATGAGATTATTTTAAATTATGTCCTGCAATAATGCCGGAATCCAAGACATGTACATAATCTACATATTGGCTCCATAATCGCCAAAAAAAATGTTGATTGTACAATTTTTACAAACCGACGTGTAGGCTGGCATTTCCGATAGAGTAATTGAATGCGTACGACGTACGTGGCCCGTACGGCGTCGGCATCTTACTAATTCACCTTACGAATCAAATCATGTACTGCCCCAAAGTCTTCGTCAGATGGGCCACTGACTGAGTCTGATATCCGATCAAGGAGGGAATGATTTGATCTGAGACTTGCGCCCGCCGTTTTTCGAAATCAGTTTGCAATTGTGTCCGTGTCAGACACTTGACTGCGCCCGCCGGAACGGCGTTGGGGTTGATGTCGGATGTGGCAGAGGAAACAAAGTTGAACCCCATCCCATCCCGGATGCGGGATGTTGTCTGATGAGGTTGGGTTCTAACTTGTGTAACTTGCGACGGGGCTAAGCTTCTACCTACGGCTGTGTCGAGAGAGAGAGGGGAATTACACGTCGGTTTGTAAAAATTGTACAACCAACATTTTTTTTGGCGATTATGGAGCCAATATGTAGATTATGTACATGTCTTGGATTCCGGCATTATTGCAGGACATAATTTAAAATAATCTCATGAGTTGATTGGACCCTCTTTCTATAGTGTGTATACAGCTATTATACAATGTACATACAGCTACTATACCATGTACATACAGTGGAACCTGTCAGCGCATGTGCGTCGTACTATACGGGCTACATCTTCTGTTACCCATGGATCCAGTATTTTGTAGATATACATCACACATAGACTCGGATCATACAATGTTTTTAGATTACAACATGTATGCTATGTTATTTCTACCCGTGACTGGCGGGAGCGGAGCGTGTGCTTGAGCACATGTCGCAGGTGCGGTGGAGATGCCGGGCACAGCAAATGGAGTGCGTCGATGTGGCTGCGTCATCCGATCGATCGTACCTCTTTTTCGTTGAGTTCCTCTCTCTCGCGCTCCTTTTCCATTCTCCCCACCATGGCGACTTCTTGCAACGTCGTGGGCATTATCGGCAACTGGCAGGAGCAGAGTGTGTGCGCACGCGCGGTGCGCGGCAGGGCACGGCAAGTGGAGGCAATGGTGCGCGAGTGAGCATGCATGCTCATGCTCATGGGTTGCGGCGCGAGATGAGGGCAGGAGAATGAATTTGAGGACGAGGGGAGGGCAGGGTGATCAGTGACGAGCCTTGGGTGAGGGTGAAGCAAAGCCGAGCCCGTGTGAGCGACACGTTGAGGCAAGGCAAGAGGCAAGGAGAGGTGAGCGAAACAAAGGAGAGGCGAGCACCAAGTCTTGAAAACCGTGTGAGTTTTCGTACGCCATGACCCGTGCCCGACTTGCGCTCGCCACTCGAAGTATCCAAGTGTCTGGTATATACATTGTACATTCAGGCAATGTGTACTCTATAATTTTTGGTGTCAATTATCCAAATTATCTGTCATATAATTGTAACAAACATGTACACATGGTCCCTGGCAATTAATGGAGGCACACCAACTCCATACCAGTGTGCTATATGCTAAGTATCCTTCCCGTAATAGGTGAGATATCTCTGCCGGATGTCACGCTTGGCGTCTCCATTGAACAAATTCTTATTTTATTGCATGCATACGGTATGAATGTGTTTATAATATGGGTTGCGTTAAAATTTTTTGGATTCCGGCAAGTGTACACTATTTGATTTTTGCGTTCCGACGTGTAGGTTACGGCGGGATTTCAGGTTTGTATAGCCACTCGGATTTAGCCGCCTCCTGGGCAGCCGAGTAACGGCTTAGTAAGCGTGCGAGCCGCAACCATTCCTCTCACTTCCTCACGACAGCTCGTATACCCATAGATCACACTCGACGCAGATATTCAGCGAACACAAGCCGCATAGTTGTGAGAGAAAGCCAGTTGCAACGTATCCTTTACATAAGTTTAGTTTCTATCTGAGTCCTTACCGTAGGGCGTATACGGCGTTCTGGGGTCCTGTCTATCTCGACGTCTTGCAATCGACCAAGGCTTCCACTCCTACTCAGTGCAACGAGGTGTTGACCCGGAAGTGGCGATAATGAATTTTAATTGTTTTCCGGTGGAACTGCATCATCAAGTCGTCTGCTTCATGGACCCAGAGGACATTCTTGCGCTACGCAAGGCAATCTACAAATTTCCCTTGTTTTGTACTTGACGGTTGATCCACCCTCTGTTTCCTTGCCAGACATCCAAGTACTTTCTCGCCCTCACCCACAAGCCTCATCTATGGACTTCGGTGTACCACCGCATGCGACAAACACACCCTCTGAGCTATTCTCAAAGTGAATTCGCAGCGCTGTCGTCTTGCAAATCTGAACGTCTCCTCGTGAGAGCATCCAAAACCGAAAAGTTATTTCAAACGTTCAGAGAGCTCGCCCAGTACCGCATCCCAAACGCGAAAACAATATGTCACTTTGAAGCGTTCTCCTTTTTATCGGAGCGCTTCCTTCTCTCTGTGGGTAGTATGACGGGGGTGAGCGTATGGGACATGTCGAGACTCGGGTCGTCTGCGGAGGCGCCAAATTTTCCGTGTGCACACCGGCCGTCACGGTCGGCGTTTAATTCCCAGGAGTTGGTCTGCTACAGTATGACGACCGACTATTCTACCCTCTATGTCGTCTTTCAAGATCACTCCAAGTATGTCATCGTGTGTGTGGACCGACGTCTGATGCATAGCCTTGATCTTCCAGAGCAATTATCCTTGACCTCGAGTTGCCCTCGACCACGCTGGACACGGATGAGCCCAAGCTGGAATTCTATCAATCAGGACATGTCTACTTGTATGGCAACCATCATCATATCATGGGCATCGATGCGGATTCGCGCCTCGCTTTGCTGACGTACCATGACGACATGATTGAGGTGGTGGACTGGCACTGGCGAACAGAGTGTCGATCGCTCATCCGTCTACATCAGGAGGCGACTGAAGTGGTGAGCATCGTGCCCTGGTTTGAGTCGTGGTGTCACACAGCATGTTGTTTCCCAGCCATACAGTAATCCTGTCCTCGCCCTACGCATCTGTGGACCCTACATCGTGTGTCTCAGGCGCCAGTCTATCGATGCCTATCCCATGCCCCTCCAATTCCTGAAGCCGGAACTCTCAAGCGAACAACCTTTACCCGTCCTCCAGCATACCATGTCGGGTATGGCGTTTACCACAGAAGTCTCTCTCTCCCGTGCACGCCACAGTTGCTTTCCATCCGGCAATGTCTACACCCTCTACGCGCTTGCGGAAGAGGAACATCGTGGGTCGTATTACTACCAAGTCCAAGTGGACACGACGCCACTGCCTTTGTTGTCTGTCAGATTGCTCGGCTTTGATAGCACACACGCCAGTCGGCAGGTATCAGCGTGGGATCTGGGGTTGTCCGGACTCCGCGGTGTGCGTGTGTTTACGCCCGACACGAGTGGCGAGCGCCACGTTGTTGCGTTCACCGTTCCCCCGTCTTTGTACCCATCTGAACCGTTTCCGGTTGGCGGCGGGACGCTCGACGTGCCGCCTGAGATTGCGCCGCGATTTGTGGAGCAGGTCGTCGCGGTCCTGTCGCCAAAGCATCCTCGTGTGTCGCGCGTTATGGATGTGTGTGCGCCGGATGGTGAGTGTGCGTTTGAGACGTCATCACGGTTCCGGAATTTACGGGGCGGGTAGATGACGTGGTCGCGTGTGCGGTGTCAGAATTTACAGGACGGATTGCACTGGGGACGCGGGCGGGGGTAATCACGGTGCTCTAGTTGGGTGAGTTTGGTGATGCATGGGCACGAGAGTTGGGTTGATAATGTACATGGGACGTTCACCGTTTGCACTGTGAGAAAAGGTGGGGGAGATTGAACAGGAGCTTTCCTTTTCCCAACATAATATTTGAGTGTACGCCAGGTACCCACTTTAGCGTTTCTGAAACTGGCATGGATGCACACCAAAGGAAACACCGAGACTCCTTCGAAAACCATGGTCTACCGACTAAACCTCTTGGAAGTCACGTGCTGCGACAGCCCAGATGACAATCTAGCAAGTCCACACGAATTTATAGGCTATGTATTGCTTCCACTTCTACTCAGTGCAACGAGGTGTTGACCCGGAAGTGGCGACAATGAATTTCAACTGTTTGCCGGTGGAACTGCATCATCAAGTCCTCTCCTTCATGGACCCAGAGGACATTCTTGCGCTACGCAAGGCAATCTACAAATTTCCCTTGCTGTGGACTTGACGGTTGACCTCTCCTGTTTCCTTGCCAGACATCCAAGTACTTTCTCGCCCTCACTCATGAGTCTCGTCTATGGACCTCCGTGTACGATCGCATGCGGCAAACACACCCTCTGAGTTATTCTCAAAGCGAATTCGCAGCACTGTCGTCTTGCAAATCTGAACGCCTCCTCGTGGGAGCTTCCAAAACGGAAAAGCTGTTGCAAACGTTCAGAGAGCATGCCCAGCACCGCATCTTCAAGTTCCCCGCCGGACGGACGCGAAAAACAATAAGTCGCTTGGCAGCGCTTTTCTTTGTATCGGAGCGCTTCCTTCTCTCTGT
This sequence comes from Boletus coccyginus, assembly GCA_025782845.1. Taxonomy (NCBI): domain Eukaryota; kingdom Fungi; phylum Basidiomycota; class Agaricomycetes; order Boletales; family Boletaceae; genus Boletus; species Boletus coccyginus. The sequence continues at coordinate 541,032 of JAHZSR010000002.1, read as the reverse complement.
AGATGATACGACGGCGGTGTACGTATGGGACATGTCGGAACTCGGGGCGTCTGTGGCTGAGGCGCCAGCTCTTCCTTGTGCGCGTCTGGCGCTTGCTCGCTGGCGTTTCGTCACCTATAGTATGACGATCGACCACTCTGTTCTCTATGTAATCCTTGAAAGAGGTACCAGGTATGTCATCGTGCGTGTGGGTCAACGTCTGATGCACAGCCTTGATCTTCCAGAGCACAGATTTTCAACCTATCCTTGCCCTCAGGCTGGACCACATCATCGGACACGGATAAGCCCAAGCTGTCCTTCCGTGACGTAGCATATTTCTACACGCATGGCGGCCATGTCATGAGCATCAATGCGGATTCGTGCCTTGTTCTCATGGAGTTTTACGGTAGCACAATTGAGGTAGTGAACTGGCAAACAGAGAGCCGATCGACCATCCATCTACATCAGGAAACGACCGGAGTGGTGAGTATCGTGGCCTGGTTTTGGGTCGTGGTGTCATACTGCACGTTGCTTCCTAGCCATTCGGCAATCGCGTCCTCGCCTTGCGCATCTGTGGACCTTACATCCTATGTATCAAGCGTCAGTCTATCAATGCCTATCCCATCCCCCTCCAATTCATGAATCCGGGACTCTCAAGCGAACAGCCTTTGCCCGTCCTCCAGCATATCATACCAGGCATGGCGTTTAGCGCACGAATCTCTCTCTCCCGCGTACGCCACAGCTGTTTTGCATCTGGCAACGTCTACACCCTCTGCGCGCTTGCCGAAGAGGAGCATCGTGGGACATATTACTACCAAGTTCAAGTGCACACGACGCCATTGCCTTCGTTATCTGTCAGATTGCTCAGCTTTGACGGCGCACACACCGATCGGCGGGTATCTGCATGGGATCTGGGGTCGTCTGGGCTCTGCGGCGTGCGGACGTTCACGCCCGACACGAGTGGCGAGCGCCACGTCGTTGCATTCACCATTTCCCCGTCTTGGTACCCATCTGAACCGTTTCCGGTTAACAGTGGGGTGCTCGACGCGCCGCCTGAAATTGCACCGCGATTTGCGGAGCAGGTCGTCGCGGTCCTGTCGCCAAGGTTTTTGGATGGGTGGTGTCCTCACACGTCACGCGTTATGAATGTGTGTGCGTCGAATGGTGAGTGTGTGTTTGAGCTGTCATAACTAAACTTCTGGTTCCGGAATTTACGGGGCGAGTAGATGACGTGATCGCGTGTGCGGTGTCGGAATTTACGGGACGGATTGCACTGGGGACGCGGGCGGGGGTGATCACGGTGCTCTAGTTGGGTGAGTTTGGTGATAATGTCTTGGGGCGGTGAGCACGGGCATGAGAGTTGGGTTGATGATGTGCGTGGGACTTCACCCTTTGCATTCTGAGGGAAGGTGGGCGGATTAGATAGGGGCTTTTCTTTTGCGAGAAAACGCTGGCGTGTGCGTTTCTAAAACTGGCAGAGATGCACACCAAAGGGGACACGTGGTTGCCAACCGAAGAGAGATCAATTCGAATCCTGTCATCTCGATGAGTCTATATCCATTGCATTGTATTTCTTTGTTCAAATTTGCAGTGTAGGTATGGTGAAAATGTTGTGTGATAAGTGGACTGCCGAAAAGTGGGTTACAGTAGGTGCCAGATATCATAGTAAGCAGACTAAACAGGTGTAGTTGCTATTTGAGGCAACAATAGACGTCATGATAGTCCGCTCATATGGACCAGTGTCGAGCTAGAAGCGCTCCAAGAGGGACTCGTCGGTCGTCCTGAATGCACTTTCTTTCCCAGCTTTGACCTTGGGGTTGGAAATATCACCACGGATGGCGAATCCGTGCGTACAGCCTCAGAGTACTCTCGCCTGTACAGATCCGTCTTGGTAATGGCTCCACCGAGGATGGCGTCTACCTGAGCTTGGGAATCGATGGGGAACCCGTGGTCGATCTGACAAGAGTTGATGAGTAGCGGTACCTTGGTCTGTTTGAATTTCTGTACAGGTGGCGTAAGGTGTCATGCATCATGGACAAGGTACGTAAACGCGGGAACGTGGAGCACACATGGAGAATGTCGAGCAAGGAAAATGGCAGCGGCCTTGACGATGCCGTCGAATGCAAGATCAAAGACGTAGCCAGCTGGCCAATTGCACCGTTGAGCGGTGATCTAAACTGCGGAGATGGATGACATGCCACTGAAGCAATAACCAGTAGCGGCGAATTCCCTGATGCCTTGCTGCTTGAGTGCCACGACGACGTTGTGAATGCGAGTTGGTGCCATGCTTCGGGGGCCAGGCACCGAGATCAAACGTTCCGGACAGGGAGCGATGAGGTATTCCCTGATGAGATAAAACTATCAACTTGCGTTCACAGGAAGGAGACCTCGGTCGAATAGATCGACGGCGACGACCTATAAAGGATGTGGCTGAGAAGAAGAGAGCGCTGATGCCTGGAAGCCATTCTTAGCAAAGTCATCGCAAGGCAACTGTTCATGCTCGTCTGTCAGGCTTTCCAAGTGATCCATACCTGACCATTGACGAGCTCGATCAGATCCCAAATACATCTGGAAGGAAGAGAGTGTCGAGTGTCGATGTAAGACCCCCTGAGTGAGCACGTGACCATCGTCATGATCGGAAGCACACCGGATTTCCTAATTTGGGGTGGTCCAAAATCGGGACGTGCTCCCTCTCTTGCTGCCATTCAGTGCGATGCCCCCTCAGCCCGGCGTGTTCGCTCTTCCCTACGCCTCCACGCACAACGTTCGCCCAGACGTCGTGCACGTCCACCACCCGCCCGTCGCTGGGCCCAGCTCCAGGACTCACGGTGCGCGCTCGCCGTGCCGCTCAATCCGCCCATCGCACTCACACCCCCACCCGCAGATGACCCAAAGAGAGAGAAGAAACGGAAGGACTTGTCCGGAAAAGTAGGAAAGGAGTTGACCGATCGCAGAGACGAGTCCGTGTTCGCTCCATTTGCCTCGCTCTCATCGCCTCACACGGCCTCCAGAGGCAGACACTTTGCAGAAAACATTTCCGCCCTCCACAGTGCTGCCATACAGCTCGCATCCCGCCCCGAGACGCACCCACTGTACAATCTCCGCATGTATCCTCTGTCCCTCGAGCGCTCTGCCCTGCTCGCTCAGCTCGCATACGAAGAAAAGCATGGTCTCGTGGCGATAGAGACCGCCTACGAGGAGGAACGCGAGCGAGTCGAGGATGAGTGGCGAAAAGGGCGCGTCCGCGTCCGCGAGCGGCTCCTCGAGGGCATCGAAGAACGCAGGCGCAGAGCCAGGGAGGAAAAGGAAGGCGAGGGTGCCGTAAATGGTCCGTCCCCACGTTTTCCCCCACCCGCTCTCTTACCATCCCCCTTTCAGATGTCTCTCTCGACTCCCAGACCCGTGGCCACATCACCCGGAAACTACGCAACAAACTCGGCACGTCGCCACCTCCGACCCCACTCGGCCTCGGCACGTTTGGTCTCGGAAACGGATGCATGACGCCAATGGCTTCTGGGCCACTCACCAACCCACACTCGCTCTCGGTCGACGAGATACCCTCCCCATTTCCGTTCCCGCTCACCTCGGTCACGATTCCCAATGGCCACGCCGCATCTGGGGTCGGCGGTGGGCCAAACAACGGGAACCGGAGGCGCAACAAGGGCGGTGGTACACATCAGGGTATGATCGGCGTCGGAGGTTTGGGAAAGAGCCTGGGATTCCTTGGGCCAAGCAAAGACGCCGAGATAGAGGCTGATTTGATCGAGATAAGACGGGGCACAAAGAGACGCAGGGCAGCGGCCGTGTCCTCAAAAGTATCGTGACATGTATTATCTTATCTACCGGAATCGGATGTCGGAGATCATGACCTCTTGTCTCATGTCCACCACCAAGCGCACCTTCCCCCCGCTGTACCAGCCAATGGGCGACGCAGACACGGACAGACTCGCATTCTTCCACGTCCTCGAGAGACTCAAGGTACCCACATCCATCGCGATCCATACGCTCACCCACCCGCGCAGACACAGAAACGCACAGGCTGGATTGAACACAATGTAAGCCGAGTGACTGACCCGTGCATCACTCACGTCCTCTGCAGATTCCGAACCCAGAGAGGTGCGTCTACTCTCTCCTTGGGCGTTCGCGCTCATTTCTGCCACAGCATCTCGGACCATATGTACCGCATGGCCGTATTGGCCATGTGTACCTCCGACGCGACGCTCGATGTGTCAAAGTCAGTCTTTTGCCTTTGTACCCTGGTCCCTATTCCACGTATTACAGGTGTGTGATGATGTGCGTCGTGCACGATCTCGCAGAAGCACAAGGTGAACGGTCCCTCGTCCGCGCTTGACTCGCTGCGTACTCACCCTCTCATCCGTCGGCGTGGACACAGTCGGTGACATCACCCCCCGCGAAGGGATCCCCAAGGAGGAAAAACGACGACTCGAAGAGGCAGGTCCATTCGGACCACGTCGCGTATCGCGATCTCGAACTTGCTTATAATAGGAGGCGATGCACAACTTTGTGCACGACATGCTGCATGCAAGCCCAGCCGCGCTACGCATCGAGGCGCTGTGGAATGTTCGTCCTCCTTTTCTGTGGGCGTCGACGTAGCATACGTCACACGGGCGTGCTGACGCCACCATCGCTCACCGCCACAGGAATACGAGCAAGGCACGACTGCCGAGGCCAAGTTCGTCAAAGGCACGTAAACCCACGTCGGATATATGCGTACCTTGTTCATCCCGACTATGCTCGTTCTGACACCTCCATCCCAATGGCATGTCTTTTTAGATCTCGATAGACTCGAGATGGCACTCCAAGGTACATGTTGTCTTTTTGTTGAAGACGTGGACGTGTTCCATTTCCCCCACAGCTCGCGAGTACGAGAAAGCACACAAACGTGATCGGCGGGATCTCCAGTGTTTCTTTGACAGCAGCTTGCCATACTTGCGACATCGCGATGTGCGTCAGTGGGGGGACACACTGTCGCTGGAGAGGGACAGGGATACCAGTGGGTGGGAAGATCGTGACGGGGAGTAGAGTTGCCTCGGCGTCTTTTCTCTTTAAATAGTTCACCAGAAAACTACACGGGTCTACATGCATACCGTTCCTCGAACCACGACACCGTGTTGTCAAACCACCTGCACGCTCGGCGTCATTGATACACGACCGAGGAGCCATAAGCAGAACCCTTCCCAAGAAGCCAACACAAGTGATAGACGTGCATACATACAAGGAGGTTGCTACAAATTTTATCATAATCAACGTCGGATAATAAACAGCCAGGAACACGTGGGCAGTTATACAAAGGAGCGATTGCACGATGATGACCGAATTTGCGAGAAAGGGACGATGGTGGAGCCGAAAGACAAACGACGGTGTATCATGGCACAGAACGCAGCAGCGAGGGGAACAAAGAACAAAGGGCAGACACGGGAAAACGAGGCTTGGGTCTCACGCATCATGCACTGACCACCTTTTTCAATGCAAATGCCTGTTTCTGCGCTGTCAACGCGATCTTGCGACAGACTTTGCTCCGTTTCCGGATCTCAGCGCCGTAGACGAAAAGGATCTGTCATTGTATGGTGAGTTTGGGGTGACGGGCGTGGCACATTCCCAAACTAACGAGGGGAATGGGAATCAGAGCCACCGATATCAGTGCAAAGAGCGTGTTCGCCCACTTGTACGTCAGGTTGTCGTACATTTGATCCGTAAAGAGTGGGAAGATCGCTGCGAGAAGGTTCCCTGTTGAGAGTCCGCCCAGGTCACATCCAAAACCAAGTACAACGCGGAGCAGGTACGTACGACACATGCTTTGGCCTGCCAATGCAGATGACGCATATGGTCCGTAGCTGGACAGAGACAAAGGATGCGCCGTCAGTCATAGTGGAGCGATGGGGAGACGAACCAGTCGGCAAGGTAGACGAAGATGGCCTGGTAAATGACGAATGCTCCGATCATGAAGACCTGGTGGCGAGATTACCGAGACGACGCTCGGATGACCCTACCGTGGAAGGCGATTCGAGAGACTCACAGTCAGACCGACGAGAGGCGCAATCCAGTGAATGGACGGCCTCGCGGTCCATGCGTAGATGAGCATACCAGCCGGGAGCAAGATGGCAGCGACAAGGGCGAGGCAGAGTCGTGCTTCTGGGCCTTTCTTGGTGACGTATTTCCTTGTGGTTGTCTCAGCATCCACGTCAGGAACGCAAGACGATGGTACCTACCTGTACAGCACCTCCTGGTACATGTTTGCGATCCATCCGAGGATACTTCCGAGGCTGTATGAGCGCGTCAGCGGGCTGGCATGGAAGGGGTGGGATGATATGGACGTGATACAGATGTATGTCGAGCCTCTCTCGCCAATGGTAAAGTCATAAATGGACTCCATTTCTCCAGAGATCGAGCTATGCACCGTCAGGAGTGAACATGAAGAGCATATAGCCTCTCACTCGATGAAACAATACAATACACCCCACGCGAAACCTATCCAAAGCTTTGCACCAGCTGATCAGCCGGGAAGACCAAAGGAAGAAGAGCCTTACACTAAAACTCAGAACAATCGGCTCGGTCAAGAGTAAGCCTTTAGCTGGGCGTCAGAGCACCTCGCGCATTTAGAAACCACCACCCACTGATGGGGCGCGTGCTCGTTATCTTGATCAGCGTGAGGAGGCTGTGCTTATCTATTTCGGCTGTTGTGTGGTATCTGTCGTCTTGTTTCATTTGCGTCATCTTGCGTGCGAGACGGGTCAAAATAATATCAACTCGAGTCTCTGTCAAGAGCACCAGAACGCTGAGGAAACAGATGCCGCCGACGCTACACGGAACGCTCGAGCACAGTCGACACAGAGGTACCTGATCGACTCACATGGCAGAAATCCACTGAATCCACCTCCAGCCTAGATCGTCATTGAATGCAACCCAACCCGCGAGTAAGGGTCCAAGACCGCTCGAACCTAGCGCCGAGATCGCAAAGAGAGCCATGGGGAACCCACGCCTAAGAGTATGAGCGGTGTTCGACAACATGGTAACTCGGAAGTAGTCACTTATCGGGCTTCCATATATCGGCGATGGTTCCTCCGACAAGGGTTGCACCTGTCGATCCGAACGAGCCACTGAGGAAGCGAGCGAAGACAACCGTCTGTATGTTCGGGGCTCTATTGGATCAGTTAGTGCAGGTGCCGAGAATGGATTTCGGAGCGACTTGCAGGGCCATGATGACATGCATGAGCATGAAAAGGAAGGTAGTCAAAATGTACAGGCGAAAGCGTCCGAACTCCTCTGATAAGGAAGAGGTGAAGAGAGGGACGACAGCAAACCCTATTGGATATACGCTGAAACCGACGGTGGCCGCAAAGGTGGAGCAGTGGAGCTCGTCTACCATTCCTGGCACACCCATGGTGTAGGTAGATGTGGCAGCGGCTTGAAAATACAGTTAACGTGAAGAGCAATGAACACGGAGAGAGACTGACCGGCGATACCAGTGAAACCACAGGCGGTAATCGTGATGCCCCATTTTTTGGCAGTGGAAAAGTTTACAGGATTGCGGGGATCTCCGTCCTCAAACTCTACCTGTGGGGAATATGAGCGACGACGATTGGCGGGAGAAAACACACCAAGAAAGTGTCTTGGTCATGTGTCGTGGAAGGCTGGGAAGACGTTTTGAGGGACATGGTCTCGTATGAAGAGGGGGACTATTGGGCAGTGGGAACACGCATTTATAATGCAGAGACGTAGGCAAGGTGCGCCCACAGGGCGTGGTCAACTACCCATCGCGTTCTTGATCACCTGTCTCGCTCTCAATTTCGCATTCAGGCCTAAATCTCGATTGGCATCTGCGAATCCAGCCTGAGAAATAGATCTGCCATGGAGGTCGTCCAATATTAAAGGGACCTGAAAAACTCCGGATCGCGTTTGGCCACATGTCGGAGGTTAACGGGCCGGTTACCGCCGGACTTGTTTGGTTCTGTGTAGCAACATCCTTGGAATCAAACACATCACAACAACGCTGCGCCAATTCGGAGCACCGCAAGCGCGTTACATCCACTGCGTTCGTCGCCGCAGCCATCCAACCACCAGTGTCGGATCCGATGAAGGCCAACTCCCAGGACATTGGCTCCTCTTCCCCCCCCCCCCCCCCCCCCCCCAGGGCTACCGTCAGCCGGGAAATCATCTAAGAACAAGTCAATGCCTACAAGAAATCTCCCCACTAACCTGTGGAAGGCTTCTTCTAGGAAGATGAGAGTGACGATGAGCACTTTCTGTTCTTCCTGAGGCGCGTATGATCGATGCCTGGTATTAAACCAGACATGTGCCGACGAGCCGCTGGCACAAACGAGTGGGAGTATGGTCATCCATTTATGGTGGTGACAACAACATTCGTGACCGAGAAAGGTGAATGGAAGATGATGATGGAATTAGCGAGAAATGGAATAAAGAACAAACGATGGTGTACAGAGTGCGGGGTGCAGCAGTAAGGGGAACAAAAAACAAAGCAGAAAACGGGGCTTGAATCTGGTGCATCATGCACCGACCACCTTCTTTAATGCAAATGCCTGTTTCTGCGCTGCCAACGCGATCTTGCGACAGAATTTGCTCCGTTTCCGGATCTCAGCGCCGTAGACGAAAAGGATCTATCAAATGTATGGTGAGTTTGGGATGACGGGCGTGGCACATTCCCAAACTAACAAAAGGAATGGGAATCAGAGCCACCGATATCAGTGCAAAGAGCGTGTTCGCCCACTTGTACGTCAGGTTGTCGTACATTTGATCCGTAAAGAGTGGGAAGACCGCTGCGAGAAGGTTCCCTGTTGAGAGTCCGCCCAGATCACATCCAAGGCCAAGTACAACATGGAGTAGGTACGTACGACACATGCTTTGACCTGCTAACGCAGATGACGCATATGGTCCGTAGCTGGGCAGAGATAAGGGGGATTCGCCGTCAGCCGTAGTGGAGCGATGGGGAGACGAACCAGTCGGCAAGGTAGACAAAGACGGCCTGGTAAATGAAGAATGCGCCGATCATGAAGACCTGTTGGCGCAGTTACCGAGACGACGCTCGCATGACCCTACCACGGAAGGCGACTCGAGAGACTCACAGTCAGACCAATGAGAGGCGCAATCCAGTGAATGGACGGCCTCGCGGTCCATGCGTAGATGAGCATACCAGTCGGGAGCAAGATGGCAGCGACGAGAGCGAGGCAGAGTCGTGCTTCTGGGCCTTTCTTGATGACGTATTTCCTTGTGGTTGTCTCAGCATCCACGTCAGGAACACGAGAAGATAGTAACTACTTGTACAGCACCTCCTGGTACATGTTTGCGATCCATCCGAGAATACTTCCCAGGCTGTATGAGCGCGTCAGCGGGCAGGCCGCAGACATGGAATGGGTAGGATATTACGGACGTAATACAAATGTATGTTGAGCCTCTCTCGCCAATGGTAAAGTTATAGATGGACTCCATTTCTCCGGAAATCGAACTGTGCAGCGTCAGGGGTGAATACAAAGCGCATATAGCCACTCACTCGATGAAACAATACAGTACACCCCACGCGAAACCGATCCAAAGCTTCGCGCGCGTTCAGTCAAGAGGAGGAAACGGAGAAGGACCTTACACTAAAACTCAAAACGATCGGCTCAGTCAAGAGCAAGCCTTTGGTCAGGCGTCAGAGTATTTCGAGTGTTCAGAAACCACCACCCACTGATCGGACGCGTGCTCGTTATCTTGATCGACGTGAGGAGGCTACGCCTCTCTATTTCGGCTCTTGCGTAGTATCTGTCGTCTTGCTTCATTTTCCTCATCCCGCGCGCGACGCGGGTCAGAATAATATCAGCTCGAGTCTCTGTTAAGAGCACCAGAACGCTGAGAAAACAGATACCACCGACGCTACACGGAAGGCTCGCGTCACAGTCGACACAGAGGTACCTGATCGACTCACATGGCAGAAATCCACTGAATCCACCTCCAGCCTAGGTGGTTGTTGGATTCAATCCAACCTGCAAGCAAGGGTCCGAGACCGCTCGAACCTAGCGCCGAAATCGCAAAGAGAGCCATGGGAAACCCACGCCTGAAAGTATGAGTGATGTTCAACAGAATGGTGACTGGGGAATAATCACTCGTCGGGCTTCCATACATCGGCGATGGTTCCTCCGACAAGGGTTGCACCTGTCGATCCGAACGAGCCACTGAGGAAGCGAGCGAAGACAACCGTCTGTATGTTCGGGGCTCTACTCATTAGGTCAGTTAGTGCAGGCGCCGAGAATGGATCGCGGGGCGACTTGCAGGGCGATGACGACATGCATGAGCATGAACATGCAGGATGTCAAAATGTACAGGCGAAAGCGTCCAAACTCTTCTGATAAGGAAGAGGTGAAGAGAGGGACGACAGCAAACCCGATTGGGTATACGCTGAAACCGACGGTGGCCACAAATGTGGAGCAGTGAAGCTCGTCAACCATTCCTGGCACACCCATGGTGTAGGTAGATGTGGCAGCGGCTTGAAAATACAGTTAGCATGAAGAGCAATGAACACGGAGAGAGACTGACCGGCGATGCCAGTGAAATAACAGGCGGTAATCGTGATGCCCCATTTTTTGGCGGTGGAAAAGTTTACTGGATCGCGAGGATCCCCGTTCTTAAAATCTACCTGTGGGGGATGTGAGCGACGACAAGGGTGAGGGAAAGCGTACCAAGAAGGTATCTAGGTCATGCCTTGTAAACAGCTGGGAAGACGCCATCGTCTAGTACGACTGGTGGGCAGCGGAAACATTTATGAGACGCCGGGCGGAGTACGTTCACAGGGCGACCCGATGCGTTCTTGGTCTTCTGCCCTGCTCGCCTCATGGGCCCCGCGTTTCGGCCAAAATCCCGCTCGCATCTGCGAATCCAGCCTGCGAAAAAAGATCGGCCATCGAAGTCGTCGCTAAGGGACCTAAACTCCAGATCACGTCCGCCTGCCCGTGACTCCGAGGTCTTATCCCGCGCATGGTCGCTTGTGAATATTTGAATGTCGGGACGGATTGATTGCTGCCAAATTTGTCCAGATCTGGCTCTGTGTGGCAATACCCTCAGAATCAAATAGTCTCGAACCAAACGTTCTAGTAAGCCTTTCCAATTCGGGTCACACTAGTTTTTCACCCGTTGTGCCTTTGGCACAGGAAGGCAGTACAAATGGTTAGTAAGGCTATGTGTGATCAGTACAGTGTGATCAGTAGTGGGGTGGTTAAAGGAATTGCTAGGTTCCTTTGGGTGCAGAGACAACAGCACAAGGGTGATCCCAGTAAGGGAGAGTACTCACTTGCTGTAGACGACTTGCAAGCTAGTTGCTTAGAAGTTATTCAGGTTGTGATACAAAGTAAAGAACTTATTTGTGGGCTCTGAAGGAGCCAGGTTTATATATGGTACAGCTATGTTTGTAGGCATTGTGGAAATATCCATAAAGGATGAAGGGCTGTGTAATGTACAGCAGTGCACAGCAATAGGCAGCCAATGGCAGATAGTGTGCAAGGTATGGCGCAATATGCCAAGAGAATGGTGTGATGTTTCACCATAATGATATAATATGATGTCATCATAAAGATAAGAGATAAGGATGACATCACTGGTCTAGAACAATGATGTCATGGGTCTAGATGAATTACTGTATCATTGCACTCGATTCGTCAGGCTGTGTGATGCGTGACAAGGTTTACCAGAAATTTCGTTCGTCATCAGTCCATGTGACGCGTTACGATGACTAAAATTTCGTCATTTCATCATTTCGTCACTTCATCGGGCATGGAGACTGAGTACCCAATAAGAAATTATATTTCCAAATGGTCAGATATGGCATTGTACAGTAGCAGGAAACTCTGTCTCTGTCTCACTCCGAGTCAAAATGTCTAGTCTCATAGCCCTTACTATGCCTGCTACTGCAGTAGCAGCTCTGCTGCCCAACCCAAATCTATCAATTCTAAAACTCCTTGAATTCCCCCTTCCCCCTATCAATCCAATCAGCCCATCAATATCTCATCTGCACCCATCAGCCTACTTTAGCACGGATCAGCCAAACGTTGGGGATTTCCAAACAATCAAAACAATACCTGTTCCTCCCCCTAACATCATCGACACTCTTCTTTCCCATCACTATGCTACAGCGCTGACACAGCCTGCTGAGTCTACAGACTCCAAATCATCCATTCAATGTGTTCATCTTGTCGACAATGTGATTGCTTACCTGTCTCCCACTTTGGGTGATCACATACTGGGTTGAAGTTTTACAGCTGCAAAAAAACATTTACCAACCTTGGGTCAATGCGGAGAGGGTTCTTCGGGGTCGAAGTCGGTTCAAGAAGGGCACTAGCCAAGACAGCCTCAATCTTGTCCAGCAAGCGTACATGATGCTTGGAGTGCTGCCATGGTCTGGCTTTATACTTGGGTTTGAGACGCACGAAGAAATCACTCACCTCACAGCCTATTTGACACAGGAATGGCTATCAGACATACATGAATCGCAGATGCTTGACTTGTTGCTGAAGCACTGTCTATCGGCAAGAAGGTGTCATCAAAGTTGAAATTGAAGGCCCATACTTCTACAGCTATTTGAAATCAGCCTTTGAGGCCGGCGAATTGCAATACAAGAACTCCACTTCATTTATGCGTGTGCGCAGCTTGGACGAGGCACTTCAATCGGGTCAACGCACAAGTATTGGCTTCATATCAAACATTCATAACAACCACTGGATTGCTATGGTTATCGACTTCTCGAAACAGTACATCTGATATGGTGACTCACTTAGGGGCCAACTGGACATAGAGTTCATTACTATTGTTCAGTGGTGGACTCGATACCATGCCAAGACTCTGTTTATGACCAAGGGACTGGCAATTTCTCTTCAGCATGATTCATTTTCCTGCGGCATTCTCGCATTCAATGCGCTCGCACACTTCTATATACCAGACAAGTATCCATTGATGGATGTTGAATGGGTTGATGATGAGCGGCTGAGGATTTTCCTGGCAATTGGAAAACGTCATCTCAATCATGTATGTTGTTTTGTCATGTTGCCACCACACGAACCACTCACCTAGACTGTATGCAGGGAGCAACCTTTGAGTTAATGCCCCCCCCCACCTCAGTCGTGACATCCTCTTCCATGGAATGCTCTTCAAGTTCAGCATCAGTACCCAAGATGGCAACTCCGATACCCTCTTCCATAGAATGCCCTTCAGCACCAGTACCCAAGACGGCAGCCCCAGCGCCCTCCTCCATGGAATGCTCTTCTCCTACACAAAGTAGCATTAGCTTGGATTTACCCCACCTGATAGGAAAGCAACCACCCACAACATCACCGTCCAGCCACAAGCCTGAGCTCGGGCCACCACCAATGAAGATCCATGCTAAATCAGCTATCTGTGTTGCGCTCATGAACCAAGCTGAGGGACAATCTAAGGGGCTGATGAAGTGGTTTACAAAAGGCTTACCTATGGATGCTCGAGCGCAGGACAAGAAGGTCAATGCTATGATTGGTGAATGTCTTGAAGACTACAAGTCCATGCGTCAGATAGAGGTGGAACAACACAGGCACGAGAAGCATGAGAAAAACAAAAGGAGGCAGCAAAAGCACTGTCAGAAAGTTTATGCAGCTGAAGTTGCTCATGGCATAAGATCACCCAGAGGTGCCAAGCATAAACTCGGACGATGGCTGCAATCCAGTGTGTCACTAGAAGAGATCAGTGGCATGTCGGAACCATCAATCACAGAGCTATCACGTCCTTACCGCATGTTCAAAGAGAAGCAACACCTAGCCAAGAAGCATCCTCAGGGCCGCAAGAAAATAAATGAACATTGTGCTGCGACTTACCACAACTGGCACTCGCCATTCCTTTGGAGTCAGATTGTTAATGCAGCCTGTCATCCCTCCGTTGGGTGGAAAATGAGTAGCACACAAATTGTCTCTTTGCTGAAGCAGCAGGATCCTACCACATTTGCAGGACTGTCATGTTTGACTGTGAACAGTTGGATTGACCGTAGTGAAGACAAGCCAAGATGGTCAGTGCGTGCACTCCAAATGGCTAGTGACGGAAACGATCCCGGCTTGGGGAATAAGGGAGGAAAACGCGGTATCTTTGTGCGGCTTGAGTTCATTGATTCAGTAATTAGCACTCACCTCTTTTCCAGACACATTTTCCAACTGTTGAAAAAGCAATCATTGATCAATTAAATGCTCTATGAGATGGATCTGTGCCACTTACCATGGTGACAATAAGGGGAATTGTCATAGCGATGCTGATGAACACGGCACTGGAGATCTTCGACATCAAGGCTCCAGACGGGTCATCATTCCGGTGCTCAGATTACTTCTTACGACAATGGCTTCGTAACACATTGGGTTGGTCTGAACAAAAAGCCACTTGTACGGCCCAAAAGCTGCCCGAAAATTAGGAGGACATCTGCGAAAAAGCAATCCTTTGAATGGCATATGTGATGAAGGAAGAGGACATTCCTGCGGTGTTGTATGTCAACACTGATCAAACTCAGGTCATGTATGCACAGGGTACAAACCTTACCTGGACAAAACGAGGCGCCAAACAGGTGGCAACCATCGGTGAGGATGAAAAACGAGCATTCACCGCAGTGATCTCCGTTGCATGCTCTGGGAAATTGTTGCCCCCACAGCTGATTTATCAAGGAGCAACAACGAAGTCCTGTCCACGGTCTACAGCAACATGCTACAATGAATGCATCAGCCATGGGTTCCGCTTTGAGTGCTCAAAAACGGATACCTACTGGTCCACACAAGAGACCATGGAGTCCCTCGTTGATAACATCATTGCGCCGTACTTTGAGGCCAAAAAAAAAGCTCTAGGCCTTCCTCCATCTCAGAAATCAATCTGGCAGATTGATGTATGGTCCGTCCATCGCTCGGACAAGTTTGTGTCATGGATGAGGAAAAATCACCCTTCAATCATTCTACAATTTGTCCCGGGAGGTTGCACAGGCATTCTACAGCCGTGTGATGTTGGAATTCAGCGCATCTTCAAGCACGCACTGAAGCGATCTTATCATGAAGATGTCGTCAAGATAATGATGGCTCAGATCGACAGTGGGGCACAGGCACTGGTCTTCGATAAGCAGTGTGGACTGCTGCGGGACTTGAGTGTGAAGTGGGTCTGGGATGCGTACACATCTGTTAACAAGAAAAAAATTGCCATGAAGGTAAGAATTCCATGAACAGGGGTGTTTACACTCACCAAGGCTATTGTGGTAGGCATTTGAGTTGGCGGGTGTGCGCGGCCATAATCTTTCGTACGGAAATTTGACGTCCTATGCAACCCGAGAAGCATTGCGTCAATTAAAGAACACAAATCCTGAGTTTTGGAGAGAATTAGATGAAGGACGACAGCGTGCACTGGCTGACCTGGAAGCGGCTGCTCTTGAGGATCAATGGACCAACGCTCGTGTCGAATCGATGGTGGATGATGACAGCGCTGTTTCAAATCGTGAGGTTGCTGCCAAGTTGATGAGACTGGAAACAGGAACCACAGTTGTCGGATCTGTTGGGGACTGTCCTTCTGGTGCCGTTGTGGCCATTGGAGAGGCCGAGTCGTTAGATTTCTGTGCAGGAGAGGCAATCACGACACAGGTGGAGGAAGGGCTTGGGCATGGGAAATGTAAATGCAAGGCAAACAAGCTCTATGCCCATAGCTTCTGGCTGAGTCACAATAACTAATTAGCCTTCCATAGTGTAATTACAAAATACATACACCTGCAAAGCGATCTCTAGTCATTGTATGAGTGAAGAACAGGTTCAAACCGTACTATCCCTTTTTACTCCCTAGGCATGATTAAATCGCTGATTCACTGAACATTTCGTCAGTCGAGCCAATAACGTATGACAAGAACAAACTTTTCGTCATTTTAGGGCCCATGTGATGCGTGACAAACGAACCAGTTGAAATGGTACAGTAGTAATCATAAAGAGTGACCCAGACAGGTTAAGATTTAGCTAACGGAATCTAAATATTTCAATAGTGGTCAGTAACTATAGTCAGTAACTGTGGTCAGAGTGTGATCAGTAGAGTGATCAGTAGAAGCCAGTGGGAAAGATTGCATTGGTGGTGGTTGAAATTGTGGATTATGTACATGCCATGCATGTTGAACCCTGTGATGTTCTATCAGATTATGTGGCAATCCAGGATACTGATGAATTGGAACAGGAGGATGGTACTATACAATTTTAATAAGTTATTTAAAAAATAGCAAGAGATATTGAATGCTTATCAATAATGCAGCAGGAGCATCATGTGGAGGTGAAGGAAGTTGGCGATATGGCAGGCGACGGAAAGGTGAAAAACCCAAAATACATTGTTCTTGCTCAGCTTGGTGGGCAGTATTTTGGGCACATTGGGGGGAAGTTGGGGGGGTTGACATGACTTTGTATGTGTACATAGTATGTGTATATTTGTAACAAAAATGGCTGTTGAAAAACCAGGGGTCTAGGTCTCTCAATGACCCTTCTGCCACTTCCTGGCAGATATCCAGTCAATAACCAACCTGGACTATCCTAAAAAAGAATCTATGTAATGTAGAGAAATAGTTATTTAACTATTTAATGGACTACCTTGGTGATTTCACACTGGATACTCTGAATAGACTCAGCCTAAGCTGTGTGAACAGTTGTTTCCAGTTGTCCTTCACAAACCAGGCATGATTCCGACATGGACTAATCACTCTCAAGGGAGAGGACAATGAAATATCTACAGGAAACACAAATCTATCCTTCCTAGGGGTTCCTCTAAAGGCAGTGAGGGAAATAGAAAATGAAATCTTAGGTAATGACCTAAGGCACCACTTAACGCTGTGGATTGCGTATGCGGGGTGAATAATGAGCAAAAGGCAGGAGGGAGGGAGAGAGAGGAGGGGAGAGGGAAAGGGAGGTGCTGGGCAAAGGATTCTGCAGCCCAGGATGTGCTGCAGCATGAAATAGCCAAAAAAAGAAGTGGCTGTGGTACTGCACACGAAATCGGATGAAAAGGCAGGCCATAGTACGAGACAGCCGAAAACAGAAGTGGCTGTGGTGCTAGGGCTGACTAAACAAACAGATAATAGATAAGTGCTAAGTGGGCCACATGGTTTGTACATCTAAATATGGTAAATTTCGCTCAGCTGGAGATCTAACTGTGCTTATGCAATGAATAGGTCACGCTTTTTTTTCAACGCCCATTAGTTAGTTGATTCGTGACCTTCCGCTTCCTTGAACATCTGGAGACATTTGATAGGCGACAAGGGCATTCATCAGCAAAATAAGAGTTGGCTGTACAGTGCTGGACAGTGCTGGACAGTGTCATAGTGCTCATAGTGAGGGTCCATATAGATAGTACTCTCATAGTACTCTCATAGTCTTTCATAGTGTTGGCTATAATCATAGTGTTTCACAGTGTGTTCATAGACTCTCATAGTGATCTCATAGTCTGTCACAGTCTATCATAGTGTGTCATAGTGTGTCATAGTGTAATAAAGTTGAGTAAAAAATGAACCAAAAAATTAATGTTTTGATTAATACACCTACTAACCCTAATCCTACTCAACTTGTAGTATACTACTAATCCTAATCCCAATCCTGCATTTTTAATATACATTGAAGTCTAATTCTAATCCAACCCCTATAATACACTTTTACACACTTCTAATTTTAATTTCAAGACTACACTCATATTTATTATACTTTTCATGTACTCTTTACTATAGGTTCAAATGATCAAATGGAAATTATAAATATATGCCAATGGCAAGAGTTGAAGACTTTCCCAAAATGGCAATTTTCAAACATATTAACCATTAGACCACAAGACCTTGCATAATATGAACCATTAGATGTATATGACTACATCTCTGACCTTTGACACCACACTTTGCTACATTTTTCATTAAATATCTCTGTCCACCCCTGCTACACTTTCTGATACTTGTGTACACTTTTCACTACACCCTGCCATATTTTTTACCACATTTGGCCACACTTCTTCACCATCCTTTGGACATTGCAATTCTAAGTCTAATTTTAATTCATGCTAATCCTAACCCTATACTTTTTGATTCACTTTTTACTATCATTATTATACTGTGACAAACTATGACACACTATGATAGACTGTGACAGACTATGACAGACTATGGCAATACTCTAGCAAACTGTGACATACTATGACAGACTATGGTAATACTCTAACAAACTGTGACATACTATGATTTTAGCCAACACTATGAAAGACTATGATGATACTATGAGTACTATGATACTGGACAGCACTGGACAGTAACCCTGATTGTGCTAATGAAGTGTGGTAAAGAAAGTGTAGCAAAAGGTACATATAGTAAAAAGTGTGGCAAAAAGATATAGCAAAGTGTACTAGTTAAAGAGTATTTAAAAAAATGGATTGGGATGAGTACCACTATGAATACTATGAATACTATGAAAATACTATGGATACTATGAGATCACTATGAAAATACTATAAACTATGAGTACTATGAGTACTATGAATCATCTATGAAAACACTATAAATACTATGAGTACTATGAGTACTATGAACACTATGGCAAAAACCAGGATTTGCTGATGGTCACGGATGGCAGCAGTTTTGATGGGATCCATCCTGACTTGTCCTTGGCCAATGATCATACCAAGAAACTCAATGCGAGGGGTGTCGAAGGTGCATTTAGATATTTTAAGGGAAAGGTTGTGTTTGTGAAAATGAAGAAGAACTCGTTGAGTACGTTCGTGATGGAGAGCGAGATCACCGTTCGTATGAATTCCAAGGTTGTCCATGTAAACTTCTAGCCAGCCTTTAGCAATCATATCAGTGAAGACGTGATTCATAAAAGCCTGGAAGGTGGGAGGGGCATTGCAGAAACCAAAGAACATGATGGTGGGTTCAAAGAGTCTGTATGGAGTAACAAACGCAGCCTTCCATTGGTCCGTTTTCTTGATCCGAACATTGTTATATCCCCAACGAATGTCGAACTTAGTGAACCAGGTAGAGTTCTTCATCCGGTCGATGAGAGGAGGGATAAGGGGGAGCGGGTAAGCATTGCGGACAGTGTGGGAGTTCAGGTATTGGTAATCCTGACAAGGATGAAGAGATCCATCTTTCTTAGGGACAAAGAAGAAGGGTGCAGCTTGAGGGGATTTGGACGGGATGATTCGTCCGGTCTTGAGGTGCTCATCAATGAAAGCTCGACACATATCTTGTTCTTTAGGGTTGAGAGGGTAAACCTTGGCGATTTTTGGGACGAAGGAAGGTTTGAGTTCGATGGTGTGGTCAAAAGAATGGTGTGGAGGGAGTTGGTTATAAGTCTTTTTGGAAAAGACATCTTTGAAGTCTTTGCACCAAGAGGGAAGAGAGGTTTCGAGAGGTTTGCTTTCTTGGGCAAGTTGGGTGGATAGCGTAATCTTGTTGATCATTTCGCTTTCGGGTTCGTGGGGGTGGTACTCACTAGGAGACACATCAACCCCATCAGGATATCATTCAGCAAACAAGAAGGAGATTTCCTGATCAACATCGAGATCGAGAAGGCGAAGGAGATATTGGCAGGGAGGTTCTTCTACAGGAGGGGACTGAAAGGGATTTCGAGGGAAGGAGAGGGTGTGGGATGCCCAGTCAATCTGTGGGTTTCGGGATTTCAGCCAGGACATGCCTAAGATGATCTGTTTATGCTTTAGAGAAACGACCATTAGTTCAAGATGTTCAGATTGTTTAGTAATATAAACTATGGGTTTGGCTTTCCAGAGAATGGTGCCTTTCTTGTTCAGAGTTCCATCAACATTGTATGCCTCAACAGGCTGAGGAAGTCACTGCATGGGGAAGTTCATATGAGAAAGAAGTCTGAGGTCCATGAAATTTCCGGTGGCACTGGAATCAATGAGAGTGGTGGTTACGATGGTTTGGTTACCGACTTGTAGTTTGATGGGGAAATGAAGAGTTCATTCATTCTGAGGTGCTACGAGTACATGGTGAATATCAAGGGAAGAAGACGTTGGTGTGACTCCCCGGTTTAAAAATCCTGGCTAGTGTTCATAACAGACACTTCCTCTTTAGTGGGTGCAGAGTCCTCGTAACACATCTGGAGGACTTGGAGGATCTCCCCTTCGTCCTTTCCCTGGGTCTTGAGAGAGTTGACAAAGGCAGAAAGATCAGAGGGGGTAGTAGTAGTGGGGGTGGAAGAAGTCATGGCAGCAGGGACGGAAGATGTTGTGTCAGTGGTACGAATGTTCTGGGGGTGAGTGGTCGGAGGACGAGATGGGCAAGTGAAAGGATTTTTGCATTGGTTGGCGTTATGTCCCGTGTTGTGACAATGGAAACATCTGCCTTCCCGGATACATTTGGCTCGTTCTTGGGGGTTGAGTTTTGAGAGAATGATGGCATCAACGTCCATGGCATTAGGGTCATGGGAAGAAGATGGACAAGAAAACGTAGGGGGTCTGCCTCCTTTCAAGGTAAGGATGCGCATCTTCTGCATGTGGAATGTCTTAGCCTTTTCAATCCATTCTTTTACAGTAGTGGGAATGGTGGCCATGGAGAGGATCATAGTTGCGAGTTGTTGATCAAGCCCCAAAGAGAATTGGTCGATGAGGGTGATATTGTCGGTGATTCCTGCACGGGCAGAGAGGTTCTGAAAGTTGGTGATGTATTTTTGGAATCCATCATCATGGACTCCATCGGGACGATGGAAAGACTTTTGCGTAAGTTTTGAAAGTTTGTGACGGGCAGTGGCTTTGGTATCGAAGGGGAAGAAAGTGGATTTGAAATTTTCAGTGAATTTGTCGAAGGTAAGGTCTAGTGGGTCAGCATGGATGTCAGCCATCTTATCATACCACATCTCGGAGAAGGAGACTCCGCGTCCTTGACTCATTTTATTCAGAGTGGTCATGATTCGTTGAGAATCAAGGGTGTAGATGTCCTTATTAATGGCGAAGTATGCACGCATGGCTTTAATCCATTGTGTGACATCGGCAGGTTCACCAGAAAAGTCAGCGGGGAGGGCCGCTTTCAGCTCGGTGGGTGCGTGAGACATGGAGGCAGGGGTAGGTTCACTGGTTCGAGGAGGTACTGGGGTATGAGGTTGTCTGGGGTTTCCTGGTGATCAAGGAGGTACAGGGACTAAGGCCTGGTACGGGTTCACGGTGGCACGAGGGGGTTCGGTGAGCTCAGGGTCTTGGAAATCTACGTTGATGTCTGATTGTTCATTGTCAGGGGGTAGCCCGTAGTGTGAGTGAAGGGCACGACTAGAGTGGGATGAAATGTTGCAAGAGGGGGTGTCCTACTCCTGAATAGGAGGAACGAAATATAATTCTTGTTCTTTTGTTATGCAAAGCATACACAAAGAGAAAGCCTTGATGAGATACTTCTCAGGAGGTACTCACGAAGAGACGCTGTGTCTGAGAGAGTACCAACGAGTCAAGGGTCTAAGGTTCAAAGGTGACGAAGGATGAAGGTTCGAGTCAAGACAGACTCGCTAGAGGTGATGAAGGGCAAGGGATGAAGGTCTGAGTCAATCGGACTTCAGGATTCAAGAGTATGCTATGATTGCGTAGAATAAGAATGGGAAATACAAGTATTTGACAGGTAGGTATAAGTACTAGGGGACGCGTCATCCGCAGTAACATGAGGGGAAGATAGGAACTACGAGGCCGATACAAGAGAATTGGCTGAGGAGATAAGTGTTTGAGGAAGAAAAAGGAATATGATAGAATGAATCAAAGAATAATAAACGTAGAATGAAGAGGGCTAATTACAAGAAGACCAACATCCCATATTGTCCGAAAGATACCTAGGAAAAGGTGTATTCAGCATGGAAAGCAAAAGAGATAGAGATGAGGGAAAAGGAGAAAAACTGTAACACCATCAAGGAAGTTGCGGAACTGAAGATTTAGTTGGATGGCATGTCGCAGTTGGTCCCCGACAATCAAGATGACCTAGCGGAAGATCAAGAGATGTGGTGTGCGAGGTGGCAGAAACTTTTGGTAAGTCCCATTTCGATTTCAGTGGCGGTGTCCAGATACTGATGTTGGATACAGAATCAAGTTCATACTTCCTTCCAACGCGTGAAGGAACACAGTGTGGATACTGCCCTCGAGGCAGACCTCCTCACCTGGATGCAAGGGGCAAATGCCCTCTTGTGTCAGTGGCTGGGCTCGGTGGCGATCCAGAAGCGGCAAGAAGAGGAATGAGTGGAAATGGTGACGTGAGCTGCAAAGGCGGCGCTTGCTCGGGCAGCAAAGGCAGCAGGCTTGGGCAAGTAGGAGCAGACTTCCATGGCAGAGCAGGCAGTTGGGTCAGCTGCATCCAGCCTGGTTCAAGAGTCAGCTGACAAGCCGTCCATGACCGAGTCACCCAGTGAGGAGCACAAGTCCGTGTCCAGTGCGGGTCAGAAGTGGAAAGTAAGTATGGCCTTTGGCATAAATAGACTAGAAGCTGACGCTGTATAGCGTGTCTCCAGCCAGGTGGTGGTAGACAAGGAAGAGGACAACAGGGACAACATCGTCAAGGTTGTGGCCCCAAAGCCATCAAAAGTGCAAACCGGCTCAAAGACGGTCACGCACACCCCTCCATGTGACCCGTGCCAGTGAGGTGGCAGGACATGCACTGGGATCCCAGGTTGCACCTGTGACTCATACATCTGGCTCAAGATGAAGTGCAGAAAATCCAAGGGGAAGGCAGGAAAAGCAAAGAAGGACATGGCTCTCGTTGTGGGTCCTAAGGCAAAGGGGAAGGAGAAGGTCCAGCCAAGGCCAGGTAAGAGTTTGGCTTCCAAACCCATAAATCCACTCTGATCCTTTTTTTTTAGTATGCAATAACATCCGCGTGGTGATTCCCGTGTATAAGGCACCAGTCGCCTCATCCTCCTGAGTAGAGGCTGATCTTTCCGATTTCCTCAGGTTCTCCCTGTCACCTGAGCCCGATTCCAACCACAAGGACAACAACACGATGCCCCACAAGAAGGCAAAACTTGCGGATCCAGCTTGGGATGCAGCCGTCAAAACTATGAAGCTGGCGCTGCTGACTATGCAGACGAAGATGCACGGAATGCTTGATTTCCTAACCAAGCTGCAAGCCCATGCTAAGGTAGCCAAGACTTACATTGGCTCGCAGTGGCTGGAGATAGAGGAGATGGAGGCGCTCTTGGAGGAATTGTAATGGTCGCTGTTGTCTTCTTGTATATAGTGTAACCTGTAGCATACTTGTATTTTGTTCGAATCTGTCAAAGATCAACCCTAAGTTCAAACGGTTCTGGCTGGAACTTCATTCCAGCCTTGGAACCACTCAGTTCCGGACCCTCTTCCGAGATTCCCATGCCCCTTCTGAAAGCAGAAGCACCGGAACCCTTGGAAGTACACTGTTTATATGACCCTTAGATTTGCTTAACCTTTAACTTTCATTTGCTCATTTATTACTACACTTTAGGGCCTTTCTTCAGGTTCATTTCTATAACATTCCAGGTAACCTAATGTGAGTATACCTCCGCCCATAGTATATATACTTTTCTATGGTTATTGGCACCTCAGTCATTTTCGTCCATCTAGGCAGCAGCTGAGATCTGGGCAACTCTGCCCTTCTGCTAGATTCTGTCAGGTTATGAGCCCTGTTGGCACAAGCTATTAGCAGCACTCAGCAATGACTCAATTCCATCTCGCACATCCCTCAGTGCATACTAGTTCTCCTCAGAACTCACTTCCAGTTTCACCTCTAAACTCAAACACTCTACCTGCACCATGTCACCCTCAGACACTGTCCGTGCAGAAGAAACCCTCATAGGACCAAACAATTATGAAATCTGGAAGGTTCGGATCTCAGCAAAACTTCGTGCCGAAAAAGTTTTTGGCGTAGTCTCAGGGACTGACGTACAGCCTGTCCTGTTGACACTTGTTACCTCATCCAATGTCAGAGAATGGCAGGAACGTGATGAGAAGGCTCACAGCATCATCCAGCTATGTATCTCGGATGCCCTTCTCATGAAAACTCACAACAAGACAAGTTCCAAGGAACTCTTTGATATCCTTGTCAAACTCCATGAAACTCCAAACATCTCCTCTGCCTTCTACCTGTTCCAACAACTCTTTAGCAGTACATGGGATGGGACCTCTGCCATCTCTGAACATATCTCCACACTCCGAACCATCGAGTCCCGTCTTGCTGGGATGAAATTTTCGGTGAATGACAAAGTCCTCTCCTTCATCCTGCTAAATTCCCTTCCCAAAATCTTAGAATGGGAAATGTTCAAATCCTCCGTCGTGAATACTGTGGAAGACAGCAAGCTCATATTTGATGCCATAGAAATCTGCATCACTGCTGAGGACTCCTGTCTATACCCTTCCAACCATTCCGAGTTGGCTTTGAAAGCATCCTGGCCCAGAAGCTCCAAGCCATTGACTCGCCCCTCAAATGCAAATGTGTGGTGTGAACACCACCTTTCCACAACCCACAACACCTCTGATTGTAATACTTACAAGAAGTGGGTCTCAGAGCTGAGGAAAGGCGGATTCAGGAAGTCAGAGAAGGAGAAGGAAAAGGCGAACACTGCAGAGGAAACTCTGGATCCTCCAGAAACTGCAAATGTAGCTAATGCACATATATCCCAGTTGGCAATGCAGCAGATTCACGCTTATCTCTCATCTGAACCAAAGGACAGTGGAAGAAATGCTCTGATCATTGACTCTGGGGCATCTTTACACATGGTTCCTCATCGCTCCTGGTTCCGAACCTACCAACCACTACACCCTCCTCGTCCAGTAACCCTGGGAGAT
Source organism: Boletus coccyginus (assembly GCA_025782845.1). Taxonomy (NCBI): domain Eukaryota; kingdom Fungi; phylum Basidiomycota; class Agaricomycetes; order Boletales; family Boletaceae; genus Boletus; species Boletus coccyginus. Next base: position 516,264 of record JAHZSR010000002.1, on the reverse strand, counting down.
AACTCCAACACCATGGCCATTGGAATAGGCACTGTACCACTCATCTCAAAAATCTCTGGCATCAATTATGAGATAGTCCTGTCGAATGTTCTCCTGATTCCAGATTTCCGGATTTCCTTCATCTCAGTAAATTGACTTGCTTCTGCTGGCCTCTCCACAGCCTTTCCGGCTGGTTCCAACATGTGCTATGTCCGGAAGGATTGGAATACCATACTCATTGCTGCCCACAAAAATGGACTGTACCATGCAAGAGCTATTCCAGACAACCAAAAGGAGGCTGCACTTGCAACTGTAGACATAAACCTCTTACATCACTGCATGGATCACATCTTCACAAACCACATTCAACAAATGGTGAAATCTGGACAACTCAAAAGGATAGACACGCTCGTTGGCACTCCCACATTTTGTAAATCATGTGTTCTTGGGAAGATGAAGAAACTACCCTTCGAACCTCAGGAAGGACCTTGCACCCCTCATGCCCTTGAAATGGTTCACACAGATGTTGGAGGTCCTATAACTCCAAGATCCTGAGAAGGCTACAGGTTTTGGATCGTCATCATAGATAACTTCACTTGTTTCTCATGGATCTACTTCATAAAACACAAAAATGAAACATTGCAGATTTACAACCAATGGAAAAAGGACATCCAGACCATCTTCCGGATGGAAATAGGTTGAGAGGACTTTTCTGAGTCCTATGTCAAATGGGTTCACAGCGATGGAGGGACTGAATATGTCAACAAGGCGTTCCGAGACCAATTCCGAATGGATGGAACCCTTCACGAAACTTCTGCCCCATATATGCCGGAACAAAACAGGTTGGTGAAACGAATGAACCAAACTTTGTCCACTCTTGCAAACACCATGCTTGAGGAGTCCAAGCTCTCCAAATCTTTCTGGAATGATGCAATGGCCACTGCTGCCTATGTTACTGCATGGAGTCCAGCCACTGGCATCGATGAAAAGATTCCATATCAAGTCTTCTTCAACTGACAAGTCGATCCCACTCTCTTCCAACCCTTTGGATGTCCAGCATATGCCTATATATCAAAGGAACAACATGGAGAAAAGTTTTGATCACATGAAAAGAAATGTATCATGATTGGATACACATATGGACAGCAAGCCTACAAGCTGCTGGATATAGAACATCACACTATCATTTCCAGTTGACATGTCACTTTTAATGAAACTGGAATCATTTCGGAAGCTGATTCGGCTCCTTGAAATGCCCCTACTGTTAAGGAACAGTGGGAGGGCCTACTTCCAGAACACCTTCGTCAACTGGAACAAAACCATGATGATGATGATGATGATCGGCATCTACCAAACCCCAGACCAGTGGAAGGTATAGCTCAACAAAATGTTCCAGAACCACCAGCAAGCCCTGTCATCCAAGAACTTGCAGATTGTCTTGAGAATCTCCACCTAGATGCTCCTCCATTACAACTTCCTCCACCTCCACCTTCAGCAGCTCCAGACATTCCAGTGGTCCCAGTGGCCCCAGTGGTTCCAGCAGTTCCAGTGGTTCTGGCGGTTCTGGCAGTTCCGGCCCCAGTTCCAATTTCAGCTTGTGTGGTGGCTGGAGTATGATGCAGTAGTCGACAAAGACAACCTGCAAACAAAAATAAGGAGTATCAACATACATTGGATGAAGAAGCTGAAAGGCAAGCAAACTGAAAGGAACATGGGACTCAGTCGCATCTCCCAAAATGAGGTCCCACTTCTGAACTACCAGACCAAATTCCAGAACCACTGGAAGATGAACCCGAGATTCTGGGAGCATTTTCAGCATTCATTGAGGACATGGAGGACTTCATATTTGCTAGATCTGCCCACTCCAACTCTAGTAAACCCCTTCCTAACACGCTCAAAGAAGCCTACTCTGGAGCAGAGGAAGAACTTCAGAGTCTCAACTCCAATCATGTCTATGAAACCGTTCTCATCCCAGAAGGGATTACTCCAATCACTTCAAAGCCAGTCTTCCACATCAAACGAGACCAACATGGAAATGTGGAACAGTACAAGGTTCGCATAGTTGCATGAGGCTTTACCCAAAAGGAAGGTGTGGACTATCAGGAAGTTTTTGCTCCAGTAGCAAATCTTGACTCTGTTCGCACCCTAATCGCCTTGGCTGCCAAACACAATTTGGAGTTAGATCAAATGGATGTCTCAACAGCCTACCTCAATGGAGAACTGGAGGAAGATCTATACATATTACCTTCAGAAGGTGTTCCCATCCAACCTGGACATTGCTGGAAGCTTCGACATTCTTTGTATGGACTCAAACAGGCAGGTCGAACTTGGAACAAGACTTTGGATCAGAAGCTTGGAGAGCTCAGCTTCATCCGTTTAGATGCAGAAACCTGCCTCTACGTCTTTCGGAAAGACGGAGAGGTCTGTTTCCTTGTTGTCTATGTTGATGACCTACTCTTAGCTGCCACCACTCGCAAGTTTATGGACTCCATCAAAGCCAAACTCTCTGCAAGTTTCAGGATGTGGGATCTTGGAGAGGCCAAGTACATTCTGGGCATTGAAATAAAGAGAAATCGCAATCTCCAGACAATATCTCTGTCCTAATCACAATATTCTCGCACAGTTCTAGAGCGCACTGGCATGTCTACCTGCAAGCCTGTATGGACACCCATGGCACACAACTTCCAACTCTCTACAACAGATCCAAAAGATGATCGAATTATCCCAGAGCAAGTCATTGAAGGACGTCAAGTTTCATATCTCATGATAATCAGGTCCTTGATGTACCTCATGCTTGGAACCCATCCCGATATCGCTTATGCAGTTGGCACACTCAGTCGCTTCAGTGCCAAACCCAAGTTAATGCATTGGGAAGCTGCCAAACATGTACTCAGATACATACAAGCTACAAAGGACATGAAACTCAGATTCGATGGGACAGAGCTCTCAATGGATTTGGACTTCCATGGATATTCCGATGTGGGATGGTTCCAGGATCCAGATAACTCCCGGTCCACTTCCAGTTTCCTATTCATCAGCAACCATGGACCAATCTCTTGGTCCAGCAAACAACAAAGTATGGTTGCTCTCTCCACTACGGAATCAGAGTACATTGGACTCAGCAATGCTAGGCAACACCTTGCGTGGCTTCGAACCTTTTTTGACGAAATTGGATATCCACAAAAGGGGCCCACTCAATTGTTCTGTGACAACCAAGCTGCTATAATCCTATCTCGGGATCCACAGTTCCAAGCATGAACCAAACATATTCAATGGAAATATCATTTCATTCGGGATGACCTTGTTGGAAAAGGAGAGGCAATTGTCTGTTATGTTCCAACTGGAGACATGGTGGCTGATATCCTTACCAAGCCACTTGCAAAGGATCAACACTGGAAGTTCGTCAAAGCTATGGGACTATGGTTACACTCGAGTGGGAGTGTCAAAGATCAACCCTAAGTTCAAATGGTTCCAGCTGGAACTTCATTCCAGCCTCGGAACCACTCAGTTCCGGACCCTCTTCTGAGATTCCCACGCCCCTTCCGAAAGCGGAAGCACCGGAACCCTTGGAAGTACACTGTCTATATGACTCTTAGATTTGCTTAACCTTTAACTTTCATTTGCTCATTTATTACTACACTTTAGGGCCTTTCTTCAGGTTCATTTTTATAACATTCCAGGTAACCTAATGCGAGTATACCTCTGCCCATAGTATATATACTTTTCTATGGTTATTGGCACCTCAGTCATTTTCGTTCATCTAGGCAGCAGCTGAGATCTGGGCAACTCTGCCCTTCTGCTAGATTCTGTCAGAATTCCAATTGTATCCATGTCCGTGTCCGTGTCCATGTCTGAGTGTGACCCCTAAGTAAAAGTGAAAAGGTAATATAAGAAGGTGATAGCAGTGGGAAGGAAATAGAAATAAGGCTGGAAATGACACTGGGTTGGGAGATGGCACTTGGCTTGTCTTCCTCGATCATCTATCACATCTATTCTTGCACTGATACCCAAAGTCTCTACCGGATCGCACCAGGATGTTAGAAGGAAGTTGGTAACAATATGTGTGCGTCTCATTGCACGTTCGAATATGAATGTCTATGTGGTAAGTTCGTCGAGACACTGACAGAGAAATGGAGATAGATATATTTTTGTTTTTTTATCTTTTGTCTGTTTTTCTTTTTAGTTTGGTGAGAAAAATGGAGATGAAGTACTTCTATTTGTCAAGGCATGGGATAACTGAAGAGTAAGGTGTCACCGGATGAATACCAGGGTGAAACAGAGAGCTCCGGCTGAAACCCAGGATGGAACGGATATGAATGAATAAGGTGAAATGGAATCATCCAAGCTTTGTTACACTAGTCATCTTGGACTGCGTCACCTTCATCTTCCTCGTATTCGACATATTCCTCAGAATCGTGGTCATCTAGCTCCTTGTCATCCAATCCGGTTAGTTCCGTGACCGGGATGGCGATTTTTACCCTTGAGAAGTAAGGCAGCAACTGAAAGGCTACATACCTGAGTCTTGAGATCGACCCATCCAACTCTGCCAGTAGGTATGAACCCCTGGTAGTCCTTCGAAGAACAACCATTGGGCCCAAGTACCTCGGCTTCATCTTCCGGTTCAACTCCTTCTCGACCTGAGTATTCCAAACCAAGACAAGACTACCCGGCTGGAAGTCGTGGTCTCGGATCCAGTTCTTGAATTGTACCTCGAAATGCTTGATGGACGCAAACTGCAATAGGAGTACTCTTTTCTGGATAGTGGCTATATCTTCTACCCATTTTTGGAGTTGGTGGGCATGCCAAGAGATGAGGTCAGATCTGGATGTGGGATCAGCATCTGGAGTGGGAACGAGAAAGATTGCCTCTGCTTGATCAAATGGGAATAGAGACTCGATGCCATGCATCATAAAGTACGGCGAAAGTTGGGTAGATTTTAAAATAGTTACATACCCATTCTGCCCAGAAAACAGAGTGTGCTGCGGATGACCAGTGAGCCTCTCCCCCCTGGGTACTTTTGACGATGGACTTCCAGACATCAAAGTGACGCTGTTCAACCACACTGTTCGCCTGGGAGTTGTAGAGAGAGATCCGGATGTGACGGATGCCGTACCAGTTGGTGAGTATATCAAGAGCCTGTATATATGCAGGACCATTGTCAATAATGAGCTCGGCAACAGCTCTCCATCAGCAGAGAATGTCCTCAAAAATGAAAAATGCGAGCATGGATGCGTTCTCGGATCACAACATCCACCACTCCAGATAAGCTGTAAGGGCGCACCGGGCCTGGACAATGAAGTGGTAACCACCAGATCACGGCATTACCATAGTATCAATGTGTGCCTTGTGGAACAAACCTCCTATGACTGGCACGGTAGGCGGAATGTGCAGCTTCTTCATCTGCCAGATCTGGCACTCGTGGCAAGTCTTGGTGTACCACTTGACATTGTCAACCAACATAGGCCACCAAAAACGTAGCAGGAGCCAAGTGCAGATGGAGAACACACCCTTGTGACTGAGGTCATTGTGGGCCTCTCAGATGAGTCCATATCAACATCCAACTGAAATGATGAGCTGATGACGTCCATGTGGTTCCTGATGGTATAAAGACCCATTAAGAAGGAAGAAGCAGGTGGCGGCATTGACAAAGGAGGTGAACTCTGTATTTGTGAGGTTAGAGGGGTGAACACAGGAATCAAGAAACTCATGAATCCGGTCAACCCGAGCATCTTTAGTGACTGCCTTTGGTGAACACGGTAGCTCTAGGTTGCCATCATCGGGCTTGGGTGAGGAGAGGAAAACAGAAACATATCGGATAGGTGAGACATGGTTAGAGTACCTAGAGATGTTAGCCGACCTGCCGGAAAGAGACAGGCAGTCATTGAGCAGGAAAACAGAAAAAGAGTAGGCACTATCCAACCAATCCTCGAAATCATCCATCTTGGGGAGGTCATTCTCGGATGGTGGCCAATGAGAGAGTCCATCTGCTCTGGTGTGATGGGTAGCAGGGATGTGAATGAGACAGAAGTTGAATAACAAAATACCCGCGATCCAGCGATTAATGGTCGCATTTGGCTGGAGGTCGGGATTATTGATCATCCCCTTGACATACTTGGTGTCCATTTCCACTGTCAAATTAGCAACCCCGAAGATAAAATCTAAATGGCCTGAAGAGCCCAGAACAACCCATAGAGCTTGAGCTTGACTTGGGAATACCAGCTCTCGACATCAGTCAGGGTCAATGATCTGAAGCGATTCGGGTATTGTTTCCCATCGTCCCCCTCCTGTGACAAAATATATCCAACTGTGATCAGGGAGGTATTGACAGCCAGAATCACTTCCCGTCCGGATTCATAGTCCAAATGTCACAGTGCAGGAGAGAGGCAGATCGCATCCTTTAGACACTGCATTGCGACTCTGTGTGGCTCCTCCCATGTGAACAGAACCCCTTTCCGGGTCAAATTGACCAACGGCCGAGCAATGGACATAAAGTCCTTGATGAAAATCTGAAGAACTCTGCACACACCTAGGAATCCATGTACTTGAGTGATGTTCTGGCATTCCAGCCAGTCGCAGATTTTCTCCACCTTCTTGTTGTGGGGGATGCGACCGTTAAAAGTGCACTTGTGGCCCACAATAGTAGCATCTGGTGTGGCAAGGATGAACTTCTTGGCAGACACAATTACGTTAACGAGCTTCAACCGCTGAAGTATCCGATGGACATTTTGTAGATGCTCCCATATGAAACGGTGGATCCCCAGATTTTCCGGGATGGTCTCATAAGTACCATCTGGGTCCTGGTAGTGACTCACGACCCCTTTGACCGGGAGATTGTCGATGAACAGGTAGGTAAATTGTGAAATCTCGTCTTGAAGAATGAACAAGATGTCAGCCTGGTATATTTGTATGGCATTGGTGTATCCCATCGGGACAGTGGTGAGACAGTGGGGACCCATGGGACTGCTAAAGGTCATCAAATCCCAGGAGTCTTGGTGGAGAGGTCTCTGGTCGTATCTGGCAAAAAGGTCCATCATCCCATATATTGCATACCCAGCAAAGGACTGTGCAAAGTGTTCGACGAATGGGGGGGTAGAGGAATCACAGATTGTGATGACATTAAGGGATTGTAGATCGTGAATGAGGTGAAGGGATTTACTGTCCCCTTTGAGGACGCAGAACCATCAGGAATGGTACATGGATGTGGACGGTTTGTAGACCCCAGATGTGGTCCAGTCTTTGATGATCTTTACCATTTTGGTCCACATAGTGGGGGGAACAGGAATGTTGCATAGTACCCAGGGAGTGTGGGGCACCATTGGAATCTTCATGGGTGGAAAGTATCTCGGGTCCATTTGATCCCGCTCGAGTGGCGTCCAGGCAAAGGCCATCTCCTGCTTGTGCACAATCCAGCACACAAGCTTAAGTTCTTCCGGCCAAAGCCAGTTTGCGGGATCTAGATTGAGAGCATCAGCTCTTTCCTGCATAAAATGACTTCCAGGAATAAAATCTGGTGGATGTGTAGGTAATGGTATCATTCCGGCGAGTGGATCATTCAGCAATGATTGTGTGACTCAGAACTCCTCATCCACAGGAGCAAGCACTGATCGGACCTTCTTCACCACCGGCTTGTATGCCAGCACATGGGAATTGGTATCATAGGTATAAATGGAAGAAAAAGCATCTGCAGTGTCTGGGTTCAAAACAGTTTGAGTAGAGGAAAGAAACATGTAGTCCAAAGAAGGTGGAATCGGTCCAATAGACAATGGAGGTAAGTGCATATATGAAGAGGATGAAAAGGATGATGGTGCAAAATGTTCATCAGAAATGGACAGAAACGGATTGGGAATAAAAGAAACAGCAAGGCAATTATAATCTCCCCTGACAGTAGTCGGATCATTGAAGCCTAAAAACCCATCTCCATGACAGATTGATGGTTATTGCACTACTTATTTTTGTGGCAACGCAGGCAGCCTTCCATCCACGACCGGATCGACAACATGAATTGTTTCCCGGTATTTGGATCGTGGAGAGTAATGGTCTGCAACCCGTCTGGGAAGTCATCAGTAGTAGCACTCATTAAACAGTGGAATGGTCACCCCAGCAACAGATCGAAGTTGGCACGTGCCAAAATCTGCACCTGTACCATTACTTCGCCCATGCCGAGATCCAATATGAGATTCTCTAGGATGCCGATGGTGGTATTGATGCTGGTGTTTGCCAATGACATCCTCATTGTATGGTCCAATTGGATTGGCAACCCAAGGTCCTCCCATATATGCTTGGGCATCACGATAATCTCTGAACCTGAATCCAGGACACCTCAGATGACTTGTCCTGAACTCCCGACCTTAGCATCTACCGCCCAAAGAGGTAGGCTGTGATGTACGATGATGAGCCCTTTGTCATTCCGGAGAATCTGGTCACTGAAGTCATGGCTAACTATGTCTGGGTCTAAACTGGATAGCTCGTTTACCTGTACAACGTTAGCGGACGGGTTGGTGACCCTCTTAACTGTGGTAAGATCTCAGAATTGCTTCCTGAACTCGGGAGATATGGTGAACAAGTCTTTCACCAGTACTGGAACAGCAGTGTCCAGTACCTGATCCAATACTCATCATGGTGCCGCCTCGTCCTCAAGTGGAAACGAGTATTTGAACTGTGTAGGGGGAGGAAATGGTTGGTTAGTATTTGGTATGTGGGAGAGAGGGCTACTCTGATCTCCCGATCGAGTAATGGCAGATCCAGGTTGTGCTGATGATAATGAGGTGGTGGTTATGTTGCGTTGTTCGATATGCAGGGCTGATGTCGATGGCTCGGGGCAAGATGAGGATGATGGGGTTGTGGAGACAGTCTTCTGAAGCTTGGGAGAGAGGAGCTCCTCAGACATGGTGGCAGCTTTGGGATCCGGTCACTTCCAAGGTGGCATGTGAACACCGTTGAACCAGACACGTTTGTCCTTGTCCTTGGCTGCTCTATCTGCCTGAAAGCTGGCCCAAGCCTGGGTGAAGTAGGGTTTAAACTCATCGTCAGTGTCATCTGGATCGCTTTCCTGTTCTTTAGTCAAGATAAATGCAGACGGGTTGATGTCCAATACTACAGGTGTTTCTGGGTATAAGGTAGAAAGGATGCTGGCTGTGACATGCTGTGGTGGATCTCTGGTGAATGAGGTGGAAGCACTGGCGGAGGTTGATGGCTGTCCACCCTGACCGATACCTAATGTGTAATTCACGGCATCTTTGAGGCACCTGCCTCCTGTCACTCGCGGGATCTCTGATCCATCCGGCATGTAGAGTCAGCCGTCCTGTCCCTGGACCACTTTTCCTGTATTCAAATAGTCCATGCAGACTGTGCATGTATGGGTGAAATGTCTGGCTCCCACGCAGAACTTGCAGAGTGGTGGTGGCCAGGTTGCCTGCATAGCTTTAACCTTGATACTGGTTGCCAGGTTGAATGTCGGATTTGCCGGTGTGACATGTGGTGGTGGGCGAGGTGGTGCATAGGTGGGCTGCTGTTGGCGAGGGGCGGTGAAGGGAGGTTGGGCGACAAAGCCAGGCTGAGCAGCTATGGCAGGAGGAAGTGATGAGCAGAAAGCCGATCCTGTTAGGAGGAACTCAGCAATGGTGATGATGTCACTCATTGGGTAGGGGTTATCTGGGTGGACATCTTGTTTGGTGATCAGTAAACATTCCTGTACTTTTTGTTGTAGAGCGGATGGGAATCTGTTAAGGTAGAGCATATCACACTCCACCTTGGCTAGCTTCCGGTTAGCAATTAGTAATGTGGAGATTTTCTGGAATGCCTGGGTATACTCTCCGAGTTCGTCCCTGTTCCACATTTGCTTTGCTTGGTAGTCCTGGATGAGGTATTGAATGTTAGCTTGACAATAGTGGTTTGTACCTTCACAACCCGGGTACAATTTTTTTACGGCTACAACAAATGTATCCCAATCTGCCGGAGCAGCTGTTGCTTCCAGAAGAGTCTGCCACAATTCCGCTTCATCTAGCATGGCATACCGAAGGGCCGCCTTTATTTTTCTTGCTTCATTAAGGGCGGCAGTGTCGCCAAGGTATTCGATATCTTCTAAGTATCGAGGGAGTTCAGAGGGGGACTTCCTGTCAAATTTCGGGGCATTAGGGGTTCTGCGAAGTGGCATTTGGATTAGCTGTGCCATTGGTAATGGTGGATCCTGTCAAGGGTTAGCAGGTGGTATAACTGGGTTAGGATTGGGTAAGGCCAGAAAGAGCAGTAAAATGGGAGATAAAACTGAGGATGAAGAAGAGGATGAAGTATGTAGTGAGGAAAGCTGTTCTAAATGGGGTTTGAAAGAACAGGTACTAAAGTCAAAGAGGAAAGATAGAGAAGGAGATGGGGTTGGGTTAAGTAACAGAGACGAAAGCGGGGACGACTTGGAAGTGGAGAGGGATGTTAATGGAGAAAGGGGGACTGAAGTGGGCGAACGGTACTGGGTGGAGAAAGGAGTTTGCTGTGGGGTTGAGTGGATGAAAGCACCTGGGATAAAGGGTGAGTCAGAAAGCGGGGAGATGGGAGAGTGAAACCGGTTGTGTTGAGCTCTTTCCGGGGTAAATGGGATAAGGAGCTCAGATTCTGTGGAAAGTTCGAGGTGGTGGAAATCAGCTAGGAGATCTTTGATCTCTAATCGCTCTGGAGTGGGTCTAAGCGACCTTCTCGTCAACCTGTCAAAACCCCTTGTGGTGAGCTCCAGTTGTAAAACAGATAGTCAGTGTAGGGGGTGTCAAACCCTAAAGGAAGCTAGGGAAAAACTAGCAAGGACACAGGGTAGGTGTGAGCTGATACTCGTCCCAAGGGGCCTGAGGTAGGTTAGTGGTGAGAAGGCTAAGCGAAGATTTTCCCACGGGCGAGACAGTTGATCTGGATGAACCCGGTCAAAATACAAAGATCCAGGTAGATGAAGTGTTTTTCTGGTCAAGGACAAGGACTAGATATGAGCAGGAAAGGTGACAAAGTTTTGGACAAGGTGGAGGAAAGACTTAGAATTGTAAGATTGAGCTGGAAAGAAGGTGCTGCATTCCCACAAAGGGTACAGATTTTATAGTCCAGGCAACACCCAAGACTTAGTACATATAAGGTAACTATGGAAGGCATGATCAAAGGCTGTGAAGAAAATAATCTTCGCTGTCATGGATAACAATGTCACGTAGAAAGAAACAAGAAACCATGCGCAAAGGTACGAATCGCCCTGTAGTTGCGTACAGCGACCCTTCAATGGAATGAAGTAAAAATGATCTAGAATAATCCGGACAGAAGTAAGTGCCGCCGGTGATCGGGTGTACAAATAGGGAAATGGAATGAAGTAAGAATGACGTATGAAAATGAATAGAGCTAGTTACATCATGTTAGTCATTGACCGGCCATGCCCAGGTTGGGACGGACGATCGGGAATGATGGAACGAAAGGCAGAAATGTACTTATGAAGGTCGGGTCCACTTGGATGGACACGGGGTAGGACGGAACAAAAGGCAGAAATGTACTTATGAAGGTCGGGTCCACTTGGATGGACACGGGGTAGGACGGGAATATCGCTGGACACATTGGACAACCTAGAGGGTGCTGGAAAAGGGGGAAAAACTCTGAATGCGGACATAGAGAGCCTCCAGCTCCTACAATGTTATATCAACTCAGAAGGAGATGTTATTTGGAAGGACAGTCAGCACCAGTATGTGCAGCATGAATTCAACCGCCTCCACTCCTTTGTCGGATATCTTCATAATTCCAACATTCCTATGCAGCGCATCTGGAATGAGTTGATGGACACTAGGTGGTGACAGGTATGGAAGAGAAAGAACCCCTGGTATAATGTCTTGATCAAACTGGAAACTGATCACATTTTCCTTCACATAGAACTCCGTCAAGATGTCTCTGATCCTTATCACCATGGACATTACATCTCTCAATGAGGCTATCATGAAGAAGAACAACAACAGGCTCCAGGAGTACTGCCTGTTCCAGGTCCCGAGCCTACTCCTGTTCCCCATAGACATTTGGCCACTGCCAGCTGAGTTAGGAGGTTGTTACGCAAACTACAAAAAGCCTGGATTTGTTCAGAGTACCCCTGCATACTTTAAATATTGGACTGGTTCTTATCTTCATCTTGCTGCAAATGGTATTAAAAATTGTATTCCTCCATACGTTTCTCACAATTGTCTTTGAGTTGGTTTTAAGGCTAGAAATGGACAATTTTCTTCTATCCCTAATCCATACTTTTTTCCACATACTGATTTTGAATTATTTGAGAAACTTGTACATTCTAATGAAAACATTCCGGAATGAATACAAGTTCGGAGAGAACAAATTCCCTTAATGCAGCGTCTCACTATGCATTTGGATACCATACCAGCAGATGATAGAGATGAAGAAACTGAGGATGATGATGATGATGATGATGATGATGACACTCAAGGAGATGTCGACCTTGTTGCAGACCTCCTTCTTCCACCTGCTCCGGTTCCCATTCCTAACTTTCCTGTCATGCATGCTAATCAGAATTTCCTGCAGACTTTCATCGCGACTATCTTTATCTTCTAAAGCAGATCAATCATGTCTTTCTCTATCAACTTTGCTATTCAGGCCTGCACTGCAGTTCTTGCAGGTGCCTCAAATTATTCCATCTGATCTCATCAAGTCTGCAACCTTCTCACCATGGCAATATGGTGGAATGTGGTTGACGGCACTTCTACCTTCGCTCAGTAACTTGCTGATGCTGATGCTCAAGTCGCTTGGATTTCTTTAGATTGTCAGGCTCAAGCATTAATCGGTGTCTTCATTCATGCAGATATGCAACATCTCATGAAGGAGACTTATGTGGCCATTGGGAACATCACTCGTCCTTCTCTAGTGAAGGATCTCTGGGATGCACTCACAACCCTTTATTCTCCCACTGGTGTCACAGGCCAATATGAAGCTTTTGTGAAAGCGCTTAACATGCATATTGTAGACCCTTTGGAACACCACTATCAGGATATTGAGGATATTTCATCTCAAATAAATAAGATGATGAACATCTTCTACGAAATGTTCATGTCTGGACTACAGCTTCCTGGCAATCTCTGCGTCATGATTATGCTCAATTCACTGCCTTACTCATACAAACCTTTGGTATCCACCATCGTACAGACCGTTACGGCTGTCAATTTCACCACTGACCAAATCATTCCTAAGATACTTCAGGAATCTCAACTTTGCTCTACTGCTCATTTGCAATGGAGATCCTTGGCTCACCGCCTTGAAGCCATGCCAAGTGAAGTAAATTGTACAAATATGATTCAACGTGCTCCCTCTCATCCTGTTTGCGACCACTGTGGGAAACTCCACCTGACAACAAACTGTTGGGAATTATATAGTCATCCTGGACAGAGATCTAGTCACCCCTGTCAGACTCAAAGAAGTCAACAAGGAAAGCAGTCATATAAGCCTTCCGCAAGGACTCCTGCTTCATAGGATGTCACTGCTTCTTCCTTGAACAGGCAGATGAACTGAAAAGAAAAAGGGAAGGTACAAGTAAATGAAGTTGATGGTTTTGCCAATGTTGTAGATGGTGATATGACTGGTATGATGATGGATATTGATGAGTTTCAACAGGAAGTTGCCAATGACCAATGGGATGCCAAGTCTTTTGCTGCTAATGCAGGAGACTTCAAAGAACCCATGGGACCTATTGGTACTGGTCATGTCAGACCTTCCTCCTTGTCCTTTCAATCTGGCTTCTCTCCCCTAGTGCTTTAAGAGAGGAGCACAATCCAAGAAGTCAAAGAAGACCAAAGGAGTTATTGCTAATTTCCATGGAGATTTCTGATGAAATGCCGATGGTACTTGGAAAGGTGGTGTAGATCATTCTGCCTTACTTTGTGAAGAGCACAACTATGATGCTCAATCAGATGATGAGTACGACAATGTACCTGATGGAGAATACTACTATGATTCTGCTTATTCATGGGCATTTGCCCTAGGCGTGAAAGATCACACTACTGAGAATCATTGGCTTGTTGATTTGGGATGTTCCGATCACATAATGCCTTATCTTGATGACTTTTCTGATCTACAGCATGGGACATGTTTTGCTGGAATCGCTAATGATGGTGTCATGCAAATGTATGGTACTGGTACTGTGATATTTAAACAGGAAAAAACAGGGGCCATTTCCATCATTCTCCAAAACATTTGGCATACCCCTGATGCTCGCAATCGACTTTTGTTGATTAATACTCTCACTGAAGCTGGCTATTCATGTGAGATTATGGATCAGACTAAGATCCAGAACAATCAAGGAAGGGTGGTAATACAGGCATCTGCTTTATTCCCACCTTCTCCGCTCCACTGGTTTTGGTCCTCTCTAATCACTCCTATTGGATTGGTTAACTCCTTGCAGGATCTCAAGTCTTTCGACTTGTGGCATCATTGTCTTGGACATCCTTCCAAGAACACTCTCCATCATGCTCATCAGCATTTGATGGGTGTTCCTGCCATACAGCCATCCACTTCTATGCCTACTTGCAAAGGCTGTGCACTTGGCAAGGCATATCAGCAGGATTTTCCTGCTTTGTCTTCACACTCATCTTGTGTGCTTGACCTTATCCATACTGATTTGTGCAAAATGCTGACCTTGTCGCATTCTCGTAACAAATGGATTATCACCTTTCTTGATGATGCTTCCAGTTTTGGTAGCTTGCATTTTTTGCGCTCCAAGTCCAATGCAATACAGGCACTTCAGAATTTGATTGCTTGGGCAGAGAACCAGACTGGTTTTCATCTCCACTCTGTATGTTTGGACCGTGGGGGGAAATATATTAATCATTCTCTTCGGATATTCCTTTCATCCAAGGATATAGAACATCAAACCTCTGTACCATGTACCCCTCAACAAAATGATCATGCTGAATGCTTTAATCATACAATCTTAGAGAAGTCTGAGGCAATATGCCAACATGCCTGTTTGCCACCATCTTTCTGGCAAAATGCTGTTGAGACTGCTCTCCACATCTATAACAAATAGCCTATGCGTCATCTTGATTGGGCTACTCCCATATCCAAATGGAATGGTAGTAAATCTGATGTTTCCTATTTTAAAGTATTTGGATGTCATGCCTATGTCTTCATTCCAAAAGAAGATCGAGCTAATAAGCTAGCTGCGAAAGCAAAGGAAGCGATCTTCATTGGATATGAAAAAGGAACAAAAGAATACCACTTCTGGTCTCCTAGAAGAAGAACAATGATTGTTTCTTCTACTGCCACATTCAATGAACTTGTGTTCCCCTATTGTTCTGGAAAGTCAGAAAACAAACCTGCCGAGATTTCTATTCCAGACAACCTTTTGGATCAGGATCAAGACGAGAATAAAGACCCTGATTCAGCTGACTATATTCTGGTCACTCGTCACTATCTATTTCCACCTATGGATGGTCATGATCCCAATCAACAATTCCCTCCACGAGGAAATCAACAGTGTTCTCATATTCCTTTTCCTACTCCTTCTGAACCACCACAAGAAGATGAACCTCATCGTGGTACTCATATCTGCAATCCATGCATTCTTCCCAATAATGCATATGAAGCTAGACCTCCTGTGGATATTGAACAAGAAGTTCAAACATCTATTCCTATAAATGAGGAAGATGATCTTGGATCCCTATATAGTGCATGTTTCTTTGGCTCTTTGTTAGCCTCTGCAGTATCCATGACTACCACACCAATGCACTATAAGGATGTTCTGAAACTTCTGAAAGGAGATCAGAACAAATGGAGAATCACAATGGAAGAAGAAATTAAGTCGCTTAAAGAGTGCAAAGTATGGGAATTGGTTGACCTTCCACCTGGATAAAAACCTGTCAAAGGAAGATGGGTATATGTTGTCAAAAGCGATGGCCGCACCAAGGCTCGCTTCATAACAAAAGGCTTTACACAAGTCTACAGGATAGATTTTGAAGAAATCTTTTCACCAACTGCAAGAGTCGAGACTGTCCGACTTCTTCTATCAATTGCAGCACTCAAAGATTGGGAAATTGAAGCACTAGATGTCAAGACTACCTTCTTATTTGGAGAACTTGATGAAGAAATTTATATGGAATAGCCTGAAGGTTTCATCCAACCTGGCATGGAGAAGAAAATTTGTCACTTGCTAAGGGCAATCTATGGTTTGAAACAAGCCACCCTACAATAGAACAAGGCACTTCACAAGTCTCTTTTAGCTATGGGATTTGTTAGGACACATGGAGATCCTGGTGTCTATGTTCATTTTAACGGTTAGGACATTATCATTTTAGTCATTTATGTTAACAATGCTTTATTTCTTGGCTCCAACTGCTCCTATCTCTTGAGGAAGAAGAAAAATTTTATGAGCAAATGGGAAAGCTGTTGACCTGCACGAAACTTGTTTCATGCATGCACATAGCAAAGCAGTCACTCGAGAAGTGGAATTTTCACAGCCCCCTGTGGACCACACCCTTTGATACCATAGAGAAGGATAGCCCCTATCATGAGCTACATACCCCTATTTTTCCAGATTTTTCCACCTACTGGTTATTGAGATATTGATTAATCTCTCTAGTCAAACCCTTACACTTGCACATTTGTACATAGCAAACTATTTCTTTGATTTCTCTTTATTTATCTGATTACTTAGCTAAGTTCCAGTGAGACGAAGTGATCATGTGACCCTTAGCTACCATGTGACCTTGTACCCATTAGTCTGTACAGCCCTGCACAGCATAGCCAGCCTCTTTGGCAGAGCATTCCAAATTTGGACTCCTTTGCTCAAAGTGCTTTCCCTTAGTGTGCCTGGGTTTGACAGCTTGTGCCTGGCATTAGTAAGCGATTGTGCCTTAATTTATAAGCCACCAAGCCCTCTGATTGGCTAGCACAGCCTCCTGTATTTATATATATTAAGAGGAGCATTTTGGCCTGCAGAGGGAATCTCATCTGATAAGAGATCCCCTGGGAAACCTAATAAGACCTAATAAGGCAGGGTACCCCAGAGCGAAGTAAATAGGAGTTTAGAACTACTACTAGGCTATTAGGACTTGTACCTAAATAAAGGACAAGTACCTAAGACTATCCTTTTAGGAGAAACCCCTTTTTGGGCAACAAAAGGCATCTGGTCTCTATTAGTAAGCAACCTATGCATCCTGTAGTACCAAATAAGGGCTACACTTCACCTTTCTAAGCCAAACTTGCCTGCTCCTTAGATAAGACAATAAGATTGAGTTACATAACCTTTCTGAGTCTACTAAGTGTACCGTCAAGTTAACTACCAACCAAGAACTAAGCATCTTGACATCTTGACATCCCAGCATATTGCCGGATTACTCCACCATCTTGACATCTAAACTTCTTGCCATCTAAACGTCATATTCCTAGAGCAAGCTGTTATCCATTTGATTAGCATCCCTAAGCAAACCCTTGCTAGGGCACGTTAGGACTACCTCCCTATAGGCGTCCTACTACACATTTGTTACAGTTACTACCCTAAGGGGTTTTGCAAGTTTCCTATATACAAATCATTAGTGTTAGGCAAGACATAGGCCAAGTTCCTAAATTGCTCACCTTTCGTACTATCCAAGTACAAGCTTTCACAGTTGCTAGCCAACCTATTGTCATTAACTTGACCCCATTAGGTGTGTGATTCACCTAGGATCACCTTTACTAACCAGACTTTAGGCTGAAACCATCTTTAACAACCAATTTGTAAACTTACATGGAGGATTGGTGAACAAACCACGGCTCCTGGTACACTATATCTCCCCTTTTACCTGGAACTATTTCCATTACCTCTAACTCCACCAATGGTAGACTTCTTGTACTTCCCTTGAGCAAAGTGTTCTAGCCCGTGGAGACAAGACACATTGTCTGGGGACCACCAATTTTTTTTGATTGATTCATCATCGTCTTGTCTAGAAGGAAGACAGCGCCCCAACAATGCACTACACATATATGTGCATGCAATATTTGATGAGAACCTATTCCCTCAATACCCAGGGGCTTGGCCTCACAAGCCTATATATATTGTAAGTGCAGCTCCGCAACCCCACAGGCATTCAAAACCCCCCTTACATTCACCTTCTGAAGGGAAAAGTAATGATGATAACTTACCAGGACCCTCTGAGCGACCTCACCAGGTCCCATCAAACCCAAGTCTGCTACCTTCTGTGTGAGCACCCTCTCCTGAACCAGTTGCCCGAGAATGGACTCTGTCCCCTTCTCATACCTCTCCTAGGAGACTTCCTCCTTTGGATGCCCCTTTCGCCTTGCTGTGATGCTCTGAGCATATTAGGCAACTGCCTCATCAGCCTGGCAACATCTATGGAGAGCACCACAATCCAGTACAACAAATTAAAGAAATTGAGTGCAACTCATGCTGGAAAGACCTTACCAGTCAATCTGCCCCTTCCACACTGCAAACACCCAATGTTTCCAGTGCCATGCCTCCATCCCCCACTCCTTCAGAGGACAACATTAAATGCATAGTCCAGGAAGGGGAAGATGCTATGGTTTCATACCTATACACAAGGGTAGTATCCCTCAGCGAAAGGCCTGATAAGTCTAATTACCGCAAATGGTCCTACAAGAATCTTATCTGCCTACTGGAATCAAAGCACAAGCAATAGTTCAAAGCATGTGAGACAGAACTAGACATGCTGAAATAATGCAAAGTCTTTGAGGTCTCTGACCAACCCACAGGCCAAAAGGTCATTAAGAATCGATGGATATTTGATGAAAAATCAGATGGCCGTAAACGTGCCTGACTAGCAGCAAAAGGATTCTCACAAGTTGAAGGTCTTGACTTTGATCAGATCTTTAGTCCAGTTGTTAGATTTGAAACAGTGTGATACATGCTTGTCCTAGCTACCTTAGAGAACTGGCATCTGTCTGGTCTCAATATGCAATTTGCCTATCTATATGGCAAATTAGATGAGGAAATCTATATGAAATTCCCAGAAGGCTTCATGCCTCCTCATCTGAAAAACAAAGTTCTTCAATTACTCTATGTCCTATATGGGCTTAAACAAGCAGGATTAGCTTGGTGGAATGAGCTCAATCAATCCATGAGAGAACTAGACTTTGAGTAACTAAAAATAGATGCTAGCCTCTTTATATACAGAGAAGTAAATCAAATCATTGTAGCTATAATCTATATAAATGATGCTCTCTTCTATGGCCCCTCAAAAGTTCCTGTTGAAAGAGTCAAGGCTGCCTTTATAAAAAGATGGGAATGCCATGATCTCAGGGATACACATGAATTCCTCTGAATGAACATTTGTCGATCAAATTGCTGGATACATATTGACCAGTGCAAATATCTTGAAAAAGTACTAGAGCAATACAGAATAATCAATGCAAAACCCACCCGTACACCGTTACCTCAGGGTTATCAACCTGAGAAGAATACAGCCCCTGTCAACATGGAACTTCAGATGTGAGTTCAGACAGTTATCAGCTCATTATTATACCTTATGCTTGGTACTCACCCAGACATTGCTTATGCAGTCACACAAATGGTACAATAGTCTGCCAATCCATCACAAGAGCACTTAGATAAGGCTTTTTATATTTGCCGGTACCTGATCAGCACTTGTGATTATTTGCTTGTGTATGATAGTACTTCTGAATGTGGTATCACTGCTTGCACTGACTCTGATTGGGGAGCAGATCCAGATACTTGCCACTTCCAAATAGGATTTTACTTAAAACTGGCAAATGGTGTTTTCCTACGGAATTCACACTTACAAAAGACCATGGCTCTCTCTTCTACAAAGGTCAAATACATGGCCTTGAGCAATTGTTCTTGTCAGGTCTTATGGGTTAAACAAATATTTGAGGAATTAGGGTTTCACCTTAAGCCTATTTCCATTTGTGGTGACAACCAGGGTTCTATTTTTATAGCTAACAATCCTATTACTGAATGTCACATGAAATATATACCTATCCGCTATCATTTTATATGTGATGCTGTAACCAATCAGCACATAAAGATCTACTATATTGAAGGAGCTGACAATCCTGCCAATATGTTCACTAAGAATCTTGGATATGTCAAATTCGAGCAGTGCTGATCTCATATCAGTCTAGATATTAGAACTGCAGTTAGAAGGACTGACTAGCGATACATATAACTACCACCTAATGCTTACACGATTACCATACACTTAGCAAGAGGGAGTGTTGAATGAACTTGTATTACATACATGATAGTAGTTTATTTATAGTAGTTAGTTCACATGCACTTCATGTAGCATATATAGCTTTCGGACTCAGGCATCTGAGTTCCAATTCACTTTTGACCAGCAACCGCTATCATCTCTGAGTTACCACTACAGTAGGTAAGCCAAGTAACTGTATACTGCATGCTTCTGACATGGATATCATGGATGTGAGTGGACTCAGCACCACTGGCAGAATCTTGCATGATTGAGATAAAGGATTGTGGTGGTTGAACTACATGACCCATTGACTCAGCGGGATAACCATACCCCATGGATGTGAGGTGGATATTAGGAGAGGATATGGCACCACTAGTGGGATCTTGCACAATTAAGTTGTCAAGGGGTTGTGGTGGTTGAAGTATGGGATGCATTGACTCAGTAGTATGGCCATACCTTGCAGATGTGAAGTGGGCACTGTAGATATGAGAGGACGTGGCACTGCTGGCAGGATCCTGCGTGACCAAGTTGCTGAAAGGTTGTGGTGGTCCTTGTAAAGCAGACAGATGATCAGTGCAGGCAGTGGCATGAGTGTCACGATTGTCCAGGGGTATTGGACCAGTTCACTTGAGCTGAAGTATATGCTGGATCTCCATTGAATGCATTGGTTGCTCAGCAGCTACCCCAATCTGGCTCTTAACACAATTGTCAAATTGATTGAGTTTTGAGGACTCTGCAAACTTCACTTTTGTCTGGCATAAATACAATCAGCCAGAGATCAGGATAATCAGCTAGGACACACCTTAGGTTTTCTCACCTTTGAGCCTTTCTTTGACATTTGCTAAGCACAAGGTGGAGTATGACTGACCACGCTGTTTATACTAGGCTTATGTACATGAGATAAGCTCACCACTGATGGATGGAACTGACTTGGCGATCAAGAATATGGTGGTTTATGGACCTCAGGTGGTAACAAATACATGAGACAAAATTGGGGGCTTTATAGAATACATGCATCCTGAAAAAAACAGATTATCAGTCAATGCCTAGACCAGCGATGAGTCATCAATTTGTACCTTATTTAGGGAAATAGGAGAGTCTCCCAAACCACATGGGGTCATGATTCTTTTCTTTTTTGGCCTTGATCCCATCCCTATCAATCCTTTTAGTAGTCCCATCAGACCTCACGTCAAACTCCATTGACACTACTGCTGCCAGGATGGTATTTAATCCATTGGGAGTCTCATCCTCTGCAGGGAGCTCACCTTGCCCATGATGGGTTATTTCCATCTCCAGTTGATTAAGACGTTTGTCTACCATCAAGAGTGTCCTCAAGTCCTGACTGTAAGCTCTGATACCAAAGTCCACATCCTTCTTTAATTCTTTCAGCAAACATTGTTCCAATACCCCCTCAAAAATGTGACTTCGTTAGCTACCAAGGTATAATGGCTAGTTTCTTCTTTGTGAAGCATGAGGGGAAACCTTCTGTGTCAGTCTGATGCTTCAATCTCCCTTGCCATGGAGAGAGCTTGCAGGTGCTTAGATTCACAATCAGCCCATCTTGCTTCTAAAGCCTGGCTCATAGCTTGATCGGACAGACTTGCCAGACCACAGAGAAAAATGGATCTACCCTGAGATTGCAATCTTGTATCAAACAGGTTATAGGGCAATATCATGAGTAGACTTACTTCCCATGTGTCCTCCAAAGTGATTTTGCTACTATTGACTCTTCCCAGCGACTTTTCTGTGAATCAGAGCTCAAGCATGCTTGGTCCAGGTGGCTTGTTATAAGATGTAAATTTGTTATGAGTATGTTTCAAACTTGTTGATAAGTGATGTACAATAAAAGGGAGACATATAGTTTATGTGGTATGGTCCTTATGGTCGGCTTCAGGGGAATCTTTCCTGTCAAGTAGGGTATAGGTTAATGACTTTGAAAAAATATGTGATTGACTATCTTACTGTTTCATTTCATAGGACTGAAACAATGAGCCAGAGGGGAACTGTGAGGGGGAGTTTGAAGGTGCAGGGGGGGAGTTTGAAGGCACATATGCATCATCATTGTTGATCAAGGAGTGACTTGTAGCAGAGTTAGAAAGACTTAGTAGAATTTTTCCCACTTCAGGTTGCTCATTATAGTCACCATGCAAGTAGCCACCAAACAAACTTTCCAAGTTATACAGGAACCAGACCCTGATGCAAGGTATATCTATATTTTGTCAATGTGGACAAACTATTCATTGAGTTTATTGGGCCATACAGTGGCCACAACCCTGCCCTCACACTGATCTGCCCTAACTGCAAGTCAACATTTGTCTTGATGACAGCTGTACTTTCCCATTTGAATGATTCAGTTGAATCATACCATCCACTATTGTCAAATTATGCCTACTCTCTCCCCCCTGCCCTTTGCGTGCATCGGTATTCCAATTGATTAGCACAGTACCATCCAATCTCAGGTCATATGTATAGTCTGGGCAAGAACACACTTCAATGACTCCAAGACAACATTTATAATGAGAACAGAAAGATAAATATATACTAGCCCTTTTCAAGCTGTGGCAACTGGTCTCTTGGCAAGTTTCTTGTCGAGAATTTCATG
Source organism: Boletus coccyginus (assembly GCA_025782845.1). Classification (NCBI taxonomy): domain Eukaryota; kingdom Fungi; phylum Basidiomycota; class Agaricomycetes; order Boletales; family Boletaceae; genus Boletus; species Boletus coccyginus. The sequence continues at coordinate 493,515 of JAHZSR010000002.1, read as the reverse complement.
TAAATGCAAATCAATGAATATCTTCAACTTTCTTGGGTAAGTCTACTTATTGTTACTGATTCTTGCATTAATCAATCATGACCACCAGTTTGATAATAAGTCCAAGCCAGCCTTTTCCTCAGCTCATGAATTGTTGGATTAGATGGACATCCTACTGTCTGGACTGAAGTGGCAAGTCATGAAACTTGAAGTGGACGGCTATAGAAGTGAAAAGAAGATCCAATTAATATGGTGGAACAGGTTAGAAGTTGCTCAAAGTATCTTCAGAAATCCAATCTTCAGTCAGAGTATGTCATTTGACCCCATCAAAGTTTGGAATGGTGACAATATGAAGTATGGAGAATGGTTCATGGCCGATGAAGCATTTTGCATTCAGGTCTATCTTGTCTTCGAACTAGTTTATTTGGCACTAACACCAAATGTAGTCATCTTTGCCTATGGGTGCCACCATTGTGTCCATTATTGCCACATCAGATAAAACACCAGTAATGAGGCAAACAGGTGGACTAGAAATGCATCCCCTTCTCATTACCATTGGAAACATAGATTCAGATGTTCATATGAAAATGACATCTCACACCTGGCAATGCGTTACTTTCATGCCAGTCACCAAATTCAACACCCATTCAGACTATCAGACAATCCTCCAATTGTACATCTGGTACAAATGTATCGATATTGTCATCACAAATCTGAAACACATGACCAACATAGGAGCTTTCCTGGTCAATCCATCCAGCAATACACAATATTGCTTCATACCTCTTGTTGAATGGATAGTGGATCTCCCAGAACAACAGATGATTGCCTGTATATCCAAAAATGTGTCCCTGATCATGATGGCAATGCTCAAGCAATTTGGTGATGCTCAATATCAGCCTAGTCACACTGGATTGCACATCCTCAAGTTGATTCATGACCTGAGTCTCAAGGTCGATCCATGGAACATTGACCACTTTCAAAAACTGTGTAAGGAGTCCTTGCTTATGGGCATTCATCTCCTGTGCTGGCATGACTGGATGAATAGTGAAGTATCCATCTTCCTCCTTCCCAAAATTCTCCATACGTTTCACAAGTTATTCTTTGACCATATCTTGACATGATGTAAGGAAGTGGTTGGAAACAATGAGCTTGATGCTCACTATAAAGTGCATCACCAGCGCATCACAGTGTACCACTTCACATTGGGGGTCTCATATGTAAAACAAATGACCAGACAGGAATACCATGATATCCAGCATACTATTGTTGCAATGATTGCTGGTGCTGCACCCCCCGAGATGGTTTGATCCATTCAGGCTCTCATAGACTTCATTTATCAAGCACAACAACCTGTGCATACAAAAACATCAATTTGAAGGATGGAAACCTCACTGGCTGAATTTCATGCATCAAAAAATGCTATTCTTGCAGCTGGTGTGCATCGAGGAAAGAAGACAGTCAAGGAGGACTTTAACATCCCCAAACTTGAGCTTCTCCTAAGCTTTGCCTCCACTATCAAGTACAGTAGTGGATTACCATAGTATATTGCTGATGTTAGTGAACGCCTCCTCATAACCCATTGTAAAATGCCATTCACATGAACGAACCAACAACAAAGAGATTTCACCAAGCAGATTGTCCATATCCTCGATCGTGAGGAGTGCATGTGTTCCTTTGACCTGTATCTCCTACTTCAGCAACAAGATGAATCTCTGGTGAACACCACCAACAAGAAAGCATGTCTTTTTTATACATACAGATCCAATTATGGCCTGGGTATCTCACGTGGCTCCTCAAGAACAATTCTATTTCAAGGCTTCTCATCCATTCCATAATCATTTTGCAAGTGGCTTCATCTCTGATGGTGCAGAAGCAGCAATGACAGTTACCAGAGTCCCCAACCACTTGTGTCTCAGCTTAGTTGAGACCTGTGGCATGTATGCACTTCCTGATCTTATCATCAAGTTATGGGAATATATTGTGCATTGTACTGGTGTTAACAATGCATAACAAATCTTGCAGACGTCCAGTGTGGTAAAGGTGTGGTACAAGTTTCATGTTCAACAACAATCGACTTCCCCCTTGTCAACAATCCTACCCAGTCAAGCCATACAAGCTAAGCCTCCTTTGGTCCACTTTCCACTTGGACACTATGATGTGGTTCTCCTAAATACAGATGGCCAAAGTGAACATAACCCTGGGTGTGAGTGTTTTTTTTATTATGTGTTATACAGAATCAATACTGATCACAGATTTAGATCCTATTACACAAGTTAGGGCAATCTTTCAGCTAGCCAGCCCCTCTCATTCTAAAGTCAAACTTTCAAGCTTCTTGGATCTTCCTCTCCTATATGTTCAACCATTCAAGGTCATTGCTACTCCAGACAATGAGCTAGACACCCGGTTGTGGAAGCTCAGATGAGTTTCTTCTAACCCTCATCCAAGATTGGCGCATGTAGGACTTGTCATCTCATTGACTGAGGTCACTCAGGCAATTGATCTGGTGCCTGTCTTTAGGATTTCGGTTAGGCAATGGCATGGGTATGGATAACTCATGTGAGTCATGGGTGTGGATACCTGGTGGGTGTGGGTGTGGATTGACATCTTGGATACCCACACCTACATGGTGGGTTTTTCATTATTTTGTACTTAGCATATGCTAGCCTCAAGTCATGCTGTGTATAGCAACTGCAGTCTGCATTCTCCATGTCATGCAATCACAAAACCTTGAAGTTTTCTCTTCTTTTAGGCAGTACCTTGACCCATCCAAACTGGACTCTCTGATGTTCTCAAAAATCACAAAGCAGATCAGCAAGCCAACTGAAAAGGCCAAGGCTGCAGCAGATGACAGAATAACTACTACAAATACAAGAAAACAGAAGCCAGACATAGAGAATATTGTTGAAAGCCACTCAAAAAGGGCATGAGACTTGGAAGCATCTGAGTTTCCTACAAACTCCCAGTCTGGTGATACCTTTGTGATTGACATAGATGGTGCAGATTCAATACCATCTTTACAGGTGAGCTCACCTGCTGAACCAGCAGCAGAGACACCAGAAACTGCATAGGAGCAACTTAGTAGGTTTTGACTTCATTGATAAGTCTCATTTGATCAGTATCCATAGAACGAATGCAAAAGGATTGGACATCACCTATATATGCTTTTTTTGATTCAAGTCTGCATGTTGTCAAGGTCAATAGCCAGCATGCACATGAGTTTTTGTGTAGCGCTTAGAGTTGCAAGATCAAGATACACTACTATATGGATACCAAAGATACATGCTCTACTGGCAACATGTGTAAGCATACAAGGAAATGTTTGGGGGATGAGACTATTTATGTGAAGTTCATGATAAGATCGTTGGAAGTATCCTATGAAATGGATCAATAACTACCACTTCTGAATGCAAGGGTGGAATTACTTACAGTCATTGAAAGCATATGTATTTTGAAACAAGGAGCATCATTGATAATTTCCACCTCTGAGTCTATTTTTGATCTGAGCTCTTGCTCACAGAGTGAAGATCATTCATTGGGTTGCTGAGAACCTGTGTCCATTTTATATTGTCAATGATCATACTTTTAGGTCACTCATAAAGATAGAGCACCCAAAATATCACTTACCATCAAAGGAGACTATTTCATGTGATGTGAAACTGGTGTTTGCACACACATAGAAGCGCATTGCAAAGATGTTGAATGTTAGCTTAACATGTTTGCCTGTGTTCGCATACTGATTCAGATTGTTCACTTACCAGGAGTATGATGGTCAAATTAGCTTCACTACCGATAGATGGACATCTCCAAACCACCATGTGTTTATAGCCTTCTTGGTCCACCTCCAGCATGCAGAAAGGCCCCTATCATTCCCATTAGATATCATTGAGGTTGCTAGGGTATACATGCCACACGTACCTGTCTGGAACATGGCTTGCTAATCAATTTTCAGTAGTTGTACTTGGAACAGGCACTCATGCAAGCATTTACACATGTTCTAGAGGAATTTGAGTTGACAGCCAAGGTATGTGATCATTGTGTACTTACTAGAACAGTTTCTGATTGAGATGCTTGAAATAGGTCTTGAGCATAACTTGCAACAATGTGATGAACAATGATGTAATGATTGTTGGGCTTGCTGAGAATGTTCCTGCATTCGGAGGATCAGCCACACATACTAGATTTTTTTGCATGTCACCAACCTTGTTGCAAAGTCACTAATCCATCAGTTCAATATAAAGAAAGGTGAGGCCAACACAGTGCTTGAGAATCTGCATGAGCTTGAGGTACTTGTTGAGTCTGAGAGTGGCAAGGAGAGAGTAGAATACAATGGTGACAATGTAGATGCCAGGGATATTGACAATGATGAAGGATGGTAGGACAAGGTTGCTGAGTTGATGGCTGAGGAACGGGAGGAGTTGGAGTGAGCAATAATGCCTGTCAAGTTAGCCCTTGTCAAGGTGCATGTGCTATCATGTGCCATATTACTTACTTAAGCTAACATGACCAGCTTCGCAAACTTGCATTCAAGATCGGATACTCCTCCACCATTCTTCTTCCTGAGTGGAAAACGATTCTCAGGGAGCTCAAGCAATCCATTATTATACACATTCTGTGAGACATTGAAACCTGGTGGAACTCAACATTCAACATGCTAGAATATATCCTGCAACATCAGAAGGTTATGGACACAATTACGTAGTGACAAGATCTAGGCCTTTGGAAGTTTGAATTGGCCAATCACAAATGGAAGCTTATCCAGCAGCTACACAACATCCTTGGTGTAAGTACACAGTCCACTGTTGTCAACAAGAACAACAATTAATACTACATTAACTAGATTTTAAAACAGACCACATTGTTCTTCTCTCGCACCACTCCAAACCTTGCAACCGTGATACCAGCAATGGATCACATCGACAAGATGTTATTGACTTATTTATGCAACTGATCCTATTCATTCGCAATTCAAGCAGCTGTTCAAATGGAAAAAAAATACACTGAACCGCTACTACATGCTCACCGATAGTTCTAACATGTATTGGATTACGATGGGTAGGTATTTTTAACATTTGATATATTTCTACTATGCTAATACCTCACTCATGTAGTGCTACATCCGAGACACAAGCTAATGTATTTTAAAACAGCTGGGTGACAACAAGAGTGGATCGAGACCACAGAGGGTCTTGTGCAGGAGGAGTTTACCCATTTCTACTTGACATATGATGTTCAGACAGTTGAGTTGGTTGATCACTCTGATAGTTCGTCTGGAGAAAAGATCTGTGAGCTGGTAGTGGTATGATTGTAACTAATTCCCTGATTTTAAAGCACTAATGTCTTTGACAACTTACTGACACTAGCACTACTGCAATCCAATGATCTGCAGAATGAACTCAACTGTTACCTTAGTATGAATATCAAACATGTCTCAGATGCACTTGCTTGGTGGTACAAACACCATGCAATCTACCCTCAGTTATCACACATGGCACTCGACTACTTATCAATTCCCAGTGAGTACAACAGTTACTATACATGATTTAACCTCCATTGACTATTTGTTTCAGCAACCTCTATTGATGTTGAGCATCTCTTTAGCTGCAGTCATCTTATCCTCTCCCATGTCTGATCTCACCTATCTGTCCAATTAACACATGCACTTCTGTGTCTCGGATCTTGGAGCTTACAAAATCTAATCAAGACAGATGATGTCAAGAAGGTTTCAAAGCTGCCAGATATTGAAGGGGAGGAGAAAGAGCTTGAAGAAGGATGGGATTCTCTTGAGTAATACATACATATCATATTACTAGTCTACATTGCAACAAGACACCCATGGGTAAATCCACTGTGGGTGTGGGTGTGGGTTCATATATGCAATACTGAGTATGGGTTTTGTATGGGTGTGGGTGTGAGTATGGCCACTGATACCCTGGGGTATACCCATGCCATTGCCTAGTTTCAATAGATCACATGGTAACAGCTGCAACGTCTCAGGAGGTGTATGACAAATTTTATCTCAACTATTATATGGACAAGGAGAGTTTCAATACTTTATATGAACCTGTAGATATGGATGACATGGGTGACAAGTTTGCTCATAGTTGATAATTTAATAATATACTGCTTTGTGGTTGCAATGATTAATGGATGATGGATTTCAGTTACATAACTTGATCTGAGTGATAAGTAAAGAGATTGCTAGGTCTCTCTCGGTGCAGAGGTAATAGTGGAAGAATAAACCCAGTGAGGGAGAGTACTCACTTGCTGTAAAACATACTTGCAAGCTAGTTGCTAGAAGTTATTCACAGCATGATATGAAGTAAAGAACTTAGATTTGGGGCTCTAAAGGAGCTGGGTTTATATAGTGTACAGCAATTGTGTGTACCTATTATGAATACATATATCCTAAAAGGATGAAGGCTGTGTAATGCACAGCAATAAGTAGCCAATGGCAGAAGGCACACATAGTATGGCACAATATGCCAAGAGAATGGTGTGATGTTTCACCATAAAGATAAGAGATAAGAATGATGTCACCAGTCTAAAACAATGATGTCATGAATCTAGATGAATTAGTAATCATGAAAAGTGACTCAGACAATGATAAGGTTATCATAATGAAACTTAACTACATACATATTTCAATATTCCACCTCACTATTTATGATGGAAGAGATGAATAAGGCGTAAGAGAAAGTTTCTTGTGGTTCTCCTCGAAATGTTGTCATATCAGATTCTTTATAAAGATATCTGCAACTTGTTCGTCAGTGGGAATGTAAAAAAGTTTGATCTTCCCATCTGTAACACATTCTCAGATATAGTGTTTTGAAATCTCTATATGTTTTGAATGACCTTCTTGCACTAGATTAGCAGCAAGGAACATGGCACCTTGATTATCACAGAGTAGGGGAATGGTCTTGAGGTTAAACCTCAATCCGAAAAAAAGTATCTGAATCCAAGAAAGCTATTTTGCAGCTTCTGTCATTCCTACATATTCTGCTTCTGTTGAAGACAAGGTTATCTTCTGTTGTTGTCTGGAAAGCCAAGAGACTATTCCATTGCCAATGAACATTGCATAGCCAGAGGTAGATCGATGAGTTTTGCAATCTCCAGCCCAATCTGTATCAAAATATGCCATGATACCAGATCGAGAAGATCTGTCATAGGTGATGCAGAGATCCTTGGTACCAATAAGATACTGCACTACTGTATATAGAGTGCTTTTTGCAAATGTTCATCTGATGGATTGGCAGAGAATTGTGACATCTTGATTACAGCAAAGGCAATATCTGGGTGAGTTTCTAGCATGATATACAGTAATGATCCAATCATCAACTGATATCGACTATGGAGTTATGAGGAGATTTCCATTATAAGAGGAGCAGGGCTGTATCTGGAAGGAAGAGGAGTACGAGCTACAGTACTTTGACATTATCGAGTTTGAAGCAACCAATAACCTTTTCAGCATAAGTAACTTGGTCAAACTTCAATGTTCGTTTAGAACAGTTGTGAGTAATATACATGCCAAGATATTCTATAGCAGCTGAGAGATCACAATGTCTTCCTTCTAGACAAGATGACGAAGAACCAACCAAAAAAAATTGGTAGTCCCCAGACAATGTGTCTTGTCTCCATGGGCTAGAACACTTTGCTCAAGGGAAGTACAAGAAGTCTACCATTGGTGGAGTTAGAGGTAATGGAAATAGTTCCAGGTAAAAGGGGAGATATAGTGTACCAGGAGCCGTGGTTTGTTCACCAATCCTCCATGTAAGTTTACAAATTGGTTGTTAAAGATGGTTTCAGCCTAAAGTCTGGTTAGTAAAGGTGATCCTAGGTGAATCACACACCTAATGGGGTCAAGTTAATGACAATAGGTTGGCTAGCAACTGTGAAAGCTTGTACTTGGATAGTACGAAAGGTGAGCAATTTAGGAACTTGGCCTATGTCTTGCCTAACACTAATGATTTGTATATAGGAAACTTGCAAAACCCCTTAGGGTAGTAACTGTAACAAATGTGTAGTAGGACGCCTATAGGGAGGTAGTCCTAACGTGCCCTAGCAAGGGTTTGCTTAGGGATGCTAATCAAATGGATAACAGCTTGCTCTAGGAATATGACGTTTAGATGGCAAGAAGTTTAGATGTCAAGATGGTGGAGTAATCCGGCAATATGCTGGGATGTCAAGATGTCAAGATGCTTAGTTCTTGGTTGGTAGTTAACTTGACGGTACACTTAGTAGACTCAGAAAGGTTATGTAACTCAATCTTATTGTCTTATCTAAGGAGCAGGCAAGTTTGGCTTAGAAAGGTGAAGTGTAGCCCTTATTTGGTACTACAGGATGCATAGGTTGCTTACTAATAGAGACCAGATGCCTTTTGTTGCCCAAAAAGGGGTTTCTCCTAAAAGGATAGTCTTAGGTACTTGTCCTTTATTTAGGTACAAGTCCTAATAGCCTAGTAGTAGTTCTAAACTCCTATTTACTTCGCTCTGGGGTACCCTGCCTTATTAGGTCTTATTAGGTTTCCCAGGGGATCTCTTATCAGATGAGATTCCCTCTGCAGGCCAAAATGCTCCTCTTAATATATATAAATACAGGAGGCTGTGCTAGCCAATCAGAGGGCTTGGTGGCTTATAAATTAAGGCACAATCGCTTACTAATGCCAGGCACAAGCTGTCAAACCCAGGCACACTAAGGGAAAGCACTTTGAGCAAAGGAGTCCAAATTTGGAATGCTCTGCCAAAGAGGCTGGCTATGCTGTGCAGGGCTGTACAGACTAATGGGTACAAGGTCACATGGTAGCTAAGGGTCACATGATCACTTCGTCTCACTGGAACTTAGCTAAGTAATCAGATAAATAAAGAGAAATCAAAGAAATAGTTTGCTATGTACAAATGTGCAAGTGTAAGGGTTTGACTAGAGAGATTAATCAATATCTCAATAACCAGTAGGTGGAAAAATCTGGAAAAATAGGGGTATGTAGCTCATGATAGGGGCTATCCTTCTCTATGGTATCAAAGGGTGTGGTCCACAGGGGGCTGTGAAAATTCCACTTCTCGAGTGACTGCTTTGCTATGTGCATGCATGAAACAAGTTTCGTGCAGGTCAACGTGCTACTACACAATCCAATTCCCTGGTATATCCTGGTGTACCATTCTATCTGCCTTGCCTCTTCTGCAATCTTGCTTTAGAGCAGGGCCAATACTGTAACCACCATGAGTCTGATAGACGAGTGTTGTGACAAGGACCAGACATTTCCCTCGAACAACATCTGGCACGCCCCTTTCGCACTTTTCAGGTTACATGAGGACACGGTATATTCCCCTCTGATCAGGTGGAAATTACCTCACTGGATAGACAATCCCCCACCTTCTTAAACCAACAGTCAACTTCTCACCCTTTCCAACCTCCATTGACTCACCTTATCATAGAGGTTACAGAACCAGAAGGGACCTCCTTCTTCGAACTGGTTACTGAATCTTCTACACCTCCTACTCCACCATCCACTCTGGAGCAACCTCCTCCCTTGTATACCAACTTCACCTCGTCATCATCCTCCAATGTCTACTTTGACGCTCGAGATTCCATCCAACCCTCTCATCTCTGACAGGGAGAACTTCGCTTATGCCAAGTTCAAGGATTCCATGAACAAGAAGCTCTTTGAGCTACCCGCTGACCCTGAGCAAGAGGAAGGTCTCTCCCCTCAAGAGATCATGGAACTACACTTCGCGCAGTTTCAGAAGCCTCGAGTTCTAGGGATCACCAAGAAGAAGTCATGGAACCAATATATGGCCGACAATGAAACTGGCGAGGTCGTACTCAAGACACTTGCACACACCTATCAGATGGACAAGCTCATTCCTCTGACTGAAGCTGAGTTATGCACTGCCAACCGTATGGTCTTACCTTTCCAGATTAGACCATGTGAGTCCCGATTAAAATCTTTGATCTTGATCAATAGTTTCATGTTTAAATATGAAACAATCAGCTCTGCATATGAAGGCGCTGGCTGGGCTTTCCCAGTCAAGAAATATATTGATGCCCTTCCTACTCGCATTCATTTTCAAGGTTTCAAAACTATCTGCCACGCCCACTTCTCTCCTTCTCATGGACCTCATCTCGAGCTTGAATGCTCACTTGAGCCAAATTGACTACCACCTGCAGACATTATGACACACAAATGGGGTTTTGTTCAGCAAACAGAACTGCCATATCTATCCTCATGGAATGACTCTTTCGATGCCCATTACCATTCTCTCTACTGCTACAACCCTGCTTATAAGGTTCACCGCCACATACAGAGACTAATCAAATCTGCTACATCTAACGATGAGCAAAATGCGATTTATGAAGGCCTCGAAACAGGCCCTGGATGAAGAAGGCATCAATGAGCTGCTCAGGAAGGAGAAAGACATAGAAGGATTCTCTGACATCGTTGAATATCTTGGACAATATCCACTTCCTCCTTCATGGCCAATTTCATATGAAGATACTATATATAACTCAGACTTTAATCCTTGTTTCTTGAATTTCTTGACACTCAACAGTTTACCTTTCTCTTCATTGCAAGTTCCTTATTTTTCTTGTAATACATCTCAAATCTGTGTACAAGAAGGCACCTTTACCAATAAATATATTGGTAATCCACATTATTTTGTGGAGACATTTTTCGACTTGTTCAAATCACATGCCTTCTTGCCGATGTCTAAACCGCATCGAGACTATACACCAATCACTGAGAAATGCACCAAGAAGCAACAAACTGAATATTGGTGTTCACAGAATAAAAAGATTACCAGATCTTCTATGATCATTCCAGGATATCCCTTACCAGGAGATATTGGACTTATCCATTCTTCCATCACTTTTTGCCTGCTTTCATATATTGTTGAATCTTGTTTTATTAATGATATCTTTTCAGATCTCCTCTAAACAGATATGACACTCCCTACCACCAAAGTCAAGTTTGACGCTTCTTTCATCACCAAAATCCCTATCCTTGTTGATCAGTTGAACTACGACATTTGGAGCATTCATATCTGATCCACTCTATCCACTTATTCCATATGGGAATTCATTGATGGCACTCTCACCTATGCCACTCTACCTGCTGGCACCAATTTGGCAGAATGCCAAACCAAGTGGAAAGTACTAGACAAACGCATCTTGGGCCTTATAGCCTCCACTATCAATGATTCCCTACTCACCCACGTTACCTATGATTGGACAGATCCTGTCACCTTCCCATCTGTTGCTAGAGCTTTATGGGAATGCCTCTGAGCCCTCTTTGGGACCGTAGGTCTCACTGGACAATTCCTGCTCTTTAGCCAAGCATTTTGTATGCACATTCGACCCCAATACGTCAACAAGGACATCAGCTGCCTCTCATTCCTCTTCAAGCAGCTTACACAAGCTGGCTTGAATCTTCCTCAGAACTTCAGAGCTATGTTGCTCTTATCATCCCTTCCTAACAAATACCACCAACTTGCCTCCACTATTACCCAAACTGTTGAGGTTGCCAACTTCAACATGGAGACCATTACCACATGAATACTTATGGAGATGAATCTCTGCACTATGTGCAAACCTCTCCATTCCTAGATTTCTCATGCCGAGTCTTTCAGAGACGCACAAATTAACAGGGCCAATCTTATCAAGCATGGTCCTCCACAGCAAAATGCCTGGAGGAACCAGACCCCCTCTTATCAGAGACCACACCAGACACCTGGACAACAGTCCAATTTCCAATAACCTTCTGCCAGCTTTACGCCAAGACCTTCCAGTTCTCACCAGAACCAGAATCAGAGAGGAAGAGGAAAATGTCCTGCTAAATCTAGGCAGCCTGGCCACAACCAGAAGAAAGACTGGTTCAATACTCACCAGAATGCCAAGGGTAAAGGCAAAGCTGCTGCTAACAAAGTATCCTTTGCAAACGCATTCGTTATGAATGATGATGATCTTGCCCACAGGTTTATAGATCACCTTGGAGATCATGAGATTGGGGAAGTTCAGGAAGTTGAAATGGATGACTCCACTTCCACTGTAGCCAATGCTGGCTAGGATGAAGAAAATGGGATGAATGTAGCTGGGCCATCTCAAATGCCCTTTCGATATGGTTCCTTTAGAGAATGCCCCTTCTGAAGGAACTAACACTATATCGGGACAGATGAAGAAAAAGGAAAAGAAGAAGAAAGTTTCTTTCTTTCTTGGTGGACTCACTGTTATGCGAAGCGTACACAAAGGAAAATCTCGAGGGTTTACTTCTTTGGAGGTACTCACGAAGAGACTCAACGTCAGAGCAAGTACTAGGGTCAAGGGACTCATGGGTTCTCGAAGGGCGAAGGACAAGGCCTGAGTCAATCGGACGTCAGGGATTTATGAGGGAGATGAAGGACGAAGGACTGAGTTGATCGGACTGCAGGAATCACGAGTACGCTATATTTGCATAGAACGAGAATGAAAATACAAGTACACAACAAGTAGATATAAGTACTCGGAGACGCGTCATCGTAGAATCAAAGGGAAGGTAAAAGAACGATGAGGTAAGAGTATGCGTCATCCGCAGTAACACGTGGGGAGAGATAGGAACTACGAGGCCGACGTAAGAGAATCGGCCAAGGAGATAAGTGTTCATAGAACAAGAAAGGAATCAAAGAAGAAGGAACGAAGAATGAAATGGACTAATGGTAAGTAATGCTACGTCCCAGATTGTCTGCGAAAGGCCAAGGAAACGGTGTACTCGTCAAGGAAAACAGAAAAGGTAAAGATGAGGGAAAAGGAGAAAAACCGTAACATTACCCCCTTCATACAATCGAACTCCAGGTTCGATAAAGAGTCCATCAGATAGTCGCATCGGGAGGGAGAGAGGAAGGGCCGTAGAAAACGGTGGATTGTTCATATGATAGCGCCTCAAATGGACAGTCATCCGCCAGATGTCCGTGTTGATTGTAATGGCCGCATACTCGTTCAGGGCAAAAGTGGCGTCCATGTCCCCAATGATGGCAAAAGTCGCATTGCATGCGAAGGCAAGCGGACTGAGGATGGCCAGGGGCTGACTAGTGACAATACAGGCAGGAGTAATCGGGACAATCCTCTCGATAGTGGCCGAGACGATGACACCGAAAGCACTCAGTGAGGGCAGAGGCGGGGCGACGAGGGTGATTGGGCATGACGTGAATTGGTGAGGAAAGAACTCAGCTGCCGTCCGGGAGGTGGCGATGAATTGCTTCTACAGCGTTGGACCATGTTACCAACTCGGGGGTCTCTTTGACAATAGTGGGGGAAGATGGGGAGGAGGAGGAGGAAGAGGCAGGGGAGTGGATTCGTGTGATGAGAGCTGGGGTGCAGGAGGGAACAGGCAGTATGGGAGTAGGAGGAGGAGAATCCGCAATGGCGGGTAGCTGTGCTCTCTCGAGGTAGCGGTCTCTATCAGTCATGGGTAAGGAGAGGTAGACACGACGAAAGGTGGGGTAGATGATAGAAGGGGAGAGACATTCAACGTATTGATGGAAACCATAAAGATGTAAAATGGATAAGACTCGCCGGGGGAGTTCCGCTAGATGAAGACGAAGAGGGGTGCCAAACTCGGCAGGAAGGTCGCTAGGGGCCGCCAGAAAGTGATAGAGTTGGGTGATGGATACTTCATGAAAGAGACGGACAAGTTCTTGAGTGACAACGTCTTCTTCATATAAAGGGAGGGCCTCGACGGCGTGGAGGAGGACGGGGTTCGTGAGAATAGTGACGTAGAGAGAATAAGCGGCAGAGATGGGTAGAAAGGTAGGCAAGACACGCCTGGAACGCAGCGGGGAAGAGGTTAAGGAAGAAGAAGGAGATGAAGAAGGAGCAGCAAAAGAAGAAACAAACAACATATTGGTTATTGAGAAAGAAGAACTCGTCAAAGAACATAGATCGGGGGGGTACTTCACAAAGAGACGCCGCTTCCCGGGTAGAAAGGAGAGAGAAAAGAATGGGAACTTAAGACAAAAGATGGGTCCGTTTATAAGAAGAAAGAATGGTAGGGGCATGGCAGAGATTAACTTCAGGTTCCCATGTATTTTCGGCCGAAGAGTATCCTTTTCATGCAGTTAGGTACAAGCGGCGACCTTGTGATCCTTTATCAGATACGATGTGATCGACTTCATACTCTTCTTCAGTGTCAATGAGGTCCGGCGGAGGTTGGGGAAAGGAAGGACCATGTGCTTCGGTCTGGCGATAGGGAGATAAGAGAGTGGTGTGGAATACGTCATGAATTTTTCATGTGGGAGGGAGGCGAAGGCGGTACATGAGAGGAGATAAGACCTGCGAAATCTCAAATGGTCCGTGGCGTTTGGGGGCGAGTTTTCAGGATGGGTATCCAAGGCGGAGATTGGTGGCTTCAAGCCATATCTTATCGCCTACTTTCCACAGGGAGAACTTACGCGAGGAGCGGGATATCATGATCTGACGAGCGGATTCATGTGCAGCCAGTGCTTCTTTTCAGGCGTGTTCCAGGGAAGATAAGTGATTTTTTAATGCAGGGATAAATGTTTTTCCGAGGGCAGGGTAGGTGCGAGGTTCGTAGCCGTATAGCAGGGAGAATGGGGAGACTTTCGTAGAACTATGGGGAATGGAGTTGTGAATAAATTCGGTGGAGGTTAGGAATTTAGCCCAATCGTGTGGGTTGTGAGCACAGAAAATACGAAGATACGTCTCAATTTCTTGGTTTGCTCATTCCGTTTGTCCGTCAGTTTGGGGGTGATAGGCGGTGGATAGGCGGACGTCATATTTGAGGAGACACGCTAGTTCCCTAGTGAATGCAGAGGCGAACTGTGGACCATGGTCAGAGATGATGGAGTCATAGAGGCCAAAACGTTTGAAGACGAAGTCAAAAAAGAGTTGGGCGATTCCTTTGGCGTCGACAGTTTTAGAACATGGAGCAAGAATTACCCCCTTAGTAAGGCCATGGTCGACCACGACCATCAAGGAATCAAAACCATCAGAGAGGGGAAGATCGGTGACAAGATCAACGGAGAGTTGGCGGAACGGAAGAGACGACAAAGATGAAATGGGAAGGAGAGGTGGGGTGGTCGGATGGGTAAGAACCTTGTTCTGTTGGCAAACAGAACAACCAGCAATAAAATGAGAAATGAAGGAAGAAAGACCCGGCCACCAAAAGTCATGTTTGAGAAGAGCCTTAGTATGGAAATGACCCAAATGGCCAGAGAGTGGAGACGAGTGAATAGAATGAAGTAAAGCGGAACGAGACGATGGAGGGACATACATATGACCATGGAAATACAGGTGGCCATTATCGAAAGACCAGTCAGAAAGAGAGGAACAAGGAAACAAAGGCGAACCGTCATCTAGGTTGGCAAAGGCTCGAAGGACGAGGAGATCGGAAGATGAAGAATTCTTAATATGAGAAGCAAGAGTAAGGTCCAAGGCATTAATTACGATGGGATCAGGAACGATGGAAGAATCGATATTGTCTTGGAAAGTATCAACAGGGTCGCGACAAGAGAGGGCGTCAGCGGGGGCCATCTGAGTGCCAGGCAGGACTTTCCAAAGGATATTGAAGTCCTGTAGGAAGAGAGACCAACGAGCTTGGCGGCGGGATAATTTTCATGAGTCTTTCAGGTAGGAAAGGTTTTTATGATCGGTGATGACGGTGATGGGATGGGTGGTACCAAGGATATAATGATGCCATTCAGAGAGAGCGAGGATGACTGCAAGGAGTTTGCGATCATAAATATTATAGTTCCGCTCAGCAAGCGCGAACGTTCAGGAGAAATAGGCGCAGGGATGAAGGTCTCCATTGGTATCGGTCTGAAGAAGGACTGCGCCCGCAGCGAGAAGGGAGGCGTCTGTCATAATAGAGAAAGCGCGAGTAACGTCAGGAATAGCGAGGACAGGAGCAGTAGAGAAAGTAGCCTTGAGTGAATTGAAGGCACGTTGTTGGAGGGAAGTCCAAAGCCAGGGTTGATCCTTTCAGGTAAGTAAGGTCAAGGGAGTGACAGTGTTAGAAAAGTTGGAGATAAATTTCCTGTAGAAATTACCAAAGCCAAGGAAGGAACGAATTCCCTTGACGGAAGTGGGGGGTTGCCAGTCACGGATGGCAGCGGTCTTGATGGGATCCATCCGGACTTGTCCTTGGCCGATGATCATACTGAGGAATTCAATTCGAGGGGTGTCAAAGGTGCACTTGGATAGTTTGAGGGATAGGTTGTGTTCATGAAGATGAAGGAGAACACGTCGAGTACGTTCATGGTGGAGAGTGAGATCACCGTCAGTATGAATACCAAGATCGTCCATGTAAACTTCAAGCCAGCCCTCAGCAATCATGTCGGCGAAGACGTGATTCATGAAAGATTGGAAGGTAGGAGGGGCGTTGCAAAAACCAAAGAACATGACGGTGGGTTCGAAGAGTCCAAAGGGGGTGACGAACACAGCTTTCCATTGGTCAGCTTCCTTGATCCGAACGTTGTTGTATCCCCACCGGATGTTGAATTTGGTGAACCAGGTGGAGTTCTTCATCTGATCAATGAGAGGAGGGATCAAGGGAAGCAGGTATGCATTGTGAACAGTGTGGGAATTTAAGTATCGGTAGTCCTGACAAGGGCAAAGAGAGCCATCTTTCTTAGGGACGAAGAAGAAAGGTGCAGCTTGAGGAGACTTAGACGGGATAATACGTCCAGTCTTAAGATGTTCGTCAATGAAGGCACGACATGTGTCCTGTTCCTTAGGGTTAAGAGGGTATACCTTGGCAATCTTTGGGACGAAGGAAGGTTTTAATTCAATGATGTGGTCAAAAGAACGGTGTGGCGGGAGTTGATTGTAAGTCTTTTCAGAAAAGACATCTTCGAAGTCCTTGCACCAAGAAGGGAGCAAAGTCTCAGGTGGTTTGTTTTCTTGTGCAAGTTGGGTGGATAGGGTGATCTTGTTGATCGTTTCACTTTGGGGGTGGTACTCACTGGGAGACGCATCGACCCCATCCGGATAACGTTCAGCAAACAGGGAAGAAATTTCTTGATCCACATCAAGATCAAGGAGGTGAAGGAGATAACATCGGGGTGGTTCTTCGATGGGAGGAGAGCTAAAGGGCATGCGAGGAAAGGAGAGGGTGTGGGAAGCCCAGTCAATTCGAGGATTACGAGATTTCAACCAAGGCATGCCTAGAATGATTTGTTTTCATTTCAATGAGACAACCATGAGTTCAAGATGTTCAGGTCATTTGGCGATGTGGACGAGGGGTCTGGCTTTCCACAAGATGGTGTCTCTTTTGTTGAGAGTCCCATCAACATTATAAGCTTCAATGGAATTCGGGAGTCATATCATGGGGAAATTCATATGCGAAAGGAGTCTGAGGTCGATGAAATTTCCAGTGGCACCGGAATCAATGAGGGCAGTGGTGACGACGGTTTGGTTACTGACTTGTAGCTTTATGGGGAAATGAAGAGTTCATTCATTACGCAGTGCTACAAGTACATGGTGAATGTCAAGGAAAGAAGACGTCGATGCGACTTCCCGGTTTAAAAATCCTGGTTAATGTTTAAAACGGACATTTCCTCCTTCATGGGTGCGGTGTCCTCGTAGCACATCTGGAGAACTTGAAGGATCTCTCCTTCATTCTTTCCCTGGATTTTGAGGGAGTCAACAAAGGAGGAGAGTTCGGAGGGGGTGGTAGTAGTGGTGGTAGAGGAGGACGGAGTCGAAGCAGTGGGGGTGGTGGGAGCAGTGTCAGCGGTGCAAATATTCTGGGGGCAAGTGGTCGGAGGACGAGGTGAGCAAGTGGAGGAATTCTTGCACTGATTGGCGTTATGTCCCGTGTTATGACAATGGAAGCAATGGCCTTCTTGGATGCATTTGGCATGTTCCTGGGGGTTCAATTTGGTGATTGTGATGGCGTCAACATCCATTGCATTGGGATCATGGGAGGAGGATGGTCGGGAGAACGTGGAAGGTCTACTGCCTTTCAAGGCAAGGATGCGCATCTTCTGCGCATGAAAGGTCTTGGCCTTCTCAATCCACTCTTTGACGGTAGTGGGGATGGTAGCCATGGAGAGAATCATAGTCGCGAGTTGTTGGTCGAG
Organism: Boletus coccyginus; assembly: GCA_025782845.1. NCBI lineage: Eukaryota > Fungi > Basidiomycota > Agaricomycetes > Boletales > Boletaceae > Boletus > Boletus coccyginus. Next base: position 475,468 of record JAHZSR010000002.1, on the reverse strand, counting down.
CCCCAAAGAAAATTGATTGATGAGGGTGATGTTGTCAGTGATACCTGCATGGGCGGCAAGGTTTTGAAAATTGGTGATATATTTTTGGAATCCATCGTCATGGACTCCATCAGGGTGGCAGAAGGACTTCTGCATGAGTTTCGATAGTTCATGACGGGCAGTGGCCTTGGTGTCGAAGGGGAAGAAGGTGGACTCAAAGTTCTCGGTGAATTTGTCAAAGGTTAGGTCGAGAGGGTTGGCATGAATGTCGGCCATCTTATCATACCACATCTCGGAGAAGGAGACTCCTCGTCCTTGACTCATCTTGTTGAGAGTGGTCATGATTTGCTGGGAATCGAGGGTGTAAATATCTTTGTTAATCGCAAAGTAAGCACACATGGCCTTGATCCATCGTGTCGCATTGGAAGGTTCTCCAGAAAAATCAGCGGGGAGGGCCGCTTTGAGTTCAGTGGGGGCGCGAGACATGGGAGTGGGTTCACTAGGGTTACGAGGGGGTGCTGGGGTGCGAGGTTGTCGAGGGGTTCCTGATGTTCGAGGGGTAGCAGGGACTAAAGCCTGGTACGGGTTCACAGTAGCGCGAGGAGGTTCACTAGGTTCAGGGTCTTGGAAGTCAATGTCAATGTCAGACTGTTCATTGTCAGGTGGAAGCCCGTAGCGTGAGCGAAGGGCTCGACTTGAGTGAGAAGAAATGTTGCAAGAGGGGATGTCCTACTCCTGAATAGGAGGGATGAAGGATAATTCTCGTTCTTTTGTTACGCGAAGCATACACAAAGGAAAATCTCGAGGGTTTACTTCTCTGGAGGTACTCATGAAGAGACTCAACGTCAGAGCAAGTACTAGGGTCAAGGGACTCATGGGTTCTTGAAGGGCGAAGGACGAAGGCCTGAGTCAATCGGACATCAGGGATTTACGAGGGGGACGAAGGACGAAGGACTGAGTTGATCGGACTGCAGGAATCACGAGTACGCTATATTTGCATAGAACGAGAATGAGAATACAAGTACACAACAAGTAGGTATAAGTACTCGGGGACGCGTCATCGTAGAATCAAAGGGAAGGTAAAAGAACGATGAGGTAAGAGTATGCGTCATCTGCAGTAACATGTGGGGAGAGATAGGAACTACGAGGCCGACGTAAGAGAATCAGCCGAGGAGATGTGTTCATAGAACAAGAAAGGAATCAAAGAAGAAGGAACGAAGAATGAAATGAACTAATGGTAAGTAACGCTACGTCCCAGATTGTCTGCGAAAGGCCAAGGAAACGGTGTACTCATCGAGGAAAACAGAAAAGGTAAAGACGAGGGAAAAGGAGAAAAACCGTAATACTCACCAGTTCATCATTTCATTTCAACAATATTGATTTGTTGAATGAGAATCATATTCAAACTGTACTCCCTATCACGCCTGAGGCATTGACCATGGCTTTACCACCATGAGACCCTGGAGAACGGTTACCTTCTTATTCTCTCCAAGTATTGGACAGATATGACCACGATGATGAGTACTATTTGTATTCTGGTGATGGATATGATGCCTTTTATGATTATCACAGCGCTTTTGCGCTAGAGGGAGATACTAAGGCAAAATTTGCCAGACACCACTAGATGATCGACAGTGATTGCACTGATCACCTTTCACCTTTCAAGAGTGACTTTGCACATCTAGGAACAGATGTTCATTCTGCTGTTGTTGCCAACAGAGAACATGTTCCTATGTATGGTCCAGGCAAGATTATTATTCAACAGAAAGCTTCTGACACAGAACCTCTGGTTCTTAACGAAGTTTGGTATACTCCACATGCAGGTCACTGACTCTTATTGGTTCCTACGCTTACTAGCCAAGGCTATAAGTGTACTATCAGTGATTCCGAATCTAGAATCTGGAACACAAGTGATCGTCTGGTCATCCAGGCATCTGCCTCATCTCTGGACAATAACCTTCATTGGTTTCAGTCATCTTCAATTACTCCAAAGAAAGGTCGTATCATGTCACTTGTTAAGGACGACTCCTACAATTTATGGCATCACCATCTTGAACACCCCTCCAAGAACGCACTTTGTCACACTCCTCTACACCTTACCAGTATATCAACTGTCAAGTTCCTGGACACTGACTCTCCCTACAAAGGCTGTGCCCTTGGGAAGATGCATGATCATCCATATCCTGCTTCAGGAAAACATGCTACTTGTCCTCTCGGACTTGTATATTTTGATCTTGTTGGTCCTATGCCAACAGAATCCAGATATCGTGCACGTTATGTTCTCACATTCATTGATGATTATTCAGGTTTTGCAGTTGTTGTATTTTTATGCACTAAGGATGTTGTCTCATGATACTTCCAATTGATGGTTTCTTGGGCTGAAACCTTCACTGGTCACTTGCTCACCTCTGTACGTTCAGACTAAGGGGGAGAATTTATGGCTGGAATATTACAAGCATTCTTTCAATCCAGAGGAATCACTCATCAGACCTCTGTTCCCCACACTCCCCAACAAAATGGTTGTGCAGAGAGGTTCAATCGAACTTTGCTTGAAAAAGCTGAGGCCATTCACCAACATGCATGTATGCCTAGATCTTTCTGGCAAGATACTGTTGAGACTGCATTACACATTTATAACAGACAACCTATGAGTCGTCATGAATGGAAGATACCTAGTGAACAATTCACTGAAGACAAACCTGATGTTTCATACTTTAGGATCTTTGAGACTCATGCTTATGTTTTTATACCTCCAGAACAACAACAAGACAAGCTCTCTCCCAAATCTGAGGAGATGATCTTTATTGGATACGAACTGAATACTGAAGGCTACTGCTTTTGGTCCAAAGAGCGATAATGAATGTTCATCTCTACAAACGCCATTTTTGATGAGAAAGTCTTTCTTTATTGTTCTAGAGACAATATGGACGAACCTACCCCTATTTCAATCGACACAGATAATGCTGATGAAAATGCTGATGAAAACAACCCACACGACCACTCTAAGGACAATACTCGACCAAGGGATCTGGAACCCTCTCAAGATACTTTTATACCTGTATCTATAGGACTAGGTCAACAACCCAATCAACCACGTCAACCTCCTAATGGGCAATCACGAGAATATACCACTCCATCTACTACTCCTTGGGAACTACTTCCAGAATGAGATCCTATATCACCTCTCTTCTTGGATTCCCCAGATTCTTCTAATGATCCACCATCCTATCATACATTACCTCTTTGACCTGCTACTAAGCATGTCACCCCTGACACTGGTCATCAGAGTTCCACTGCTGACCAACATCAGCACAAACGCTATATGGTTACAGATTCATCTCCTGAAATGGAGAGACCATTAGGCATTACGTCTCGAGTCTGGTTATCACCTCATCAATATAATAATGAGTCTCTATCTGAATTTAGATCTCAACCTCATCAGCATCACCCTACTAGGGATGAATGTTCTTCTACAAGAGCACCTGCTGATCAACAACAATCCTCTCACATTCCCATATCCAGAATTATTCCTGATAACGCTTATGGGGATAGACCACCAATCAACATCAAGAGAGATGTGTCTAGAGGCCTTGATACTATCCAGGAGGAGATGGACATCACTCCGACTAATGAAGATGATGATCTTGGACAGATGTATTCTTCCAAATGGATGAGAAACCTATTTAATGCAGCTATTGGATCAGGTTCTATTCCTAAACAATATCGAGATGTGCTAAAACTCTCGAAACAGGAACAGGAACTATGGAAAGTTGCGATGAAGGAGGAGATACAGTCACTTCACAATCGCAAGGTATGGACGTTGGTGGACCTACCTAAGGGTTGTAAACCCGTCAAAGGGAGATGGGTATTTGCAGTGAAATCTGACAGTCGCAAGAAAGCTCAATTCGTCGCCAAAGGATTTACACAGGTCTTCGGAATAGACTATGAAGAAACCTTCTCTCCAGTAGCAAGGTTTGAACCCTTCTGACTTCTTATTGCTCTAGCTACACTTCACGATTGGGAAATCGAAGCCCTAGATGTCAAAAACACCTTTCTGTTTGGTGAGCTGGACGAGAAAATCTACCTCAAACAACCTGAAGGATTTGTAGTAAAGGGTCAGGAAAAAAAGGTTTGTCGCTTGAGAAAAGCGATTTATGGTTTGAAGCAAGCTGTGCTTCAATGGAACAAGCAGCTACACAAGTCTCTCCTGGAGATGGAATTCCTTAGATGCAAATCTGACCCAGGGACTTATTTCAAGATCATTGGTAACAAGATTATTATTCTCCTCATTTATGTTGATGATACACTTTTCATGGAAAGCAATAAAATACAGGTCCTCACTCACAAAGCTTCATTCATGAAACGATGGAAATCAAGAGATCTTGGTCAAGCCAAAGAGTACCTAGGTATGAGGATTACTAGAGATCACAAAAAGTGAGCTATCTCTCTAGACCAAACCCGTTATGTGGAGAAAGTCATTTTACAATTTGGTCAAGAGAATTGCAAATCAGTCTCTGTACCTCTTCCTACCGGATATAATCTGAGATCTAACTCTGACCAGAATCAGTCGAACCCCACTTTTCACAGTCGCTATCAGTCGGTCATCGGATCACTGTTATACATCATGCTGGGTACCAGGCCGGACTTAGCCTACTCTGTTATAAAAATATCTCAGTTCTCTTCCAATTCTATGGAAGAACATTTGCAAAAGCCACTCTACATCGTGCACTATCTATCATCCTCTCTGAATCTTTGCATCTCGTACTCTGGACATGGAGATCAAAATGGCTTATGTGCCTACTCTGATACAGACTGGGCTGAAGATGTTGAAACATCATGTTCTACCACCGGATATGCCATCTTCTTAGGCAATGGTATCATATCCTGGCTATTTAGGCAACAACGTCAAGTTACGCTCTCTTCCACTGAAGCAGAATACTGTGGAATGACTGAGGTTGCTAAACAACTTCACTGGATTTGTAACATCTATGAAGAGTTACAATTCAAGATACATAGGTCCACTACCACTCTGTGTTGACAACCAGGGTGCTATATTCCTCGCTTCCAACCATGCACAAGAAGGTCATACCAAACATGTTCACATGACCAACCACTATATTTGTGAATCTGTGGAGTTTGGAGAAATCCGACTTTACTACATTTCCACAGACCAGCAGTTCGCTGATATCTTCACGAAGAATCTTGGAAAGCAGAAGTTCGAGGATGGAAGAAAAGCTCTTTGACTTATCCCCTTTCGTTCTTAACATGGACAGCAAGGAGGAGTGTTGAGAATTCTGGTATTTCTTATCTTATCTTTCATTTCCTGATATCAAATTCTAGATCGGTCTTTGATCTTATTCTTATGCTATTCCATATTACTCATCACATATAGATAAGTTCTTTCTTATCTCATGATCTAGACTATGACATCACCCTTATCTGGTGTTTCATGATGTCATAAGACGTGATACATGTTTTACTATACGTTTCACATTCTCTTACATGTTTCATACTTGACATATGTTCTTTCCCATTACGTTTCATGGGTAGTGTAGAACACTATATAAGACCTGGCCTTAAGCCTGTCTTATTCTCTCTCTAATGATCTTGTCAATCAAGTTCTTCGCTCCCTCCTCTCACTCAGAACCACTTGAGCATTAGTCCTCCCACCTATTGCTCTTATCTGAAGATCCATTGTTACCATCCATAACCAATCAGTGAGTAACTCCCACTGATACCATAATCCCTTCTTGCCCCTGTGTAATCAGGATATCTATCGTCCCAATACTCCTCTAATCAGTAACCTCATGTCCTTGTCTGTTTTGGAGGTTATGAGCTAGAGTATGATAGTAGTTGTGTAAGAACATTGTACATAGTCAAGTCAACTTGACCGTAGGATACAGTAAAAATACAGATGCGTCAGTCGTCGGAGATACTACCCGAGTTACAAGATATCAAGGGTCCGTACATTGTTCAGAATATCAGCCAGCGACTCGACGTTCTCCTGAAATCGTACGGTGGTCACGCTATCAGCCACGACCCGCCTGTAATCTACCGCGCGCCTACCCGTCGATGCCAACGTGACCAACAGTGCTCCAAATGGCTGCCTAAGATGTGCTACGAGCCGTCGTGCTCGCATCTCTCTGTCCATTGGAACCATCCGTGCGGGAGGAGGTTGTGACGGCGGTTCAAATTCAACAAGCGATAAGAAATCGTCGATTTCTTCGCCGAGGATCCCTTCATCGTCACAGGTCGGTGAAGGTGGTGGCGCGACGTCTTCCCCCACGATTGCGCCAATTTTATCATTCCGCTCCAGGAGAGAATCCATCCAAGAGAGGTCGTGTCTTGTCTTGATAGTCACCGTCCCAAAGGTGGAAGTATCCACGCGATAAACACGGCCAGAACGCGATCGATAAAGTGAGAGAGGTAGGAGTTGGAAGGCGATGCATGGAAGTTTCATCCGACTTGCTGCGAACCACGGTGCAGGAAGCTCGTTCAGACGGTCAAATAAGCTAACTGCCACATCGAGGTCGAATGAACAAGTCTGCGATGCGGCCATGATTCCTTCCATCTCTGCGTCCGGAATGGGTAGCTGGAGGTGCGACGTTGCTGGTCCGTTCAATACCGTGTTCCAAATACTCTTCACAAGAGCACCGCGTTGCGATGGACGAACACCACGAAGGAAAACGATCATCATGGCCGAACGCTGGTACCACTTGAACATGGCGACGAGGGCTTCTTGGAACACTAAGTGTTCTGATTTATCGATACAGCATGTATCGCTCCATGCCCAATCGAACCCAGCATCTTGAACGATCTTGCAGAACATTTGCAGCTTATCGTGAGTCGGCGATTTTTCGAGGTCATGCACTGCCATGTGTATCACCTGCTGGAAGAGTGGTTCGTTCTCTTCCCACTTGTGCGATAGCATCATGTATCGGAAGTACTTCACGCTTGATCTGGACACAATCGATGCGTGTCATCGTCGACGATACAAGCTCTTTGAAGATGGGGAGGAATTCGAAAGCGGATGTCTGCTCGGCCTTACTGTGGAGACGGCCGGTGGTGGTGTTGATGAGCACCCATGGCGAATGACGTATGGTTTGTTGAACAATTCTGCCAATTGTCGCTCGAGTGCTTGATGGGCTGATATACTGGTCACATGCTCTGTCGGATGATGTCAACAAATCATCTTTATTCCTGGACCCGAAAGGTCCAGGTCTCAAAAACAAAATTGCGGCTGTGTCTTGTCGACGTCTGCTAAAAAAAGAAATGCCGTCGGATGTGGCTGTGATACCCCTTTACACACCTCCTAACCTGTTCTTCCGCCGTTACCGTCACTTCAGTGTCTTGTGTTTAAAACGTTGCATAGCTTCCAACACTACTTCTTGCGGGTCCAGGGATGCCCGGAGGGCCGTATGAATTTTAGTAACGAGCGCACAACTCATGTTGAACCTCCGAGTTAGGTAACTATGCTATCTTCGAGAGCATCGTTTCGAATGCGTCGATCGCATTGTCGTAGTCTCCTGCCTTGTGTACGGTGCTGCATGTTTCAATTGGTAGCTCCGTGGCGACGACGGATCGAGCATGACTACCTGAAGAAGATGGATCAACGACATTGACCTTCATGAGAGAATGGTGTACCTGGTTTGCATCGTCCAAGGCCTGTATCCACGATCCATTCCACGGCCCTCTGGGCACCCTTGGACCCGCAAGCTCGTCAGTCTATCGAAAATTCAGGAAAATAAATTAACCAACACTAAAAAAAACACTGGTACTCGCAGTAAATATGCGCTTACCGAGATCGTATGCAATGCGGAGCAGAAGACAGGACGAACGCGACGAAGTGCAAATAGGGGATTGTTAAGTACATGTCCAGCGTGCCTCCGGCTCGTGCCATGGCTCGGATCCCCCACCTGCCATTGTCCTGTTTCAGCCACAAGTCCGAGAATTCCCGTGGAACATCTTCCTGCCTCAGCTCCGGTTTGCTTGGAACGTTGGTACGACAGTGGGGTTTGTTGTCCTCATTCACCGTGTCCCCATCTTTTCGTGCTAAACAAACTCCTAGACCACTGGCCGGCGGGTCTCTGGCGAGGCTCGCAGAAAGATCTCCCAACATCTTTGGTGGATCTGGATTTTTCAACGAATATCCGTACTTCCTGCCTTGTTCAGTCTCGGCGACTTTCACGGCACTCTCGTGGCTCATCACCTTTCTGTTTATGAAGGAGGTCCGTTGTTGGGTCTGAATCAGGGGGAACGGTGCTTACTACTGTCATCCGGACCATGAAACCTCGAATGACAATGAGGCGATACCTTTTCGGTGAAACGACCGAGCACGTTAATCCAACAGCCGATCCACGGCACCATGGGCTACACGATGCCCCAGCACCAGAAGAGGTTGGTAATCAGTTACCCTTTCGTGCCCTGATCATCCGCCCAGTTCTCATTGCGTCCGGGAGCTATGCTACGTTCTCTCTTATGGACATGGCCGCTCGTACTATTATCCCAGTCTTCTACGCGACGCCCATTGAAATGGGTGGTCTCAATCTTGACCCACCTGCAATTGGGACCATATTGACGCTTCTCGGGATATTGGGTGGTTTCATTCAATACCTTTTGATGGCCCCTATGGATGACTGGCTCGGCGCCAAAACACTGTTCTTGTTGTCTGTTTCTTTGTGCCTCCCTGCCATAGCACTGTTCCCGGCGATTAATGCTGTAGCAGGGGTGTATGGCCTGAGCTATTTCGTTTGGTTTCTTGTGGGATTCCAAATGACCTTGTTCATGTTCGTGGCTTTTTCTTTCGGTGACTCAGCCCGTTGTAACAAGATGGTTGCTCTGACGATTAACATTCAATCAGCGGTCGTGTCCATGTTTATAAGTGCCGCTGCACCGAACAAGGCGTCGATCGGCGCAGCTAATGGCATTGCGCAGGTGGCCGTCTCTGTCGTGCGTGCTGTCGGTCCGGCAGCCGCGAACTTTGCTTATTCGCTCAGCACCGAGGAACATATCATGGGAGGCTATTTTGCGTATTGGGTGATGGTGGCCATGATCGGGTTAACGTTGTGGGTTGGTTACTTGTTACCGAATAATTTGTGGAGGGAATAGGTGTCCTCGCTAGTAGCTACATTGGTTCAACCGAGTATTTTGACACTGTTGTTAACTTTCCCTGCATGTTTCCTACCAGTAATGTGCAACATTACAGTGATTTTAACAGAGGATTGTGAACAAGATCTATATATTGTGATGTGATGAGAGTCTACGAATGGGATATCTGTCTATGACGGGTATCTCGAAGAGGGACACCAGTGACAGCGGTGTTGGGGTACCAGGGAGGAAGACGGGGTAAAAAGCTGCAAGAGAAGAACCATTAAATAGCCGATAAGGTATAAGACCCATATGGTATGAGTATGAGTATAAATAAAAGTCCAAGTTCATGTTATGCTCGTATATGTGTGACTTGGGTCGAGGCAGTGAGGAAGCTGGAGGGTCTAACCAGGCGAACGAGGAGTGTGGATTTTACCGTCAGCATTGCTCGCGGCGTCCTGTTCAGGGGACAGGATTTTGCTGCACAATGGACTGCGCCGACGGAGAGAGGAGCCATAGAAGAACAGTACCTGAGAGATCGAATCAGCGGTGATGAAAAGAAAGTCGACAGAGGTCAACTTACAAAGGGGACAGGAAAGATGAGGAGAGCTACGCCTGCGAACAGTGTGTTGGACCATTTGTATGTGAGGTCAGCGAACATGTAATTTGCAAAGAGTGGAAAGGCAAAGCTGCCCATGTTGCCTGTAAACACATTGATAGCGTGAACTCGAGATCATCCGTCCGGTAAATACATGACGTACGGCACAGGCTTTGCCCAGCGAGAGCAGAAGACGCATATGGGCCATAGCTAGTGGAGAAATCAGACAACTTTATCAAACTAAACCGAGATAACAGCCTTACCAGTCGGCCAAATACAAGAAGACAATCAAGTAGGCGATAAAGGCACCAAACATGAAGATCTAGATGTAAAGTAATCAAGACCGTTTCGGCAAGGAAGTTGAAAACAGGCTTGCCGTCAATGCAATAACCGGCCAGATCCAGTGGATCTCTTGCGAGGCAGTCCATGCAAACATGAACATTGCCAAAGGGAACAGAACTGCCACAAGACATGTGAGGTATAATCTGGCTTCCGGACCCTTGCGGGCAACATTTTGTCTGCAAGATGTCTGAGAGTCAGGGTCATGTCTGCAAACAGTTTTCTTACCTGTATAATTTATCTTGATACAAGTTCGCACCGAACCCCATGAAAGCGCCGACACTGAATGAATATTGAGTCGTGGGCAGTAGTGATGGTAGCGAGTACTTACACAATGGTGGTGTATACCATTCCACATTGACCATCATTAAACCCGTATAATGTCCGGAAAAGTGGCGAAACGGAACTAAATACCATAAGCGATAGAACGACACAAATGAACAGACTGTTACTTGATCAAGCAGAACAGAACGCCCCACATAAAGAACACCCAGAGCTGCAAGAATTGTGACATTAGACCGTGAATCCATCCGGACATGCTGATCTCCTTTCTTACACTGATGCTCGTCGCTATAGGTTCGGTGAGTAGAACCACTGTAGATGCCTTTTGAGGATACGATGTTATCGTCAAGATTTAAACACCTACGGATTGGTCGGGTGCAAGATATCCACATGAGCTCACCCAACGTCGGTTGAGTTTCCTCCACTCGCGCCCGATACCTTGAATCCCCGGTTTCCTTTCTCATTTGCTGTGCGAGACGCCGTAGGATGATGCTTTGACGCGTCTCTTTCATTGTGAACATAGCAACCACAAAGTACACGCCGCTGAATCTGGAGAGACAGCTTTATTCGAGGGGTAAATGAAGATCAGGATGGAAGAGACGAACATTGCATGAAGCCATTGAATCCACCTCCATTGGAGGCGAGAGTCATATTCGATCCACCCGGATACCATCGGCCCGAAACCTGTGCAAGTCATGTTCACAAGGGTAAAAAGAGACATTGGAAGACCGCGGCTAAACAGGTCAAGTAATACGCTTACAATTGGATGTCGTGTAGGCGAAATGGCACTCACTCGACTGGTTCCCAAATATCTGCGATCGTACCACCTACCAAGGTGGCCCCGGTCGAGGCGAACGCACCACCGAGGGCACGCGCGACGATGACGGACTGAATTGTATCGGACCTGCAACGTATTGAGTTTTTGTGGCTGCTCTGAAGCCACTAGAACAAACGTTGCGGCAAGCGCATAGCACAGCACCGAAGCAAAGGCGGTGACGAGATAAATTGGCCTTCTCCCAACTTCTTCGCTAAATGCGGTTGAGAAGAGCGGAACGAGTGCAAATCCCAGTGGATATACGCAAAGCGCGACCGTGGCCAGAAACTCGGTGCAGTGCAGATCGTGAATCATAGATCTGGTCCCCATCGCAAACGACGACGAAGCCGTAGCTGAAGGATACAGTTAGCTGTGCCTCGCAAGACACCGTCGATGAGCGAGTACCTGTAACACCGGTGAACCCGCAAACAACAAGGGTGATGCACCATTTCTTGAAGCGAGAGTATGTGACGGGGTTGCGTGGATCCTTGTCCTCGAACTCGATCTGGACGTATAAGTGAGCGAGCAGATATGGTTGGTGGGATCGGGACGACGAACATAGAATGGATCATTCAGGAGTGCATCTGAAGACGGCCCAGACACAGAGAGGGAGGGGTCTTCAGCGTCGGAGAGGCTCTGGAGTGAGGCTGACCCAAGCACAGAGAGCGTGGCTTTTTCGGCGCCGGAGAGGCTCTTGTGGAAGTTGGACTGACTAGCAGTGTCGAGGTCGACATGGGAAGCGGTTAACGAGTTTTCTGAAGAACTTGCACAGCTGGAGCGTAACGCATCAGCAGTGGCAAGGGTAAACATTTTACAACTTAAAAGGAATGAATGGCAGTTAGGGTGAGGCAACAACAAGGAATGACTTGGAGGTTGGGGTGGTGTAACAGTGGTTTGCTTTGTATCACCCCGGAGCCCCTTCTCATACTTTGCCGTTTGGCGCCCAAATTGAAACAAGGGTTGCTCCATTTTCCCGTGTTCATTTTCTGCCGGGCTAGCGGTGGAGCTGGTGTTACGTAGCTCGTGAAAGCTGAATGGAAAGGGGTGGAGCGGCATTCAAGCGAGCCAGAGTAACGGGACAGCGCCCCGTGACAGCGTTGTGGCGCTAAGCACACTGGATATTCGAATGTTCAAGATTGCCGTCGGGACGGACGTCATAACCCGTCAGGGACAGTTACTCGTCGGAAGGCCACCGAGAGATGCAGTCGGCTGGAGTAAATACTGGTGTTTAGTCGGGGGATAACAACAACTAACAATCGCACATGTTACGACTATGAGTAAGATACTGTTTCGGACAAAGTTGGTGAGTGTTTGAGGCTTGGACCCTGTAGTACTACATCAACTCACCATGATTAATGGTCAGAGATTTCTACGACGCCTTCCGCATCTAGGCTTCCTCTTTGAACACGTTCGCCTCGAGACCGAAGAATATCCTCTATGTTCCTTAGTCGGCCATCTTGGGTATCATCCTTGAACCAACCAAGATTGTCCGCAATCAAATGCCTGTTCGCCCACATGCAGGGTGAGCGTGTACGAGCAACAAAAGCACGCTCCCGTACCGGTTCTTGCAATTCGGGCATTGGATGATAACAATGCCGCGCTCGTACGAACGTTTTGTGAACGTGTGTGCTGAACGGTGGTTACACCCGTCGGCCGTACATGTGAATGCGATGGCAAGACGGGGCTCTGGGCGATCTGCCTGGGTCTGACCTAAAGTGTCTGTCGTGGGCGGTGATTTCGATGGTTCACCCTGTGGCTTTGCAATACTTGGAGCAGACGAGTTGGCGCGAGAAGCACCCAGTTGTCGCTGCACCTGCACCTTATACGATGATCTTGAGAGCGTTCTGGCCGTGCACCATGCTGGACGGAGACCACCAAAGAACCTTGAGGGCAGCATCGTTCACCGACGTGTTTTTTGCTTCCGGACCGCGTATTCTGAGAAAGGTCAAGATCTCCGCGATCATCGGGGTTTCAATACTAGCACGCGCCTGTGGCGTGTATCGCGCATCGACCGCGACCGCGATGATGGCAGAACGATCACGACGAATAAAGGGCGGCGCCGATAAGCTTGCAGAGTATAAACGCATTCGAGAGGGTGGATCTAGGAAGTGGAAGGTGTGAATAACACAACTCGCACTCGATCGTTTGTTGACGCGTCGATCAGCCCGAGGACGACGTCGCGTTGTATGACGAGGTTACTGAAGACCAGTACAAGAGTATCGTCAAGGGCAGACTACAAAAGGACGACTTTGTCGTGGACGATGGTGTCGGTGGGTATATGGACAACGGCATGGACGATTGGACGGGTCAAGATGACGCTGACGAGGAAGATGAGGAGGAGGACCTGCGGAGTCGCAAGAGTGGTACGCATGCTTCAAATTCTTGATTGTATTCTGATTCTGATTCTGGATCATTGGACAGCCAAGAAAAAGGCGACCGGGGCATCCGCGAAAGCAAAGGTCAAGCCAAAGGCACCCCAACCAGCCGCTAAGCCTTCCATAAGCGCGTATCGTCCAGCTGTATCCGCGGAGCAGGAGGAAGATTTCATGGCCAACCTGTTGGGAGGCATTGACGCGGCACCCATTCCAGCTCCCGCGCGGTCGAAGAAGCGAAAGCCTTCACCCGTCCTAAATTATGATGACCTCGTGCCAGATCGGTCCTCTTCGCCAGTGCCGCACAGAAAGTATTCCACCTACAGTGCCTACTCGTCCGATGGAGGTGCGGATGATGAACCTGTGTCTAACCCGCCGTCGAGCGATTTCGAAGATTACACGTCAATGATGAGCCCAAAGAAGAAAGCGCGTGTGGCCAACGGCCCATCGGTCGTGACGCCTGATATCGAACGTATGGGAAAGTTGGAGGTTCATAGTGGTTCAGAGGATGCATTCGGCGCGTCCATGGACTTTTCGGACATCGATATGAACGACTTTATGGATATCGACGACATGGATGTCAAGCCTAGTGTTCCCGTCAAGAAGGAACCACCCACAGTTAAACTCGATTCTAGACCTATCCCCAATGACCCAAACACGCCAAAGAAGGATGATCTCACCGCCCCATCGTGGCTCTCTGTATATGACTCCCTCGCTGTCATCTCCGAAGACACCCTGGGATCCAAGCCGGCATTCTCCAAGTCGTCTATCAACGCGCTGGAGGACGATGGTAATTTACACATGTTCTGGTTGGACTATCTCGAACATGGCGGTAAACTCTACCTCATCGGTAAAGTAAAAGACAAGACCTCCAACACTTGGGCGTCCGCCTGCGTTTCTATTCAGGGATTCCAGCGTAATTTGTTCATATTACCCCGACCGCTGCGTGTCGTCCAGGACGAAACGGAAGATGGTCAGGTGGAGATGGTGGAGACTGACGTTGTACCAGAGAAGGGGGATGTGTACAATGACTTTGAGAGGATACGCCGAGAAATAGGGATAAAAAGCTGGAAAGCGCGTTGGGTAACGCGGAAGTATGCCTTTGACTATAAAGATATCCCAAAGGAAACGGAGTGGATGAAGGTCTTGTACTCGTACGAAGGTGAGTGATAAGCAGACGTGTCGAGTATGTGGACTAAACGCCCATAGAACCGCAAATCCCCATGGACGCTTGTTCGCCGAATATCTACAAGATCTTTGGTACAAATACGAGTATCTTCGAGTCATTCGTTCTGAAGCGGAAGATCATGGGGCCTTGCTGGCTGGTCATAAAGAGCCCAGTTGTCGAGAACCAAGGCGTAGGCAATTACGATACCCGTTCCGTTCCTCGCTAACATGGGCGGCCCAGATCTCTTGGTGTAAGTTCGAAGCAAGTGTTTCTGATCCAAAGGATGTGATTCCTATGGGCGACGGTGCTCCGGAACAACCACCCCTGACCATCATGAGTCTAGCTGTGCGCACAGTGGTGAACCACCGCGAAAACAAACGTGAGGTGGTCTGTGTTTCGGGACGGATCTGGCGTGATGGTAAGCATCAGTCCGCAACGCGCCTGCAAACAATTGATTTTAGTCTGCAGTACAGTTGGACGACCCGACACCGCCAGAGCAATTACCGTGTTCAGTGCACACATTCGTACGTCCTCTGGACAGATTCCCTTCCAACTTCGAGATGCGTGCCAAGGCCAACGGGAGGGGTATGATATCACCTATGCAGAATGAGCGTATGCTTCTCAACAGTCTTCTTGGCAAGTGTTCAGTCGCTCGTGGATGGCGGACGTCCTGATCGTTCTTCCTAGTCACGTTGTTCAAAGCAGACCCCGATGTCTTGGTGGGCCACGACTTCCTGGGTGTTTCCCTTGATGTCCTTGTGGGACGAATGAAAGACGTCCGTGTCGAACACTGGTCTCGCCTTGGACGATTTCGGAGGTCTAGATGGATTCCGATTGGAAGACAAGGAACGAACATTAAGTTCCTATCGGGTCGATTGCTATGCGACCTCGCCAGTGATGGTGCCCGCGTACGCCATCATTATCCTTATATGATCCTTTGTTGATCATTCCATATAGAGCATGATCTCATCTACGACATGGTCTCTCAGCGAAATGTGCAAGACACATCTCAAGTCTGAACGACAAGATATTGACCCAGACGATACTGCAGCATACTTTGACGGGAGCGTTTCTTCCCCGGATATGCTCATGACGTTCGTGCGGCACTGTGAGCTCGATGCCCATTACCAGATGGCCATCGCGTCCAAGGTCCAGATACTACCATTGACGAGACAACTTACGAATCTTGCTGGGAACGCTTGGTGAGCATTCGTTTCGTTATCGTAATTCGGAAACCGAACAAGCTATGCAACACCTTAGGAACAAGACCCTGAACGGCGGACGTGCGGAACGTAACGAATATATTCTACTCCACGAGTTTCACAAGCTCAAGTATATCTGCCCGGACAAAACCTTTGGCAAGAAGGCCCCCAAGATCATGCCCGAAGTTGACGACGCCGATGGTGAAGTCGGCGGGACGAAAACCAGCAAAAGCAAACGAGACAAGTACAAGGGTGGTTTGGTGTTTGAACCCAAGCGCGGCTTGTGGGACAAGTTCATTCTGGTCATGGACTTCAATTCGCTCTATCCCAGTATCATTCAGGAGTATAACATCGATTTCACTACTGTGGAGCGGGTGCCGGAGGAAGTACGTGGTCTCTGTTTTCGTATGGGTTTACCCTTCTGATGTGTTTAAAGGAGGGAGAAGACAAGATCCCAGAACCTCCAGGCTCTGAAGTGCCGCAGGGCGTGTTACCTCGGCTCATCGCAGCGCTCGTGCAACGCCGTAGACAAGTTAAATCTCTGATGAAAGACCGCTCGATAACCCATGCGAAGCTACTTCAGGTATTGGAATAACAACGCGTACGCTAGCCAGACTAACAACACTTGTGTCCGACACAGTACGACATCAAGCAACAGGCACTCAAGCTCACTGCCAACAGTATGTACGGGTGTCTCGGCTTCGAATACTCTAGATTTTATGCCCGTCCTCTCGCTGCCCTCACGACATTCAAGGGACGAGAGATCTTGACGCACACCCGCGAATTGGCCGAAAGTCTACAGCTCGACGTGAGCGATAAATACATTCCTTTCGTTGTAGCCCCCTCGATGACATTCCCTCCCTCAGGTCGTCTATGGAGACACCGACTCTGTCTTTGTCAACTCCAACGTCACCGAACTCGGCGATGCCCTTAAAATTTCCGTAGATTTCAAAAAGGCTGTCAACGACCGGTACAAGCTCCTCGAGATTGACTTGGATGGCGTGTTTGCGCGACTGTTGCTCCTCCAGAAGAAGAAATATGCCGCCATCAAGGTCGAGGACGGGTCACGCACTTCCACCGAAGTCAAGGGTCTAGACATGAAGCGCAGAGAATATTGCGCCTTGTCAAAGAACGTCTCTCAGTGGGTGACCTCGGTGGTCCGTGCGGCATATGCATTTTGACTGGACGCGATTCGGCAGATACGTCCTGGATCAGATTTTGTCGGGGGAAGCGACGGAGGTCGTTGTGGAGAACATTCACGAGTATCTGGCCACCATTGGCTCCAACGTGCGATCTGGCAAGGTCAAGGTGGACGATTTCACCATTTTCAAGGTATGACCGTTTGTAAACCGTCTTTGGCGACGGTGATATATGCAATCCCACAGCGATTGGGTAAAAATCCCGAGGACTACCCTGATGCGAAGAGCCAACCACATGTCCAGGTCGCCTTGCGTCTGAAAGCAAAGGGTGGAAGCGCACGCGTGGGGGACGTCATTCCCTACATCTTTTGTGTGTCTCCTGGAGATGAAAGCGCAAAGAGCGCGCAAGCGGATCGTGCAAAGCACCCCGACGAGTTGAAGAAAGCGGCCTCGAACGCGTTCAGTATCGATTACGAGCATTACCTGGCACACCAGGTATTACCACCCATCGAACGGTTGTGCGATCCCATCGAGGGAACGGACAGGGCCCGGTTGGCTGAATGCCTCGGTGAGTTGATGTGTCATTCCGCAGCCCGCTTGTCTGATGGTTGGAAAGGACTCGATCCTGGGCGTTATAGAGTCTCTGGTGGAGCTGAGGCGGGGTCTGCACTCGCCACGCTCGACTCACAGGTGTCCGATGCGGAACGGTTCCGAAACTCGGAGCCATTGCTCGTCCGGTGTCGGGGATGCCAAGGGCAGGTGTCGTTCTCGCCCATATGGGAACGAGAGGTAAGCTGTACCGTATCACATGCAATTGGATTATCTCACCAAGTACACGCGCACGTGTGCAGTCGTCGGTCCTGCAACCCTCTGGCCCTACTTGTCCGGCGTGCAACCACCCGTTCGGAGAGGCGAGTCTGCAGACGCAACTCGAGGTCCAAATACGCGCGTGTATCGGGCGGTATTACCAGGGGTGGACTGTCTGCGACGATGCGACGTGTGGGCACCGGACGCGCTCGATGAGCGTGTATGGTCGGCGCTGCGTGCGACCGGGGTGTCACGGCACGGCACGGTTCGAGTACTCGGACGTGGAATTGTACAACCAGTTGCGCTACTTTGCGATGTTGTTCGACCCGGACAAGGGCAAGAAGGCAGCGATCGGGAGTGCACATTTTGGTACGCGCGTTCATTCCCTTTACTTTCTACGCGCTCACAGCATGTATGTATAGACGAAGTTTGTGTACTTACAGCGACCAACCTGACGTTTTTGCAGGGCATGAGCGTCACGGTCGACAAGTACATGAACCAATGTGGTCGACGCTGGGTTGATCTTCACGCATTGTTTCCGGGGCTGAAATTGTGAACGCGTTTTGACGTCGCGCCTGGTGCTTTGTATTAGACACGCTTGTATACCTGTGATTACTTTTGGTATCGATACCGACTCTATGCTCTAGCAATAATCATGAATTTTCCTATGGTTTAGAGTGGACCTAGTCTTCCACGGTCGTGTATCGACGTCGGTGATAGAGAAGCGGCAACTCGTACAGCGCTGCATCTCGTTCGTCGCCCTCCGGTAGAGGCACGCGGTCGACGCGAAGCACCCTCGCGATGAACAACTCTGAAGCCAACCTCGCGCCTGCAGACGCCTGCAGCACCTCTTCCACTCCACCGCCCTCCCTCTCCCCCTCCCCGTCGTCGAGTGCGCCATGGGACCCCATGTGGGCAAGCGGGACCGAAGGACCGACAAGGCAGCACGCGAGCGCGCCGAGTGCGCCCGAGAGAACTGGGAGACCGTCTCGGGAGAGCGTCCAGTGGACGCGTGGGTCTGCGAACGGACGGGGATGGAGGTCCGGTCTGGCGAAGCGGTCTGCGAGGTGGGGTTGGGCTGCGGAGAGGATGTTGATGACGAGGTGTGATGAGGAAGTGGCACTGGCGTGAGAGTTGAGTGCGGATGCCATTCGGGAGGGGACGCGGAGGGAGAAGGCGACTAGGGGGAGGGGATCGAGTGCGATGGAGGTGAAGGAGGAGAGGGTCGCGCCGTGGTATGTGGCCGTCGCTGTGGACGGGTGGTCGGGGAGGCGCGCAGTGACGACTGCGACGGACTGGGCGGTCTCGCGGAGGAGCTCACGGAGGCGTGTACGGGCATCGTCGGTGCATGTGTGGATGCATCTGCGAGCGAGACTGGGCAGACGCATCGGTGCTGACTAATAAGACCAGTTGTGGATGCTGCAAGGCGTGGCTCGGCTCTGGCACAGACGGGACCAGCCTATCTTGCGGGCAAGGGGTGCGGGGGGGGAGAGCGAATTTGGAAGAGGCATTCGAGGAAGGGCGATCTCGCGAGATGTAGTACCGCCTTGGATCCGAGATTGTGCCAGCACGGGGCCGGGGCTGGCCAAAAAGGATTGTGCAAGCTAGGAATGTTGAGCGAGAATGCGAACGGGAATTGCATCATTTTCGTGGCTGATTCGTCAAGAAGAAATGAAAGACAAGTAGAGCGTCGATGATCGATTGCAACGTCGGGCCAAGGTATGACATTACCCCGGGCGGGTACGCAAGTTGGTGGTATTAGTAGGCGCTACAGCCAGAATTGGGTTCGAGACAGGAACTATCAAGGAACTATGTAGATGCCGACCAAGGTCATGGATCCTGACATTGTATGACACAGTACTCTATCTATAAGAAAAGAAGTGCCTTCACTAAGTCGTGCTGTAAGACGAGATGGGACGCAGGCCGCATCACGAAAAGAGCCTGTCATAAGGAATACCAGTTTGGTTCTAGGCTGGCAAACAAAAAACAAGGCATCTTCTGGCAATACCTGCTAAAACGAATATGGATATATGGTAGAGTATTAACGGCGTGTCAGTGTGGATAAAAGGTATTGGGTTTAAGATGAGTCAAGCGAAGACGAGTCGCTGAGCAACCAGGAATTACCGTGACGTCCACCCTTCCTTACTGAAGGACGAACCAATTTCCGACTGGCATTCGACGCGTCGGAATCTGTGCCGTCGGGAACGCCCGTCCTCAAACTCCGGGACCAGCCATCACGAACAGTGGGCGCACTGAAAACGGACGGGATGGTCAGGAGAGGGGCCAGATCAGTCGTAGAGCACGCGTCTCACCTCGCACCAGGTCTGTTTCTCGCCATCTGCAACGGAAACATGCGTGTGTGCAAGCTGTCGATAGCGCTTGTATCTGTCGTACGTTGTCTGGCAGGTCGAGGAGTACTTTCGTGCTCTCCATCGTTGTTGAGCAGGGAAAATCCACTGAAGCGCTTGCGCTCGCGCGATGCAGCAATCCCTGTGTTGACACATGTGTCTGGGTCTGTGCTCCGCTCCCTCGTTTTGCTCCTGAAGCTCGTCTGGTGTTTCGGGTCATTAACGAGCTCAACCGAGTCACTGTCCGAACCATTTGGCTGTGGTGTCGCCCTGACCGCCTTGCTCCGCACGCCTTTCTTTGCAATACACGCGGACCGTTTGCTCGCCAAACTGTCCACAGACATCGCATCCGATTCTGGGTCGTCCGTAACAGCCTGCTGCTTCGTCCCTCGTCGCGTCTTGCGTGTCGCACTCGCCTCAGAGACATCTGACACATCTTCCGCCGCAGTTTTTCCCCCAGCACGCCCCTTGATCTGCCTCACTTGCTGCGCCCGCTCCACCGCCTTCTCCCACCGGCTCTCCCGCGCCTTGGCGCGTTGTGCGGCTCGCTCTTCTTCCAACATTTCTTTTTCGACCCTTTCTTCCTCTGCGAGTTCTTTGCGCCGGACTCTGGCTCGTTCCATAACGATTTGGTCCGCAACATCCATCTCGTCATCATCGCCGCCGGGACCTCTGCTGTTGTTCTCGCCCGTGTCTGGGAACATGGCGACGCCGTATTGTGCGCTGTCACGCAGGGTCACAATTGCATCTTCCATGTCAACGCAGAGATCTTGCGCAATGAGTCGAACGGCTGCCTCGGGTACAAGAATGCGCTGAATGAACTCAGCCGGTGCAAGAGGCGCAATGAGAGACGCGTCGAATGTCCGCGGTGGAAAGAGGTCAAAAAGGGTTTGATGTATGATGATCGAGCCCTGCTCGCCATAGCTGCAACGATCATCGGCACCTCCGAAAGGTTGCGAATAAAGGAACGACGTACTATCCCGGCTGCGTCTTTTCAAAGCTTGCGAATTGGCCCTTGACACCGACAACAGTACGGATACCCTGCTTCTTCACCTCCTTCTTCACCTCTCTCCAGAACACGCTTTTGCTCCTTGCTCCTCTACGCCCACTGTCGGCGTCAAGGTCCTCGATATCGCTGATATCGTCCTTGTCTAAAATTATAGCTTCCAAGTCTTTCTTCATCTTCTTGACTCTGGCCGGAACCTTTGTAAAGTCAATCGTCTTTGGCCAGCCCCTCTCAGTCGCGATCGGCAGCTGGTGCGATTCGAAGCGATGCCTTTGACAAACGGATATGTAAATCGTCAACGGTGCTTTCAAACCGCAACGATTTCTCGGCCGTGGATCTGAAACCGACTTTTTGCGCGCTATTGTGAGCAAGTGTTGGAAAAAAGGTGTGGGATGGGACGGCAATTCTTCGTCGCAATAGGGACACATCCTCGACGGGTCGGGTGCGTAACCCAGCTCAACTTTATGCGAGAGTTTGTATGAGAACGAAAGAGAGGATCACCCATAACATTGGTGGCTTACTGGAGTCATCTTCAAGATAGTCCACGTCCAGCACCCTGAAGAAATTCGGAACGACGAATAAGTAAGCAGAGTTGAAAGATGTAATCAAGAAGACGCACCTCGAAAGCGAGTCCTTGCGCTTTTTCACAATGCGCCCTTGTTCGGCACCGCTGTCATCAGATGAAGTGCGCTTCGGACTGCGGGCACTGGGCGACTTGGACCGCCGATCGATACCCGCAAGCATCTGAGAACTCATGGGAAACGGTTTGGGACCTCCGTGTTCCCCCTGGCCGTCGTCTCCCAAGCCGACGTTGTCCTCGTCGGGGGACTTTGCACGTGCTTTACCTTTGTCCTTTTGGGAAGAAAGCGGCGACAAGTTAGGGAAGGTGGTTCCACGGGAAATGCGTTTCGTTCCCAATGGAGAAGGAAGAGGGATCGGTTTGGGGGTGTGGACGAACGTCGCGGCGCGTGATATAGCAGCCTTCTTGGCCATGGTGGAGGAGGCATCACCGCTCCACACACCATCAGAGACATTTTCCTTTGCCTGAAGTGACATTGGGAATTCTTGAGGTTCTCGACGTGGCGATGAAGGAAAGGTTGGTTTCTTGATGGTTCGTTTGCCTTCCGCATTTGCAGGTAATTCGGGTTTGCTACGTAGTGGAAAAATGCGCTTCTGCGCCGCGGGACGTGGTGTAGATTCCGGGCTGCTCTCACGCTCACGAGGGGCAGATTTCATGACGACGCGTGGCTGTGGGCGACGTCTGGCGGGTGAACGTGGGGTATCCTTGGCTGTTGGAGAGGATGGTTTGGAAGAGTCCTTGGCATCGGGGGACCGACGAACTGCAGTGCGCGCCGCACTGGGGCTCCCGCGACGCGTCGAGGACGTCTCAGAGTCCCACTGCCGCGAAGAGGATGGACCACCTGGGAGATAATCATCAAGAATCTCAGTATCGTCTGATATTAGCTTGAACAGGTCCTGAGAATCGGTAGGCGATGACGACGGTGATACTACCTCCATTACATTGTCACCATCATGAGTGCTCTTCTTGTTCTTCTTGAACCGAAGCCCTTTCAGGACGCTTGACGACGATGGCTTGTAGTCCGGGTGTGCAGTGAGAACACGGCCGTTGACGCGTACCATTTCCTCTTCGTCAGAAAGAATAGCAGGTTTCTTTCCTATTACAGCGCGCTTGGAGGTCAAACTCGCGTCCCCTCCTATGGAGTTCTGAGAGGATAGCAGGAGCTCATCGTCACTGTCGTCGTCCGAGATGC
This sequence comes from Boletus coccyginus, assembly GCA_025782845.1. NCBI lineage: Eukaryota > Fungi > Basidiomycota > Agaricomycetes > Boletales > Boletaceae > Boletus > Boletus coccyginus. The sequence continues at coordinate 452,555 of JAHZSR010000002.1, read as the reverse complement.
GAAAAGGAGCCTTCCGTGGCTTAGCAGGGAGAGTCGCTGCAGGCCTGAACTTGTTCTTGGATGATTTACCGTAGGTGACGACAGCCTTGGTAGCGCCGAAAGAGGAGCCAAAGTCCTGGAAGCCAAGACCTTCACCGGATTTGACGGCAGCGGTTGGACGCTGCGACATGCGGTGAGAGGGATCAGAGAAGAGGTTGGCAGTCATCTTTTTGCCATAGAGACATTCCATGGCTGCGGAGACGAGCGCAGTGGGTGTGACGCGCTTGCGGTGTTCCAAATTGGCGCGGCGTTGTTGTGGTGTGTTTGATTCCAATGGTGTTGCCACACAGAGCCAAACAAATCCGGGGCGTTGAAGAGCGATGGACCTCGGACTCAGAGGCGCCGGACGCAGATCGGGCCTTCAATATTGACGATGATCTCACCATTTTCGCGGGCTGGATTCTCAGATGCCAATCGGAATTTAGGCCGGAAAGTGCGGGGATCAGGAAGAGCCTGAGAGCGCGGAGAAGACCACGAATGCGTCGAAATTGGTGACGCACTCGGGCTGTCAACGTCCCCTTGCGGGCGTCCCTACAATATATATAAATGGGTGTCTCCGCTGCCAAACAGCCCCGATGACGATGTCCATCCAAACGCCCTCCCAGCCGTCTACGTTACATGACCCAGATACCTTCTTGGTGCGCTTTTCCCCTCCCATCGTCGTCGCTCACATCCTCCACAGGTAGAATTCGAGGACGGAGATCCCCGCAATCCAGTCAACTTTTCCACCGCCAAAAAGTGGGGCATCACGATTACCGCCTGTGGTTTCACTGGCATCGCCGGTCAATCTTTCTCCGTGTCCACCGCTACTCATGCCAACTGACTTTTAAAGCCGCCGCAATTTCGTCCTACACCATGGGCGTGCAAAAAATGGTAGACGAGCTCCACTGCTCCGCTTTTTTGGCCACTGTCGGCCTTAGCGTATACCCAATCGGGTTTGCTGTCGTCCCTCTCTTCACCTCTTCCTTATCAGAAGAGTTTGGACGTTTTCGCTTGTACATTTTGACTACCTTCCTTTTCATGCTCATGCATGTCGTCATGGCCCTGCAAGTCGCCCCACAATCCATTCTTGGCGCCTCCACTAACTGGCCTGATAGAGCCCCGAACATCCAGACAGTGATCGTCGCTCGCTTCCTAAGCGGCTCGTTCGGATCGACAGGTGCAACCCTTGTCGGAGGAACCATCGCCGATATATGGAAGCCTGATGAGTAATTATTTCCCAGTTACCTTTTGTCGAACGTCGCTCATACTCTCAGGCGTGGGTTCCCCATGGCTCTCTTTGCGATTGCGGCGGTAGGTTCGAGTGGTCTCGGACCCTTACTCGCAGGTTGGATCGAATCCAACGACCACCTAGGCTGGAGGTGGATTCAGTGGATCTCTGCCATGTGAGTCGACCACATACCTCTAGGTCGAGTGTGACGCGAGCATTCCATGTAGCGTCAGCGGTATCTATTTCCTCAGTGTTCTGCTGCTCCTGACAGAGACACGAGACCATATCATTCTGACCCGCCTCGCACGCAAGATGAGGCAAATGAAGCAGGACGACAGATACCACGCAAGAGCCGAAATTGATAAGCGTAGCCTCCTCATGTTGATCAAGATATCGAGCACGCGGCCGATCAGTGGGTGATGGTTTCTAAATACTCGAACTACTCTGACACCTAGCCAAAGGCTTGCTCTTGACCGAGCCGATTGTTTTGAGTTTTAGTGTAAGGCCCTTCTTCGTTTGCTCCTCCCGGCTGATCATCGGGTGCAAAGCTCTGGATCGGTTTTGCGTGGGGTGTCTTGTTTTGTTTCATCGAGTGAGTTACTATATGCGCTTCCTGCTCACCCCTGACGTTGCAGCACAGCTCGATCTCTGGAGAAATGGAGTCCATCTATGAGTTTACCATTGGCGAGAGAGGCTCAACATACATTTGTATTACGTCCGTATCATCCCACCCATTCCATGTCTGCCCGCTGACGCGCTCATACAGCCTGGGAAGTATCCTTGGATGGATCGCAAACATGTACCAGGAAATGCTATACAAGTATGCACCACAGTCATGCGTTCCTGATGTGGGTGATAAGATGACCGCAAGGAAATACGTTATCAGGAAAGGCCCAGAAGCACGACTCTGCCTCGCCCTCGTCGCCGCCATTTTACTCCCAACTGGTATGCTCATCTATGCGTGGACGGCAAGGCCGTCCACTCACTGGGTTCTGCCTCTCATCGGTCTAACGGTGAGCCTTTCGAGTCGCCTTCGACGGTAGGGTGATTTGAGCGTTGTCTTGGCAATGGCGCCAATAGGTCTTCATGGTCGGCACATTCGTCATTTACCAGGTCGTCTTCGTCTACCTTGCTGACTGGTGCGTCTCCCTGTCGCGCCACTGTAACTGACGGCGAACACACTATTGTCTCCGTCAAGCTACGGACCATATGCGTCATCTGCATTAGCGGGCCAAAGCATGTGTCGTGCGTACCTGCCTCGCGGAACTCTGTGATAAGTACCTGACGTGTCTGACTTGGTTTTGGATGTAACCCCTGGCGGACTCTGAACAGGGAACCTTCTCGCAGCGGTCTTCCCACTCTTTACGCAACAAATGTATGACAACCTTACGTATAAGTGGGCCAACACGCTCTTTGCACTGATATCGGTGGCTCTGATTCCTATTCCCTTTGTCAGTTTGGGAATATTGTGCCACTTTTGCAAATTCATCATGCATTTGACAGATCCTTTTCGTCTACGGCGCTGAGATCCGGAAACGAAGCAAAGTCTCCCGCAAGATTCTCGCGTTGTCAGAGCAGAAACGGGCATATGAAGCAGATAAGGTGGTCAGTGCATGAGACCTGAGCCTTGTTTCCCCCCTGTCCACCCTTTTTCTTTTGTTTGCCTCGCTGCTGCATTCTGCACTCTGTACACCATCATTTGTTCCTCGCTCCAGCATCATCATTTCCTCGCTAATTCCATCACCATCATTCACTCGCCTCTTTGCATCCCCCGTATGTCAGTCATAAGCATTGTTGTCAGAGTCACTGCCCACGAATAATCATATTCGTACTCGTTCGTGCCAGCGGCTCGTCGACACATACCTCGGCTGTTTATTATCGGGCATTGATCATACGCGCTTGGAGGTCAAAGTCGGGTCGCCTCTCTGAAAGCCTCTGTGGAGCACTGACGAGCAGTCGAACAGAACAAGACCGCGCTCTGTACGGGCTACTGCGACGTACGGGCACAATGAATGGGTTCTCTACTGCCTACGAAGTGAGGCGGAGATGTACATGTACTCTATGTATCGTGCAGGTGACAGTATGCCAGTGGGCTTGCACTCCCATGGACAGCGAGAGCTTGTCGTCGCTCACATCTTGCGAGATGCGAGAATAAGCCTTTCACCAGATAGTAGGGAGAGTTAGTGCAGGCTTGGGCTTGTTCTTGAACAATTTCCCGTATGTGACAACGACCTTGGGGGAGCCGAAACTGGAAAGTGGAGCCAAAGTCGTGGAAGACGGGACCTTCATCGCATTTGACAGGTGTTAGTTGGACGCTAGGACATGTGAGGGATCAGAGGAGAGCTTGGTTTTGCCGTTGAGGTATTCCATGGCTGCGGAGACGAGTGTAGTGAGTGTAACGAGCTTGCGGTGCCCAAATCGGCGCGGCGTTGTTGTGTTGTGTTTGATTCCTAGTCTCGAACCAAACGTTCTAGTAAGCCTTTCCAATTCGGGTCACCTTCGTGACCTTCCGCTTGGAGACATTTGATAGGCGACGAGGGCATCGAGTCACACCTGTCGTCCCGATTTGTATTTAGAACCTATTATGGTACTGTCACAGTCACCTCATCCTGCCAATTTTTCGTTAAGTCTAACTCAGGTGAAGTCCCTGTCCATATAACCCATTTATCCAACCTACATATACACTCAAGCTAATGTCCACTGTCCTTACTGAATCATACTCTCATTCTGAAGAAAAGAAAAGGTTGTATGACAACCTCCACCAATCTTGCAAGACTGCTCAGCAGCAGTTGTCCTATTCCTCTGAGGAAACATGGCAGACACTCACTCATTGGGAGGCCAAATGCCTGCAAAAGATCAATGCTCTTGGCTGATGTGCCTTGGGAATGAAGAAATGTGGTGATAAGTTTTGTGAAATGGCTGTTCTGGTCAGAGCAGGATTTCTCAATCTGACAAATAACTAAGAGTATGATCTGAACCAATACATTTCCATGAATAAATATGCACATTCATACACCAGTAATCGTACATACAAGGTCCACATCCTTCTGCATGTGGTGATCTCGCTGGGGTTTTGTATGTGTGAGATGATGAAGCAGCAACCAGAACTTCAAAGTCCCACCAAAGCCTGGACTGCTCAGTTTGAGGAAAGACCCTTGATTTGCAGGCCAGTAAGCCCCTCCATTGACAATTCCTCAGTGGGACATCACATTGTCTCGCTCACTCCCTGTAGCTCTGATTCAATTATGAATGTGACATAGTCAGATGCAAATGGTTTGATGACATGACTGGCACCCTCAGCACAAGCACTCATACTTTTGGAAGATTGTGGCAGTTTGTGCCAATGTGCAAGAATAGAAGAAAGCTCCTCACTGACCATTAGTGACATTTGTTCATAGTTGATCTTCCTGTTTTCAATACAAGCCTAATCCCCCCAACTGAGTAGATCGAGGAATATTGGGAGATTAAATAAGTCCAATGGTATCCAAGTAGTTGAGGACATCAAGTACTTTCTGATGGGTAGTGCCAGGTGTCAGCTGTTCCCACAGCAAGCATGTTTGTGCAATTTGAATCAGCAGATTTGTAGATTTGCTGTGCATGGAATCTGAGTTAAACAAGAGGTTGGGTGCAGCATGGACTGATGAGAAGGCTAGGAGAGACTGATTGGACTAAATGTAGATCACAGTGAGTAGAGGTGTTGTTGGCCCGTCAGGTCTGATGTGTTTGGCTATCAATTATTTATTGAATTATTATCCACATTACCTTGCTTGCAAGGTCTCTTGAGGGTCAATCTTGTCCTACTTTTTAGATGTCACATGATGTCATGTGGAACTTGCTCCTGCCCTCATCTGTTATGTTTTGTCATCCAGGTTGCAGTCCTGTAGATTTCATTGTTTTCATTTGGGTCTGTTTTTTTCTATTGGTTTGTCCTGCATCCGCCAGTTCATTCTAGCAATGACATTAGCATGCATTGATTATGCATGTCTTTTCTTGTGCATTCTATGCATGCTACAGTTGGTGTATGCTGCCTCTTCCTGTTATTGTCATTACTTACAGTGGCTCAAAAAACTGTCCACATGTTTGTACATTTTCACCTAAAGCTGATATCCTGCAACACCCCTAACCTGGACTGTCATTATGTTAGTATATGAAATAAGGTACCTACCATTGGCTTTCTGTAGAATTAAGGATCAAGGAAATTGATTGAGATCTGATGAAATGGCAACCATTTCAAAATGATGACTCATTTGAACAGTTTTTTGACTTTAGGTTTTGATTGCATATATTAGACCCTAGCATGCTGTAAAGTGATTACATACATTTGATAATGCTTCTATTATGTCACCTTTATATAACTACATCAGCTCTCACTACATATATAAGCCCTATCATTTTATGTTTATTTTTTCACTTTCATTATGAAATCCATCTCTGTCTCTCAAAGAAACAATATCCTCTCTCTTGTCTCTCTTGGTCTTTCCTCCAGGAAAATTTCAGCCCAAACTGGCCTAGGGAAGTCTACTGTATACTAGATGCTTCAGAAACTCCAGCCAGAGAAAACTAGGCTTCATGGTGGCTGTCCTTCAAAATTTACCCCTACCAATAAAGGGGCTATTGTCCAGCAAATCATTACTGGCAAGGCCAAAACTGCTGTTCATGCCACCAAATTCATCAATTCCATTATTGATGCTCCTGTTTGTCTTCAGACAGTGAGAAACACTCTCAAGGAAGCCTCATTAAAGGCTGTGGTAAAGAAGAAGAAGCCTCTACTTTCTAGGGATTATAAGAAGAGGAGATTAGCCTTTGCTCTTAAGTATCAGCATTGGACTGTGGAGGATTGAAAGAGGGTTATATGGTCAGATGAGACCAAAATCAATAGGATTGGATCAGATGGGCAGGAGTATGTGTGGAAAAAGAAAGGTGAAAGGCTGATTTCTAGAGAGGTCAAAGGTACAGTTAAGTTTGGAGGAGGCTCACTGATGGTATGGGGCTGCATAGGGTGGAATAGAGTGGGAGTTTTGAGTGAAGTGGAGGGAAGAATGGATGCTGAATAGTATGTGGCCATCTTGGAACAGGGGTTGTTGGAAAGCATGGAAGAATCTGGAATTCCAGAAGCTGATATTATCTTTCAACAAGATAATGATCCCAAGCATACCTCTAGGAGAGCTCAGGGATGGTTTGAAGAACAAGGAATCAAGCTTCTGGACTGGCCTGCACAATCTCCAGACCTTAACCCTATTGAACATTCTTGGAATTATCTCAAAAGGTGTCTTTCCTCCTATGAAAATGCCCTTAAAGGAGTCCATGAACTATGGGAAAGAGTAGTGGAGGAGTGGGGAAGAATTTCTATGGAACAGTGTCAAAAGTGGATAGAAAGCATGCCCAGAAGACTTGAAGCAGTTATCAAGGCAAAAGGGGCTTATACCAAGTACTAAATATCTAAATTATGTAAAGTCAAAAAACTGTCCAAATGAGTTATCATTTTGGAATGGTTGCCATTTCATCAGGTCTCAACCAATTTCCTTGATCCTTGATCCTATAGAAAGCCAATGGTAGGTATGTTATTCCATACACTAACATAATGACAGTCCAGATTAGGGGTATTGCAGGATATCAGCTTTAGGTGAAAATGTGCAAATATGTGGACAGTTTTTTGAGTCACTGTAGTTGTGCACATTGCGGCACAGTGAGGCACGAGTGTAGCTGTAATATAAGGTTTTCAGACCAGCAGGCAAGGTAGCTCCCATACCTCTTTCTTTCGAGCTCCTCACACTGGCTGTTCCTCCGACTGCAGCTTGATTGCAAGCTTTGTCGCAGTTGGCTCCTATTGCACATCTTTCCTTCCCATCATTTGTTACTCTCACCTTCCGTCTCTCCTTTCTCAGTATCTTTCCTTGCCACTATGGATCTGAATCCAAACCCCATGCTGGACTTCATGGCAGAAGAGGCTTTCTTGCTGTGTGGCACCCTCATCAAGGCTTTTGGATGGAATGAGGAACAGGCCATCCAGCACCTGCAGGCCACCTGGTGTCAGGCACACTCAGAACCACTTTTGCCACAAGAGCCACCAGCTCAGCCACCACAGGACTGTGCAGAGGATGAAGAAGACTGGCTGATGGAGCAGCCAAGAAGAGTGGAGGAACTAGGAGATCTAGCCAAGCAGGCCCAGGATAAAAAGAAGCCTACTATTGGAGACTTTGAGGAAGACACATCCCCACCCAATGTCATTGCCTTGCAGCTGTCACAGTATGTACTTTAAAAAATCACAGCATTCAAATACATCGACTTATGATACTTCATGAAAGATGGCTGCTTCAAAGCCATAAAGCAAACCTACTCGCAGGCCGACGATGTCTTTGGGCTTGCATCCACCAATGAGATTCTCACTTTGTGTCCTGTCACTGCAGTCAAGGCCTCTAAATATGCTAAAGCCGACAATGAGCTGTCACTCACAGAGATCTTGCAGGTGCAGACCTCATATCTGGAGCACTTAAAGGAGGCTGGCCAGAAAAGCACATTGCAGCGCTTTTCAAATTTTTCTGGAATCTAGAATGTCACCCTTTCTGCTTGTCCACTCGGCATGGTGACCAGATCCTCACCACATACACTGCCAAAACCAGAAAACACTGGCATGACAAACTCAAATCTGGCAATGCTTTCAACATTGCAATCATCAATGAAAATCTGCTTCAACATGTTGTCATGGAAGTCAACAACGTGATATTGGGAAAGGTCAGTCTTCGCTCCCTACTTTTGGCTTAGTATGCTGATGAAGATTGCCCTTGTTCCACTCTCCCCATTCTCCCTCTCCCTGACATACTTGATGATGTTCTATCAGACGCCTCTTACCATGATTGGTCTCGCAGGCTGAGAACCTCATGATCACACAGGTATCTCCAACAGCAGCCCACAGGCAATCATGGCACTCATATGCCTCTCGGGCAGACTACATCCACAATCGTCACCAGAGTTTGTGCTCCAGGTCCCCCTCTCCTCTATGATTTCGCAGTGCTAACAGGTCCACCAGAGAGTCACCCCACTCCCCTGTGGATGCAAAGCCCTCACAGAGGCACTCACCATGAGACTATGTGCCCACTAAATCTGCTTGCCCATCATGCCTCGGATGGCATCCTCACGATGTCAACAACTGCTTCTCCTCACACCTGTGGGATGGAGCTGCAGTGCATGCAAGACGTTCCCCAGAGGGGTGACTCATTGACCCAGGTGGCAATGTCCTCTGCCATGATTGGAAAAAGCCACAGGGCTGTTCCCGCTGACCTGCATCAAAATGTTTGGATGCGGATACATAGTTATTGTATATGTGATGCTAGACATTTGACCCGAGATTTGAGTTTTTACTTTATTCCCACGGTCCAAATGCTTAGCTAATTGAGGGACATATAGACAATAGTGTCTAGAATATACCTCTATTCTTTTCTTATTTGTTCGTTCACAGGTTGTGGAGAAACAAAATGATTTCTTCCAACATATTTTTATTACTACCTACAAGTACATAGCAAACCATTTTCTTAATATCTCTTTTACCCTTAAGTACTTAGCCAAGTGTCAGAGAAGAAATTGGAGCATGTGACCTCAGTTGTAAATCACCTGACTCAGATCATGTGACCTTGCACAGCATGAGTCATAATGAGTCAAAGTGAGTCAAATAAGGACTAATCAAAGTACTACTCCTAGACTAGCAAAATGATCATGTGACCTGCACAGCATGAGTCATAATGAGTCATAATGAGTCAGCATGAGTCATGATGAGTCATTGCCAAGCCAAAGGCTATTTTTAGCTCATTGCAAGTCATTTTCTGACAGGGTGAGTCAAAGTGAGTCAAAGTGAGTCAATATAAGTCAGTATGAGTCATATCTTGGCACAGCCACCTCGGAACCGAAGGTAGCACAGCCACATGTAAATTACTATATAAGGAGCGCGATTCAGCCCCATTTGGACAGTTCCCTCTTTTAGGAAAAAGGTTTCTACTTGAATTGAACTCAATCAACAAGTGCTCACAAGTGCACTCCTCTACAAACAGACAGTGAGGCTGTGTAGAGAAGTTCCCACGCTATAAATAGAACTACTTAGACCCATAGTTAGGAGTATACTGAATCCCTTAGGATAGGGTCAGTTAGGACACCTTTAGAGAGAAAACCTCAGAGCAGGCAACTAAAGAGAATAGATCCCCAGCTAGTAGGGAGACCTAATAGTTCATTAGTACCTTGGGAAAGGGTCGAGTTGAGCATTTAAGCTGATTGCCAACTTCTTAGTGCATAATAGAATTAGTTTAGGAAAGACTATTCTGTGTGTCTAAGTGACATGTGAGAATCAGTAGCAAGAGTGAAGTGTATTAATGCTACCTACCCAATTGAGCATTCCTAATTGACTGGAGCTAATTGGAAGTTATTGAGAGCATATCTTAGGGAAGTAACCCTAGTTGCTACAAAGTATCCTTCTAGCAATCCAAGAGTTGTCTAGACCATTCCCCAACTAACTATAGTATGTACATTTTGTACACCATCCCAACAGAAAACCAGACCCTCAATGTGTTGCTGAACCTCAATCCCCTCAACCTCATTGAAGATTGATGAACAAATCATGTGTCTGATAGTCAACCCCTTTCTATGAGATTGATACTTGTTTCTAGTACCAACTTGACCAGGAAAGAGTACTCTCTTCACCTCGCTTCAGATTTACTATTCGTGGAGATAAGATTGGTTGTCTGGTAAGCATTTCTTAGCGTTTCTACTGATCTTATCTAGAAAGAAGACACTGCCCCCACAACAATGCCAAGCATGCCTGCTCAGATTGCAAAAGCACCAGCCATGGCGCTCAGAAATGCCCTAAAGTACAGCCATGCAATAACACCATACAAGATTGATGTGTGGCAGGACTTCATTTCGTGAGCAGGCTTATTGCCTCGATACCCTAATCTTGTAGAAGAACTCTCACACAGCTTTCACACTTTCATGCCATCCTTAATCCAAACCTTCATCCCACCTAATCATCCCTCGGTAAAACAGTACAAAGCAGTCTTCAACGACATTGTCCATAAAGAACTCTCGAAACATCGTTATATTGGACCACTTACAGAAAGTGAGGTACAGCAAGCTATAGGACACTTTCAAACCTCTCCACTCTCCTTAGAGCCCGTTCGGAAACCTGAAAATTGGCAAAGTTGCAAATTGGTTGTAGCAACTTTGAAAATCCCCGATGTCTGAGTTTCAACTGTGCTGACAGTGCCACACGGCACTGTGAACCTTATCATAGACAATCGTTCTTCGCCAATGGACTCAGACTCTGAGACACAGAGCGAGCGTCATCGAGTGGTGATCCGACAGTGCATCGTACACTACACAGCTCTACTCATCAGTCTTATTATCTGTGCTACCGCAGCTTTGCTCGAATCAACCAAGATCAGCAAGAAAGAACCGGAACCTTACCATACTTCGGCACTCACAGGAGAAGGATGGGTAATAGAGTTGCTTGTAGGCCATCCAGAATGGATCCGATGCGAACTTGGCATGCATGCGCATGTCTTTTCTGAACTCATTTCGGAGCTTCGAGCCCTTGGACATTGCAACTTGAAGTTTGTATCGCTTGAAGAACAGCTCGCTATTTTTCTCTACTCGAGTGTCACCGGCTTAACGATCAGACATGTTGGGGAACGCTTTCAAAGGTCAAACAAGACAATTTCACGGTGAGTATTCTTTCCATGCACCGCCCTTGACCCCTCACTCCTTTCACTAGATATTTCCGCAAAATGCTCACTATCTTTTCATCCCCGCCATTCTACTCACGATTCGTCCACATGCCAGCCACTGACCAGATCCACACGAAGATCCATACGAACTCCTGGTTCTGGCCATATTTCAAGGGTGCTGTGGGTGCTATAGACGGTAGTCACATCAGCGCAGCACCACCTGTGAGATCTCGGGCGGCATTTCGGAATCGCAAAGGCTTTATCTCACAAAATTGCTTGTTCGCATGTGACTTTGATATGCTATTCACGTATGCACTCACAGGATGGGAGGGATCAGCTACAGATGCGCGAATCTACCAGGATGCGCGCTCAAGGGATTTGCATGTTCCGGATGGCAGATATTTTCTCGGAGATGCTGGTTTTCCACTGCGTCCTGAGATCCTCATCCCATATCGGGGAGTTCGCTATCACTTAGCTGAGTGGCGTCGAGTGCAGCTGAGGTATGTCAGCACAATGAACTATTACAGCGAGCTGAAATCAACATTGGTAGACCAGCAAATAAAGAGGAACTCTTTAACCTTCGACATGCTTCTGCACGGAATGTGATCGAGCGCATCTTCGGTGTACTCAAACGTCGGTTTCGGGTTCTTTTGCTCTCCCCCGAATACCATATGGATATCCAGGCCTGCATCCCCGCAGCACTATGTGTGATACACAACTTCATTTGGATCCATGATGCAGAGGAGGTTCTTGACGATGAAAGGGTCCACGAGTTTGAGAATGATATTGAAGCACATTCCTCGTCGGGTCCACAGGAAGACTTGGAGGATGGAAGGGTTGACGAGGATGATGGCACGCATGCAGCATGTTCATTCCGCGATCAAACCGCTCAAGCAATGTGGGACGAGTATCAGTGCATTCTTTCTGGGGGGGACTATGTAGACGATGGGGAGATTTTTTCCGATGATGAAATGGACAACAAATCAGAAGGTCGCTCCCTGGAGGATAGTGTAGACACCGAGTAGAATACATGTACGATTTCACTTCACTATTTGGGCAACTTAATCCTTTCAACCGACGTGTGATAGTGTGACTAGTACAGGCAAACATAATATGGTAGTACTACGATGTGAGTGGTCGTACAACTTGAAAGGACAACAAACGAGCTAGAAAGGGTTAGGAAGGGTGATCAGCACAGGCTCTCCAGCATTGGACTTGATTCTCATACCCTCAACCTCTACTCTTACATAGTCCAAATGTTTGTCCTTGTCAGTGGTCAATGTATATACTTCTGTGAAACCTACATTATGCGCAATCATTGCCCTAATGAATGCTTTGACATCCTTAGGTAGATTGTTGTCTTGCTCGTGCAGCATTTGCATTGCCAATTCCCGACGGGCCGATGCTTTGTCTTCAGCAGAGGTAGCCGTATTGGTGAGCGACGAAGTGAGGAGGTTGAGGGACCCTTGCATACCAAGCATGAGGGTCTCGGCAGCGTGGGACTGCTGAGCAGCAGCGGATTTGCGTGACGAGGGTGCAGCCGAGGCCAAAGCCATTGCTGCAGTAGGATTCATTTTTTTCATGGCGGGACCAGAAAGTGACATGCCAGAAAAGGGAAGGGGAGACGACGCGCTAGAGAAGGGAAGAGTGGATGACATTATGACTGATGCTGAGTTGTCGCCAGTCATATCTGAGTGCGACCACTTTCCTGTACTGGAGGCAACAGCAGGAGCCATGGATGTAGCAGGAGCCATGGACACGGCGGCGGCAGTCGTGGTCAGTTTCAGCCTGTAAGCAGCAATGGGGACTGCACGCTCCTTGCCCTTTGCAGAGGTGGTACCGCTGCTGCTCCCCAAGCCGCTATCGGTGGCACCATCGGGCTGGGGCTGGGGCACATCCATGACGGTAATAGCTTCTGCAGCTCCAGGGTGTGTGACCTCCATGGACGAGGATGGGGCAAAGGAGCTAGCTCCTCTGGCGCCTCCATCAGATATAATCTCGTGCATGTACTTGCTAAATTCCCATCCTCGGTGTTTGAAGGGGTGCATTAGAGGGTGCTTCTGTAGTAGAAATATACCAAAGTTGTGATATCCGATTGATTTGTATCATAGGAACACATACCTTGACATACTCAGCCCAAATGTTCTCCGCATCCTCTCCATCGATGGCAGCCCCATGTTCATCGTCATAATGACAGCTGGATAGGCCACGATAGGTCTCGATCTCCACATGCGTCTTCCGTATCTATCAAAATCGGATGTCAGTGGTGCGTGGCAAGCAAAATCAGGTACATACTGAAGAAGTCCACTTGTTTTTGACTGATTGGCCCACCTTTGTTGCCCCTGCTGTCCAGAGTGGTGCAAGATGTTTAGTGGCAGCATTGAAGGTTGCAGTCTTAAAGTTACCACCATCGCCGGCTTCTGCACGATGGATGTGGAGATAGTGGACAAGCGCCTCGACTTCCTTTGCATTCCAGGAGGCCTTTTCGTTGGGGGGTTTGGACATCCGATAGTGTATATAATGATCAACCACAAAGTGTGTCAATAAAGTTGCTAAGGAAGCGAGGTATACCAAGATATGTCTGGAATCATTGCGATAGTAATCCATCTTTTGGGTAGAAAAACAAAGTTTTGATTTCAAACTCAGACACGAGCTCAGCCATGGTGGCTGTCCAAAACATTGCCCAAATTTGCCAATTTTTGGGTTTCCGAACGGGCTCTTAATATCAAAGTGGGGCTGACCAGGTAAATACAGAATAATCCAGGACCTCTCACACCCATGAGGGTCATCTTCCATATAATCCATAAATATACGCTTGTCCCCAGATGATTTCACAGCCCTGTATAGTACCTTTCCCATAGTAGCACTGCTTCTATCCTCTCTCCCACCTGACTCACAAGGAGCAGTCAGAGATATAGCCGAGGCTTATCATATCATCTCCATATACCCTTCCCAGTGGAATGGTCTTGTAGTCTATTTATCAGAGTCACACTTTGCTGTAGATATAGCTTTATGTTTCAGCTTTGCCCTCTCCACTGGCATCTACATAGTTCAATAGCACCTTGGGAAAGGGTTGAGCAGAGCAGGAAGCTGATTGCCAACTCCTTAGTGCATAATAGAATAAGTTTAGGAAAAGCTATTCTGTATGTCTAAGTGATGTGTGTGAATCACTAGTAAGGTTGAGCATCTCAACATCTTGATATCTCAACATCTCAACATCTCAACATCTCAGCATCTTGTCAGATTACTGGAACATCTCGACATCTGAACATCTGAACAAGTCAACATCTTGACATCTAGATGTAATATCCCTAGGTCAAGTTTATTGACTATACTTATCCAATTAGCCTACCTAGCTGATTAGGAGCTTATTGGAAGTCTATTGAAAGCACATCTTAGAGAAGTAACCTTAGTTGCTACAAAGTACCCTTCTAGCAACCCAAGAGTTGTCTAGACCATTTTTCCAACTATCCATTGTACATTTTGTACACCACCACTACTGAAAGCCAGACCCTTGAATGTATTGCTGAAAGCAATTCCCCTCAACCTCATTGAAGATTGAGAACAAACCACGTGCCTAATAGTCAATTCTTTTCTACAACTTGATACTTGTTTCTAGTACCAATTCGACCAGGGAAGAGTACTCTTTTCACCTCGCTTCAGGTTTATTATCCATGGAGATAAGATTGGTTGTTTGATAAGTGTTTTTCTTAGTGTTTCTACTGATCTTATCTAGAAAGAAGACAACTGGAGCCCACCATGAGGGGTTTCAGCAATACTATTACATCACAACAAGTCCCATAGGGAATATACAATCTTACCCCTGACCACACAACAAGACATTATGAATCATGGTAGGCACAGGAGCAACACCTACTATACTACCCAGCCACAGAAGCCAAGATGCCTCTGACAAGTTTAAAGGACACTACTCTAAAGTCAGACGCTTCTTATGGCGATATGAGCGATTGCTCACTCAGTACAACATCACCACTGACAAGGAGAAATGTGAAGGGATCTCCAACTACTGTAGTAGTCAAGTTGGATGACTAATCAAATTACTTGATAAATATGAGAATGATGATTGGGATGGATTGAGAACAAAGATCCTCCATCTCTATAATGCTAAGTGAGTAGATGCTTGGTACAAAAAGAGTGACTTTTGTTACGTGTAGCGTATATAAAGAGAAGTCCTAGGGTCGAATACTTCTCAGGAGGTACTCACGAAGAGACACAACGTCTGAGAGAGTACAAGTGACAAGAGTTTTGAGGGACGAAGATCAAGGGTTTGAAGTCAATTGGACTTCCTATGGTTGACTAGTGGACTAGGGATAAAAGACGAAGGTAATCGGCCTAAGGACACTAGAATGATGCTAGATTGCATAGAACAAGTATAAGGATACAAGTACAGGCAGCGTAGGCTTAAGTACTACACAATGTGTTGGCAAAGAACATGAGAGAAGGTGAAAGAATTGTTAGGTAAGGGGGACACATCATATACTGCAGAATGAGGATAGAAACTACAAGACCAATGTAAGAGAATCAGCCGAGGAGTAAGCTGTCTGAAGAACATAGAAGAAACAAGAAGAAAAGGACAATCAAAGGATAACAAATGTGTGGTTTAATGAACTAACTAAGAAGAGTCTGAAAACCCAAGTGGTCCTATACATGCCTAGGAAAGCGTGAACATGAGTACAATAGGAAAAAAGGTAGACACCATTGGCTAGTAAAAAGACCATAACATTACTCCTGTCGTACAATCGAACTTCTGATTTGATTAAAATCCCTCTAGGCAATGTTGGCAAGAGGAACATTAGAGGAGCCGAAGATAAATGCAGCCTAGTTAGGAGAAAGCATCTCGAATGGACAGTCGTCTGTAATATGTCCGTGTTGATTGCAATGTCCACAGACTCGCTCAGGGCAGAAATGGTGACTATGTCTCCAGCGATGGCAAAAGTCACATTGGATACAAAGACAAGCAGAGGCAGGGTGACTCGGAGCCAAGAGGAGGCAGGATGGATAGGAATAGTCAGGACAGTCTTCTCGATAATAACCCAGACGATGACACTGAAAGCACTCCATTAGAGAGGAGGTAGGTCATTGAGGGAGAGGATTGGCATGAGAAGGGGCAGAAAGAATGCAAGTTCCATCCAGCAAATACCTGTGAAGGGCCTCAGTTTTGACGTGATGACAATCTTCTTCATTATCTAGAATATCTTCAACTCTGATGATGGTGGGGGAGAGAGCAGGAGTAGGAGCAGGAGCAGGAGAAGACAATCATTCGGCAAGAGAGGGTACTGAAAGAGGAGGAGGGGAGTTTGGGCCTGCGGGTAATTGAGCATGTTTGAGGTAATGGTTATGATCTCTTATGGGCATAGAGAGGAAAATGGAATGGAAGGTGGGGTAAATCATGGTAGGAGGAAGGCGTTTGATGAAAGAATGGAATCTGTGTAAATGTAAAATGGAAAGTACATGCTGGGGAAGTGCATCCAGATGAAGTCATAAGGGTAGACTGAATTCAGGAGGTAAGTCACTAGAAGCAGACTGGAAGTGATACTGTTGGGTCATAGAGACCTCATGGAAGAGGAGAACTAGCCCTTGAGTGATAGTATCTTCATCATAGAGGGGGAGGACCTCGATGGCATGGAGGAGAGTGGGACTTGTGAGGATGGCAGCGTATAGTGAGTGAACGGTGAAGATGGGTAGCAAAGTAGGAAAAACATGCCTGGAATGCAAGGGAAAAGTATAAAGTGAAGAAGAAGGAGATGCAGAAGGAGCAACAGAAGAAAAAGGCGATGACATTTAGATTGTTTATAAAGAGAAAATCGAAATAAAGCATAGGTGGGGGGGGTACTTCACAAAGAGACACCACTTCTCAGAGAGAATGAGAGATAGGGAATTAGGAAAGACAATGAGTCCATTTATAAGTAGAAAGAATGTCAGGGGCATGTCAGAGATTACTTTCAGGTTCCCAGGTATTTTCGGCTGAGGAGTACCCTTTTCGTGTGGTCAAGTACCAATAGTGACCATGAGTTCCTTTGTGTGATGATATGACTCACTTCATACTCTTCTTCGGTGTCAATCAGGTCAGGTGGTGGCTGTGGAAAGGAGGGACCATGTGCTTCCATTTGACAATAAGGAGATAACAGAGAGGCATGGAAAACGTCATGTATCTTCCATGTGGAGGGAAGTCGGAGTTGGTAGGTGAGTGGTGATAGGACCTGGGAGATCTCAAATGGTCCATGGTGTTTGGGGGTGAGTTTCTGGGAGGGGTAGCCAAGATGAAGGTTGGTGGCAGCAAGCCATACCTTATCACCGACTTTCCAGGGGGAGAATTT
Source organism: Boletus coccyginus (assembly GCA_025782845.1). Classification (NCBI taxonomy): domain Eukaryota; kingdom Fungi; phylum Basidiomycota; class Agaricomycetes; order Boletales; family Boletaceae; genus Boletus; species Boletus coccyginus. The sequence goes on along the minus strand of JAHZSR010000002.1, from coordinate 435,261 downwards.
CTTGGTGGAACAGAGAATCATGATCCATCAGGCAGATTCATGTGCTACAAGGGCTTCTTTCCAAGCAAAGTCAAGAAGGGAAGGGTGGTTTTCTAAAGTGGGGAGAAAGGTTTTCCCTATTGGAGGGTAGGCACGCGGTTTGAAGTCATATAGGAGGGAGGAAGGGGAAGTCTTAATTGAGCTATGTGGGATGGAGTTGTGAATGAATTCGGTGAAAGTGAGAAAGGTGGACCATTCATGTGGATTATTGGAGCAGAAGATCTGAAGGTAGGTTTCGATCTCCTGGTTGATTCACTCAGTTTGACCATCGGTTTGGTGATGGTATGTGGTGGATAAGCGAACATCGTATTTTAGGAGGCAGGTAATTTCTCTGGCGAAGGCAGAGGCAAATTGGGGACCTCGATCAGAAATGATGGAGTCGTGGAGGCCAAAGCATTTGAACACGAAGTCAAAAAATAATTGGGCGATGCCCTTGACATCTACAGTTTTGGAGCAAGGAGTGAGAATTACCCCCTTTGTAAGGTCATGGTCGACCATGACCATCAAGAAATCATATCCATGGAATAGGGGAAGATTGGTGACGAGGTCAACAGATAATTGATAGAAGGGAAGGAAGAAAGATGAGGAGATCGGCAAGAGCAGAGGTGTGGTTGGGTGAGTGAGAGCTTTGTTCTGTTGACAAATGGAACACCTGGCAATGAAATGAGAAACAAAAGAAGCAAGTCCAGGCCACCAAAAATTGCGTTTGAGAATGGCCTTGGTATGAAAATGGCCCAAGTGACCCATAAGGGGAGATGAGTGGATGGAATGAAGAAGAGAGGAGTGAGAGGAAGGTGGAACATACATACGGCCTTTAAAATAAAGATGGCCATTGTCAAAGATCCAATCAGCAAGGGAAGAATGGGAAAACAAGGGATCACCATTGACAAGGTTGACGACGGTGTAAAAAACAAGTAGATCAGAAAAAGAAGAATTACAGATATGTGTAGCGAGGGAAATGTCCAAAGTATTAATAATGGCAGGGTCAGGGAGAATGGGGGTGTCTACATTGTCCAAGGTTGTATTGAGGTGGTCACGACGAGAAAGAGCATTGGCAGGGGCCATCTGTGTGCCAGGAAGGACTTTCCAAACGATGTCAAAGTCTTGTAGGAAAAAAGACCAGCAGGCTAGTCGATGAGAAAGTTTATGAGGGTCTTTGAGGAAGGAGAGATTTTTGTGGTCAGTGATGATGGTAATGGGGTGTGAGATGCTTTGAACATATTGGTGCCACTTGGTAAGAGCAAGAATAATAGTGAGGAGTTCACAATCATAGATATCGTAATTATGTTCTGCAAGGACAAAGGTCTGAGAGAAATAAGCGGCAGGGTGGAGGTCGCCATTGGATTCTGCTTGGAGGAGAATGGCACCAGCGGTGAGGAGGGAGGCATCAGTCATGATAGAAAAGGGTCAAGAGACATTGGGAATGACAAGGACAGGGCCAGAGGAGAAAGCGGTTTTCAAGACATCAAAGGCTCATTGCTGAAGAGATGTCCAGGCCCAGGGATAGTCTTTTTGGGTGAGGAGGGTCAGGGGGGTGACAGTATGGGAGAAGTTTGGAATGAATTTGCGATAGAAATGAGCAAGTGAATTCCCTTGGCTGAGGTAGGAGGTTGCCAGTTGCAAATGGCAGAGGTCTTTATGGGATCCATGGTGATCTTGCCATGACCTATGATCATACCTAGAAAGTCCATTTTAGGTTGGTCAAAGAAACATTTGGCGAGTTTAAGGGAAAGGCCGTTGTCTTCTTCTAGATAAGATCAGTAGAAACGCTAAGAAAACGCTTACCAGACAACTAATCTTATCTCCACGGGTAGTAAACCTTTAGCGAGGTGAAGAGAGTACTCTTCCCTGGTCGAGTTGGTACTAGAAATAAGTATCAATCTCGTAGAAAGGGGTTGACTATCAGGTACGTGGTTTGTTCGTCAATCGTCAACGAGGTTGAGGGTGATTGGGGGTTCAGCAAAACTGTTGAGGGTCTGGCTTTCAGTTGGGGTGGTGTACGAATTGTACACTGGATGGTTGGGGAAATGGTCTAGACAACTCTCAGGTTGCTAGGGGGGGGGTACTTGGTAGTGACTAGGGGTACTTCCCTAAGATGCCAATTGGCTCCAGTCGATTAGGAATGCTCAATTGGGTAGGTAGCGTAAATACGCTTCACTTTCGCTTACTGATTCACACACGTCACTTAGTCACACAGAACAGCTTTTCCTAAACTGATTCTATTATGCACTAAGGAGTTGGCAATCAGCTTAAATGTGCTCGACTTGACCCTTTCCCAGGGTACTAATGAACTATTAGGTCTCCCTACTAGCTGGGGATCTATTCCCTTTAGTTGCCCGCTCTGGGGTTTTCTCCCTAAAGGTGTCCTAACTGTCCCTATCCTAAGGGATACAGTATACTCCTAACTTGGGTCTAAGTAGTTCTATTTATAGCGTGGGAAACTTCTCTACACAGCCTCACTGTTTGTTTGTAGAGGGGTACTCTTGTGAGCACTCGTTGGTTGAGATTTACTCAAGTAGGAACCTTTTTCCTAAAAGAGGGAACCTGCCAAATGGGGCTGAATCGCGCTCCTTATATAGTAGTTTACATGTGGCTGTGCTACCTTCGGTTCCGAGGTGGCTGTGCCAAGATATGACTCATACTGACTCATATTGACTCACTTTGACTCAACCTGTCAGAAAATGACTTGCAATGAGCTAAAAATAGCCTTTGGCTTGGCAATGACTCATGCTGACTCATGCCGACTCATTATGACTCATTATGACTCATGCTGTGCAGGTCACATGATCATTCTGCTAGTCTAGGGGCAGTGCTTTGGCTAATCCTCATCTGACTCACTCTGACTCATATTGACTCATTATGAGTCATGCTATGCAAGGTCACATGATCTGAGTCAGGTGATTCGCAACTGAGGTCACATGCTCCAATTGCTTCTCTGACACTTGGCTAAGTACTCAAGGATAAAAGAGATATTAAGAAAATGGTTTGCTAAGTAGTTGTAGGTAGTAATAAAAGTATGTTGGAAGAAATCATTTTGTTTCTCCACAACCTGTGAATGAACAAATAAGGAAAAATAGGGATACATACTAGACACTATGGTCCATATGTCCCTCAATTAGCTAAGCATTTGGACCGTGGGAATATAGTAAAAACTCAAATCTCGGGTCAAATGTCTAACATCAAACATACATTAACTATGTATCCGCATCCAATCATTTTGGTGCAGGTCACCGTGTTCTCGAAGTTGAAGGAGAACACGATGGGTTCGTTCATGGTGTAAGGCGAGGTCTCCATTGGTATGAATGCCAAGATCATCCATATAAATCTTCAGCCAATGTTCAGCAATCATGTTGGTGAAGATGTGATTCATGAAAGCTTGGAAAGTGGAGGGGGCGTTGCAAAAGCCAAAGAACATGACGGTGGGTTCAAAGAGGCTGAAAGGGATGATAAAAGCAGCTTTCCATTGATTGTCCTCCTTGATATGGATATTGTTATATCCCCAATGAATATTGAACTTGGTGAACCAAGTGGAGTCCTTCATGTCATCAATGAGTTTGGGGATAAAAAGGAGGGGGTATGCATTACAGATGGTATGAGAGTTTAGGTAATGATAGTCTTGATAGGGGTGGAGAGAGCCATCTTTCTTAGGGACAAAAAAAAAGGGTGTGGCCTGTGGGGATTTCGAGGGAAGAATACGACCTGTTTCAAGGTGTTCAGTAATAAAGGCTTTGCAGGCATCCTGCTCTTTGGGGTTTAGAGGGTATACCTTGGCAATTTTAGGAATGAAGAATGGTTTTAGGTCAATGGTATGGTTGAAGTGACAGTATGGGGGTAGTTGTTCATATGTCTTCTCAGAAAAGACATTGGCGAAGTCTGTACACCAGTTGGGGAGGGATATGTCAACAAGTTTATTCTCTTGGGCAAGTTGCATGGATAGGGTGATTTTGTTAATGGTTTTGTTGATGAAATCCGAGTAGGGGAGGTGCTCACTAGGAGATGTGTCAACCCCATTGGGATAGCATTCTAGGAACAAAGAGGAAATTTCTTGATCAACATCAAGATTAAGCCAGCGAAGAAGATGAGGTCGGAAAGGTTCTTTCTGAGGTGTCGATGGTTTTGGGAAGGATAGAGTGTGGGATCGCCAATCAATATGAGGGTTTCGTGATTTTAACCATTTCATCCCGAGGATGATTTGTTTCCTACCTAGAGATACAATCATGAGTTCCATTTCTTGGGATTGACCAGCAATATGAACGATTAGTTTGGCCTTCCAAAGGATGGTCCCTTTCTTGTTCATGGTGCCATCAACGTTGTAAGCCATGATGGGTTCGGGTAGACATTGCATAGGGAAGTTGGCATGGGTTAGTATTCCGAGGTCAATGAAATTTCCGGTAGTGTCAGAGTCAATGAGAGCAGTGGTGATGACGATTTTGTTTCCAACTTGTAGCTTTATGGGAAAATGAAGGGTGCATTCATTTCATGGAGCTACAAGTACATGATGTATTTCATGGGAAGAGGATATTGAGATGACTTCCTAGTTCAAAAATCCTGTTCTACATGAAGCACAAAGACTTCTTCCATCTTTGGTTCTTTGTAACACATCTGTAGTACTTGGAGGATTTCATTCTTGTCTTTTCCCTGCCTCTTGAGGGAATTGACAAAGGTGGTTAGAGCGGTGGGCGTTTCAGTGGTGGGAGCAGAAGCAGAGGAGGAAGCAGTCTTGGTGGAGCAAATAGTGAGAGGATGAGGAGGGGGACAAGTGGTATTTCTAGATTTGATGCATTGTATGGTGTTGTGTCTGACAGTGCAGCAGTGGAAGCATCGACCTTCTCAAATGCATTTGGCACGTTCCTAAGGGGTAAGTTTGGAGATAGTGAGGGCATCGATGTCCATGGCATTGGAGTCCCTAGAGGGAGATGGGTGAGGAGAAGAATACGTCTTTCCTCCTCGAAGAGCTAAGATATGCATTTTCTGTGCGTGAAAGGTTTTGACCTGGTCAATCCAACCATTGATGGTATTGGGAATGATCGCCATAAAGAGAACCATCATAGCAAGTTGTTGGTCTAGTTCAAGGGAGAATTGATTGATGAGGGTAGTGTTGTCAGTAATTCTGGCATGAGCGGCAAGGTTTTGAAAATCGGTGATGTATTTCTGGAAGCCATCTTTGATAACTCCATCAGGGTGGTGGAAGAATTTCTGGACAAGGCAGGAGAGTTCGTGGTGGGCGGTGGCTTTGGTGTCAAAGGGGTAAAAAGTGGATTTGAAGTTTTTGGTGAATTTGGCGAAAGTCTTTTGGCTAGCGGGAATGACAAGATCAGTCATTTGGTCATACCACATCTCAGAGAACAAGATGCCATGTCCTTAGCTCATCTTGTTCAGGGTAGTCATGATACGTTCGGTGTCGGTGATGTATAGGGTGGGGTTGATGGTGAAATAGGCATGCATGGCCTTGATCCATTGAACAGAGTCGGCGGGTTCTCTGGAGAAATCAGCTGGGAGGGTGGCTTTTAATTCTATGGGGTGAGACATAGGTGGCATTGGTGGATGAGGAAGTGCTGGGGTTTGTGGTTGTCTGGGGGTTCCTGGGGAGTGAGGGGGTACTGGAGTTGTGGCTTGGTATGGGTTTACAGTGGCATGAAGGGGTTCAGTGGGCTCAGGGTCTTGGAAATCGACGTTGATATCAAAAATAGGCTCGGGTTGCTCAGGGGGGAGCCCGTAGGCTTGACGAAGGCTACAGCCAGAAATCTTACCGACAGTGGGGAGGTCCTACTCCTGAATAGGAGGGACAAAAGAAAACACTCATTCTTTTGTTATGTGTAGCGTACACAAAGAAAAGTCCTAGGGTTAAATACTTCTCAGGAGGTACTCATGAAGAGACACAACGTCTGAGAGAGTACAAGTGACAAGAGTTTCAAGGGATGAAGGTCAAGGGTTTGAAGTCAATTGGACTTCCTATGGTTGACTAGTGGACTAGGGATGAGAGACAAAGGCGATCAGCCTAAGGACACTAGAATGACACTAGATTGCGCAGAACAAGTGTAAGGATACAAGTACAGGTAGCGTAGGCTTAAGTACTACACAACGTGTTGGCAAAGAACATGAGAAAAGGTGAAAGAATTGTTAGGTAAGGGGGACATGTCATGTACTATGGCATGAGGATAGGAACTACAGTGAGGTGCAAAACCGTTGCAATACCTAACCCCAAACTGGGGCACGAAGCGCCCTACAATCACTTGTGGAAATTTCACTTTGCTTTGGTGGGAACAAATAAAGTACAAACCCTTAGCTACAACGTTGTCCCCAGGGTCATGTGATTTCGCTTACATACTGCAAAGATACATCCATTTCAAAACATCAATACCATTGCAACAGTTTTGCACCCTTTGCTCATTACATTGAAATTAAGTGTTATTTGGTTATGTTTGGTCATACAAACAAACATACACATATTAGAACCATGTCTGAGTTTAAAATAGTTCACACACATCTTTGTTTCCAACCACAACCATCATGAGAACCATCTCTCCTACTCAAAAACAAATCATCTTCTCTATGCTTGATGCTGGCCAATCTGCTCACTCTATTGCATTCACTACTGGTCTTAATGTGTCTACCATATCCAGATTACGCTCCAAAGAGTGTTCTGAGCTCCAAAAAGCTACTGGAGGTCGTCCATCCAAGCTTTCCTCTGCCAATGTCCGGCATGCCATTCGTCTTATCTCCTCTGGAAAGGCAGAGAATGCTGTTCAGGTGACCAAGGCACTCACCAATATAGTCAACTAGCCTCTCTCTACCTCCACAGTGTGCAGACAGTTGAGGAAGACAGGTATAAAAGCTGTGGTCAAGTCCAAACGGCCTCTTTTTTCAGCCAAGCATCGTAAGGCTCGTCAAGACTTTGCTTATGCTCATAAAGATTGGACTCTGGAGGACTGGAAGAAGGTAGTATGGTCTGATGAGACCAAAATCAATCACCTAGGGTCAGATGGGCGCAAGTGGGTGTGGAAAAAGGCAGGGGAAGGGCTAAGTGATAGGCTGATGGAAAGTACAGTGAAGTTTGGAGGAGGTTCTTTGATGATGTGGGGCTGTATGACTTGGCAGGGAGTTGGCTATGCTATCAAGATTGATGGTAGGATGGATGGGGACCTTTATCTTCAGATTTTGAAGAATGAACTGCTCAATTCTTTGCAGTTTTATGGTCTTGATCCTCCTGATATCATCTTTCAGCAGGACAATGACCCCAAACATACTTGCAAAAAGGTGAAGGATTGGCTTCAGGAGCAGGATTTTCATACTATGGTATGGCCTGCACAGTCTCCTGACCTCAACCCCACTGAGCACCTCTGGGGTTATCTCAAAAGAAGACTAGCAGATCATGATTCCTCTCCTAAGGGGATTCATGAATTGTGGAAGAGAGTTCAGGTTGATTGGGAGGGGATAGCAGTTGAAGAGTGTCAGAAGTTAATAGAGAGCATGCCTAGAAGGATTGAAGCAGTTATCAAGGCAAAGGGAGGCTATACCAAGTACTAATATACCCTGGAAAGCAAAAGGTGCAAAACTGTTGCAATGGTATTGGTGTTTTGAAATGAATGTATCTTTGCAGTATGTAAGCGAAATCACATGACCCTGGGGACAAAGTTGTAGCTAAGGGTTTGTACTTTATTTGTTCCTACCAAAGCAAAGTGAAATTCCCACAAGTGATTGCGGGGCGCTTCACATCCCAGTTTGGGGTTAGGTATTGCAACAGTTTTGCACCTCACTGTACGAGACTGATGTAAGAGAATTGGCCGAGGAGTAAGCTGTCCAAAGAACATAGAAGAAACAAGAAGAAAAGGACAATCAAAGGATAACAAACGTGGGGTTTAATGGGCTAACTAAGAAGAGTCTGAAAACCCAAGTGGTCCTATACATGCCTAGGAAAGTGTGAACATGAGTACGATAGGAAAAAAGATAGACACCATTGGCTAGTAAAAAGACTGTAACAACCTTAGGAAGCTTAGTCAGAAATATGCCAAGAAGAGTCTGGACAAGATGTTATAATGGATGGCCTACAAGTGCAAGTTTACAGTAGTTGCACAATGACTAAAGGCTGCAAAGGTGATTCAAGATGAAGAATACCGCACCTACTTTTGGAAAGGAATTCCCAAGTACATGCAGAAGAAGGTGCAGATACATCTGCTTGCTGGTAATACTGGCGTAGATATGAGCAAGCCCTTCCAGATTAGTGAAGTTAGCCGAGTCATAAACCAACTACTACATTGATACAAGTTTGATAAGGATGGAACAGACTCTGACATGGAGAGCTCCTCTGAAGAGAGTAGCACTGACTCTAACTCTACTATAGATTCATCTGATGATAGTTCAGACAATGAGTCTAGCGATGATGAGTATCAAAGGAGAAAGAGAAAGTCCTTCAAGAAACATAAGGATAAGAGAACAAAGAAGACCCCTAAGAAACAGGCAAAGAAGAAGCCTGAGCTGAAGAAGGAACCCAAGAAGTCCTCAGATGATGTTGATTCACTTATAGATCGTATGAGTAAACTCAAGCTTGATGATCCTGTTTATGCAAGAGCTTACATCAAGACCCTTAAGGTAGAACCTTTAATAGCAGACATTTTAGAGAAACATAGGTTGAAGTCTGCTACATTCAAAAACACTCCTAGTAGTATACAAAATGGTACTACTACAAGAGAAGTACTACAAAGAACTACTAATGGGAGAAATAGAGTCCTACCTAATACTCATCCACCCTTTAAATGTTTTGGATGTAACAGTCATGACCATCGCTTAAGCAATTGTTCCCACATGCTAGAATTAATAGACTGCCAAGAGTTAGTTTATGACCGACGAGGTATGGTGAACCTACCTAGAGATCAAGGCCTGCTCAATAGGAGAGCAAATGAATCAATAATATAAAGCTATCATAGGATGGTTGAGCAATGCGCATGAAATGATAAGCATATGCAGACTAACCTCATCATGGTTGACCATGATACCTTGAAGCAAGGATCGTTGAACTACACCATATCTGACGTATCAGTGAGTAATGAAGAAGAATCAGATGACAAAGATGAAGAGAAATTATTCATACTGTATTTGTTGATGGATGAAGATGACAAAGATGATGCTGATGAAGTCCTGCAAAGCTACTGTGTCATGTGGTCTCAGCATGAAGCTAAGACTGCCCGAAAAGAGATAATGGATGGAGTATATGTATATATCTCCCAAGAAATTGGAAGGTGGTCAGTGCTGAAATGAAGTGGTGATTAAAAACTCACCTGATACTCATGATGGCGATGCTAACGAAGTGCCACATTCATGGTTAAGTCACCGAAATGATCAGAAAGACCAATCTGAAGTAAAAGATCAATATCAGCGTGAATGGTGAAGGAATAAAGAGAGTAACTTACCAGATACAGTGAGGTGCAAAACCGTTGCAATGTCTAACCCCAAACCGGGGCGCGAAGCGCCCCGCAATCACTTGTGGGAATTTCACTTTGCTTTGGTGGGAACAAATAAAGTACAAACCCTTAGCTACAACTTTGTCCCCAGGGTCATGTGATTTCGCTTACATACTGCAAAGATACATCCATTTCAAAACATCAATACTATTGCAACAGTTTTGCACCCTTTGCTCATTACATTGAAATCAAGTGTTATTTGGTTATGTTTGGTCATACAAACAAACATACACATATTAGAAGCATGTCTGAGTTTAAAATAGTTCACACGCATCTTTGTTTCCAACCACAACCATCATGAGAACCATCTCTTCTACTCAAAAACAAACCATCCTCTCTATGCTTGATGCTGGCCAATCTGCTCACTCTATTGCATCCACTACTGGTCTTAATGTGTCTACCATATCCAGATTACGCTCCAAAGAGCGTTCTGAGCTTCAAAAAGCTACTGGAGGTCGTCCATCCAAGCTTTCCTCTGCCAATATCCGGCATGCCGTTCGTCTTATCTCCTCTGGAAAGGCAGAGAATGCTGTTCAGGTGACCAAGGCACTCACCAATATAGTCAACCAGCCTCTCTCTACCTCCACAGTGCGCAGACAGTTGAGGAAGACAGGTATGAAAGCTGTGGTCAAGTCCAAACGGCCTCTCCTTTCAGCCAAGCATCGTAGGGCTCGTCGAGACTTTGCTTATGCTCATAAAGATTGGACTCTGGAGGACTGGAAGAAGGTAGTATGGTCTGATGAGACCAAAATCAATCGCCTAGGGTCAGATGGGCGCAAGTGGGTGTGGAAAAAGGCAGGGGAAGGGCTAAGTGATAGGCTGGTGGAAGGTACAGTGAAGTTTGGAGGAGGTTCTTTGATGATGTGGGGCTGTATGACTTGGCAGGGAGTTGGCTATGCTACCAAGATTGATGGTAGGATGGATGGGGACCTTTACCTTCAGATTTTGAAGGATGAACTGCTCAATTCTTTGCAGTTTTATGGTCTTGATCCTCCTGACATCATCTTTCAGCAGGACAATGACCCCAAACATACTTGCAAAAAGGTGAAGGATTGGCTTCAGGAGCAGGATTTTCATACTATGGTATGGCCTGCACAGTCTCCTGACCTCAATCCCATTGAGCACCTCTGGGGTTATCTCAAAAGAAGACTAGCAGATCATGATTCCTCTCCTAAGGGAATTCATGAATTGTGGGAGAGAGTTCAGGTTGATTGGGAGGGGATAGCAGTTGAAGAGTGTCAGAAGTTGATAGAGAGCATGCCTAGAAGGATTGAAGCAGTTATCAAGGCAAAGGGAGGCTATACCAAGTACTAATATACCCTGGAAAGCAAAAGGTGCAAAACTGTTGCAATGGTATTGGTGTTTTGAAATGGATGTATCTTTGCAGTATGTAAGCGAAATCACATGACCCTGGGGACAAAGTTGTAGCTAAGGGTTTGTACTTTATTTGTTTCCACCAAAGCAAAGTGAAATTCCCACAAGTGATTGCGGGGCGCTTCGCGCCCCAGTTTGAGGTTAGACATTGCAACGGTTTTGCACCTCACTGTACTCGGGATGATCTGAAAGGATTCCTGAGAAGTCAGGACAAGAGAGCGAAGGCTAATGAGTGATGGAATGACACCCAGAATGCACCTGCACCATCCAAGAGCTAGGAGGTAAAGAAAGTTGTTAGTGACGAGTAATTGAAAGTGATTGACTTACCTTATCAAGCAATGACATCCCCAATGGGTGCATCAAAGAACACTTGACATGTGTGCACTGATGTGCATGATGATGAAAATGTAGAGATGCTTGATATCTCTGAGAGGAAGTGGGGAGGGAATGATGAAAAAGGAAGGAGCACAGAGTTTCCTAAAAGAGTTGACAGGAATAAACTCTGTGTGAATGAACAGCCTTCTAAGAAACATTCCAGAAATGTGGTAGTGCAGCACATGGAGTTATTCACTGTCACAAATCCTCATGATGTGCTGACTAAGATACTTGGCACTAAGGTAGAACTGACTGCAGGAGAAATATTAGGTAACTCATGGGAATTAACGCAAGTGCTAGCTGATCAGATTTGATTTCTACAGGTGACATCAGCTAATGCTGCCTTACATGCACATCACATCGGAATGAGCCAGGACCATGGGCTGCTACTGACAGTTCCTGTCCGCATAGCAAACAAAGTGTATAGCACTGTAGTAGACTCAGGTAGTGAAGTTAATATCATTACTCGAGAACTATAGGAGAAATTGCAAGTACCAATGAATATTGATGCTAGTTTAACACTGCATGATGCTAATGGAGGTAATGGTGAATTAAAGGGATTGATTCCTGATCTAGCTATACAGATAGGAGGACTAACTACTTATAGTAATTTTTGGGTATCTACAGATTGTCCCCTTGACATACTACTTGGCTGTCCATGGTAGTGGCAGAACTTTGTCTCCATTGACAAGAGATTAGATGGAACATACCTACAATTTAGCTACATTAATGGCAAAGATAACTGGACCTTAGAAATTCTTGTACAGCCATCGGTTGCCAAGAATGGAAGTGCGCTACTCATAATAAGAGAGCACAGCTTCACTCGATCTTACTTTGGAAAGATAGTGGAGCCGGAGATCTGAAATGAACCAAATATGGAAGCATGCCCAGAGCATGAGGTGCAAAGATATCACACCCCAATGGTACAAAGAATATTTAATTGCAAGCCTCCAAAGGGAGGAAATCTCTGAAGCATGATGCCAAAATAATCATACCATCTAGCTGATGCTTATCAGACTATTTTTCAACCCAAACTATCCCTCACGAGCTATGGGCAGCCCCTGCCCAAGCTCAATAATGCCCAACTTGGGATGCTTGCCTCACCTGTGTACGCCCTGATCAATAATTGTCTAGCCGATGTCATAGTTTTGAACTCAGCATAGTATGCTACTCTGCAACCTATGCTGAATAATATGGACAGCAATTACCAATTAGTCTACATACTTCCCATGGAGTTATCCAAAGTGTGTTACAGTTTTTCTCCTTTTCCCTCGTCTTTATCTTTTCCTCTTTCCTTGACGAGTACATCTTTTCTTAGGTCTCTCGTGGATGATATGGGATGTAGGTCTTTTAGTGATTAGTCCTTTCCATTCTATGTTTGTACTTCTTTGATCTTTTCTGTCGCTTTCTTTCTTGTTCTATGGACAACTATCTCCTCAGCCGACTCTCTTATGTCAGCCTCGTAGTTCCTATCTCTTCCTCATGTTACTGTGGATGATGTGTACATTTACATCATCATTCTCTTACCTTCCTCACCATTCCATGATGACGCATCCCTTTATCTCTTCCTCATGTTACTGTGGATGACGCGTACGTTTACATCATCATTCTTTTACCTTCCTCACCATTCCATGATGACACGTCCCTTAGTACTTATACCTACCAGTCGCATACTTGTATTCTCATTCTCATTCTACGCAATCATAGTGTACTCTTGAATCCTGAAGTCCGATTGACTCAGACCCTCGACCCTCGACCCTTGCCACTTTGAGCAAGTCCATCCTGACTCGAACCTTCGTCCTTTGTCACCTTCGAGAACCCTTGACCCTAGTACTTGCTCTGACGTTGAGTCTCTTCATGAGTACCTTCAGAGAAGTAATCCCTCGAGACATTTCTTTGTGTACGCTTCATGTAACAAAGTGGACACAGAATCCAATATGTGATAGGTAAGCCTGCCCATTGTGGTGCTATCCGATGATGTCTGAAAGATTACATCCTCTGTTCCCTATGTGATGTTTACCAGATTGGATAATTGTACAGCTCCCTTCCTGCTTGGCTGCCAAGCATAGCTTAATTACCTCCTCGAGTAGGAGAGCTGTGCACTACCACCTCCCATTCTCACTCCTCCTTCCCAATACAACGACCCCCCTTCCTCCCTCTCCCTCCTTCGTGCCAGTGGCCTGAGACACAAGCTCAGTCAAGCTCAGGAAGAAAAACAGATCACCAATAAAGATACCAATGATCACCTGCAGAAGGTACCAGGTGAGAGAATTTTAGATTTAGGACTAATGAGTATCCCACTGACTACCTTTTCATTGCTGGGGGGGTTTCTCCTTCTCATCCTGTCCAAGGAGGATGGGTATCTCACACTGCACTTGGGGTATATCGTCACCCCAACTCCTTCTCCCATTTTTATTACAGATCAGCAAATCATTGAAAAAGATGACCAATTGGAGGTAGGAAGTATCTTGTCCACCTCATCAACATGGAGCTCCGATATCTCTCAGTACCCATCACCACTTAGCAAAGACCTAGATCATCCCAGGAAGATCTTTTTCAGTAAATCGAACCCTCTTATGGAGGATATATTTGATCCAAACCAGTTTTATACAATGATAAATCAAAGGTTTGGAGTCCTTTCCTTTGGAGAAGGACATTTCGATGGGACTAACTCATTCAAGATGAATGGCAACTATGGGACCACATATTTCCAGCCACCTTTCAAGTATAACCTGGACTACCATCCTTCCCCATCCGAGGGAAAGATTGTATTGCCATACATCGACATGGCTATATTCCATGCTATAACCTTTTACTTATCACTAAGAAGGTACTTGGAACAAGTCCCTGACTAGGATGGAGTGCTGAGAAGCGAGCCATTGATGTGGCATCCCCCTACTGTCTATTTTGGCCACATCCCATCCTATGAATTACATGTCCTTCACCTTCAGATCGACCACTGCTGCCATCTCAAAGACATGCGCAAGTTCTGCACTAATGTCTATTGTGTTTTACAGTCTATTCTAGCTATACTAATGCTTCTGCAGGCATATGACTGCCTGCAAGAAACAGCTGCAGTCCTTTTTATCAATGATACCACCATCGCTCCTGCCTCAGTACACTGGGGTGAGTTTTTTCAACAACGTGCACCCTCAGCAATCTCCTCTTCACTCTTGAGGAGATTGGCTTCTTACAATCTGCAAGCGGAATGCTCCACTTTATGGGTGAGGTAAAGATATCTGATCTCATTGATCAGATTTTACAGATTCCCCTCCCTGATAAAGATCTCATCATCCAACTATTATACAACTTCCATCTCGATGACCCCAACTCACTTGCTGGTCACCATGCCGCTGAGCCACAGTCGCTCTATTGTGATGCATGCCATCTTTGTGCAAAATCAGAAGACTATTATTGGCAACACAGCACCTCAGAGATCATTACACCACCATTCATCCCTCAGGGACTTCTCAAGTATACCTTGATCCCGGTCTAGTGTACTAACAATTGTTTTGTTTCATTCTTACATGTTTATCATTTTCAATTTTTGGAAAAACCAGCATCTTGGATGCTTCCATATGCCTTATTTTTCTTCAAGATAGTGAACCAAGATCCAAGCATAGTTATGCTCCAGGCCCGATTGTTTCACAGTTTCGTGACATATCTTGACAGTTCTGTGATGTCTGTTGACAGCCCCATCCCCGAGGCCTGTATTATTATTCTTGCTTCATTTTCTTGACTGTTCATCCCCTCTTGTGACCTATTGTGATTAGTCCTTCAGTTCACTGCTACCTATGTTTGACAGATACTTATATGTAAGATTAGTTATGATGTGCCACACCTCAGTTGTGCACAAGTGTTTGTACCACTAGTGTAGCCCACAATCAAGTGTATTGTCAAGAGAAATGACTTGTGACTGACACTAAAGTACATTAAATACAATATCCAAAGGACTAGGTATATAAAGAAGAGGCTGACACAGCCCAAGATAAATCACACAAGTTAAACACTACATATAAATGTTTAGGACCCTGTCCCCAAATAGGAAGGACACAGTGCTGTCTTCCTTTTAGACAAGACAATGAAGAACCAACCAAAATCAGTGGTTTCCAGACAACATGTCTTGTCTCAACAGTCAGTTGTTGGTTTTGACCATCAACATTGCAAGACATTGTCTTTCTTCTAGACAAGATGACAAAGAACCAACCAAAATTCAGTGGTTCCCAGACAATGTGTCTTGTCTTTATGAGCTAGAACACTTTGCTCAAGGAAGGTAAGAGAAGTCTATCCTTGGTGGAGTTAAGGATAATGGATTTAGTTCCAAGTAGAAAGGGAAAATTTAGTGTATCAGGAGCTGTGGTTTGTTCACCAATCCTCCACGTAAGTTTACAGATTGGTTGTTCAAGATAGTTTCAGCCTAAAGTCTGGTTAGTAAAGGAGATTTTAGATGAAATACACACCTAATGGGCTTAAGTTAATGGCAATAGGTTGCCTAGTAACTGTGGAAACTTGTACTTGGGTAGTATAAAAGGTGGGTAATTTAGGAACTTGGCCTGGGTGTTGCCTAATGCTAATAATATGTGGGTAGGAAAGTTGCTAACCCCTTAGGATAGTAACTGTAGGTAAGGTATAGTAGAACTCCTATGAGTAGGTTGTCCTAACATGCCCTAGCAAAGGTTGGCTTAGGAAATGCTAATCAAAAGGGTAACAAGTTGTCCTAGGAATGTGTGACATCTAGATGGCAAGAAGTTCAGATGTCAAGATGGTGGAGTAATCCAGCAATATGCTGAGATGTCGAGAAGTCAAGATGCTCAGTTGTTAGTTGGTAGTTAACTTGATGGTACACTTACTGTAGTAGATTCAGAAAGGTTATCATAACTCAATCTTATTGTCTTATTTGAGGAGTGGGAAAGTTTGGCTTAGAGAGGCGAAGTGTAGCCCTTAGTTGGTACTATAGGACGCTTAGGTTTCTTACTAATAGGGACCAGATGCCTTTTGTTGTCCAAAAAGGGATTTCTTTCAAAAGGATAGTTTTAAGTACAAGTTCTAATAGTCTAGTAGTAGTTCTAAAGTCCTATTTACTTTGCTCTGGGGTACCCTGCCTTATTAGGTCTTATTAGGTTTCCCAGGAGATCTTTTATCAGATGAGATTATCTGAGGTACTATAAAAGATGAGATGCCCTCTACAGGCCAAAATGCTTCCCTTTATATACATAAATACAGGAGGCTGTGCCAGCCAATCAGAGGACTGGTGGCTTATAAATTAAGGCACAATCGCTTACTAATGCCATGCACAAGCTGACAAACCCAGGCATATTAAGGGGAAGCACTTTGAGTAGAGGAGTCCAAATCTGGGATGCTCTGCCAAAGAGGCTGGCTAGGCTGTGCAGGGCTGTACAGACTAATGGGGACAAGGTCACATGGTAGCTAGGGATCACATGATCACTTCGTCTCACTGGCACTTAGCTAAGTGATCAGATAAATAAAGAGAAATCAAAGGAATAGTATGCTATGTACAAATATGCAAGTGTAAGGGTATGACTAGGGAGATTAATCAATATCTCAATAACTAGTAGGTGGAAAAATCTGGAAAAATAGAGTTATGTAGCTCATGATAGGAGCTATCTTTCCTTATGGTATCAAAGGGTATGGTCCTCAGGGAGCTGTGGAAATTCCACTTCTCAGGTGATTGCTTTGCTATGTGAATGTATGAAACTAGTTTCATGCAGGTCATCTGCAGGGAATGGAAAACAATCATCCCCAATTGTCCATATCTTTAGGGGCTGGAAGGATCAATAAAATTGATGATATCAATGAGGGTAGTCCCATTTACTTCCCTTGATGGTTCAGTAAGGGGTGACAGTACTCTCTCAACTGATTCAGGAGATGCTTGTCTCTGACTCAACTCATAAAGCACTCCTATCAGGGTTACTAACTCAACTTGGGGAAATGAAGCTTCTAGCATGTTGATGAGCTGGTTGTGATCCTCATATGGAGGGAATAGTACAGGATTGAGCTGACGTATTAAGACATATGCTTGGTTGTAGTTGTGGTTGAATCCTTGAGTGTATTGGAATACGAGTTGGCAATGTTCACAGTGCCATTCAGCCCATGGGGTGCCTTGCTCTCATCCAGCTTCAGTGTGGATGTGTACTGTTGCATGGTAATGCAAATCTGGGTGATTCACATGATTGAGTGTGTGGTCAACCAATTGACTATGTAGTAGTTCAATCATTGCATCACAAAGGTTGCAATGCTTCATTAGATTCAGGATAGTTTGTTCCTCTGTTTCAAGTTCAGTCATTCTAGTTCAGGGGGAGGCCATTTTCTATATATACTGCAGTACTATCTAAGTGTAAGGTAGTAATGATATCGATGTGTCCAGAAGAGGATGTTTGTATGGGGATAGAGTATTTGTATTCTCCTTCCAAAGGGGAACTATCACAACAAATGAAAAATAGTGTGGGAGTCACCAGTGTCAAGCTTTTTGACACAGCATGTGGGGTGATTGTAAAGATATAGCTAATGTACAAAAGATTGGAGAGAAGAAAGTCCTAACCATCTAATTGGTATGTGCAGGTGGTATGGCTTGAGGTGGAATTTCTTGCTATAGTAGGTGAGGGATGGCTGAATCTCAATATTTATGCAGTCTTTCCAATGCTGGAGGATACATGTCATGCATCCAACTATTTCAGGGCACTGACTGGGGTGCAAGTATAGACATATGTTGGTGTGTAGGCATAGAGGGTGGTTGTATTGATAGCCAAGTGCATAACCATTATTCTGGTCTATGTAGCATATGTAAAGGAAAGTGCTGTTTGCAGTATTGTGCTGAATTGCAAGCTGGGTGTTAATAGATATAGCTGCTGGTGGTGAGTCATTGGCATCTATTATGGCTAGCCATGCTCACCAATGGCTGGATTAATGGCAGGATACAGGATGGGGCAGAATGCTGAAAGATGTGGTAAGATGGTATATTAAAGGACTCACTTAAATATCTGGTGTTAACATGAGATTGGTGGAAGATTCAAATAGATCTAATATGGCAGGATCAAACAGGCTCTAATCATCTTTATTATATGATGGAGAAGATTGCACATTGGGCAAATTGCTGGAATACATTGTTCGCCCTGATACTCCTTGTTACACATAGCATACACAAAGGAATCTCTAGAAGTAGAATACTCTTCAGGAGGTACTCACAAAGAGATGCTATGTCTGAAGAGATATTTGGGACGATGGTGACTAGGAACAAAGGTCAAGGGTTGAAGTCAATTGGACTTCCTAGAGTTTACTAGTGGACAAGGGACAAGGGATGAAGGTAATTGGCCTAAGAACACTAGAAGGATGCTAGATTGCACAGAACAAGTGTAAAGATACAAGTATAGGCAGCGAGAGTTTAAGTACAATATGACATGTCATCAAAGAACATGATAGAAGGTAGAGGAATGTTTAGATAAGAGAGACACATCATATGCTGTGGAAAGGAAGATAGGAACTATGAGACCAATACAAGAGAATCAGCCAAGGAGTACACTGTCCAAAGAATATAAGAGAAACAAAGATAAAAGAACGATCAAAGGATAACAAATATAGGGTTTAGCAGACTAACTAAGAATAAGCCGAAAACCCAAGTAGTCCAATATATGCCAAGGATGGCATGAATGCATGTGCAATAAGAAAAAAGGTAGACACCATTGACAAGTAAAAAGACCATAACATTACCCCCATCATACAATCAAACCCCTGATTTGATTAAAATCCCTCTAGGCAGTGTCAGCAGGAGGAATGTTAGTGGAACTGAAGATAAACACAGCCTGATTAGGAGAAAGCATCTCAAACAGACAGTTGTCTGCAATATATCCATGTTGATTGCAATGTCCACAGACTCACTCAAGGCAGAAGCGGCGACTATGTCCCCAGCGATGGCAAAAGTTGCATTGAGTATGAAGACAAGTGGAGGCAGGGTGACCCGGAGCCGAGAGGAGGTAGGATGGGCAGGAATAGTCAGGACAGTCTTCTCTATAGTGATCCAAATGATGACACCAAAAGCACTCCATAAGGGAGGAGGTGGGTTGACGAGGAAGGGGGTTAGTATGAGAAGGGGCTGAAAGGATGTGAGTTCCATCCAGTAGGTACCTGTGTAGGGCCTCAGTTTCGACACGATGATGATTTTCTTCATTATCAAGGATATCTTCAACTCCTATAATGGTAGAGGAGAGAGAAGGAGGAGGTGGAGGAAGAGGAGGGGAAGACAGTCGCTCAGCTAAGGAGGGTATGGGAAGGAGAGAAGGGGAGTTTGGGTCTGCAGGTAGTTGAGCGTGTTCTAAGTAGTAGTCACGGTCTCTCATAGGCAAGGAGAGGAAGATTCGGCGGAAGGTGGGGTAGATGACAATGGGTGGAAGGTATTCAACAAAAGAGTGAAAACCATGTAAATGTAAAATAGAAAGTACGTGCCGGGGGAGAGCGTCAAGATGAAGTCACAATGGTAGGCTGAATTCTACAGGTAGGTCACTAGGAGCAGATTGAAAGTAATACCACTGGGTTATTGAGACTTCATGAAAGAGGCAGACCAGCTCCTGGGTGATGGTGTCCTTGTCATAGAGAGGGAGGACCTTGATAGCATGGAGGAGAGTAGGGCTTGTGAGGATGGTGGCATAAAGTGAGTGGACAGCGGAGATGGGTAGCAAAGTAGGAAAGACATGTCTGGAATGCAAGGGGGAAGTATACAGAGAAGAAGAAGGGGATGCAGAAGGAGCAACAGAAGAAGAAGGCGATGACATTTAGATTGTTAATGAAGAGGAAATCAAAGTAAAGCATAGGTGGGGGGGTACTTCATGAAGAGACACCACTTCCCAGGGAGAACGAGAGATGGGAACTTAAGGGAGATGATGAGCCCGTTTATAAGTTGAGAGGATTTCAGGGGTGTGATGGAGATTACTTTCGGTTTCCCAAGTATTTTTGGCCAAGAAGTACCCCTTTCATGTGGTCAGGTACTGATAATGACCACGAGTTCCCTTGTATGAGACGATATGGCTCACTTCATACTTTTCTTTGGTGTCAATAAGGTCAGGCAGTGGTTGAGAGAAGGAGGGGCCATGTGCTTCTATCTGACGATAGGAAAATAAAAGAGAGGTGTGGAAAACATCATGTATCTTCCATGTGGGGGGAAGTTAGAGTCAGTAAGTGAGTGGTAATAGGACCTGAGAGATTTCAAATAGTCTGTGGCATTTGGGGGCGAGTTTATGGGAAGAGTAGCCAAGACAAAGATTCATAGCTGCAAGCCATACCTTATCACCAACTTTCCAGGGGGAGAATTTCTTAACAGAGCAGAGAGTCATGATTCATCAGGCAGATTCATGTGCTGCAAAAGCTTTCTTTCTTGTAGAGTCAAGAAGGGATAGGTGATTTTCTAAAGCAGGAAGGAGGTTTTGCCTAATGAGGGGTAGGCACACGGTTCAAAACTATAAAGGAGGGAGAAAGGGGAAGTCTTGGTTGAGCTATGCAGAATGGAGTTGTGGATGAATTTGGCAGAAGTGAGGAAGGTGGACCATTCATGTGGATTATTGGAGCAGAAGATCTGAAGGTAGGTTTCAATCTTCTGGTTGGTTCGCTCAGTTTGACCATTAGTTTGGGGATGGTATGTGGTGGATAGGTGGACATCGTATTTTAGGAGGCAAGCTAGTTCTCTGGTGAAGGCAGAGGTGAATTGGGGGCCTTGGTCAGAGATGAGGGAATCATGGAGGCCAAAGCATTTGAATACGAAATCAAAAAATAATTGGACGATTCTCTTGGTGTCAATGATCTTGGAGCAAGGAGCGAGAATTACCCCCTTAGTAAGGCCATGGTCGACCATGACCATTAAGGAATCGTATCCATGGGAGAGTGGAAGGTCAGTGACAAGGTCAACAGAAAGTTGATAAAATGGCAGGGAGGACGAGGAAGGGATAGGTAGAAGAGGGGGGGTAGTGGGGTGCATGAGGACTTTGTTTTGTTGGCAAATGGAACAACCAGCAACAAAATGGGAAATGAAAGAAGCAAGTCCAGGCCACCAGAAATCACGTTCCAGGATAGCTTTAGTGCGAAAACGGCCCAAGTGACTGGTAAGGGGGAACAAGTGGATCGAGTGGAGAAAAGAGAAACAAAAGAAAGGCAGAACATATGTACATATGGCCTTTGAAATAAAGATGGCCATTGTCAAAGATCCAATCATTAAAGGAGGAATGAGGAAACAAAGGATCACCATCAGCGAGGTTGGCGAGGGCACAAAAAACAAGTGGGTCAGAAGAAGAAGAGTTGCGAATATAAGTAGCAAGAGAAATGTCTAGGGCATTAATAACAGCAGGATCAGGGAGTATGGGGGTATCCACATTGTCCAAAGTGGTATCAAGGTAGTCACGGCGAGAAAGAGCATTAGCCGGGGCCATCTGTATGCCAGGGAGGACTTTCCAGACAATGTCAAAGTCCTGTAGGAAAAGAGACCAGCAGGCTTGTTGGTGGGAGAGTTTACAAGGGTCTTTGAGGAAGGAAAGGTTCTTATGGTCAGTGATGATGGTAACCAGATGAGAGGTGCCTTGGACATATTGGTGCCATTCGATAAAAGCGAGAATGACAGCAAGAAGTTCGTGGTCATAGATGTCGTAGTTTCACTCTGCAAGGGTAAAGGTGTGGGAGAAGTAGGCAGTGGGGTGGAGGTCACCATTGAAGTCTGTTTGAAGGAGAATAGCGCTGGCGGCGAGGAGAGAGGCATCAGTCATGATAGAAAAGGGGCAAGAAACATCAGGGATAGTGAGGACTGGGCCAGTAGAGAAGGCGGTTTTCAGGGAGTCAAAGGCTTTCTGCTGGAGGGACATCCAATTCCAGGGATAGTCTTTTCGGGTAAGGAGGATTAAGGGAGTGATGGTGTGGAAGAAGTTAGGGATAAATTTGCAATAGAAGTTGACAAAGCCAAGGAAGGAGCAAATGCCCTTGACAGAGGTAGGAGGTTGCCAATCACGAATGGCAGGAGTCTTTATGGAGTCCATAGTGATCTTGCCATGACCGATAATCATGCCCAGGAATTCCATTCGGGGCTGATTGAAAAGACACTTGGCAAGCTTAAGGGAGAATCTGTGTTCATGAAGGCGAAGGAGAACTCGGTGGGTTCATTCATGGTGTAGGGCAAGATCGTCATTAATATAGATACCGAGGTCATCCATATAGATCTTTAGCCAGCGTTCAGCAATCATGTCAGTGAAGATGTGATTCATGAAAGCCTGAAAGATGGAGGGGGCATTGCAAAAACTGAAGAACATGACAGTGGATTCAAAGAGGCTGAATGGGGTGATGAAAGCTACTTTCCACTGATCGTCTTCCTTGATACAGATATTATTGTATCTCCAATGGATATTGAACTTGATAAACCAAGTGGAATTTTTCATGTCATCAATGAGTTTGGGGATAAGAGGAAGGGGATACACGTTGCGAATGGTGTGGGAGTTCAAGTAGCGATAGTCCTGACAGGGGCAGAGGAAGTCATCTTTTTTGGGGACGAAAAAGAAGGGTGTGGCTTGTGGAAACTTAGAAGGAAGAATACAGCCAGTTTCAAGGTGTTTGGTGATAAAGGCCTTGCAGGCATCTTGCTCTTTGGGATTTAGAGGGTATATCTTGGCAATTTTAGGAACAAAGGATGGTTTAAGGTCAATGATATGATCAAAGTAATGGTGTGGGGGTAGTTGTTCATATGTCTTTTCAGAAAAGACATCGGCGAAGTCAGCACACCAGCTGGGAAGGGATATGTTGACAGGTTTATTTTCCTGGGCAAGTTGTGTGGACAGGGTGATTTTGTTGATGTCTTCACTGATGAAATCCAAATAAGGGAGGTGCTCACTGGAAGATGCATCAACCCCATTGGGATATCGTTCTAGGAACAAGGAAGATATTTCTTGATCTATATCAAGGTTTAGCCAGCAAAGGAGATGAGGTCGAGAGGCTTTCTTCTGAGGTGTCGGTGGTACTGGGAAAGATAGGGTGTGGGACTGCCAGTTAATTCGAGGGTTTCATGATTTCAGCCATTTCATGCTGAGAATGATTTGTTTTCTGTCAAGGGATATGATCATGAGTTCCATTTCCTCAGATTGACCGGCGATATGGATGATAGGCTTGGCTTTCCAAAGGATGGTTCCTTTCTTGTTAGTAGTACCATCAATGTTGTAAGCCACAATAGGTTCAGGTAGATGTTGCATAGGGAAGTTGGCATGGGTTAGTATTCCGAGATCAATAAAGTTTCCAGTGGCACCAGAGTCGACAAAAGCAGTGGTAATGATGATTTTGTTTCCAACTTGTAGTTGCACAGGAAAACAAAGAGTTCGTTCATTTCAAGGAGCTACAAGTACATGACGTATTTCATGGAAAGAGGACGTTGAGGTGACTTTCCAGTTTAAAAATCCTGTTCAACACGAAGCACAGAAACTTCCTTTGTCTTCAGTTCTTCATAACACATCTGGAGTACTTGGAGAATTTCCTTTTCATCCTTTCCCTGCTTCTTGAGGGAGTTGATGAAGATAGTGAGGGCAGTGGGTGTTTCTGTGGTGGAAGAAGTGGAAGGAGAAGTGGATGTGGTCTTGGTCAAATGGATGGTGAGGGGGCAAGGAGGAGGAGGGTGACTGGTGGAGTTCCTGGATTTGGTGCATTGGATGGCATTATGTCCGATAGTTTGGCAATGAAAACATTGTCCTTCTCAGATGCATTTCGCATGTTCTTGGGGGGTGAGTTTAGAGATGGTGAGAGTATCAACATCCATGGCATTGAAGTCCCTAAAAGAAGGAGAACAAGGGGAAGAATATGTCTTTCCTCCTCAAAGCGCAAGGATATGCATCTTCTATATGTGGAATGTCTTTACCTGGTCAATCCAACCATTGATGGAGTTGGAAATGACTGCCATAGAGAGGATCATGGTAGTGAGTTGTTGGTCGAGCTCAAGGGAGTTGGTTGATAAGGGTGGTGTCATTAGTAATTCCTGTGTGAGCAGCAAGGTTTTGGAAATCAGTGATATATTTCTGAAAACCATCTTCAGTAATTCCATCAGGGCAGCGGAAGGATTTCTGGACTAATTTGGAGAGTTCGTGACAGGTGGTGGCTTTGGTGTCAAAGGGGTAAAAAGTGGATTCAAAGTTCTCAGTGAATTTAGTGAAGGTTTTGTCACTAGCAGGGACAACAATGTCAGTCATCCAATCATACCACATTTTAGAGAATGAGACTCCATGTCCTAGGCTCATCTTGTTTAGAGTAGTCATGATACGTTCGGTGTTGGTGGTATACAAGGTGAGGTTGATGGAGAAATAAGCACACATGGCCTTAATCCATCGGATGGTATTGGTGGGTTCTCCAGAGAAGTCAGCCAGAAGGATGGCTTTTAGTTTGGTGGGGCAAGACATGGGAGGACTTGGTGGGCAAATGGGGATACGAGGGGATGCAGGAGTTCATGGTTGTCTGGGGGTGTCTGGGGAGCAAGGGGGTACTGGGGTGATGGCCTGATATGGGTTTACAGTGGCACAAGGGGGTTCTGTGGGCTTTGGATCTTGGAAGTTGATGTTGATGTCAGAGGTTTGCTTGGGTTGCTCTGGTGGGAGTCCATAGGCTCATTGAAGGCTGCAGCCAGAAATCTTACTGACGGTGGGGATGTCCTACTTCTAGATAGGAGGAACAAAAGAAAACACTTGTTTTTTTGTTATGCGTAGCGTACACAAAGGAATCCCTAAAAGTAGAATACTCTTCAGGAGGTACTCACAAAGAGATGCTACGTCTGAAGAGATATTTGGGACGATGGTGACTAGGAACAAAGGTCAAGGGTTGAAGTCAATCGGACTTCCTAGAGTTTACTAGTGGACAAGGGACAAGGGATGAAGGCAATTGGCCTAAGAACACTAGAAGGATGCTAGATTGCACAGAACAAGTGTAAGGATACAAGTACAGGCAGCGAGAGTTTAAGTACGATATGACATGTCATTAAAGAACAAGATAGAAGGTAGAGGAATGTTTAGGTAAGAGAGACATGTTATATGCTATGGAATGGAAGATAGGAACTATAAGACTGATACAAGAGAATCAGCCGAGGAGTACGCTGTCCAAAAAATATAAGAGAAATAAAGATAAAAGAATGATCAAAGGATAACAAATGTAGGGTTTAGCAGACTAACTAAGAATAAGCCAAAAACCCAAGTAGTCCAATATATGCCAAGGAAGGCATGAATGTGCATGCAATAAGAAAAAAGGTAGACACCATTGACAAGTAAAAAGACTGTAACAACATTAATGTAACTGTCTGGAACTTGAGCTTGCATTGCAACTTATGCAATTGAATCATCAATACACTATGTGACTGGCTGTATGATCACACCTTATGAGATGATGATCATACTCCCTTCTATTATCATACTACCATCATATAAAGACCAAAGGAACAGAAAGAGGAACCCTTTGGACTGATTGGCATTATCAACATTGTCTGATTATCTATCAATATGCTACAGTATTTGTTCAGACTTATAACAACTTGTATATCCAAATGAGAAGTTTGGACCCTATTGGAAATCTACCAGAAGAAGAAAAACAAACTGAATTTGTGGACTTGCTATCACCACCATTTCATCCAATTGCAGGAAGGACCATAGCTGAGATCCTTTGTTAATTCACTAAACAAGAGCAATCCCCACAACCAGATCCTACCCCTCCAAAGCAAGAAGCCCAAGTTAACAGAGGTACCTTAGCCAATATTACCAATATTATTTCTCAATCCTAAATTAGCTATCAAGTCAAGAAGTCTCCCCTAGCTCTGCAAAGGCACAGCCATTATCTTTATTCCTATCTTCATTACCTATGTATCATTGGAGATCAGTGCCTCTACATACTGTCATAAATAATAGAAAGCATTGACCCAAACAAGAAAGCTATATTACCTTACAAGTTACTCAGCAGCAGCCATAATACCATCAGACATAAATGGCTGATGCTAATGAAATAGTACAAGAAGTACTAGAACTTTGCAAACAACAACAACTACTCAAATATATCTTACAGTTCCTTCATACCAAACTCATACACCATGTTCATGAGCAAGGAGAGAACAACCAAGTATAATACCATGCTATTGTATGAGTAATAACTCATGGTCAAAACCAAGGGACACCTACAGTGCATTGGCATTGTATCTACTGCCATACAATCTACAGACATGTCCACCTTTGTAATCAGTATTATAATGATCTATATTCCCAGATTAGGCAGACTGACCTGATTAGGCATGGATTGTTAAAAGATAGAATGGAGTTAATTCACTTCTTAGAACCCCCATTCCCTCCTATAGCAGACATGAAGAGAGTTCTTCATGAATTGACTCAGAATGAACCATTCCCTGAATTAGAGGAGGAGGAAGCTCCTCCTCCTAATCAGAGACAGCAAAGGGCTAATGGAAGATCATAACTTGTTTATCCTTGATTGAATGAACAATCGGAAATGATTGTTTTCTATTTCCTGCAGATGACCTGCACCAAAATGTTTGGATGCAGAATCATAGATACAGTATTATATGTATATGTGATGCTAGACATTTGACCTGAGATTTGAGTTTTCACTATATTTCCACAGTTTAAATATTTAGCTAATTGAGGGACATATAGACCCTAGTGTCTAGTATTTACCTCTATTTTTCCTTATCTGTTCACTCACAGGTTGTGGAGGAACAAAATGATTTCTCTCAATATAGTTTTATTACTACCTACAAGTACATAGCAAACCATTTCTTTAATATCTCTTTTACTCTTAAGTACCTAGCCAAGTGTCAGAGAAGAAAATGGAGCATGTGACCTCAGTTCCAAATCACCTGACTCAGATCATGTGACCTTGCACAGCATGAGTCATGATGAGTCAACATAAGTCATTGCCAAGCTAAAGGCTATTTTTAGCTCATTGCAAGTCATTTTCTGACAGAATGAGTCAAAGTGAGTCAGTATGAGTCAGTATGAGTCATATCTTGGCACAGCCACCTCGGAACCGAAGGTAGCACAGCCACATGTAAATTACTATATAAGGAGCATAATTTGTCCCCATTTGGACAGTTTCTCGTTTTAGAAAAAGATTCCTACTTGAATAAACTCAACCAACAAGTGCTTACAAGTGCATCCCTCTACAAACAGACAGTGAGGCTGTGTAGAGTAGTTCCCACGCTATAAATAGAGCTACTTAGACCCATAGTTAGGAGTATACTGAATTTCTTATGATAGGGACAGTTAGGACATCTTTAGGAAGAAAACCCCAAAGTGAGCAATTAAAGGGAATAGATCCCCAGCTAGTAGGGAGACCTAATAGTTCAATAGCACATTGGAAAAGGGGTTTTAGTCGAGCATTTAAGCTGATTGCCAACTCCTTAGTGTATAATAGAATCAGTTTTAGAATAAACTATTCTGTGTAACTAAGTGACATTTGTGAATCACTAGTGAGAGTCAAGCATATTTTAATGCTACCTACCCAATTGAGCATTCCTAATTGATTGGAGCTATTTGAAAGTCATTGAGAGTGCATCTTAGGGAAATAATCCTAGTTACAACAAACTACCCTTCTAGCAACCTTAGAGTTGTCTAGATCATCTTCCAACTATTCATAAGTACATTCAGTATATCACCAATACTGAAAGCCAGACCAACATTAGTATTACTAGAAGCAATCCCCCTCAACCTCATTGAAGATGATGAACTAACCATGTGCCTGATAATCAACTCCTTTTTACAAGTTGATACTTGTTTTTAATAGCAATTCAACCAGGGAAGAGTACTCTCTTCACCTTGCTTCAGGTTTACTATCTGTGGAGATAAGATTGGTTGTCTGGTAAGTGTTTATTAGCATTTATACTGATTTTATCTAGAAAGAAGGCAGCAAAGACTAGTTGGGTGCTGCCTGTCCAATTCCTGGTTATCATACAGCACATTATCAACATCTATTTGGTCATCATACAGTGGATCATTGAAGTCCATTTGCATGCTGCTGTCAGCTTCAGGGGGCAGTGACTGACAAGTGTTGTGAATGGTGTAACTGGAAGCCTAAGGTTTAGGAAGTTGGATCATGGGTGTTGATAGAGGCTGTGAAATGGTGGGACAAGAGATGTCATTGAAAAATGCACTGCAAGCAGATGAAGGTTGGTTCATATGCTGAAGGATGCAGATCTTGTTTGCAAATCTTTTCCTGCATTAGGGGCAAAAGGAAGTTTTCTGGACATGCAGTAGGGATTTCTTAGCCCTTGGCATGAGCTGGTGCATAGCTATGGTGGAATATCTGCACATTTGATACATTACAAAAAAATTAGCTAATCACACCTTTTTTGGCCCTGATTGCATTTTTTTTGGCAGCTTTTCTCAAAATTTCAACCAATTGCACCTCTATTTTTGCCCTGACTACATTTATTTTTTGGAGGGACTAAAAATTCATTTGAGTTCAAGTTGGTATAGATGTAACCATGGAGTATCTAGATAACTTATATACTAGATCCAACCAGGTCCATTCTACATGACCATATGAGAACAGCATACTAATGACCATCTGCAAGTCTTGCTTTCCTTGATTCCCTGGGCATGATCTCTCTCCATTGGCTTGCTGACCTTGATGACCTGAAATACTGTAAGGTACAACATGACCCTCACACTTGTACAACCCAGAGTACACCTTGTCCATGTTGTATTGCCAAGCATCCTCACCCAATGACACAAAATTCAATAGTTCAGGATCAAGGTTAGGGTCCACTCCAAGGATATCCAGTAGATATTTTATTTAGCTGAACCACTTGAAGAAAAGGGATGGTATTCACCAGGTTAGGATCCAACAGAGGAGGATCCAGTGTCAATATGCTGAGGTCTCCTTAATAATCTTGATCATCTTGTTCTCCATGATCTCACCCGCCAGAGCCTCTTTAGCAATCAGTCCTTCCTTATCAATGTCCTGAAACATGTTTCTTGAAGGCACATAAAACTTGGAACCATAGTTAGAGTTAGACTTTTCTGTTGTCAAAATTGTCAGAATGGACCAATTTATCATCTTTATCTTCATCGTCATAGAATTCACCACACTGGAATGGAGATGCATTGGCCATGAGTGGAACATGTGCCTGAGAAGATGCTTGATTGGATGGATCTGCATAGTCATCTGAGAAAAGACCCAGAGATGTATAGGGAGTGTACAGGTTACCTATTAAGTGAATATTGATGCCAGCTTCTACCTCTGCATCACGGAGGTGGTTTCATTTCTGCTCCTCCATATCACAGGCATGAATATGGTCACCTACTAGCAGGAAGTGGAATGCAGCTTGAGATAGAAAGACCTAAGTGATGAGTAAAATAGTGAGAATTTTAGTAGTGCGTAACAAATAGGGACTTGATAATCACCTTGTATTCACATGGTGTTTGATCTGAGGAAGGGAAGGGTTTGGACCTTCATCCTTCTCCTGATCTTGTTCTTTGACAACAGCAGCATCCTCACAAAGTGCTGGAAGCTGCTTGATGGTGCCTTTACAACATATCAATGGGGCATGCATTGGCTTGACAGTAGTGATTTAAAGTCCAGTCCAGTCCAGTTTTTTACCCCTAAAAAGTGCAACTGGACCAAGACTGGTCCTAACAATGTCCCTAGACCAGGCAACTGGCAACCAGACCACTTAGGACCAGTTCAAAGCAGTCTGATTGCTGGTTGCAACCAGTTGTAACCAGTCTTTTGAAAGACTGGTCCACATGCTGTTGTTGTGTGAAACCGGCACTTAGCAGTGGTGTGGGTGAATGTACTACACACTCTCAGCTATCAATAGCACCTTAGATTGCATAAATGGGCTCATGCGATGCCAAGATACCACTGTTTTTGGGTCACATGTCATTAAAACATACATAGCTAGATAATGTATATATTTACTTGTAATAGATCAGGGAAAAATCATAAAAATATGGGAAAATTAGGGGAAGTGGGGGGAAATGGTAGTGACCTGCCTATATAGTTTGCAAAGCAACCAGTTGCAACCAGTTTTAGATCAGTTTTGCTGTTTTCTTGATTTTAAAAAGACTGAACTGGTCAGTAATTAAATCTGGCACAACCAGACCAATCTGGTCCAGTTGCTGTTGAAAGAATAGATATGTGGCATGGGGCAACTGGGGTGTGACGATATGTGGGGACCTAAATTAGGTGATACTCAATGGGGGAGTGCCCCACTGAGCCCTGGCCTATATATATAGTACTACATATGTACATGTTTACTATTGTACTATATACAGCATGTACCTGGATCCATGCACTGATTTGTGTGCTGGTCCGTGCACTTCTACTCCAACAGTTTCCAGTCTTTTTGTAGTCCTGCAACTGGACTTTAAAACACTACTCGACAGGCTGCTGTGTAGAGATGATGGTGTCCTCATTCTTGAGGTCACGATAGCTTTACCAGAGAAAAGACTAAGGGGATTGATTGGTCCTGTACCTTCTGCACCTCTATCACACCAGCAATAGAGCCCCAAAGAAAAGAAAAGAAGTCAGGGTTTAGGGAATTAAGGATATGGTCAAGGAAACCCTCAGAGAAACAAATTATGGGGTCATTAAAGTGGTTGACAGATAGTCATCTGGGGAGAGACCCAGGAATGCATAAGAAGCATATAAGTCACCTATTAAGCAAACATCACTACATAAGATCCTCGATGTCAGGTGAAGTGGGTGGAGACACTGACAATGGTGGTGATGACAGAGAATATGAAGATGAAGATATATTATCTGAATGGTAGTTGGAAGGGGGGAGTCATGTATGTTATTGAAGGATTTTGGAGTGGACCAATTTGGGTGGCAATGGATAGCACTAACTATACAACAGTGAAGGACTAAGATTAAATTGGGCAGCAAGGAGGTGGACAGTGGGTGGTGGCATCAACTTCTTCATTGATGGCAGGATGTGAATAGGGTCAAAATTCTTGCAAATTATGTCCTCAAACTCTCTAAGGGTGATGGAATTGATGTTCAGCTCCCACTCAAGGTACTTATACATCTCTTGCTCCATCTGATTCATTCTCCCACAACTGGAATATTCCTTGAGCAACAAGAGACCATGACTTGTTGGAGTACATACTGTTGTAAATAATCTTCAAGGCGAGCATGAAGACCAATACAAATAGTGTGACCTGGTGATCTCTGAGGGGTAGGAAAATGAGCATTGAATCTTGAGGTGCTGTGTAAGATGAAATGTGGTGATTTCACCATCAAGTTGAATGAGGATGTGTTACTCTGGGCATGCAAAGAGATGTGTGATGAAATGTGTACAGTTATGATGTTTGCTTGTAGCCATAAAAGGGATCTTGAATACTCAAAGTGGACTGTGTCAATGGGGATTTGGCTAATGGTAGCCTAAAAGGCAAAGGTGTAGTATCTGTGATAGTTGGGAGGGTCATGTATGCATCAAGGGATTTTGGAGAGGGGAAAATACCAGTTTGAGTGGCAGTAGATATCGCTGACCATATGTCAGAGAAGGGCTGGTATTCAATGGTGGTTGGAACTTGACATTAGGTGGCATCATCAACAATGGCAGGTGGTGTGAGACAGAAAGGATGTGAAATCATGTAATCATGCAGCTTTCAAGGATATACCTCAGCATTGCTCAACCTTTCACATGCACCCTTCAAGTCCTCAGGCTGGCCAACTAGGAGATGGGGTCCCAAAGCAAGAGCCTAATATTCCTGCCATGGATAGTATACTCCTTCAAATGGAAAAGATCAGCAAATGGATAAGTTGTAATTATTCAGGTTTCAAAGTTTATAGATATTTGTACTCAACTCACCAAACTTGAAGGACATCGTTTCAATATTCAATTCCTCCACTAAAGCAGAGCTTCTCTTAGAGTCTGCACAAGCTGAGTGCAAGCTATGCATGATTCAGAAACAGCTTGCAGATCAGCAAGTTTAGTGCAACCTATTACATCTAGAGTATAGCTGCCTACAGGTTTGACAGATGAAGCAAGATCTTTTGGAGGCAGAGGATCAGGTTGGTCGGATGTGGTTAGTCATTAGGTAGTGTGGATACTAGTATGTCCTTCAGAACTGGGAACAGAGGTTTCCAACCTGGACTACAATGGTAAATGTCATTGCCATTTTTTAGCATATGAGCTAATTGCCTCACTTGAAGCTTTGCTAACTTCCGAAGATCCCAATGCCAACAATAATTTGATGGTCAAACCACTGCTACTATCTATCACTCAGTTTTATAGTACTATGTTTCAGGTACAATTATAATTATGTTACTACTAGTAGTCTTATGCCTTGAATCATGTCACATAGTTCTGTACAATAACTTGCCCCTTTGCTGACCCAACCATTGTCCTGCCAGTGGGCACCACAGAGCGTCCACTTCTGATAGTGCAACATCACATACACCCATCATAATTGATCACTGCACACATTCATCCACTCCACTTAGACCTCTCCCTCAATCCAACAAATCCTCGCTGAACAACTCTCCTTCCTACACCTTCCACACTCCTTCAAAAATGTTGTCTAGTACACTAAAAATGTCAATCGCCACACCAAGAACCTCAAGACCATCCCTGGTGGCCAAAAACACAAGCACGAGTGCACTGACTGAGAACATTGACACCTTATGCAGGAGGAGCAGAACTCAATAAGGCCAGCATGGTATTCAAGGAGGAAAACATCCCAGCGTGTATGTTGTTCTCACCTCAGGCTGTTCTAACTCAGAGTAGTGATATCTTGGCCTCTTCTCACAGATGCTTCAAGTGCTTGAAGCACCACCCTCACTTCTACCCCCTGCCACTACTGTGATAACACAAGACTCAAGACTGTCTCGCTCATGTCATGATCAGGCCCATACATTGACACAGACCTGTGCACTAGCACTCAGGTGCCACAATGAGAGTATGTCCAATCTCATCAAGAACTTCTTTGCCTCACACCATAATAGGACAATTTGATT
The DNA here is from genome assembly GCA_025782845.1 of Boletus coccyginus. NCBI lineage: Eukaryota > Fungi > Basidiomycota > Agaricomycetes > Boletales > Boletaceae > Boletus > Boletus coccyginus. Next base: position 402,046 of record JAHZSR010000002.1, on the reverse strand, counting down.
GGTACTACTGCATTTCTTCTAGGGCCTCCTCTCAGTCTCCAGTGCTGTGCCAGTATCTCGCTCAGCACTGGCAACATGCTCATCCAGAACATGGCACCACTGGCACGAGGTGGTACTTTGTCTTTGTCAGCAATTTTCCTGCACTAGATGGGTGTACTTGGGACCACATTCAAGTCAGGCAGTTTCAATTACTAGTTATTTGCCCATGTACCTATTACTACTAGTACTAGAATATGCCTGTGGTACAAAAATCCATAGCTGTGCCAGTGGTTGGACAAGTTAGACATGCACTTGCGAATGTGACCATGCCAGGTATCAACCTGGCATGGCAGATAATATGGTTTATACTAACAATTACTCAAAAGAACTCTATCTGGGGTGTAATAGCTGTGGTGTCTTCATGCACTTTTAAAAGATTGTTGGCCAACTCAGGGAACACAGCCACAATGTCTGTGTAGGCTGTATAGGCCCTCACAGGGTGTTGCAGCCTGGGAATTCTACAGCCTGAAAAGGTTGATTTGCTGATGAAGTGACCAACCCACAATATTAACCCAACCATGGCTACCATCACCCAATATGCAAAATAGCCTCCCATGATATGCTCCTCAGTGCTGCTCCTTGGTACCAAGTGAAAAAGCAGAATTCACAGCTACCAGACCGACAGTACACATGACAGAGATGGCCACCTGTGCAATCCCATTAGTTGCACCCATCAATCCCATTAGTTGCGCCCATCAATCCCATTAGTTATGCCCATCAATACCTTGTTCGGTACAGCAGCACTTACATACATATATGTAAACATGGATACAATCACTGATTGAATGTGAATCATCAGAGCAATTATCTTGTTATAATGGGCTGACTCACTGAAAGAAAAAGTCACAAACATGAACAAGGTCATTTAGAGTCCTACTAGAAATCAAACGAAATAACTCAGGCCATACATCCATGCTATAGCATTAATTGCTGGGAACAGTGCTTTGGCAGGGAGGCACAAGGAAACAGACACTAAAAACAATGCTTTAGCATCAAGTCAGTCATCCATAGGAGCCATCAAAAGGTATTGAATGAAACCACCCAATATCCTGAGAAGTGTCAACTTGAATATGATCCCAATTACAGGTGGGTCAAGATTGAGACTACCCAATCCAATGGGCATGGCTGCATAGAAGACTGGGATAATAGTACAAGAGGCCATGTCCATAAGAGAGAACATAGCAAAGCTCCCAGACACAATGAGAACTGGATGGAAGATCAAGGCACAAAAATACTCCTTTGGATGAATAATCCATCATTCACTCTATCCAACCCACCAGTTCCAGTCCACTTATCCATCATTCTCTCACAAGAGGCACAATTGACTCCATTGATGTACATACTTTCCAGGGATTCTCCTTGTATACAATGACTTGCTTGTAGTATGTTTGTAACAAACATACTACAAGCAAGTCGCAATGACAATGACGACAATGATGGCAATGATGGCACCACTGTGTCTGTGCCACCAGATGCAATGACAATGATGCCATATGATGCATACAAGTGATGCAACAACGATGACAGTGAGGACAGTGCCATATTGACGGCACCACTGTGTGCATGCCACCAGACATGACAGTGACACTACACCACACATGCAACCTGTGTGCATGCCACCAGAGGCGACAATGGTGATGACAACAACACACACTGTCAGCAATGACAACAACAACAACAATGGCGATGATGGCACCACTGTGCCCATGCCACCAGACACAACAACAATGATGCCACATGATGCATGTGCACCATTGCCCAGGGCATGTTCAAGTTGTGGGGATCATCCAGATAGCAAGCGCAGGGGGGCGGCGGGTCGTGGTGTGGTAGGTGGACATATTGTTACTTAGTCACTTAAATACTTGTTTTTACTTGGATACTTGAAATAGGTCATTTGCGAGAATGTGCACTCAAGCATGTAAGTGCTGATAAGTACAAAATAAGTGTGAAATAAGTGTGTTTCAAGTATAAAGATCTGCTTGAAATGCTTGAAATTTACTTGGACCATTTGGATCGCCAAGTCAATAGAAGTAACTTTAAGTATGCTTCAAGCAAGGTTAGGTAATGTGAAGATTTGCTGATGCTAGTATGAATATTTGCATAAATAAAAGTCCAAGTTCATGTTATGCTCCTATGTGTGAGTTGGGTCGAGGCAGCAAGAAAGCTGGAGGGTCTAACCAGGCAAATGAGGGATATGGATTTTACGGTCAGCACTGCTTGCGGCGTCCCATTCAGGGGACAGGATTCTGCTGCATAATGGACTGCGTCAACAGAGAGAGGAGCCATAGAAGAACAGTACCTGAAACATCGAATCAGCGGTGATGAAAAGAAAGTCAACAGAGGTCAACTTACAAAGGGGACAGGAAAGATGAGGAGAGCTATGCCTGTGAACAGCGTGTTGGACCATTTGTATGTAAGGTCAGCAAACATATAATCTGCAAACAGTGGAAAGGCAAAGCTGCCCATGTTGCCTGTAAACACATTGGCAGCGTGAACTCGAGATCATCCATCCAGTAGGTGGCTGATGTATGGCACAGGCTTTGCCCAGTGAGAGCAGAAGACGCATATGGGCCATAGCTAGGGGAGGAATCAGAACACCATCAAATTAGACTGAGATAGCAGCCTCACCAGTCGGCCAAATACAAGAAGACGATCAAATAGGTGATAAAGGCACCAAACATGAAGATCTAGATGCAAAGTATTCAGGATGGTTTCGGCAAGAAACTTGAAGTTGAAAACAGGCTTGCCATCAATGCAATAATTGGCCAGATCCAGTGAATCTCTTGCAAGGCAGTCCAGGCAAACATGAACATTACCAGAGGAAATAGAACTGCCACAAGACATGTGAGGTATAATCTGGCTTCCGGACCCTTGCGGGCAACATTTTGTCTGCAAGAAATGTCTGAGAGCCAGGGTCATGTCTGCAGACAGTTTTCTTACCTGTATAATTTATCCTGATATAGGTTCGCACCGAACCCCATGAAAGCACCGACACTGCATGAATATTGAGTCATAGGCAGCAGTGGTGGTAGCGAGCACTTACACAATGGTGGTGTATACCAATCCACATTGGCCATCATTAAACCCGTATAATGTCCGAAAAAGAGGCAAAACGGAACTAAATACTATAAGCTATAGAATGACACAAATAAACAGACTGTTACCTGATCAAGCAGAACAGAACGCCCCACATAAAGAACACCCAGAGCTGTAAGAATTGTGACATTAGACCACGAATCCATCCGGACATGCTGATCTCCTCTCTTACACCGATGCTTGTCACTATAGGTTCAGTGAGTAGAACCACTGTAGATGCCTTTTGAGGATACGATGTTGTCGTCAAGATTTAAACACTTACGGATTGGCCAGGTGCAAGATATCCACATGAGCTCACCCAATGTTGGCTGTGTTTCCTCCACTCATGCCCGATACCTTGAATCCCCAGTCTTCTCTCTCATTTGCTGTGCAAGATACCGTAGGATGATGCTTTGATGCGTCTCTTTCATTGTTAGCAACCACAAAGTACACGCCACTGAATCTGGAGAGACAGGTTTATTCAAGGACTAATTCAAGACCAGGATGGAAAAGACGAACATTGCATGAAGCCATTGAATCCACCTCCATTGGAGGTGAGAGTCATATTTGATCCACCCAGATACCATCAGCCTGAAACCTGTGCAAGTCATGTTCACAAGGGTAAAGAGAGACATCAGAAGACCCCGGCTAATAGAAGTAATGTGCTTACAATCGGATGTCGTATAGGCGAAATGGCACTCACGCAACTGGTTCCCAAATATCTGCAATCGTGCCACCTACCAAGGTGGCCCCAGTCGAGGCAAATGCACCACTGAGGGCATGTCCAATGATGACCCACTGAATTGTATCGGACCTGCAATGTAATGAGTTTGTGTGGTCGCTCTGAGGACACTAGAACGAACGTTGCAGCAAGTGCATAGCACAACACCGAAGCAAAGGCGGTGATGAGATAAATTGGCCTTCTCTGCTAAATGGGGTTGAGAAGAGTGGGACGAGTGCAAATCCCAATGGATATATGCAAAGTGCAACCATGGCCTGAAACTCAGTACAGTGCAGGTCGTGCATCATAGATCTGGTCCCCATCGCAAACGATGATGAAGCCATGGCTGAAGGATAAAGTTAACTGTGCCTCGCAAGACACCGTCGATGAGCAGGTACTTGTAACACCGGTGAACCCGCAAACAACAAGGGTGATGCACCACTTCTTGAAGCGAGAGTATGTGACGGGGTTGCATAGATCCTTAGCCTCGAAGTCGACTTGGACGTATAAGTGAGTGAGCAGATATGATTGATGGGATCGGGATGACAAACATAAAATGGATCATTCAGGAGTGAATCTGAAGATGACCCAGACACAGAGAGGGAGGGATTTTCAGCATTGGAGAGGCTCTGGAGTGAGGCTGACCCAAGCACAGAGAGCGCAGCTTTTTCAGCGTCAGAGAGGCTCTTGTGGAAGTTGGACTGACTAACAGTGTCGAGGTCGACATGGGTAGCGGTTAACAAGTTTTTTGAAGAGCTTGCACAGCTGGAGCATAACGCAACAGGGGTGGTAAGGGTAAACATTTACAACTTAAAAGGAATGAATCAGCAGTTAGGGTGAGGCAACAAGGAATGACTTGGAGATTGGGGTGGTGTAGCAGTGGTTAGCTTTGTATCACCCCGGAGCCCCTTCTCATACTTTGCTGTTTGATGCCCAAATTGAAACAAGGGTTGTTCCGTTTCCCGTGTTCATTTTCTGCCAGGCTAGCAGTGGAGCTGGTGTTACGTAGCTCATGAAAGCTGAATGGGATGGGGTAGAGTGGTATTCAAGCAAGCCAGAGTAACAGGACAGCGCTTCGTAACAGCGTTGTGGTGCTAAACACACCGGATGTTCGAATGTTCAAGATTGCCATCGGGACGGACGTCATAACCCATCAGGGATAGTTACTCGTGGGAAGGCCACCGAGAGATGCAGTTGGCTGGAGTAAGTACTGGTGTTTAGTCAGGAAATAACAACAAATAACGATTGCACATGTCACGACTATGAGTAAGATACTGGTTCAGACAACGTTGGTGAGTGTTTAAGGCTTGGACCCTGTAGTGCTACATAAACTCACCATGATTAATTGTCTGAGATTTCTACGACGCCGTCCGCATCTAGGCTTCCTCTTTGAACATGTTCGCCTCGAGACCGAAGAATATCCTCTATGTTCCTTAATCGGCCATCTTGGGTATCATCCTTGAACCAACCAAGATTGTCCGCAATCAAATGCCTGTTTGCCCACATGCAGGGTAAGCATGTACGAGCAACAGAAGCATGCTCCCATACCAGTTCTTGCAATTCGGGCATTGGATGATAACAATGCCACGCTCGTACAAACATTTTGTGAACATGTGTGCTGAACGGTGGTTACACCTGTCAGCTGTACATGTAAATGCGATGGCAAGATGGGGCTCTGAGCGATCTGCCTGGGTCTGACCTAAAGTGTCTGTTGTGGGCGGTGATTTCGATGGTTCACCCTGTGGCTTTGCAATACTTGGAGCAGACGAGTTGGCGTGAGAAGCACCCAGTTGTCGCTGCACCTGCACCTTATATAACGATCTTGAGAGTGTTCTGGCCATGTGCCATGCTGGATGGAGACCACCAAAGAGCCTTGAGGGCAGCATTGTTCACCGACGTATTTTTTGCTTTCAGACCGCGTATTCCGAGAAAAGGTCAAGATCTTGATCATCAGGGTTTCAATACTAGCATGCACCTGTGGCATGTATCACGCATCGACCGCAACCACAACGATGGCAGAACAATCACGACGAATAAAGGGCAGCGCCGATAAGCTTGCAGAGTATAAACACATTCGAGAGGGTGGATCTAGGAAGTGGAAGGTGCGAATAATACAACTTGCACTCGATCATTTGTTGACATGTCGGTCAGCCCGAGGACGACGTCGCGTTGTATGATAAGGTCACTGGAAGACCAGTACAAGAGTATCGTCAAGGGAAGACTACAAAAGGATGACTTTGTCGTGGACGATGGTGTCAGCGGGTACATGGACAATGGCATGGACGATTGGACGGGTCAAGATGACGCTGACAAGGAAGATGAGGAGGAGGACCTGTGGAGTCGCAAGAGTGGTATGCATGCTTCAAATTCTTGATTGTATTCTGATTCTGGATCATCGGACAGCCAAGAAAAAGGTGACCAGGGCATCTGCGAAAGCAAAGGTCAAGCCAAAGACACCTCAATCAGCCGCTAAGCCTTCCATAAGCGTGTATCGTCCAGCTGTATCCGCAGAGCAGGAGGAAGATTTCATGGCCAACCTGTTGGGAGGCATTGACGCAGCACCCATCCCTGCTCCTGCATGGTCGAAGAAGCGAAAGCCTTCCCCCGTCCTAGATTATGATGACCTCATGCCAGATCATTCCTCTTCGCTAGTGCCATACAGAAAGGATTCCATCTACAGTGCCTACTCGTCCGATGGAGGTGTGGATGATAAACCTGTGTCTAACCCACCGTCGAGCGATTTTGAAGATTACACATCAATGATGAGCCCAAAAAAGTGCGTGTGGCCAACGGCCCATCAGTCGTGATGCCTGCTATCGAACGTATGGAAAAGTTGGAGGTTCAAAGTGGTTCAGAGGATGCATTCAACACGTCCATGGACTTTTTGGACATTGATATGAACGACTTTATGAATATCGACGACATGGATGTCAAGCCTAGTGTTCCCATCAAGAAGGAACTACCCGCAGTTAAACTCGATTCTAGACCTATCCCTAATGATGCAAACACGCCAAAGAAGGATGATCTCACCACCCCATCATGGCTATCTGTATATGACTCCCTCGCTGTCGTCTCCGAAGACACCCTGGGATCCAAGCCGGCATTCTCTGAGACTTCTATCAACGCGCTCAAGGACGTTGGTAATTTACATATGTTCTGGTTGGACTATCTCAAGCATGGCGGTAAAGTCTATCTCATCGGCAAAGTAAAAGACAAGACCTCCAACACTTGGGTGTCTGCCTGCATTTCTATTCAGGGATTCCAGCATAATTTGTTCATATTACCCCGACCACTACATGTTGTCCAGGATGAGATGGAAGATGGTCAGGTGGAGATGGTGGAGACTGATGTTGTACCAGAGAAGGGGGATGTGTACAATGACTTTGAGAGGATACACCGAGAAATAGGTATAAAGAGCTGGAAAGCGCGTTGGGTAACACAAAAGGATACCTTTGACTATAAAGGCATCACAAAGGAAATGTAGTGGATGAAGGTCTTCTACTCGTATGAAGGTGAGTGACAAGCAGATTGTCGAGTATGTGGACTAAATGCCCATAGAGCTGCAAATCCCCATGGATGCTTGTTTGCCAAATATCTACAAGATCTTTGATACAAATACAAGTATCTTCAAGTCATTCGTTCTGAAGCAGAAGATTATGGGGCCTTGCTGGCTGGTCATAAAGAGCCCAGATGTCGAGAACCAAGGCATAGGCAATTACGATATCCATTCCATTCCTTGCTAACATGGGCGGCCCAGATCTCTTGGTGTAAGTTCGAAGCAAGTGTTTCTGATCCAAAGGATGTGATTCCTATGGGCGACGGTGCTCCGGAACAACCACCCCTGACCATCATGAGTCTAGCTGTGCGCACAGTGGTGAACCATCGTGAAAACAAACATGAGGTGGTCTGTGTTTCGGGACGGATCTGGCGTGATAGTAAGCATCAATCCACAATGCGCCTGCAAACAGCTGATTTTAGTCTGCAGTACAGTTGGACGACCCAACACCGCCAGAGCAATTACCGTGTTCAGTGCACACATTCGTATGTCCTCTGGACAGATTCCCTTCCAACTTCGAGATGCGTGCCAAGGCCAACGGGAGGGGTATGATATCACCTATGCAGAATGAGCATATGCTTCTCAACAGTCTTCTTGGCAAGTGTTCAGTCGCTCGTGGATGGTGGGCTGTCCTGATTGTTCTTCCTAGTCATGTTGTTCAAAGCAGACCCTGATGTCTTGGTGGGCCATGACTTTCTGGGTGTTTCCCTTGATGTCCTTGTGGAACGAATGAAAGATGTCCATGTCGAACACTGGTCTCATCTTGGACGATTTCGGAGGTCTAGATGGATTCTGATTGGAAGACAAGGAACGAAGATCAAGTTCCTATCGGGTTGATTGCTATGTGACCTCGCCAGTGATGGTGCTCGTGTACGCCATCATTATCTTTATATGAGCCTTTGCTGATCATTTCATAAAGAGCATGATCTCATCTACGACATGGTCTCTCAGTGAAATGTGCAAGACACATCTCAAGTCTGAATGACAAGATATTGACCCAGACGATACTGTGGCATACTTTCACGGAAGTGTTTCTTTTCCAGATATGCGCATGACGTTCGTGCGGCACTGTGAGCTCGATGCCCATTACCAGATGGCAATCGCATTCAAGGTACAGATACTACCATTGACAAGACAACTTACGGATCTTGCTGGGAATGCTTGGTGAGCATTCATTTCATCATTTTAGTTCGGAAGCCAAACAAGCTATGCAATACCCTTAGGAACAAGACCCTGAATGACGGACATGCAGAATGTAACGAATACATTCTACTCCATGAGTTTCACAAGCTCGAGTACATCTGCCCAGACAAAACCTTTGGCAAGAAGGCCCCCAAGATCATGCCTGAAGTTGACAAGGCCGATGGTGAAGGCAGCAGGACGAAAACCAGCAAAAGCAAATGAGACAAGCACAAGGGTGGTTTGGTGTTTGAATCCAAGCATGGCTTGTGGGACGAGTTCATTCTGGTCATGGACTTCAATTCGCTCTATCCCAGTATCATTCAGGAGTATAACATCAATTTCACTACTGTGGAGCGGATGCCAGAGGAAGTATGTGGTCTCTGTTTTCATATGGGTTTACCCTTCTGATGTATTTAAAGGAGGGAGAGGACAAGATTCCAGAACCTCCAGGCTCTGAAGTGCTGCAGGGCGTGTTACCTCGGCTCATCGCAGCACTCGTGCAACGCTGTAGACAAGTTAAATCTCTGATGAAAGACCGCTCAATAACCCATGCGAAGCTACTCCAGGTATTGAAACAACAACGCGTACGCAGCCAGACTAACACTTGTGTCCAACACAGTACGACATCAAGCAACAGGCACTCAAGCTCATTGCCAACAGTATGTATGGGTGTCTTGGCTTCAAATACTCTAGATTTTATGCCCGTCCTCTCGCTTCCCTCATGACATTCAAGGGACGAGAGATCTTGACGCACACCTGTGAATTGGCTGAAAGTCTACAGCTTGACGTGAGCGATAAATACATTCATTTCATTGTAGCCCCCTTGATGACACTCCCTCCCTCAGGTCGTCTGCGGAGACACCGACTCTGTCTTTGTCAACTCCAACATCACCGAACTTGCCGATGCCCTTAAAATTTCCATAGATTTCAAAAAGGCTGTCAATGACCAGTACGAGCTCCTCGAGATTGACTTGGATGGTGTGTTTGCGCGACTGTTGCTCCTCCAGAAGAAGGAATATGCCACCATCAAGGTTGAGGACTGGTCACGCACTTTCACTGAAGTCAAGGGTCTTGACATGAAGCGCAGAGAATATTGTGCCTTGTCAAAGAACATCTTTCAGTGGGTGACCTCAGTGTTCCATGTGACATATGCACTTTGACTGGACATGATTCGGCAGATATGTCCTGGATCAGATTTTGTCGGGGGAAGCGACGGAGGTCATCGTGGAGAACATTCACGAGTATCTGGCTACCATTGGCTCCAACATGCGGTCTGGCAAGGTCAAGGTGGATGATTTCACCATTTTCAAGGTATGACCGTTTGTAAACCGTCTTTGGCGACAGTGATATATGCAATCCCACAATGATTGGGTAAAAATCCCAAGGACTACCCTGATGTGAAGAGCTAACCACATGTCCAGGTCACCTTGCTGAAAGCAAAGGGTGGAAGCGCATGCGTGGGGGATGTCATTCCCTATATTTTTTGTATATCTCCCGGAGATGAAAGCGGCCTCGAATGCGTTCAGGATCGATTACGAGCATTACCTGGCACATCAGGTATTACCACCCATCGAACAGTTGTGCGATCCCATCAAGGGAACGGACAGGGCCCGATTGGCTGAATGCCTCGGTGAGTTGATGTATCATTCCGCAGCCCGCTTGTCTGATAGTTGGAAAGGACTCGATCCTGGGCATTGCAGAGTCTGGTGGAGCTGAGGCGGGGGCTGCACTCACCACACTCAACTCACAGGTGCCTGATGCGGAACGGTTCCGAAACTCGGAGCCACTGCTCATCTGGTGTCGGGGATGTCAAGGGCGGATGTTGTTCCCACCCATATGGGAACGAGAGGTGAGCTATACCATATCACATGCATTTGGGTGATCTCACCAAGTATATGCGCATGCGTGCAGTCGTTGGTCCTGCAACCCTCTGGCCCTACTTGTCCAGCGTACAACCACCCGTTCAGAGAGGCAAGTCTGCAGATGCAACTTGAGGTCCAAATACGTGCATGTATTGGGCGGTATTACCAGGGGTAGACTATCTGCGACGATGCGACGTGTGGGCACCAGACATGCTCGATGAGCATGTATGGTCGGCACTGCGTGCGACTGGGGTGTCATGGCACAGCACGGTTCGAGTACTTGGACATGGAATTGTACAACCAGTTGTGCTACTTTGCGATGTTGTTCAACCCAGACAAGGCCAAGAAGGCAGCAATCAGGAGTGCACATTTTGGTATGTATGCACGTTCACTCGCTTTACTTTCTAGGCGCTCACTGCATGTGTATAGACTAAGTATCTATAGTCGTGGAAATTTATGAGGCGGTGGAGTAAACATGTAAATGGGTCTCACCTTGGGGAACCCCAGATTGCACCGCCACCAAGATGAGGACGCAGAGCAGGGCCGTTCGAGTCATTGACGATGCGCGCACAACAAGAACCACTGAAAGCAGAAAAAAAGAAAGTGAGCTAGGCACGTCCACACGGGAGAATGTATATGAACGTTTACAGCACGCCACGACCGTGAGCGATGCGATGCAAGGGAGGCCGCTCAGCGGGTCGGCAAGTCAGTTGGTGAGGGTCACTAACAGTACAACCCGCAACGAGGAAGAAAAAATGCAATGTGGGACCATTTGCGCAAGAGAATATGAACGTTTGCAAGACACAGCAATCTTGTACAACCTGCACATGCCATTCTTCATCCAGCTTGGCCTGCAAGTCCGGTGGAGCGAGCCATCATCCAGCGAAAACCTACCATCATTATTCATCACGTCCGCCTGCTGCCTGGTAGTTATGCTCGAACTCCTTGTCCAACACCAGCCTGAATCTGTGGTGTGTGGGCCATTCTTGCATGGGCTAGACTGCCCCATGTTGCTCCAATGTTGCAGTCTTTTTGTCCACCATCCTGAACAGGGTTTGATGACTTTGGATCAGGTGGGTGGCGAATGTTGATGTCTCGTCGGATGACCATACTTGGGATTTGTTTTCCTGTCTAGAGAGGCTCTGGCCTGGTGATCACAGGAGTTCAGACATTGCCATTCCAATCCGAGACTCAGAGGAGGAAATTCTTGTTACAAATGGTACATTCTCGTACCCCTATGTTCATTGGACTTAATGTTTTCCATATATAACAACAGACAATCTTATCTTTTATCTTATCTTATTATCACTTGCTCTTATCTTGTGCATCATAGTCATCTTACCTCTTCACTCCATTTCACACACAAGACTTCTCATTTTCCTCATTTCACATCTTCACGCTTCCATTCCATTTCCTTGATACACATGTTTCACATATGTTATGCTTCCCTTCCATTCTGCCACACTGCATGTTGGCCTCACATGTTTCACTTTCATTTCACCCTATGCTCTTTCCCCTTTCATTCTCAGATCGTTAGATACATCCACAACATGTACATACCTCCAAAAGGTACTTAAGGCTCAATGCCAACACCAGAGAACTCCAGTCTAGTTCTCTTGGTGTTTTCCCTAAGTACTATGTATAAGAAGGACTTATACTTGGCCTGACAAGCCTATTCTCACATCATTCTTCATCCAGTCCAAGTTACTTTTGGCAACCTAAGGGAGCTACATTCTAGGGTTGTTTCAATTCTGGATGTGATTCCAGTCCAGGAATATGTCTCACAGGGTAAACCTATGGATATTGCATAGTGTGTCCTGTACAATACTCATCATGTTGGATTCTTGAAGTCTGTTCACTCATGGTAACATGATCTGTGGAAATTTCCTGCAATGCTTGAAGGTAATGCAAAGTCAAATCACTGACCTGGCAAGGAACCCATGTAATCTCGCTCAACTTAGTGCAGGTTTCTTTCGACTGGTATGCTATGACAGTACCTGGTGTGATGAACCAACCCAGAGTGATGGGCAATAACCTAGGTTTGATGGCGGGAATTCGGCACGTGAGTCCAGCAAGTCAGAGCGTGATGTATGGACACATTGTGGCATACAGTGAGATGCAAAACCATTGCAATGCCTAACCCCAAACTGGGGCGCAAAGCGCCCCACAATCACTTGTGGGAATTTCACTTTGCTTTGGTGGGAACAAATAAAGTACAAACCCTTAGCTACAACTTTGTCCCTAGGGTCATGTGATTTCGCTTACATACTGCAAAGATACATCCATTTCAAAACATCAATACCATTGCAACAGTTTTGCACTCTTTGCTCATTACATTGAAATCAAGTGTTATTTGGTTATGTTTGGTCATACAAACAAACATGCACATATTAGAACCATGTCTGAGTTTAAAATAGTTCACACACATCTTTGTTTCCAACCACAACCATCATGAGAACCATCTCTCCTACTCAAAAATAAACCATCCTCTCTATGCTTGATGCTGGCCAATCTGCTCACTCTATTGCATTCACTACTGGTTTTAATGTGTCTACCATATCCAGATTATGCTCCAAAGAGCATTCTGAGCTCCAAAAAGCTACTGGAGGTCGTTCATCCAAGCTTTCCTCTGCCAATATCCGACATGCCATTCGTCTCATCTCCTCTGGAAAGGCGGAGAATGCTGTTCAGGTGACCAAGGCACTCACCAATATAGTCAACCAGCCTCTCTCTACCTCCACAGTGCACAGACAGTTGAGGAAGACAGGTATGAAAGCTGTGGTCAAGTCCAAACGGCCTCTTCTTTCAGCCAAGCATCATAAGGCTTGTTGAGACTTTGCTTATGCTCATAAAGATTGGACTCTGGAGGACTGGAAGAAGGTAGTATGGTCTGATGAGACCAAAATCAATCGCCTAGGGTCAGATGGGTGCAAGTGGGTGTGGAAAAGGGCAGGGGAAGGGCTAAGTGATAGGCTGGTGGAAGGTACAGTGAAGTTTGGAGGAGATTCTTTGATGATGTGGGGCTGTATGACTTGGCAGGGAGTTGGCTATGCTACCAAGATTGATGGTAGGATGGGTGGGGACCTTTACCTTCAAATTTTGAAGGATGAACTGCTCAATTCTTTGCAGTTTTATGGTCTTGATCCTCCTGACATCATTTTTCAGCAGGACAATGACCCCAAACATACTTGCAAGAAGGTGAAGGATTGGCTTCAGGAGCAGGATTTTCATACTATGGTATGGCCTGCACAGTCTCCTGACCTCAACCCCATTGAGCACCTCTGGGGTTATCTCAAAAGAAGACTAGCAGATCATGATTCCTCTCCTAAGGGGATTCATAAATTGTGGGAGAGAGTTCAGGTTGATTGGGAGGGGATAGTAGTTGAAGAGTGTCAGAAGTTGATAGAGAGCATGCCTAGAAGGATTGAAGCAGTTATCAAGGCAAAGGGAGGCTATACCAAGTACTAATATACCCTGGAAAGCAAAAGGTGCAAAACTGTTGCAATGGTATTGGTGTTTTGAAATGAATGTATCTTTGCAGTATGTAAGCGAAATCACATGACCCTGGGGACAAAGTTGTAGCTAAGGGTTTGTACTTTATTTGTTCCCACCAAAGAAAAGTGAAATTCCCACAAGTGATTGCAGGGCGCTTCATGCCCTGGTTTGGGGTTAGGCATTGCAACAGTTTTGCACCTCACTGTACATTTGGATTTGAATGATCATGGTCCTGGCTTCAATTAAAAGCAAGTGAAGTCCAAGTCAAAATAAATTGGATTTGATATGAACCCAGGCCAGAAAGGAACACGTGGAACTCCTAGGACACATCAAGTGAGGTGATGGAATCATTAGAGGAAAAGGAGGTAATAAACATACTAGTACAACTCTATACGATTGGAGGCACAAGATGGAGACAAAAATGAAGGCAATACGCAGATTGCCAGGAATTTACCAAAAGAGATACAAATATATGGTAAACTTTGCACTCTCTCCCACTCAGCTCACTTTACACTCACTTTACACCACCAATCTTTTACTTTATCACCACTTTACAGCTTATTTCACTCTGCAAGCATATAATATCAAATTTTCTCCTTTCACTTTCTTTCTCACTGCCTGCTGAACAACACCACCATCTGTGACTGTCCAATACAATGACTTCCTGATCGGGATGGATTAGGTAAGCCACTCATCATTGTTCTACCATTTGATCACTCACTCTCCTTGTCACACGGCATGCAGCAGGGAACATCCAAAAATGTCCTGATAGGACTATAGGATTTAGAGCTGAACATGTAGCCCTGCATCTGAGTTCAGTATGAGCTGAATAATAGCAGCAGTTGAGATTTGGAATGTAGATCTGTAGGTACTAGTATTGACAAATAAATTGGCCACCCGATGTCAGACAAATACTTGATTCCTTGACACAAACCACCACAGTTCCTTAGGCTGTGACTCCCACCGATGGGCAGGTACCTCTTCTGACCATGGGACAAGCAAGAAAGTCTGCAAAAACTCTACAGCCACCTGAGTCTCCTGAGAAGAGGTCACAGAAGACATGGTCCTCTATCATATCTGAAATGATTGACACTTCACTCAAACATATTAGCTGACTCAAGGAATTTGGGAAGGAAGCTTACTTTTGAGCAAAGAAGACAAGGTGGTGCTATGCTGGCCATGTGAAACAGGATCGGAAATGGCTTGCAGAATACTTCCATGCTGGGACAGACCCAAATTCAGAGCAATCAACCCCTGGCCTGGATGTCAGTGGGGAGGAGGACAAGAACGAGGATGATGATGATCCATACTTGAATCCAGATTTTCCTAACACATTCGACCGCATTCTGAACAAGACGTCTGACAAAGCATTGACTTTTTTCCTCACATACAAAGAATTTCATCAAAATCTGAGCCAAGGGACGGTGAAAGGTGTACACACTACATTCAAGGACTTGTGGAAGAACACGTGAGTGGATGCGAGTCATTGTCTTGCAGCCACTGGAGTCTGAAGCTTGCATGCAGTGATGACAACACTTACTGTGGACCATGGCACTTCAATGATATCAGACAGCGATGGGAGGGAAATCTAGTCAACTCTGCAGAGGTGACAGACATCGTCAGCTCATTGAAACACAAGGCAAGCTCCGAGGAAGGCAATTGGAAGCACTCACTGCCAATGTCAAAGGACTACATGGTCCAAATGCTCAGTTGATCATGAGAGGTGTGTCCCAAGCTCAAAGAAGCCCTCAAGTGGCTGCGATGCACACTATCTGGAGAGCTGCTGCTACTCCGTGAGTACGTCAAGAAAAGAATGCTTATTATGTGCCATCTGGAACAGATCACCTTCAGCACCACGACATAGACCTTGTGGACCAGAAAAGCTTTTGATCACCTTTCCTAGGCATAATCGTGGTGTACTGAGGTCCTTGTATCACAGGTGTTTTGAGCTCATAAAATTGTGTAGGCAGCATGTCACGATCTTCGATCAGGCCGGTATGGATCATGTACTGGCAAAGTATCTTGCTAGCAAAAAGTTGTTGTTGAGTGACCACACAATAGCATTCGAGATCTTCCTCACGAATTGCAAGGGGTGGCAAAGGAAAGTCGACAAGGGCTTGATGGACCAAGAGTTCTACTATGCGTGACTCGTCGTCAACTATTAGCCAGGGCTCTGCTGATGGATAGGATTCCACATGTTGTAGGTAATCACTATTGCATCTATCCACAAACTGACCTACCAGCCACGGATGCCTTTCTCTGGCTCCTGATATGGTTAAAGTGGCTCGAGCTTGCCTACTACAAGCACACACTTTCACCTGACGATTGTGTGTTTCCCGTGATGGGTGTCAATGGTGTTGTACATCCACATGAACCATTCTCCCATGACACCGTCCAGAAATGGATCAATGAGTTGATCGAAGGTGCTGGGATTCCTGGTTCATTTTCAACCCACTGTTTCTGTCATGAAGCAGCTCAGTATTGGTTTATGTTTGCTCCTATTGGTGAGTGTTGGACATTGGCAAAGGTGTGCTGGTGGGGGGGATGGGTGGAATAGAAGCATGTGTGTGTTCTATCTTCTTTTTCTCCCATGCTGAATGTACACCTCACCTGACACCTGGACTGTATCACACAGTGTGACACCCTCATCCATTACCTCCTCGATGAGCTGTACACGTATGAAAATGAATATAGTGATGCCCTGGCCCTGATCAAGCAGGAAGCTCACCAGTCCCTGGTGGGAGAGGCAGCCCTTGTACAGCCAGTGACTTGCACCAAAATGTTTGGATGTGGATACATAGTTATTGTATATGTATGTGATGCTAGATATTTGACCCGAGATTTGAGTTTTTACTATATTCCCACGGTCCAAATGCTTAACTAATTGAGGGACATATAGATCATAGTGTCTAGAATATACCTCTATTTTTTTCTTATTTGTTCATTCACAGGTTGTGGAGAAACAAAATGATTTCTCCCAACATACTTTTACATATTACTACCTACAAGTACATAGCAAACCATTTTCTTAATATCTCTTTTACCCTTAAGTACTTAGCCAAGTGTCAGAGAAGCAATTGGAGCATGTGACCTTGTATAGCATGAGTCATAATGAGTCACAATGAGTCAAATGAGGACTAATCAAAGCACTGCCCATAGACTAGCAAAATAATCATGTGACCTGCACAGCATGAGTCATAATAAGTCATAATGAGTCGGCATGGGTCATGATGAGTCATTGCCAAGCCAAAGGCTATTTTTAGCTCATTACAAGTCATTTTCTGACAAGGTGAGTCAAAGTGAATTAGTATGAGTCAGTATGAGTCATATTTTGGCACAGCCACCTCGGAACTGAAGGTAGCACAGCCACATGTAAATTACTATATAAGGAGCGCGATTCAGCCCCATTTGAACAGTTTCCTCTTTTAGGAAAAAGATTCATATTTGAATTGAACTCAACCAACGAGTGCTCACAAGTGCACCCCTCTATAAACAGACAGTGAGGCTGTGTAGAGAAGTTCCCACGCTATAAATAGAACTACTTAGACCCATAGTTAGGAGTATACTGAATCCCTTAGGATAGGGTCAGTTAGAACACCTTTAGGGAAAAAACCCCAGAGTGGGCAATTAAAGGGAATAGATCCCCAGCTAGTAGGGAGACCTAATAGTTCATTAGTACCTTGGGAAAGGGTCGAGTCGAGCATTTAAGCTGATTGTCAACTCCTTAGTGTATAATAGAATCAGTTTAGGAAAAACTATTCTGGGTGTCTAAGTGACATGTGAGAATCAGTAGCAAGAGTGAAGCATATTAACACTACCTACCCAATTGAGCATTCCTAATCAACTGGAGCTAATTGGAAGTTATTGAGAGTGCATCTTAGGGAAGTAACCCTAGTCGCTACAAAGTATCCTTCTAGCAATCCAAGAGTTGTCTAGACCATTCCCCAACTAACTATAGTACATTTTGTACACCATCCCAACAGAAAACCAGACCCTCAATGTGTTGCTGAACCCCAATCCCCTCAACCTTGTTGAAGATTGACAAACAAACCATGTGCCTGATAGTTAACCCCTTTCTACGAGATTGATACTTGTTTCTAATACCAACTTGACCAGGAAAGAGTACTCTCTTCACCTTGCTTCAGGTTTACTATCCGTGGAGATAAGATTGGTTGTTTGGTAAGCATTTCTTAGCATTTTTACTGATCTTATCTAGAAAGAAGACAACTGGAGCCCACCATAAGGGGGTTTTAGCAATAGTATTACATCACAACAAGTCCCATAGGAAATACACAAAATTACCCCTAAGTACATAATAAGACACTATGAATCATGGTAGGCACAGGAACAACACCTACCACTCTACCCAGTCATGGAAGCCAAGATGCCCCTGACAAGTTTAAAGGGCACTACTCTAAAGTCAGATGCTTCTTATGGCAATATGAGTGATTGCTCACTCAATACAACATCACCACTGACAAGGAGAAATGTGAAGGGATCTCCAACTACTGTAGTAGTCAAGTTGGACAACTAATCGAATCCCTCAATGAATACAAGAACAACAATTGGGATGGATTGAGAATCAAGATCCTTCATCTCTATGATGCTGAGCGAGTAGATGCTTGATATAGGAAGAGTGACTTTAGAAAGCTCACTCAGAAATATGCCAAGAAGAGTCTGGACAAGATGTCACAATGGAAGGCCTACGAGCACAAGTTTACAGTAGTTACACAATGGTTAAAGGCTGCAAAGGTGATTCAAGATGAAGAATACCGCACCTACTTTTAGAAAGGAATTCCTAAGTATATGCGAGAGAAGGTGCAGATACATCTGCTTGCTGGTAATACTGGCGTAGATATGAGTAAACCCTTCCACATTAGCAAAGTCAGTCAAGTCATAAATTAGCTATTATATCGATACAAGTTCGATGAGGATGAAACAGACTTAGACACAGAGAGCTCCTCTGAAGAGAGTAGTACTGACTCTGACTCTACTATACATAGATCCATCTGATGACAGTTCAGACGATGAGTTTAGTGATGATGAATGTTGAAAGAGGAAGAAGAAGTCCTCCAAGAAACACAAGGACAAGGAAACAAAGAAGACTCCTGAGAAACAGGCAAAGAAGAAGCCTAAGATGAAGAAGGAATCTAAGAAGTCCTCTGACGATGTTGATTCACTCATAGATCATATGAGTAAATTCAAGCTTGATGATCCTACCTATGCAAGAGCTTACATCAAGGCCCTTAAAGTAGAGCCACTGATAGCAGACATCTTAGAAAAACCTAGGTTGAAATCTGCTACATTCAAAGATACTCCTAGTAGTATACAGAATAGTACTACTACAAGAGAGATACTACAAAGGTCTACTAATGGAAGAAGTAGAGTACTACCTAATACCTGCCCATCCTTTAAGTGTTTTGGGTGTAACAGTCATGATCATCACCTAAGTGATTGTCCCTGTGTGCTAGAGTTAATAGACCATGGAGAATTAGTATATGACTGATAGGGCATGGTAAACTTACCAAGGGATCAAGGAGCACTCAATAGGAGAGCAGACGAATCGATAATCAAGAGCTATCACCGAATAGTTGAGCAGTGTGCATGAAACAATAAATGAGTGCAAACAAACCTAATTATGGTAGACCACGATAGCCTGCAGTGCAGATCGTTGAATTATATTGTACCTGATATATCGGTCAGTGATGAAAAGGAATCAGAAGATGAAGAAAAATTATTCATACCTTACTTGTTGATGGACGAAGATGACGAAGATGATATTGATGATGTCCTGCGAAGTTATGGTATGGTACAATCTCAGCACGAAGCCAAGACTGCCTGAAAGGAAATCATGGGTGGAGTATATGTACCTCCCAAGAAATTGGGAGGTAGTCAGTGCTGAAATGAAGTGGTGATTAAAAACTCACCTAATATGAATGACGGCAATGCTAATGAAGTGCCATGTCCATGGTCAAGCTGCCGAATTGAAAGAAATGATCGATCTGAGAAGAAAGATTAATATCAGCACAAATGGGGAAGGAATAAAGAGAACAACTTACCAGATACTCAGGATGATCCAAAAGGATCCCCAAGAGGTCAGGACAAGAGGACAAAGTCGATCGAGCAATGAAACAATACTCAGAATGCTTCCATGCCATCCAAAGGCCAGGAAGTGAAGAAAGCCATTAGTGATGAGTGATCAAAGGTGATTGACTTACCTTATTGAGAAACGACATTTCCAATGGGAGCATCAAAGGACGCTCGATGAGTGTACATCAACATGCATGATGATGAAGATGTAGAGATGATTGACATCTCTGAGAGGAAGTGGGGAGGGAATGATGAAAAAGGAAGGAGCACAGAGTTTCCCGAAAGAGTTGATAGGAATAAACCCTATGTGAGTGGACAGCCTTCTAAGGAATATTCTAGAAACATGGTAGTACAGCGCACAGAGTTATCCGCTGCCACAAATCCTCGTGACGTGCTGACTAAGATACTTGGCACTAAGATAGAGCTGACTGTGGAAGAAATATTATGTAGGTAACTCGTGGGAATTGACACAGGTGTTAGCTGATCAGATTAGATTTCAACAGGTGACATTGACTAATGCCGCTTTACACGCGCATTATGTCAGAATGAGCCAGGACCATGGGCCATTACTGACAGTTCCTGTCCACATAGCTAACAAAGTGTATAGTGCTGTAGTAAACTCAGGTAGTGAAGTAAATATCATTACTCATGAACTATGGGAGAAACTACAGGTGCTGATGGATATTGATGCTAGTCTAACACTATGTAATGCAAACGGGGGTAATGGTGAATTAAAAGGACTGATTCCTGATCTAGCCATATAGATAGGAGGACTAACTACTCATAGTAACTTTTGGGTATCTACAGATTGTCCCCTCGACATACTACTTGGCCGCCCTTGGCAGCAGCAGAACTTCATCTCCATTGATGAGAGATTAGATGGAACATATCTAAGATTTAGCTATGTTAACAGCAAAGATAATTGGATCTTGGAAATTCTTGTACAGCCATCGGTTGCCAAGAATGGAAGTGTGCCACTCATAATAGGAGGGTGCAGCTTCACTCGATCTTACTTGGGGAAGATAGTGGAGCTGGAGATCTGAAATGAACCAAATATGGAAGCATGCCCGGAGCTTGAGGTACAAGAAGATTACAGCCTGATGATACAAAGAATATTTAATCGTGAGTTTCCAGAGGGAGGGAATCTCTGGGGCACAATGCCAAATCAATTCTATCATCTATCTGATGCTTATCAGACTCTATTCCAATCTGAACCATCCCTCACGAGCTATGGGCAGCCCCTGCCCAAGCTCAATAATGCTCGACTTGGGACACTTGCCTCACCTGTGCATGCCCTGATCAATAATTGCTTAGCCGACATCATCATTTTGAACTCAGTGCAGTATGCCACTCTGAGGCCTATGCTATATAATGTAGATAGCAATTACCAATCAGTCTACATACTTCCCATGGAATTACCCAAAGTGAATATGGAACCCAATAAGTGACGGGTAAACCTGTCCACTATGGCACTATCCAATGATGCCTGAAAGATCACATCCCCTGTTTTCTACATGATGTTTACCTGATTGGGTAATTGTACTACTCCCTTCCTCCCCGGCTATTAAGCACAGCTCGACTACCTCCTCGAGCAGGAGAGCTGTGCATTGCCTCCTTCCATCCTCACCTCTTCTCTCCAACATGATGATCCCCCTTTCCTCCTCTCTCTCCTCTGAACTAGTGGCCTGAGATACAAGCTCAGTCGAGCCTGGAAGGAAAAGAAGATCGCCAATGAAGATGCCGATGATCGCCCACAGAAGGTACTGGATGAGAGGATTTTAGACTTAGGGCTAACGAGTATGCTGCCAACTATCTCCCCATCAATGGGAAGGTTCCTTCTTCTCGCCCCATCCAAGGAGGATGGGCACCTTATGCCATGCTTGGGATATGTTGTCATCCCAACTTCCTCTCCGACTTTTATTACAGACTATCCAATCGCCAAGGAAGATGATCAATTGGAGACTGGTAGTACCACTTCCACCTCATCTACATGGAGCTCAGACATATCCCAGTACCCATCACCTCTTAGCAGAGATCTGGACTGCCCTAGGAAACTTTTCTTTAGTCGATCTAACCCTCTCATGGAGGGAATATTCGACCCAAACCAGTTCCAAACTCAGATGAACCAAAGGTTTGGAGTTCTTCCCTTCAGGAAAGGACATTTTGATGGAACTAATTCATTCAAGATGAACAACAACTATGGGACTACCTATTTTCAGCCGCCATTCGAATATAACCCGGACTATCACCCTTCCCCGCCAGAGGGGAAGATTGCATCGCCATACATCAACATGGCTATATTTCATATGACAACCTTTTACCTATTGCTAAGGAGGTATTTGGAACAAGCCTGTGACTGGGATGGAGCGCCGAGGAGTGAGCAGTTGATGCACCATCCCCCCACAGTATTTTTTGGCTACACTCCATCATACAAGCTCCACGTCCTCCATCTCCAAATTGACCACTGCTGCCATCTCGAGGACATGCACAAGTTCTGTGCAGATGCTTATAGCATATTACAGTCTATTCTCACCATACTAACTCTTCCGCAGGCATATGACTGTCTGCAAGAGATCACCACGGTCATCTTTATTGATGGTACCACTATTGCCCCCACCTCGGTACACCAGGGTGAGTTTTTCCAGTAGTACACACCATCTGCTAATGCCCTTTTCATGCTTGAGGAGATCAGCTTCTTATAATCTGCAAGCGGAACACTTTGCTTCATGGGTGAGGTAGAATTAGCTGATCTTATTGATCAGATTCTACAGATTCTCCTCCCAGATGAAGATCTCATCACCCAGCTACTCCACGATTTCCACCTTGACGATCCAAACTCCCTCACTGGTCACCGCACTATAGAAGCACAGTTGCTCTATCAGGATGCGTGCCATCTCTGTGCAAACAAGAAGACTACTATTGGCAACATAACACTTCAGAGATCGTCATGCTGCTGTCTGTCCTCCAGGGACTGATCGAGTATACCTCGATCCCCATCTAAAGTACTAACAATTATTTCATTTCATTTTTTTATGCTTATTATTCTCAATTTTGGAAAAAAAAAAAAAAACCAGTGTCTTGTATGCTTCTATAAGCCTTACCTTTTCTTGAGATAGTGAGTCGAGGCTTGAGTGCAGTTGTGCTCTGGGCTCGATCATATTGATAGATCTGTGATATGTCTTAACAGCTCCATGACATCCATTGACAGTCCCATCCCTGAGGCTGTATTATCACTCTTACTTCATTTCTCTCAACTGTTCGTCCCCTCTGCGACCTAGTATGATTAGCTTCAGTTTGCTACTACCTATGCACAACAGATATTTGTATGTATGATTAGCTATGATGTGCCACGCCTCAGATGCATGCAAGTGTTTGTACACTAGTGTAGCCTGCAATCAAGTGTATTGTAAAGGGCAACAACTTATGACTGACACTAAGGTACATTAAATACAATATCCAATGGACTAGGTATACAAAGTAGAGGCTGACTCAGCCCGAGACAAATCACACAAGTCAGACACTGTACACGAAAGTATAGGACCCTGTCTCCAATTAGGAAAGACAAAACACTGCTCTTGAATTAAGAAGGAACTTTGTGGTCTTGTCAAAACTGCAGATCAGCGGTCCCAAAATAGGATAGACACACAGCAGACATGTTGATACTAATTTCGCTTATCAACTTATGCCCTACCAGACTGTGCTCACTTAAGGAATATGCCAAATATTTTAAGATCTGACCAGATATTATATAAACCTGGCCTCGTCCTTAGCAACCATGGAGTGGACTTTTCCCTTTCCTTCCATTATCACTTGAGGCACATAGGACCAGGTATGCCCATCCCCTTGATAACCCACCAGCTTACTAGAAAACCATCCCCCTCCTAGACTCGTACTCTACATATGGAGAGAGGCAGACTAGAACTTACGTCGCCAACCCCTGATTGGAAAAGTCAGACATACAAGAGGTATGTGCATAGTGACTATGGCTGATATCAGTAACCCATCAAATATACAGTGCAAAAGTACTTGATTCAATGGTGTGGAAAGTGTCCATCCCCTACCTACTATGTACCTGCCATGAAGAACACCCCCTACTGTATTGTTACCATATTTCTACATACTCCCCCTTGTATTCCCTTTATGACAACATGGAAAGTGTAAGCACAACCCCTGCCCGAATAAGTAGAGAAGACAAACAGTTATCTAGCTGAAGAGTGCAACCCAACTATAAATATTTCCATTCCCTGCAGAAACCAGCTCCTTACACACAGATCGATACAAGGACATAAACTGAGTCTTTAGGTAGACTATGGTAGACGAATACATAATAACCTTGCTATCTAGTTATACGACACAATGAGCACAACCTCATTAAACTAAGAAAGGGTAATACATAGTTGTTACTATGCTGGCAATAGCACAAAGCTATCACCACGAGTACGGCGAATACAACTGTGAATAGAAGGAATCCCTACTACGGTAAAACAGAAGCACTAGAAGTGTAGAGTATAGCTATTCAGCCTAGGCAGATCCAATGTGATCCTAAGACCATATAGGCATAGCTACAGACTATCATAGGATCTAGACTCTTACGTGTGACATCTAAGGGACAGATCTCACACTGTATTAGGATGAGACACCTACGAAAGGTGTACTAGCTATTAGTAACTGCCTGCCTAATGAAGCAGCAGTATCACTGATAGTATTTACCTGCCTAATGAAGCAGCAGAACCATTAGCAGCCGTACAGATCAAGACAATGACTACCAAGGCAATATATGAAGAACATAGTAAAGATTGGAACTTGCCCAAGGATCTAGATGCAGAGTCTATAGGATTACTTACTCAATCAACATCACACTCATGTATATGAAGCTATGGAGCATATAAGCGGGTTGATCAATGTATCAAGCCAATCTCTACCCCAATTCTCCAGGAGTTTAAGGTCACCAGAACATTTCCATATGATCCAATGACAACATTGAAACCCCTGAATGTACACTTTGACCTATAGAGGTCTACTCAGAGTTTATCCAGGAGTGAATAAACAAGATATTGAAGGATATGGAATCCTATCAATTCTTGTGGCCTGAAGAACAAGATCTGTTTATCTATACGCTGATCAAGAATGAAGCAGCTATAGCCTTTGAAGACGAAGATAGGGGAACTCTTAAGGAAGAGTACTTTAGCCCCTACAAGATACCTTACGTACCACATAAGCCATGGTAGGAGAAAGGCATACAATTTGCCCCTGCATTGCAACAATGAATCATAGACCTGCTGTAACTTAAGATAAAAGCAGGAGTTTATGAATACTGCCAATCCCCCTACAGATCATGATGGTTCTGTATGTGGAATGAAGAGAAGCAGAAACTAAGAATAGTACATGACCTGCAGCCACTAAATGCAATTAGCATCAAGGAATCATCAATTCCTCCACACCTAGATCAATTTGTAGATCAGTTCTTGGAAGGAAAATGCTTTATAGTCCTAGACCTATATTGGGGTTTTGATGCCAGAAAGATAGATAAAGCTAGTCGTGATATGACAGCCTTCCAAACCCCACTAGGACTACTTCAGATAACCTCATTGCCCACTGGATACACCAATTCACCCTCTGAATTCCAAGAGTGTATGGTGTTTATATTCCAAGATGAGATCATTAAGCAAGTGATGAATGTATTCATCGATGATACACCAATATGAGGACCACATACTATCTATCCTGATAAGGATGGGAACCCTGCAGTTTTGCCAGAAAGACCAGGCATATGGAAATATATCTAGGAATATGCAGAAGACTTGAATTGAATCTTATATCATTTGGCAGAAGCTGAAGGAACCTTCAATGGAAAAAAACTTCAAATCTACCAACCACAAGTAGTAATATTTGACTAGAATATAGGAATCAATGGAAGAGAACCTGATGTACAATGAGTAAAGACCATAAAGGAATGGCCTACTCCTCAAAGTGCTACAGAAGCCAAACAATTTATGGGCCTATGTGGAACAGTCTACATATGGATTCCTAGTTACTCCCATATAGCAAGAAGCATAACTTCCACCTGGAAGAAGGATGTACCCTTTGTCTGGACAGAAGAATGTCAAGAAGCTTTTGAGACTTTAAAGAAGTTAATTATGACAGCACCTGCACTCTTACCTATAGATTATATATGCAGACAACCAATAGTGTTGTCAGTAGACTCTAGCTATATGGGGATGGGAATGATTCTATCACAAATAGATGAGCATGGTAAATACTGCCCCTCTAGATATGGATCGCTTCTTTTTTTCTTAGTGGAAGCTACCTACTCCCAACCTAAGCTGGAACTATTTGGCCTATTTTGAGCCTTATGACACTTCCACCTATATATAATTGGAGCCAAGAACCTCATAGTAGAAGTGGATGTCAAGTATATCAAAGGAATGTTAAATAAGCCTGAACTGCAATCAAATGCAGTAATCAACAGGTGGATTCAAGGAATCCTCATGTTTGATTTTACCCTTGTACACATACCTGCAACACAGTTCAAGGCACCAGATGCTTTATCCCACAGGCCACTTGAAGACCAAGTCAAGATAGAGTCATATGATGATAGTTGGCTTGATAAAATTGCCTTGTTCTACACACATTATGGACCCAGATTGTGTAAGAACAATAGTATAGAAGAAGATATCTCTAGAAGCATGACAGCATATGTACTGTCTGCCCAAGAGAATCAGGATACTACCCTTAAGCAGATATATGAGTATCTGACCAATCCCAAGCCTATATCTGCTACTAATAAATTTCTACAAAAAATTACCAAGTACTTTGTAAAGGCAGGATGTCTATTTAAGCAAACCAAATCTGGACATCCTCTCTTAGTGATATTTGATCATAGTAAGCGGAAACAGATCTTCAGCCAAGTCCATAAGTCACTAGGTCACCATGATGAGAAAGCCACCTGAGAAAACCTCAGACACTGCTTTTATTGGCCTCAAATATATCAAAATGTATAACATCATATGAAGTCTTGCCATGAATGTCAGATTAGGAATACTGCTAAAGTCCATATTTTATCACCCCACCACCTGCCACTGTATTCACAAAGGTTCATATAGATATTATGCACATGCCTGTGGCAAAAGGGTATCACTATATAGTGCTGGCCAGAGATAACTTATCTAAATATGTTGAAGGTAGAGCCCTATGACAACCATCTGTAGTTTGTGTTAGATGATATTATATACAGATATGGAGATGTGGGAAAGATAGTCACAGACAATGGATCTGAGTTTAAAGGAGTCCTATCTAACATACTTGCACAGCATGGAATCCCCCAGGTGCTTATCACCCCTTATAATTCACAAGCTAATGGAGTGGTTGAGCAAGGCCACTTTGCAATCAGAGAAGCATTAGTGAAGGCTTGTGAAGGAAAGATACACTTGTGGCCAGATAAGCTGCAAGCAGCCTTATTTGCAAACAATATTACTATATGATGATCAACAGAATATTCTGCATATTACCTTTTACATGGAGTTGATCCAGTATTGCCTTTTGATCTATGGGAGTTAACCTTCTTGGTTGAAGGATTTGACCGAGAACTTTTCCATGAGGAATTATTAGCACTATGAATAAGACAAATGGAATGACGGGAAGAAGATTTGAAAAGAGCCATAGCAACCTTACAAGATTCTAGATTGAACTTTAAGTGCCACTTTGAAAGGCGATTTGAAACTAGGTTGGTGTAAGGAAGCTATGCCCCTGGAGACTTAGTACTAATCAGGAAGACAGCAGTAGAGAAAGAGCTGAATAGGAAAACTAAGCCTAGGTATCTAGGTCCATACAAAGTAATTAGATGAACTCAAGGAGGAAGTTACAAACTAGCAGAAGTTGACGGAGCTCAACTGGCTAGACTGATTGCAGCATTCAGAGTAATACCTTACATACAGAGGCACTCCCTAACAAAGTTAAATAAAAAGGGAGAAGACTCTGAGGTAACCATAGATGAAGAAGACACATCAGAAGAAGATGGAGAACCATATGAGTGCAAACTCAATAAACTACCCACAAAGCTTAATACTGCTGATAGTGACAGATCTGATACAGAATCAGATATCGACTGAGACTACACATACCACTAGCCCCCTATCAGAGTGGCAAGTTCATTTCCACTGACAGAACTTGCATATTCAGAATCAATTACAGCAGGTTACCTATCATTGGGTAGCTCACTTGTTTACAGAGCACCCCACCCAAACTTACCACTCCACATTTGGTCTCACCTCCTTAGCTGAGCCAACCATCCATATGAACCACATAATCATTCCTAGGACTAGTCTAGAGGAGACTATAGTAATACCCTCAGCTACTAAGTGTACCAAGTGTAGATCTGCTTGTAAGGACCTACAACAGATAGAACACGATAGAGAAGAACTACAGGCATTAGAAAAGTATATTCTAAGAGCCCTAGACCCTAATCAGGGAAGCACAATATCAGACTACCTAACAAGTCCAGCTGCATCACAAGACTCATTTGAAATTGGCCGAAGCAATGTCGAACAGCAACAACCCATTCAGAAACCATTCTCACAATATATTAAGGGATCCAGACATGCTGAATGTGCCTGGACAGGCCCATCAAGGGCCACAAGAGCAAGATCTGCCCCCATATCCCCATGCCTCACCCTGAATGAGGAACAACGAGTTTGAATGGCAGAGGATAATGAGAGATCTAGCTCTACTGAATGGAGTCTTGGAAACCCATTCCCGATGAGCACATCGGGAAGGACACCAAACAATGATATTATTACTAAGTCTGGCTGGAACTTACAAGGCCAAATGATATATTCGCAAAATGTGCTGTATGTGTTACCTAATTCATCAGACCAAGAGCAGGATCCACAGACAATTGATCCAGCATTACTATGGATATCACCAATAGAATCTATCTAGCCATGTATATTACTTAGGTGACCATTGAAGCTGCAGAACTTACCACATTCTGCCATTGCCTGCCACATTTCATCAATCCTGCCACCAGTAAGCACAACTTGCCATCCAGCAACACGACTTATCCCTTTCAAGAAGACAATCATGGCTGCAAATCTGTATTTCCATCACAATCAAGCCATTGGCACGTTCATTTACATGCACAAACTCAGCGCCCATACTGGCTATGTCATGAAGCACGAGTTCATTTGCCCTCCCAGCAGTGACGATCAAATTGCACTCTATGCTTGGACGGAGGAAGGTCCAATATTTGTTGGCCACTTGTCACGTGTCACCAGACATTGGCAAGATTGCATTGATGTCCAACTTACCCCCTTACCCCACTATTATCATTCAACCGATAAGATCCCAGACAAATTCCTACTTCATATTCCCCTTGATCTAATCTGTCTAACTGCTGTATAGTCATTGATATACTGATTCCAGTTACAAATAGATCGATGGCTTTGAGTAGATAAGTGTCCAGATCACCTCCTCCCCGTGTACTACTTTTCTACCCTTATACCGACACTAAACGAGGTGTACCTCAGACCCCTTACTTCCTATGACATTCCTAGTATATCTGTAGTGGTTACAGTTCTGTTCTTACTGTAGGAAACCCTTGCCCTTAAATACTGTTATAAACAATAAGGAGCACTGGCAAAATGGCAGAACCGGCTGATCTTGATGTAACTATCTGGAACTTGAGCTTGCATCGCAATTTATGCGATTGAATCATCAACACACTACATAATTGGTTGTATGATCACACCTTATGAGATAATGGTCATACTCCCTTCTATTATCATGCTACTGTGCATGTAGAAACCGAAGGAAGAGAAAGAGGAACCCTTTGGGCTGATTGGCATTGTCAGCATTGCCTAATCATCTACTGATATGCTATAGTATTTGTTGAGATCTACAACAATGTATATGTCCAAATGAGAAATTTGGATTCTGAAGGAAATCTGCCAGAAGAAGAAAGGTGAACAGAACTTGTGGATTTGCTATCACCACCATTCCAGCCAATTGCAGAAAAAACCATAGCTGAGATCCTTTATCAATTCACTGAACAAGAGCAATCCCCACAACCGGATCCTGACCCTCCAGAGCACAAAGCTCAAGTTAATGAAGGTACCCTAGCCAATATCACAAACATTATTTCTCAATCCTGAATTAGCTACAAGCGAAAGATTTTCCCCTAGCTCTGTAAAGGCACAGCCATTACCTTTATTCCTTTCTTCATTACCTACATATTTTTGGAGATCAGTGCCCCTAAATACCGTCATATATAATAGGGAGCTCTGACCCAAACAGGACAGTTAAATTATTTTATTCAGCAACAGCCATAATACCATTAGACACAAATGGCTGACGCTAATGGAATAGTACAGGAAATACTAGAGCTTCGCAAACAACAGCAACTACTCGAACATATCTTACAATTCCTACATACCAAGCTCATGCACCATGTTCATAAGCAAGGAGACAACAATCAAGTTCAATACCATGTAACCGTACAAGTGATTACTCATGGTAGAAACCAAGGAACACCTACAGTGCAATGGCATTGTATTTACTGCCATGCAATCTACAGACATGCCCGTCTTTGTAATCAGTATCATAATGACCTATATTCCCGAATTAGGCAGGTTGATCCAATTAGGCATGGACTGTTAGAAGATAGAATGGAGTTAATTCATTTCTTAGAACCCCCATTTCCTTCCATAGCAGACATAGAGAGTTCTTCATGAATTGACTCAGAATGAACCATCCTCTGAACCAGAGGAGGAAAAAGCCCCTCCTCCTAATCAGGGACAGCAAAGGGCTAATGGAAGACCCCAACTTGATTATCCTTGATTGAATGAACAATCGGGGATGATTGTTTTCTGTTCCCTGTGGATGACCTGCACCAAAATGTTTGGATGCGGATACATAGTTATTGTATATGTATGTAATGCTAGATATTTGACCCGAGATTTGAGTTTTTACTATATTCCCACGGTCCAAATGCTTAGCTAATTGAGGGACATATAGACCATAGTGTCTAGAATATACCTCTATTCATTTCTTATTTGTTCATTTACAGGTTGTGGAGAAACAAAATGATTTCTCCCAACATATTTTTATTACTACCTACAAGTACATAGCAAACCATTTTCTTAATATCTCTTTTACCCTTAAGTACTTAGCCAAGTGTCAGAGAAGCAATTGGAGCATGTGACCTCAGTTGTAAATCACCTGACTCAGATCATGTGACCTTGCACAGCATGAGTCATAATGAGTCACAATAAGTCAAATGAGGACTAATCAAAGTACTGCCCCTAGACTAGCAAAATAATCATGTGACCTGCACAGCATGAGTCATAATAAGTCATAATGAGTCGGCATGAGTCATGATGAGTCATTGCCAAGCCAAAGGCTATTTTTAGCTCATTTTCTGACAGGGTGAGTCAAAGTGAATTAGTATGAGTTAGTATGAGTCATATTTTGGCACAGCCACCTCGGAACTGAAGGTAGCACAGCCACATGTAAATTACTATATAAGGAGCGCGATTCAGCCCCATTTGGACAGTTCTCTCTTTTAGGGAAAAGATTCCTACTTGAATTGAACTCAACCAATGAGTGCTCACAAATGCACCCTTTATAAACAGATAGTGAGGCTGTGTAGAGAAGTTCCCACGCTATAAATAGAACTACTTAGACCCATAGTTAGGAATATACTGAATCTCTTAGGATAGGGTCAGTTAGGACACCTTTAAGGAGAAAACCCCAGAGCAAATAACTAAAGGGAATAGATCCCCAGCTAGTAGAGAGACCTAATAGTTCATTAGTACCTTGGGAAAGGGTCGAGTCAAGCATTTAAGCTGATTGCCAACTCCTTAGTGCATAATAGAATCAGTTTAGGAAAAACTATTCTGGGTGTCTAAGTGACATGTGAGAATCAGTAGCAAGAGTGAAGCATATTAACACTACCTACCCAATTGAGCATTCCTAATCAACTGGAGCTAATTGGAAGTCATTGAGAGCGCATTTTAGGGAAGTAACCCTAGTCGCTACAAAGTATCCTTCTAGCAACCCAAGAGTTGTCTAGACCATTCCCCAACTAACTATAGTACATTTTGTACACCATCCCAACAGAAAACCAGACCCTCAATGTGTTGCTGAACCCCAATCCCCTCAACCTCATTGAAGATTGACAAACAAACCATGTGCCTGATAGTTAACCCCTTTCTACAAGATTGGTACTTGTTTCTAGTACCAACTCAACCAGGAAAGAGTACTCTCTTCACCTTGCTTCAGATTTACTATCCGTGGAGATAAGATTAGTTGTCTGGTAAGCATTTCTTAGTGTTTCTACTGATCTTATCTAGAAAGAAGACACCAGTATTGACTGAGGAGCTGTGGATGGTCCATTCATCCATCATAGGCAACATACGAGCACTCCGAGTAGACGTGTGCACCATTGCCAACTCTGTTCAAGCCCTGATGGAAATTGTTGGCGTGTCTGCCAACAATGGCCATAAATGCTGTGCCACCTGCTTCACCAGCTTCGTGCATGCTGACACCACTGCTTAGAACCCACTGGCACCCTCAAACCCACTGAAACGCAAGCACCCAGACCATTGATGCTCAGGATCCCAGCTCATAGGACTTCTGCTCCTGTACACACAACTGCCACCTTGCCACTGCCTCCTGCAAGTCACTGCCAAACTTCCAACCCACTACATGCAGCTCAACTCAATGCGTCTGATGCGAGCAACACCCCAACGCCAGGATTGCATATTCCCAATGTTCACATGGCAAGATCGGGGGCCTGGAAGGATGTAGTTAGGCATTGGGTCAGTAGTGCACCCAAACTCGGACTGAAAACTCCTTTGAAGGATTGGCCAAAGGAGTGGATCACAGGCCCAAACTGCCACAAGTTCACAATGAAACACCACAACTGCTCGATCATCACAAGGGAATTCAAGGTGTGAGTACCAGTGCACTTTGGGCTTGGCAGCATCACTGGCAGACTGTGTCCTGCTCACTTGAGTTCAACAGATACGACTTGAACGAGGCATGATTTCTCGAAGCCTACCCCAAGGCCAAGCAAGGAGTCACCCCGCTCCTCAAGGCCATCAACGAGGCACAGGTTGTGCATGGCGAGAGCATTGAGTGCCCAAAGAGATTGCTCTTTCAGTTGCCAAGGAATCCCACCATCGTCTGAAGGTCCCCCTCTGACTTTGTCCACAATCATTGTCATAGTGCTCTGAGCTTCAATGAGCCCTAGCAGTCCATCCAAAGGTATCCTGGGCCCACCCTACTAGTAGTACCAATGTTATGGCGCTGACGACTCACTAGTACACCCACACCGTACATACTGGCAGCATATACTAGTGTACATATTGTTGCATATCTTCCCACACCTATGACGCACTGCACACACCTAGAACCAATGCCCTGTGTCTCCCAGACCTCCATACCTCGCTGTCCATTGTGCTGTAACGCACCTATTGGCAGCGGATTCTGCACCATACCTTAGTAGTACCACTTCTTGTGCTTGTGCCTCGACTTGCTTACCCAGGGCCACTAATGTCTCTCTCTCAGTCTCTCAATGTATCTCATGTATCTCATGTATTGCATTGTCATTTAACAAGTTGAGATAACACTTACACCATCTGCTAGCTACACTTTGCGAGCACGAACAACCGTCATTCCATTTTGGAATGACAGCGCTGTGCAGTGAGCTGTGCATGGCTCTCGGGTTCTCCCAAATTCACCCGAAAATGGAAGGTAGGCCGCACCACTGCCATAAATTTCTTTTGTGTACTTACAGCGACCAACCTGATGTTTTTACAGGGCATGAGTGTCACAGTCAACAAGTACATGAACCAGTGTTCGTCGACACTGGGTTGATCTCCATGCATTGTTTCCAGCGATGAAATTGTGAACATCATGCCTGGTGTTTTGTATTAGACATGCTTGTATACCTACGATTACTTTTGGTATCGATACTGACTCTGCTCTAGCAATAATCACGAATCCCCTGCTTTCCTATGGGTTAGAGTGGTCCTGGTCCTCCACAGTCATATATCGACATTGGTGATAGAGAAGCAGCAACTTGCACAGTGCTGCATCTCGTTCCTTGCCCTCCGGTAGAGGAACACATTTGACATGAAGCACCCTCGTGATGAACAGCTTTGAGGCCAATCCTGCCCCTGCAGATGCCTGCAGCACCTCTTCCCCTCCACCGTCCTCTCCCTCCCCAACATGTCTGATTCCATCGTTGGGTACACCATGGGACCCCAAGTGGGCAAGCGGGACTGAAGGACCGACAGGGTAACACTTGAGTATGCCGAGTGTGCTCAAGAGAATGGGAAGGCCATCTCGGGAGAGCATCCACTGTACACGTGGGTCTGCAAACGGACAGAGGTGGAGGTCTGGTCTGGCGAAGTGGTCTGCGAGGTGGGGTTGGACTGCGGAGAGGAGGTTGATGACAAGGTGTGCTAGGGGTGATGAGAAAGTGGCACTGGCATGGGTGTTGAGTGTGGATACCATTTGAGAGGGGATGCAGAGGGAAAAGGCTACAAGGGGGAGGGGGTCGAGTGTGATGGAGGTGAAGGAGGAGAGAGTCGCACCGTGGTATGTGGCCGACACTGTGGACAGGTGTCATGCACGGTTGGGGAGGCACGTGGTGACAACAACAATGGACTGGGCGGTCTCATGGAGGAGCTCATGGAGGCGTATGTGGGTGTTGTTGGTGCATGTGTGGATGTATCTGCGAGTGAGACTGGGCAGATGCATCGGCAGCACCACTGGTCATCCCTTTCACCACCACACTAAGTGAAACACCAAGGCCTACCTGAGGCTGAGATGGGTGTTTAACTAGTAAACCTGGTGGTCAGGCGCAGATGGGTCGATGGGAGAACTCCAAGAGGACAAGACTGGGGGAAACCAGTCGCAGTCTCTTGGGGGTTTATATACTATCTAGGGTTTGTACATGTTTGATACTATACAGTATCTATATAGAGTAGATAGCAGTGCATACGAGTCATAGTGGAGTCATGACAAGTCATAAGGCAGTGCGCGGCTGCGGCATGAGTCATAAGGAATCATGGTGAGTCAAAGATAAGCAACATGAGGCATAGATAAGCATAGCCATAGGGCATGAGGCATAGGGCTGTGCGCATGAGTCGGCATGAGTCATAGATAAGAGAGTGACTCATAGATAAGCGATAAGAGATAAGAGATAAGGCATGTCATGTGGCGTGGCTGTGTATGGTTGTACACGTGCCAGTCAAGAAGTGACATGAGTGTGAGCACTGGCATCATGTGATAGCATATGATGTCAGGTGACCAAATAGTCATGTGTTCATGGTTGAACGAGTGGTAAGGAGTTCAAGTATGATAGGGGCTATTTAGCGAAACGCTTTGTAGAAAGCCCGGAAAAATAAGGAAAAATATAGGATAACTAGGGACAAATACCAGTGGCCATAACACTACCCCCCTCCTATAAGTCAACTTCCAGGTGACTAAAGGGGAGGTTGTCCAAAGATGTCTCCAAGAACAGGAGGCCGAAGTCAGTGAAGGAGGCGAGGAACTCAGCTTGCGCCAAGCGAATGCGACGAGGGGCACTGGGATGAGCATGATGAAAGAGTGTGATAGCGCCCTGCGCTTTAGATAAGTGACCCAGAGGTTCCCAAGTTCGATCTTCCTCAGTATATCCTTTCCAATGGACTAGGTATTCAAGGCGTTTTCCCTTAAAATGTGAATCAACGATGTGATCTACTTCATATTCTTCGTCTCGTTCCTCTGTGACCAGCACAGGCCCAGGTTTGAAAGAGGGTTGACCATCAAGGTGCTCTTTGTAGGGGCGGATACGAGAGACGTTAACAACAGGGTGAATTCTCATGGTCTTCGGTAAGCGCAGCTTAACCGCATTACTACCGATCAAGTCAATGATGGTATAAGGTCCAATCCAGTGTTCCGTTAGTTTCTTAGAAGCATGAGTTAATTTAAGATTAGTGGTTGAAAGCCAGACGTCATTTCCAATGGCGTATTCAGGGGCGTCAGACCGGTGACGATCCGCCTGATCTTTCATGCGAGCTTGTGCTTTGGCAAGATTTTCTTTTGTTTGGGTGAGTACATCCTGCATCTCAGATGCGAAGGTGTCAGCAGCTGGTGCCTGCACCGTACGCTGTTCAAAACCCATTTTAGGAACGTAAGACCTGGTAATCTCAAAGGGTGACTTTTGTGTCGACGTTTGTTTCTTTGAGTTATATGAGAATTGTGCCATAGGGAGCCAGTCAGCCCATGAATCCTGTTTTTCTATGGTGAAGAGCCGCAAGTATTGTTGTAGATCACGGTTCATTCTTTCTGTTTGTCCATCGGTTTGGGGATGAAATGCAGTGGACAACTTCAGTTGGATACCAAGGCGTTTGCATAGATCCTTCATGACTTGTGATGCGAATTGTGGTCTGCGATCAGAGACAATGGATTGTGGAATGCCGTGGTTTTTCCAAACATTATGCAAGTATAGGCAAGCTGTATCCATAGCCATGACTGTTTTGTTACATGGAATGAATTCAACTTCTTTAGAGAATTGATCAATGATTACGAGAATAGAATCGAAGCCGTTGGATAGGGGAAGATCCATGGTAAAGTCTGCAGTGATGTCTATCCAAGGCATATTAGGAATGTCTAGTGGAATTAGTTTGCCTGCCGGGGTGGTATTAGTACTTTTGAAGCGTGCACATCTCGCACAGCGAGATACGTAGTCTTTGACTAGTGTTGGCAATCCAGGCCAAGTGTAGCTTCGGTGAATAAATTCTAATGTCTTGTCTATACCGGGATGTCCTGCAACCGGTGTGTCATGGTGGAGTCTAATGATTTCCATACGAAGATCCTGATCTTTGGGAATATAAATACGTCCGTGGGAGTCCTTCCACAACGTGCCTTCATCAGCTTCAAGAGCAATGTGATTTGCTGCCTGCAGCTTCACTATCTCTGACTCTTTAAGTAGATGAGTGACTTGTTTGATACAATCAAGTATTGCTTCAGAATCGGTAGTCACAGTGACAATCGTCGAGATGATACTCTCAGGTGAAATTACGATTACACCCCTGTTATCATCATCGATACCGATAGCATGATCTTCTCATCAAGATAAAGCGTCAGCCTTTCCCATTGTTGCTCCTGGTTTGTGGACCCACAGGCGGTCAAACCTACTCAAATAGAGAGCCCAGCGAGCTTGTCGATGATTAAGATCTTGTCGTTTCATAAACCATTGTAGGTTGGCATGATCATTTCAAATTTCGAACTGATGGCGAGCTCCTTCAAGGTAGTGACGCCATTGTTCTAGACTGCGAATAACCGAGAGCATTTCTTTATCTGCTACTGGGTAATTTCGTTCTTCTTTTGACATGGAATGTGATGAGAACGCGACAGGATGCCATTTGCCATCTTTTTCTATAGAAAGCACTGCTCCTGTTGCGTAATCTGATGCATCCATTTCCAGCCGGAATTTAGCATCATTATCTGCATAGGCTAAGATAGGGGCAGTGGTGAATGCTTGTTTTAGAGTGTCAAATGCCTTTTGACGCGTTTCATTCCAGATGAAAGGTTCGTCTTTCTTCGTCAAATCTGTCAGAGATCTAGCGACCTGCGCATAGTCTTTGATAAACCTGCGGTAGAAGTTTGCTAAACCTAAAAAGCTTCTAACTCCTCGTACGTTTGTAGGTACCAGCCATTCCTGAACGGCTTGGACTTTCGAGTTGTCCATTTTGATACCTTCACGAGAAATGTACATGCCGAGGAATTCTACTTCCTGGATACTGAAGGTGCATTTCTCTGGTTTGGCAAAAAGGTCATTGTCTTCTAAGCATTGTAGTACTTCAAGTACCACTTTTTCATGAATTTTGATGTTAAGAGAGTTCGTAAAGATCATGATGTCATCAATGTAGACTTCTACTTCTGGCATATCAGCGAAGATTTCACTCATCATGGTTTGGAAGGTGGCGGGAGAGTTGCAGAGCCCGAAGTACATGACAAGGGGTTCGAAACTTCTGCGATGACAAACGAATGCTGCTTTCCATTCATCACCTTCCTTCATGCATACATTGTTGTATCCCCAACGTAAGTCTATTTTGGTAAACCATTTAGATCCCTGCAACTTATCTACGAGCTGTGAGATGAGCGGGAGTGGATAGTTGTTTTTAACGGTGTACTCGTTGAGATATCGGTAATCTTGTACCATACGCTTGCGACTGTCTTTCTTTGGAACAAAGAATACAGGGGATGTTTGTGGCGATTTGGAGGGATGGATATATCCTTTCTTTAATTGGTCATCCACGAACTCTGTGACTTCTTGTTGTTCCATGACAGAAAGGGGTATGATTCGTCCTTTCTTAGCCACGAAAGATTCTTTTAGGTCAATAGCGTGGTCCCAAGGTTTTCTTAACGGCATCCGTTCAGAATCCTTCTTCATGAAAGTTTTTAAGAAGGCGTGATAGACTTTTGGCACTAAGTCTTCTGCAGAGTCCTTCTTTGGTTGTTTGTTTGCTTCTTGATCTATTTTTATAGCATGGATGCAATGAAGAGCTTCTCGTTCATTGTCATCAATATTCTCCATCCATGAAGATTGACAGAGAGAGGCACACTGGTCAGAGCAGCGTGTCATACAAACTTTGCCCGTTTTCCAATCTATGTCAGGGTTATGCTGCTTTAGCCATGTGTATCCAAGGATCATTTGGTTTCTTCCAAGATCTGTGACTTCAGCTTTTAGTTGTTCAGCATGACCCTGATAAGTAGCGATTATGTCTGCACTGTGGGTAATGGAACCTGCAGAGTTCTGTGTACCGTCAACATTGTAAACTGGGATTGGATTTTCTAGTTTTATCAATGGAAGACGTAAATCTTGTGCAAACTTGGTGTCTATGTAAATAGTATTAGCCCCAGAATCTAGGAGAGCTGTAGCTGTGTGAACAGCGTCTTTTCTTTTCATGGGGGCGATAGAGATTTCTAGGTTAATTTCTCTAGGGTTAAGGGAACATACCCGACGTTCGTCAGACGGTTCTGGGGTTTGCAAAGTGGAATTAAGCATCGGTTTAAAGTCCCGACCGAGCTCTAGCCCTGCTAGAGACCCCACTTGACTATGAATCAAGTCTGTTTTATTACTTTGCAAGTTAGTAAGATAAGGGTCAGTGACAAGAGATGCGGTATCAGAATGAACACCCAGATCATTCACTCCAAATCTTCTTTTCCCTGGTCATCATCCGATTCATCTTCAGATGGGATGTAGTCTGGGAACTCTTCTTCTTCTTCGAGAAGAGCTCGAAGGCGTCTTGCGCGAGAACAATTCTTGTGATGCTTTCCTTGATGCCACTTACACCAATCACATTTGGTTGATGCCTTTCGGCAGTCCTTGATTTGGTGATCTAAACCTCCACAGTTAAAACATCCTTGAGTCCCTCTGGACTTCGTGTTTTTAAATTTTCTAACTTTCTTGGAAGAGGTGGCAGCAATAGATTCATCATCCGAGGAGTCGTTCTCTGGATCAGATCCGTATTGAAGAGCATCGATATCCATTGCCATTGGATCTCGATATGATGATTTTCAAGGCAGGTTGGACCAGTTGGAGGAGGACACGTGTCCGGATTTTCTTCGTTGAAGGAAACTGATCCACTTTGTCCGTTGTCCTACTACAGCAACCGAGTTTAGATAATCCTCGATATTATCACCTCGTTCGTCGTTACGAATGATTTCTTCGCGAATAGATGGGAGCATGTTTTGTTCTAAGATGTTGATCGCATGTGTAACACCGATCTTTGATTCCTGATAGTATCTGTGGAACAGATCTATGAAATCACAAGCTCTCATCTTTTCGGTTTGTTTCAGATTCCACAGTTTTTCTAATGCCCAGTCCAGTTTTGCCGTTGGACGAAACTGTGTTTGAATCTCTGTTTCTAACTCTGTCCATGTGTACAGAGTTCCTTTCTCTAGACGTGGGTGAGCGAATATGAGTGCGCGCGGCCCAGTCATACGAGAGAGAACAGCAACAACAGCGTCATATGACCTTGGCCGAATAGCATCAGCATTCAGAGTGAGCCATGTTTTCATTTTTAGCCACCAATCTTCGAACTTTCCTAGTTCACCTTTAAATTTACCAGGATCGGCGAATACCTCAACCTTCTTTGAAGGCCTAGGCGCACCTGGTGCTGGGATGGCTGCTATCTGAGCATTTGCTTGATCTAATTTGTGCTGTAATGCTGCAGCTGTTTGTTGTAACCCAGCAGAATGACCTGTCATTAAGCCAAGCTGCGAAGCTACAAATGCGAAGCATTCGTCTTCTCCTTGTATAGCATACAGATCCGCGAGGAACTGCATACTACTGAAGTGAACTGGATTGAACGCCATGATGTCTACTTCTTTTGTTTTCTAAGGCGTCTTGCCTGTTTTCTGATAGAAGCGTAAGCGTGAGGAAGGAAGTCTGCCTTCCGTTTGTTTGATGCAGTAACGTGTTGTTGGAAGCACTTTTTTTGTGCTTCTGACAACTTCTTGTGTCGTTGAACTAGATCAAATTTCCTATTGGGGAAATTCATCATCTGATCCTACTTCCCAGATTACTGCTCTGTTTTCCTGCTCGTCAGGAGGAGTAATAAGACCTGGTGGGTCATCGGATGGAGTGGAGGGAACTGTCTCCACTGGTGCGTTGTACGTGTATCCGTTGGTTTCCAGAAACTGATTCTGAAAGTGTTGAGAAAAGTAGCGACCTGCCACATTGGCGAGTCGTGCCACTGAAAGATTACGAAATAACCACTCAACCCAATCTAAAGAATCAAAGTTTGTTGGAATAGGATCCCAAGGGTCGTCAACATAATTTACTCCGTTTTCAGGACCTGTATCCCAATTTGGGTTTGGTTCCCAATCTTCTTCTGCGTCCCAATCAGCGACATTGTCCCAACCACGAACTACTTGTGGTGCGTCCGGGTCTTGGTTTGGACCAACGAGTCTATTTAACTCTAGGGTGTTACAGATGATAAAGGACCAGCAAGTCAACTGAACAACGACTTCTTTTCGAATTTCTATGGCAACCGGTGCCGATTTTGGAACTTGACGATAAATGAGAAAGAGAATGAATGCGAGAATAATAGTGATGATGTAGGCGATAAACAGAATGATAACAGTGAAAATCCACATCTGTTTTTGGGTTTTCTAATCTTCTTCATTTTTGGGGTTCAAACGGAAAAGTCTGCGAATGATAAAGGCGGTTCTTTGCTTAAATCGTCTGATTCTTTCACAATGAGAGAGTACTTCTCGTGGTGCTTCGAAGTAAGATCCTTCTGTTTCAGAAGATCCTAGTTCGTCTAACCTGTTCAGGTAGTTGTTCTGTACTTGGAGGTTGTACTCGGAGAGTACGAGGATACCGCAAATAGCGTCAAGGGGACGTTCTATTGGTTCCTCTAACCTTCGTGCTTGTTCTTCTGTCAGACGTCTTTCGACTGTCTCGACAAATTCTTGGTAGATGGCACGAGACTGTTGTGTGCGATCTACAGGGATTACTTCGTCTAACGCTTGAAGGCGAGCGAGCTCGTCTCTGTAGCGTGCTTCGACTAAGGAGATGACTTGGTTCTGAAATGGTGTGTACTCCGTTTGAGGACCTTGTCCTTGTCTACGTTCAAGAGTACCTCCTGGTGAGTTAAGGAGTGTACTTGTCCTTGCTAATGAAGAGGGTGACGATAGTCGTTCCTCTGTTACTGATGAGCCGCTAACTGATCGTCGATCAGTGGGCGTGTTAGCCAGCGTTGGTGGAAGCGTTTGATAACCGGGGAGACGAGCCCTGTCGTAAGGAGGGGCAGAGTCTTCCATTATCTGCGGTGGTGGATGTATTTCAATCCTCTGCTCCGGAGTCTCAATCTCTTCTGGAGACTCGACAAAGGAATTTGGAGCCGTGACTGCTTCCGGGGTAGCTGGTTGAGTTGGGGGTGCAACCAGTGTGAAGGTGAAGTGAAGTGTTCAGGAATACTTCCGAACGAGGAAGAGGAAGAATCCGTTTGCGACGGATTTGTTGGGTGGAGGATGAAAGCTCCTTCCTTTCTGATTGGCCTTCTTACTATAGGAATCCCGAAGGTGGTTCCTCTTCTAAGAGGGTGTGGTAATGGTGCTGGTTCTTCTTCTTCTGGAAGATTCGGAACTACCCGAAGAGGGTGGTCAAATCCTTCTCTTATTTCGAAGATACCTGCTTGTTGTCTGAATGGGACTAATGGTTGTGATACCACAAAGAACCTCAAACTTCTATTAACTCCTCTAATCCTGACGATAATGCGCAGGTACTCTAAGCGATCCGCGGGGGCGAAGAGTTCCGATCCTAACACGTATCCCTGGAATAGGAGTGCGACCTCTATACCACCTACAAGGTACATGAGGAGGGTGAGGAGGAATAGCAATAACCTCCTGCTGAATCCTATCGAGACCTCATAACCTGTCCTTGACTCTGTCTCACGCTCTAAGTACGCGGGCCCAATTCTGATCTGCTCGAAGCTGAGCGGCAGCCTGGTTATGAGCCAGTTGTACTGCGTCATCGAGTATTGTGTCGACCTGTGACTGTAGGTCAACCTCACCAAGAACTGCAGCGACCTCAGGTACAAGGGTATCCTCTGAGTCGCCAGTTTTGGTAACTGGGTGGATTTGGGGGTCCACAAGGAGGATCTAGTTCCAATCTACTGGAACGGGGAGCGGAGTTGGCGAGCGAACGGGTGTCGCGGGTATGTATGCTGAACCTTCTCGGCGAGAGCTGGGGTAAGGGGAGTAACGAGCCGATGAAGCCCGACTACTGATTAAAGATGTGAATGCCCCTCTGGGCTGTGACTGAGTCACGTAGGAAGAAAGGGAAGTGCCCTGAGCTTCTACCAAAATCCCTCTGACAGCTTCTGCAATAGCGTGGAACTGCGCTTCGTCCACGTGGTACTGAATGGAATCCTCGACCAGCGAGGGGACGTAGTCGTTTGGGTCGACTGAACCTTCCTTTATGGGGTGGTACTCTACCGACTCCTGCAAGACGGAGAAGGTGGACGTTACTTGTCCATTAGCTACTCTACCCTGACTATGAGGGCGGGCGTCTCTTGCCTCTTTGATACTTTGTTCGACACCTCCCGAGGGAGACTCCTCGAACTTCGCCTCCTGGTTCTGTAACTGTACAGCCGGGGCTGGAGAGGGAAGCCTGACCACTGATAGGTCTTCTTTGTTCTCTATGACGATAGACACTGTGATACCCACCCGATCAGTATCGTTTTAAGGCCCCTGCCTCGTCCAACTACTCCTTGTTATCCGAAGGGTGCTGCCTCCGTTAACCTATGGTGGGGTATTATACTGTACCCAAGTCAACGGCAAAGGGTCTGACTGAAGAGCCTGCATACCAGACGGCGACTCCGGCTTTGCCTATCCCTACACTTTTCTACTGTTGGCTACACAGACGAGCAGCTAGCTAGACCGCAGGCCTTTAGTAGTCTTGTCCTAATGAAACACCAAGGCCTACCTGAGGCTGAGATGGGTGTTTAACTAGTAAACCTGGTGGTCAGGCGCAGATGGGTCGATGGGAGAACTCCAAGAGGACAAGACTGGGGGAAACCAGTCGCAGTCTCTTGGGGGTTTATATACTATCTAGGGTTTGTACATGTTTGGTACTATACAGTATCTATATAGAGTAGATAGCAGTGCATACGAGTCATAGTGGAGTCATGACAAGTCATAAGGCAGTGCGCAGCTGCGGCATGAGTCATAAGGAATCATGGTGAGTCAAAGATAAGCAACATGAGGCATAGATAAGCAACATGAGGCATAGATAAGCATAGCCATAGGGCATGAGGCATAGGGCTGTGTGCATGAGTCGGCATGAGTCATAGATAAGAGAGTGACTCATAGATAAGCGATAAGAGATAAGAGATAAGGCATGTCATGTGGCATGGCTGTGTATGGTTGTACACGTGCCAGTCAAGAAGTGACATGAGTGTGGGCACTGGCGTCATGTGATAGCACGTGATGTCAGGTGACCAAATAGTCACGTGTTCATGGTTGAACGAGTGGTAAGGAGTTCAAGTATGATAAGGGCTATTTAGTGAAACGCTTTGTAGAAAGTCCGGAAAAATAAGGAAAAATATAGGATAACTAGGGACAAATACCAGCGGCTGTAACACTAAGTTCATACTTAAGTAAGGTGCTGACTAATATATTTGACTTGAGTGCACATCAATAAGTTAGTGGAGAACGGCGGGGTTTTGTGAGCATTGCAACGCTTTTCTCGGGTGTTTCAGGAGGTTCGTTTTTTTCGTTTTTTTCATTCTTTTTGCTCAATTCACTCGATTTGCTTGTTTCAGATATTTGGGTGTAGATAGCCACATGTATTTCCTTTTTCATTGATGAAAATCATGTGGCTCAGCTGGCCAAATTTTCCCCCGCCGTCCTCCGTTAGGGGTATAGCCACAGTCTGCATTTGGTGTTCGTTGTATGTGCATCGTTCGTTGGGTGACTACACACACCACAATTCCTCTCACTCTGCATTCTGCATTGATACAACCCTTCCACATTGTCATATTTGCCCTATTCTTTTATTTTGAGCCTGAGAGCACTCTTTGTGAGTATAATACAATGATTTGATGTTCTGGCTGTTGTCTGATAAGAGATTTCCATCACTGATAAGAACTTTTCCTGGTGGTATGTGCTTTTTTGCTGTTCTATGGGCTAATAAACCTCATGCTATCTGTAGGCCATTCAAAAACTGTGTGAAAATATAAGTTTTTGGATTAGGCACTTGATCTTTGCTCTACTACAGTATGACAGGGGTGAAAATCAGTTG
The DNA here is from genome assembly GCA_025782845.1 of Boletus coccyginus. Lineage (NCBI taxonomy): Eukaryota > Fungi > Basidiomycota > Agaricomycetes > Boletales > Boletaceae > Boletus > Boletus coccyginus. The sequence continues at coordinate 357,218 of JAHZSR010000002.1, read as the reverse complement.
CTTAGGAAGAAGTGTCATCAAGTCTCTACTACCTGGCTTCACAGATTCAACTCTGTGTGTCCGCTGGTTGTCCAGAGACCTCTGATTCCACTACAAAGCAGAGACTAGATTGGAGGCTGTCAAGAAGACTGACTGGTCTTTGACTCATCTTTTTATTCTTGCTGTTACCTTTCATTGTGTCTCAGGCATTTTATCTTTAGCTTTGTCATACTCCTGTCCTGGTTGCCATTCAGTTAACCCTTGGCACTGCTGTGTAAGGTAGAGGGATTGGTGTGCATCCTTGGCTATCTTTCTAAAGATCTGAACTTGGACCCTTTTTTTTGGATCTGGACTTTTCCCCTGGACCTGGACTTTTCTCCCTAGACCTGGACCTTTCCCCCTGGACCTGGACTTTTCCCTTTGGACCTGGACTTGGACCTTTCCCCTTGGATCCGGACTTCCTTGAATTGAAATCTTTTATCATTGTTTCAAAATGTAGGTGTTTTTGAATTCTTTGTTAATACATAATATAAATTCTTTGTTAGATCTACTCCTCCCACTTCTTCTCAATGTGCTCAAAGTGCTGCTCGCCAGGCTAAATATGATCAATGTCAGCTTGGTTCTCCTCCATCCTGTCATTCTCCTTATCCTGCCATGCAACCACCATTATTAAATATGCCTGCTGCTTTACCTGTAAGTTTGTTTTGATTAATGATATAGATATATCATTGGCTAAATATATGTTCTAGATTCATCATTCTGTTTCAATTCATCAATATTCTGATATATCACCCCCTCAGGTTCCTTTTATAAATATGTCACCACCACCACCACCCTTTCCAATGATGCCTGCCTTTCCTCAGCTTCCTATATTTTCAAATCAGCCACTACCTTATCAAGCATTTGTACCACCTCCTCTATAGCCTCAAAACTTCCCTCAGATGAGTGCTAGGGTGGATTATAATGCTCACTTATTGGAAGGCTTCAATCAAACTCATAATAGGTAGCACAATAAAAAACGCAATCATTCCTCTGCTACTTATTCTGAACCTGGTCTTGCTTTATCCCCACCACAAAACCTTCAAACTCATCAGCATGTCATAAACTTTCAACATGAGGCTGAAAATCAAAAATTCTTGCAAGCTCAGCAAGAACATGAACAGGAACATTCTATGAGATTGCAACAGCTACAATATCAGGAGCAAGAGCATTTTCAGCAAATGCAGTTGCAGCAAGACCTGGTATTAAGACAGGAATTGGAGTATCAGAGGCTGGTAGAGGTTCAGCAAGAGATATTAAGACAACAGATGCTACATCATCAAAGGGTGGCTGAGGAGCAACTATTGGCTGTACAACAACAGATGCTACATTGTCAAAGAGTGGCTGAGGAGCAACTATTGGCAGTGCAACAACAAGAGCTTCATCATCAAAGAGTGGCTGAGGAACAACTATTAGCATTGCAACAACAGGAACTACATCATCAAAGAGTGGCTGAGGAGCAGCTACAGGCATTGAGGCAACAAGAGCTACATCATCAGAAAGTGGCTGAGGAGCAGCTACAGGCAGTACAGCAGCATGTCCTACATCATCAAAGACTTGAATAGGAACAGCAACAGATAGTACAACAACAGGCCTTGCATCATCAAAGAATTTCACAGGAGCAGCAACAAGAGCAGGAGCATGAGGATCAGGAACAGCTTGCAGTCCAGCAAGTTCAACAGCTTTCTCAAGCTTTGCTGTCACAGGCATTAACAGAATATACTCAAGACTCAGAAAAACACTATGAGCAAGATCAGGCCAGACAATAGTAAGTATTTGCTTATACCATTCATCAAATTGTATCTAACCTACAGTATATATTTCTAGCTCTGCTTCTACTTCAAGAGCCTTTATCCCTGGTTCTGACTTTCCTTCTGATTCTCCTGTTACAAGATCTCCTACTCCACATTCAAGCTCTCCTGGTGGCTTTTCATCTCATAGATCATCTGTATCCAGGCATTTATTACCAAGACCTGAAGACTCTCCTGTTCCTTTTCATCGGTTGCAATTTCCTATTCATTTAGCCTATGCAATGACCATCAACAAGTCCCAAGGTCAAACACTCAAGCATGTTGGTCTTAATTTGAGTTCACCTGTTTTCTCTCATGGTCAACTCTATGTGGCACTTTCATATTGTACCCATCCTAGAAACATTAAAGTTCTATTTCATCATGATCCAGACCATCAACAATATACAAGAGCTACAAATGTTGTTTGGACTGAAGTATTTAGGAACTTGGAAATATAGCTTGTACTATACCTTTGTAATCACATTGTTATTTAAAGCAGATGCCATGTCTGAATCAAAGTGGTGTGTACATTAAAACTTTGAAGACATATTCAATATGTAACCAGTACTTGTGATTAGCATATGTTAGTAGTTGTGATCAGTAGTTATGTGACTTGTATACTATGTATGTACTGTAAATTACTAATCACAACTACTGACCACTACTGATTACGACTACTGACCACAACTGACCACAACTACTGACCACAACTACTGATCACCACTACTGATCACCACTACTAACCACAACTTCAAAAAACCTTCCAACTGACCCGAACCAGGTCATGAAAACACCTAGTCTAAAAAATTAAAGGAGAATGGGTGGGAAACTATGACTGATGAACCTTTGGCGGCACTTATTTTGCCTGTGTGAATAGCCATCGTTAACTTCATTTTCCTTCCTTTTTGGACTGAAAAAATCATGTGGCTCACCTACGTTTCAAGCTCAGTCGTTGTCCATTCAGTAGCAGGACAAAGCATAGCCATAGTTCATTCACTCACAAGTGCAATTTCAAGCTCAGCCATGACTGCACAGCCACTCAAGTCCCAAACACAATATGCCTCATGCACACTATGGCAAATGCGACCAAACAAATGGCTGGGCCCTATGGATATCCACACTCGAGTTACATAACAATCAAGTGCATTGAGTGTGTCAGGCACACCACAAGTGTCACTTTAGTCTATCACATCACAATTGTTTACAGAATACTGAATTAAAGAAAATGAAAGGAAGCAGGAGGCTGAGAATTGAAAGAAGTGGTGGGTGTGTTTGCAAGCTAACCTGGCATTGGCCGAGGAACGAGGCCGATGCCAATGGTCAGCTTGCAAACACACCCACCACTTCTCTCAATTTGAAGTCTCCTGTGAACCCTATGTTTTATTTATTTTCCTTCCTCCCCCCCCTGTTGGGCCAATGGCCCAACAGCTAGCTCTTGAGCTAGTTTATGAATGAAGGCATGAGGCAATAGTACATGGAGTAAAGTTGAGATTTGAAAAGCAAGGAATAGACAATATTCAGCATAATACACTGGTCATGATCTCCCACCCTTGGCCCAATAATCAGTTGGATCAGATGTGTGCACCAAAGATTTTGAACTACAAACATCTGTGATTAAAAAATACTAGTATGTACTTTTTTACATCATGTTACATGACTATGTGCTGTGATACTCTAGCTCATAGCCTTTAAAACAAACAAGGGGGACATAAGATTACTGAGTAGCTGAGCAGATGATCCATCAAAAGCAAGGACATTGGTTTCTTCTGCATCCCACTCTAGCCAGTCAAAAAATTCAGCAGCACCAGATATGTGAGCAACTCGAGCACATGTTGCATGAAAAGCAAGTAAAAGGGGGTCAGGTGGAGGTACTTCCTTAACTTTTGAAGTGAACTCAACAAACATAGGGGCACCATCAACATGGGATTTGGGAGCCACAAAGAGGCAGTGGATAAATTCCTCAGCTCCCCCATCTGACACACAGATCTTGTAGTGACCTGGCTGCACAAGTAGTTAGTGGATATGTCTGACATAAATTTCTGCACAACACACCTGAGGAGTACATTCAAACCATAGTTTCAAGGCATTGAATTTATGATGGAGATCCTCCTGTAAGGAAAGTAGATTCCAGGCTTCATGAACACCTCCTTGTTGAATGAAAGCCTCTGTAAAATTTGACCATCCAAAGCTGTTTAGTATTGCTATGGCACCAGCAGCATAGTAAGTCTGGATAACAGATGAGTATATTGGAGGTACTCAGCACCCACTAATGAAAGTGCACCTTTGCCTCTTTGCTGGTCCCCATAGGATCAACACCTTGCATCATCAACTCATTCAAGATGTGAGCTACTTGAATGGTAAGAGCAACTGTGCCATCATGGACAGTCAGCAGCTCTGCACAATTACAGAGCAAATATTCATCAATGATGCCTGTGATCACACACTGGTAGCCATCATGAGCCAGCGCCTGATTGAACATGAGAAACAAGATAGATAAAGGATTGTGTAAAATATCCACACCTTCTTCCTAGAACTCCTATGATCTTTGTCAGTGCACTCCATTGAGTCTCTAATCATATCTTCCAATGTCTCAAAGGAAGGGGGTGCAAGGTGCAAGGAGGGTGGTGGGTACGGGGCGGTGGACGATGTTCAAACTTGAAACCAGCTGTAAGCATCAGGTTAGGTAGAAAATGTGTGGAGCGCACACAAGTGGATGAATTTATCATAGTAAAGTCTTCCAATACCAACAATGACATCGGGCTCATTGTGACCAGGGCTCTGAGGTGGTAATGTGACCCATATCGGGACGATAGATATCCCGATTACGCAGGGGCAAGAAGGGATTATGGTATCAGTGGGAGATAACTCACTGATTGGTTATGGATGGTAACAAAGGTTCTTCAGAGGAGAGCAATAGGTGGGAGACTAATGCTCAAGTGGTTCTGAGTGAGAGTAAGGAGCGAAGAATTGGATTGACTAATAAAGTCGATAAGACAATAAGTCGATTAGGAAGACGGGCTTAAGCCCTGGTCTTATATAGTGTTATACACTAACCCTGAAACCTGTTTCAGATATGAAACACGGTGTAAGTAGAAGATGTTTCAAGTATAAAACATGTAAGAGAATGTGAAATGTATAGTAAAACGTGTATCACATCTTATGACATCATGAAACACCAGATAAGGGTGATGTCATAGTCTAGACCATGAGATAAGAAAGAACTTATCTATATGTGATGAGTAATATGGAATAGCATAAGAATAAGGTCAAAGACCGATCTAGAATCTGGTATCAGGAAATGAAAGATAAGATTAGAAATACCAGAATTCTCAACACTCCTTCTCGCTGTCCATGTTAGGAACGAAAGGTGATGAGTCGAAGAGCTTTTCTTCCATCCTCAAACTTCTGCTTTCCAAGATTCTTCGTGAAGATATCAGCGAATTGCTGATCTGTGGGAACGTAGTAAAGTCGGATTTCTCCAAACTCCACAGATTCACGAATATAGTGGTCGGTCATGTGAACATGTTTGGTACGACCTTCTTGTGCAGGATTGGAAGCAAGGAATATAGCACCCTGATTGTCGACACAGAGTGGTAGTGGACCTATCTTGAATCGTAATTCTTCATAGACATTACGAATCCAGTGAAGTTGTTTAGCAACCTCGGTCATTCCACAGTATTCTGCTTCGGTGGAAGAGAGCATAACTTGACATTGTCGCCTAGATAGCCAGGATACAGTGAGGTGCAAAACCGTTGCAATGTCTAACCTCAAACTGGGGCGCGAAGCGCCCCGCAATCACTTGTGGGAATTTCACTTTGCTTTGGTGGAAACAAATAAAGTACAAACCCTTAGCTACAACTTTGTCCCCAGGGTCATGTGATTTCGCTTACATACTGCAAAGATACATCCATTTCAAAACACCAATACCATTGCAACAGTTTTGCACCTTTTGCTTTCCAGGGTATATTAGTACTTGGTATAGCCTCCCTTTGCCTTGATAACTGCTTCAATCCTTCTAGGCATGCTCTCTATCAACTTCTGACACTCTTCAACTGCTATCCCCTCCCAATCAACCTGAACTCTCTCCCACAATTCATGAATTCCCTTAGAAGAGGAATCATGATCTGCTAGTCTTCTTTTGAGATAACCCCAGAGGTGCTCAATGGGATTGAGGTCAGGAGACTGTGCAGGCCATACCATAGTATGAAAATCCTGCTCCTGAAGCCAATCCTTCACCTTTTTGCAAGTATGTTTGGGGTCATTGTCCTGCTGAAAGATGATGTCAGGAGGATCAAGACCATAAAACTGCAAAGAATTGAGCAGTTCATCCTTCAAAATCTGAAGGTAAAGGTCCCCATCCATCCTACCATCAATCTTGGTAGCATAGCCAACTCCCTGCCAAGTCATACAGCCCCACATCATCAAAGAACCTCCTCCAAACTTCACTGTACCTTCCACCAGCCTATCACTTAGCCCTTCCCCTGCCTTTTTCCACACCCACTTGCGCCCATCTGACCCTAGGCGATTGATTTTGGTCTCATCAGACCATACTACCTTCTTCCAGTCCTCCAGAGTCCAATCTTTATGAGCATAAGCAAAGTCTCGACGAGCCCTACGATGCTTGGCTGAAAGGAGAGGCCGTTTGGACTTGACCACAGCTTTCATACCTGTCTTCCTCAACTGTCTGCGCACTGTGGAGGTAGAGAGAGGCTGGTTGACTATATTGGTGAGTGCCTTGGTCACCTGAACAGCATTCTCTGCCTTTCCAGAGGAGATAAGACGAACGGCATGCCGGATATTGGCAGAGGAAAGCTTGGATGGACGACCTCCAGTAGCTTTTTGAAGCTCAGAACGCTCTTTGGAGCGTAATCTGGATATGGTAGACACATTAAGACCAGTAGTGGATGCAATAGAGTGAGCAGATTGGCCAGCATCAAGCATAGAGAGGATGGTTTGTTTTTGAGTAGAAGAGATGGTTCTCATGATGGTTGTGGTTGGAAACAAAGATGCGTGTGAACTATTTTAAACTCAGACATGGTTCTAATATGTGTATGTTTGTTTGTATGACCAAACATAACCAAATAACACTTGATTTCAATGTAATGAGCAAAGGGTGCAAAACTGTTGCAATAGTATTGATGTTTTGAAATGGATGTATCTTTGCAGTATGTAAGCGAAATCACATGACCCTGGGGACAAAGTTGTAGCTAAGGGTTTGTACTTTATTTGTTCCCACCAAAGCAAAGTGAAATTCCCACAAGTGATTGCGGGGCGCTTCGCGCCCCGGTTTGGGGTTAGACATTGCAACGGTTTTGCACCTCACTGTATGATGCCATTGCCTAAGAAGATGGCATAGCCGGTGGTAGAACGTGATGTTTCAACGTCTCCAGCCCAATCTATATCAGAATAGGCACATAAGCCGTTTTGATCTCCATGTCCAGAGTACGAGATGCAAAGATCCTGAGAGGATGATAGATAGCGCATGATATAGAGCACCTTTTGCAAATGTTCTTCCGTAGGGTTGGAAGAGAACTGAGACATTTTAATGACGGAGTAGGCTAAGTCCGGTCTGATACCCAGCATGATGTATAACAGTGATCCGATGACCGACTGATAGCGACTGCGAAGAGCGGGGTTCGACTGATTTTGGTCTGAGTTTGGTCTCGGATTATATCCGGTAGGAAGAGGTACAGAGACTGGCTTGCAGTTCTCTTGGCCAAATCGTAAAACGACTTTCTCCGCATAGCGGGTTTGGTCCAAAGAGATAGTTCGCATTTTGCGATCTCTAGTAATCCTCATACCTAGGTACTCAGTGGCTTGACCAAGATCTCTTGATTCCCATCGTTTCATGAACGAAGCTTTATGAGCGAGGACCTGTGCTTTATTGCTTCCCATAAAAAGTGCATCATCAACATAAATGAGGAGAATAATAATCTCGTCACCAATGATCTTGAAATAAGTCCCTGGGTCAGATTTGCATCTGAGAAATCCCATCTCCAGGAGAGACTTGTGTAGCTGCTTGTTCCATTAAAGCGCAGCTTGCTTTAATCTGTATATTGCTTTTCTCAAGCGACAAACCTTTTTCTCCTGACCCTTTACTACAAATCCTTCAGGTTGTTCAAGGTAAATTTCCTCATCCAGCTCGCCAAAGAGAAAGGTGGTTTTGACATCTAGGGCTTCAATTTCCCAATTATGAAGCGCAGCTAGAGCAATAAGAAGTCGGAAGGTTTCAAACCTTGCTACTGGAGAGAAGGTTTCTTCATAGTCTATTTCGAAGACCTGTGTGAATCCTTTAGCGATGAATCGGGCTTTCTTGTGACCGTTGGATTTCACTGCATATACCCATCTCCCTTTGATGGGTTTATGACCCTTTGGTAGGTCTACCAACATCCATACCTTGCGATCGTGAAGTGACTGTATCTCCTCCTTCATCGCAATACTCCACAGTTCCTGTTCCTGTTTCAAGAGCTTTAGCACATCTCGATATTGTTTAGGAATAGAACCTGATCCAACTGCAGCATTGAACAGTGATCTCATCCACTTGGAAGAATACATCTGTCCAAGATCATCATCTTCATTGGTTGGAGTGATATCCATCTCCTCCTGGATAGTATCAAGGCCTCTAGACATATCTTTCTCGATGTCGATTGGTGGTCTATTCCCATAGGTATTATCAGAAAGAATCCTTGATATGGGAATGTGAGAGGATCGTCGTTGATTAGCAGGTGCTCGTGTGGAAGAGCGTTCATCCCTAGTAGGGTGATGCTGGTGAGGTCGAGATCTAAATTCAGGTAGGGACTCATCAGGGTGTTGATGAGGTGGTAACCAGACTTGAGACGTAATGCCTGATTGTCTCTCCGTTTCAGGAGGCGAATCTGTGACCATATAGCATTTGTGCTGATGTCTGTCAGCAATGGAACTCTGATGACCAGTGTCAGGAGTGACACGCTTAGAAGCAGGTCGAAGAGGTGATGTATGATAGGATGGTGGATCATGAAAAGAATCCAGGGAATCCAAGAAGAGAGGTGAAAGCAGATCTCATTCTGGAGGTGGTTCCCAAGGAGTAGTAGATGGAGTGGTATTTCCTCGTGATTGCCCATCATGAGGTTGACGTGGTTGATTGGATTGTTGACCTAATCCTATAGGTATGGATATAAAAACATCTCGAGAGGGTTCCAGATCCCTTGGTCGAGTATCGTCCTTTAAGTGGTCATGTGGGTTGTCTTCATCGGCATTTTCATCAGCAGCTTCATTGGCATAGTCCGTGTCGATTGGAATAGGGGTAGGTTCGTCCACATTGTCTCTGGAACAATAAGAAAAGACTTTTTCATCGAAAATGGTGTTCGTAGAAACGAACATTCGTCGTCGCTCTTTAGACCAGAAGCGGTAGCCTTTGGTATTTGGTTCATACCCAATAAAGATCATCTCCTCAGATTTGGGAGAGAGTTTGTCTTGTCGCTGTTCCGGAGGTATAAAGACGTAGGCACGAGTCCCAAAGATCCTAAAGTATGAAACATCAGGTTTGTCTCCAGTGAATTGTTCACTAGGTGTTTTCCATTCATGACGACGCATAGGTTGTCTGTTATAGATGTGTAATGCAGTCTCAACAGCATCTTGCCAGAATGATCTAGGCATACATGCATGTTGGCGAATGGCTTCAGCCTTTTCAAGCAAAGTTCGATTGAACCTCTCTGCACGACCATTTTGTTGGGGAGTATGGGGAACAGAGGTTTGATGTGTAATGCCTTTGGACTGAAAGAACGATTGTAATGTCCCAGCCATAAATTCCCCCCTTGGTCTGAACGTACAGAGGTGAGCGAGTGACCAGTAAAGGTTTCAGCCCAAGAAACCATCGATTGGAAGTGTCGTGAGACAACATCCTTGGTGCGTAAAAATGCAACAACTGCAAAACCAGAGTAATCATCAATGAATGTGAGAACATAATGTGCACGGTATCAAGATTCTGTCGGCATAGGACCAACAAGATCCAAATGTACAAGTCCAAGAGGACGAGTAGCACGTTTTTCTGAAGTAGGATAGGGGCAATCATGCATCTTCCCAAGGGCACAGCCTTTGCAGGGAGAGTCGGTATCCGGGAGTGTGACAATGGGCATACCGGAAACATGAAGTGGAGCGTGACGAAGGGTATTCTTGGAAGGATGTCCAAGATGGTGGTGCCATAAATCATAGGAGTCATCCTTAACAAGTGACATGATACGACCTTTCATCGGAGTAATCAGAGATGACTGAAACCAATGAAGGTTATTATCCGGAGATGAGGCAGATGCCCGGATCACCAGACGATCACTTGAGTCCCAGATTCTGGATTCTTTATCACTAATGGTACACTTATAGCCTTGGCTAGTAAGCGTAGGAACCAATAAGAGTCGGTGACCTGCATGCGGAGCATACCATACTTCGTCAAGAACAAGAGGTTCTTGGCCAGAAGCTTTCTGTTTAACAATAATCTTGCCAGGACCATACATAGAAACCCGTTCGCCATTGGCAACTATGGCCGATCGAACCTGGGAACCTAGATGTGCAAAGTCACTTTTAAATGGTGATAAGTGATCAGTGCAACCACTGTCGATCATCCAGTGATGTCGGGTGAATGACTTATCAGAATCTCCTCCTAGCGCAAAAGCGCTGTGATAATCGTAAAAGGCATCATATCCATCGCCACAATACAAATAGTACTCGTCATTGTGGTCATATCCGTCCAACACTTGGTCGGAGGGGTAAGGTAACTGTACTCCAGGGTCTCGTGGTATAGCCACGGTCAACGCTTCAGGCGTGATAGGGAGTACGGTCTGAATATGACTCTCATTCAACAAATCAACGTTGTTGAAATGAGACAATGAACTGGCGAGTCCACCAAGAGTGAAGGAAACTTTCTTCTTCTTCTCTTTCTTCTTCTTCGTCTGTCCCGATGTAGCGTTGGTTCCTTCAGAAGGGGCATTCTCTGAAGGAACTGTATCGAAAGGGCATTTGAGACGACCCAGCTACATTCATCCCGTTTTCTTCATCCCAGCCAGCATTGGCTTTTATGGAAGTGGAGTCGTCCATGTCAACTTCCTGAATCTCCCCAATCTCGTGGTCTCCAAGGTGATCTATAAACCTGTGGGCGAGATCATCATCATCCATTACAAACTCGTTTGCAAAGGATACTTCGTTAGCAGCTTTGCCTTTACCCTTGGCATTATGGCGCGCATTAAACCATTCTTTCTTTTGGTTGCAGCCAGGCTGCTTAGATTTGACAGAACCTTTTCCTCTACCTTTCTGATTCTGGTTTGAGCCAGATGGTCTCGGCGTAGAGCCGGCAGAAGGTTGATGGAAATTAGAGGACTGTTGTCCATACGTCTGTTGCGGTTTCTGATAAGAAGGGGTCTGGTTCCTCCAAGCATTTTGTTGTGGAGGACCACGCTTTATGATGTTGGTTCTGTTGATCTGTGCATCTCTGGAGGACTCAGCATGAGAAATCCGGGCATGAAGAGGTCGGCGCATAGCGCGGAGATTCATCTCCATGAGTATCCGTATTGTAATGGTCTCCATATTGAAGTTTGCAACTTCAATGGTTTGGGTAATAGTAGAGGCGAGTTGGTGGTATTCGTTTGGAAGGGATGATAAGAGCAACATGGCTCTAAAATTTTGGGGAAGATTCAAACCAGCTTGTGTAAGCTGTTCGAAGAGGGATGAGAGGTGGCTAATGTCCTCGTTGGCGTGTTGGGGTCGAATGTGGGAGCGTGATACCTGACTGAAGAGCAGGAATTGTCCGGTGAGACCAATGGTCCCAAAGAGAGCTCAGAGTTGTTCCCATAAAGCTCTAGTGACAGATGGGAAGGTGTTAAGATCCGCCCACTCATAAGTGATGTGTGTCAGGAGGAAGTCATTGATAGTGGAGGCCATAAGGCCCAAGATACGTTTGTCTAGCAACTGCCACTTTGCTTGGCATTCTGCCAGGTCAGCACCAGCAGGTAGACCGGCATAAGTGAGAGTGCCGTCAATGAATTCCCATACGGAATAGGAGGATAGAGTGGATCGGATGTGAATGCTCCAAATGTCGTAGTTCGACTGTCCAATGAGGGTAGGGATTTTGGTGACGAAAGAAGCATCAAACTTGACTTCGGTGGTAGGGAGTGCCATATCTGTTTAGAGGAGATCTGAAAAGACATCGTCAATAAAACAAGATTCAAAGATATATGAAAGCAAGCAAAAGGAAGTAGGGGAGCAAATAAGTCCAATATTTCCTGGTGGATATCCCGGAACGATCATAGAAGATCTGATAATCCTTTTGTTCTGTAAACGCCAGTATTCAGTTCGTTGCTTCTTGGTACGTTTCTCAGTGATCGGTGCATAGTCTCGATGCGGTTTAGACATCGGCAAGAAGGCATGTGATTCGAACAAGTCAAAACACGTCTCCACAAAATAATGTGGGTTACCAATATATTTATTGGTAAAGGTGCCTTCCTGTACACAGATATGAGATGTATTACAAGAAAAATAGAGAACTTGCAATGAAGAGAAAGGTAAACTGTTAAGCGTTAAAAAGTTCAAGAAACAAGGATTTAAATCAGAATTATACAAAAGTTCTTCGTATGAAAGTGGCCATGAAGGAGGAAGAAAGGTTTGTCCAAGGTATTTAATGATGTTGGAGAAACCTTCTATATTCTTCTCCTTCCTGAGCAGCTCTTCGATGCCTTCTTCATCCAGGGCCTGATCTGAGGCCTTCATAAATCACGTCATGTTCATCGTTAGACGTAGCGGACTTGATTAGTCTCTGTATGCGGCGGTGAACCTTATAAGCAGGGTCGCAGCAGTAGAGAGAATGGAAGTGGTCATTGAAGGAGTCGTTCCATGAGGATAAATATGGTGGTTCTGTTTGCTGAACAAAACCCCAGTCATCTGCCATGACTTGTGCGGGAGGTAGCCAATTTGGCTCGAGTGAGCATTCAAGCTCGAGATGAGGAGCGTGGGTAGGAGGAAAGTGGGCACGACGAATAGCTTTGAATCCTTGAAAATGGACTCGAGTTGGAAGGGCGTCTAAATAATGCTCGGTGGGAAAAGCCCAACCAGCGCCTTCATATGCAGAGCTGATAGTTTCACATTTAAACATGAAACTATTGATCAAAATCAAAGACTTCAATCGGGTCTCGCATGGTCTAATCTGGATAGGTAAGACCACACGGTCAGCAGTGCACAACTCAGCTTCTGTCAGAGGGACGAGCTTGTCCATCTGATAGGTGTGTGTGAGAGTCTTGTTAGTGACCTCACCTGTTTCGTCGTCGGCCATGTACGCATTCCACGTTCTCTTCTCAGTGATTCCTAGAACCCGAGGCTTCTGGAACCATGCAAATCGCAGTTCTGTGATCTCGCGAGGGGTGAGTCCCTCTTCTGTTACGGGGTCCGTGGGTAGCTTGAAGAGCTCCACATCCATGGGATTCACGAACTTGGCATAAGCGAAGTTCTCTCTGTCGGAGATCAAAGGGTTCTGGGGTATCGGAAGCATCAAAGTAGGCATTGGAGGATGAAGAGGAGTTATACGAGGGAGGTGGTAAGTCCGGAGTAGACAGAGGTGTAGGAGGTGTGGAAGAGGATCGATATCCAGTAAGGAGCTCGAAGTAGGAGGTCCCTTCTGGTTCATTGATCTCTATCACAGGTAGAGTCGACTGAGATTGGAAAGTGGGAGAAGTCAACTGTCGGTATGAAGGAAGGGATTCATTCAGGGAATCTAGTTCAACCTGATCCGAAGGGAAAATACCGTGTCCTCGTATTATTTGGAAGAAGCAAAAGGGCTGTCACAGATGTTCTACTATAGGTTGATTTGGCCCTTGTCGCAAAACTCGTCTCTCGATCTCCAAGTGGTCGCAGTATTGGCCTCTCTCTAATCCTCGAGAGCAGACCGGGCAAGGCAGATAGAATGGGACACCGGGGTGTACCAGGTTATTGGACTGTGCAGAAGCACGTGCTCGCTCGTGTAACGAAGCAGCAGGTGTAGAAGGAAGATGGGGGTCTTGCTGTTCTGGAGCGGATTCTAACTCACGTGGTTCTAGACGAAGAACGACGTTAAGCATTGCATAGTGCAATGGAATCCGTGTTCCAAGATGAAGTCGAAACTCATCGTGTTCGCGACGAAGAATCAACCTTCCAGAAGTAGCAGCGAACTCTACGAGTCCGTCTTCCTCTCTCAGTGGAGGTGTCATAGCATAGTTAAATGCTGCGGCAATCATAGCGATCACCATGACGAATCCAGAAACCATCCATGAACCATAATGCAAGAACTCAAGAGGCATCGGTACTAGTATGATGACGTCCTCTGTTCAAGCAGGGCTCATAACCTATTGGGACGATAGATATCCTGATTACACAGGGGCAAGAAGGGATTATGGTATCAGTGGGAGATAACTCACTGATTGGTTATGGATGGTAACAAAGGTTCTTCAGAGGAGAGCAATAGGTGGGAGACTAATGCTCAAGTGGTTCTGAGTGAGAGTAAGGAGCGAAGAATTGGATTGACTAATAAAGTCGATAAGACAATAAGTCGATTAGGAAGACGGGCTTAAGCCCTGGTCTTATATAGTGTTATACACTAACCCTGAAACCTGTTTCAGATATGAAACACGGTGTAAGTAGAAGATGTTTCAAGTATAAAACATGTAAGAGAATGTGAAACGTATAGTAAAACGTGTATCACATCTTATGACATCATGAAACACCAGATAAAGGTGATGTCATAGTCTAGACCATGAGATAAGAAAGAACTTATCTATATGTGATGAGTAATATGGAATAGCATAAGAATAAGGTCAAAGACTGATCTAGAATCTGGTATCAGGAAATGAAAGATAAGATTAGAAATACCAGAATTCTCAACAACCCATGTAACGAGTATGTCGCAGGGAGTATTGCCGAAGGTATCACTGTGGGCGTCGAACTCGAGAAGAAGGTATCTGACGACTCTGGCAGACATGATATCCTCCCTCGCCTTCTCCTGGACAGCACACTGTTCTGTTTGCAGTATCATATCATAGGCGCTGTAGCGCTCAGGGCTCTTATGCAGCTCCTGGATCCAGGGAGAGTCAAGCATGGGGAGGGGAGACACGGTGATAGTGGTCACCATAGTTTATTGTTTGTCGAGAACATTGTCTTGAGGGCATCCCTAAAATGACCGGTTTGGGTCGTTAGTTTGTGTGGGTGGCATGGCTGAGAGTGTGAGGGTGACGTATAGGAGGCAGGGGATGGATAATACCAGGTGGCAGTGAAGACACTCGGGAACTGCCGACGACAGTGTCATCACAACAGCATCGTATCGTAGGTGAAACATGGTACTCCCATGTACTCAGCCCCCGGTGGCCACCGTGGTGACGCGCGGTGACCCACGTTCCCACAGTCCACACTGGCTGGGCTCGTTGACCCCGCGGGCGGAAATACATCGCCCCTCGCAATATACTCACACTCGAACGGAATGCAGCGAATGGAACGAGCGCAAACGAAGTGGGGACGACGACCCCGGGCCCTCGCGCAGCCACCGCATGACAGGGGGTGCCCACCCAACCCCATGCTCTCTCTCTCTCTCTCCCTCCGGTCCCATCACCACCATCGCTACCATCCGCCACCATCACCATCCACCACAACCACGACCACAACGACGATGACGACGACTGCCGACGCTGCAGTGACGACGATGACGCTCGAGAGGAGGGTGACCGACGGCCGTGAATGGGCCATCATGCGGGAGATGGTCGAGGTGCCGTACGACACGAACGACCTGTGAGTGCGCGCGTTGCCCTGTACGCGGACGGACCGCTGACGAGTCGATCGACGCGAGCAGCGAAGGCAGGCGTCGTGAGGAGCTCGTTGTGATGGTCCAGCGACAGCCCGAGAAGTGGCCCTACCGTGATGGCAGGCACCGGTTCACCTCGAAGACGAACATGGACCGGATGCGCGGCATCCTCCTCAACCGCACGCTCGGTTTCATGAAGGAGGTGGAGGTCATCCGACCCCTCTCTCCGAGTCCTGTCCCTCACGCTCCCGGCCAGCCCGTTCCACAGCAGGACACGGAGATGTGTGGCCTGGAGGACCACTGGGACGATGGCAGGTGTCCTCTCCCCTCCCCTCTCGTGATTGCTCAGCTCATGGTCTTGTTGTTTCGGACAGCTCACCTATCAGGCGACGAGGAAGAAGAGCCCACTGGAAGCCTGGGCGGCGGGCGAGCGAGCCCAGGCGTCAGGCCCGAGGACGAGGACGACCAGCATGGGAACTGGGACGCTCCCAGCGCTGGTGTCGAAAGTGTCAAGGCGGACGTCTATGTGACATTCGTCTCTCCCGGCATCGAGGACCAGCGGAACATGTACTCAGTTGAGGTCCCGCGTGTCAGACAGGTCGATGCCGCCCTCCCGCATGAGTGGCAGACAGACACGGAACGGCTGATCGAGCAGCTGGCCATGCGGGCCCCCCAGCTTGCAGGTAGGTTCGCTCTCTCGCGTCGGACTGCGCCACGTACTCACACGAGACTTCCCAAACCAGACGCAAAGGAGGTCTCCTATCCTGACCCGCTGTACCCCGAGTATAGCCGTCACCTCAAGGCCGCCACCGCCGGGTCAAACATCGTCGAGGCTCACGCCGATGTGCCAACCGTGTGCGTCCCAGCCAGCAATACACTCAAGCTCACGGCCTCCTTTCGTCCAATGCCCTCTTCTTCTGCTGGACTCGGTGCTGGACCTGTCCACCAGCCTGCTGGCCAGCCCCAGTCCATGGTCGGCATGGTGAGTGAACCCGCCCCAGTCCCCTCCAAGGTCATCCAGTGGCTCATGGAGGTGGCCAAAACGTGGGAAGGCTACACCGCATTCAAGCAAGGCCAGCACCACATGCAGACGAACGCGGCCATCGTGGCGTCCTGGTGGTTTGCCGTCCTGTTCTCAGAGCACTACAGCCAGACGGTGGCCCCGGTGCAGGTCCATGACCACAAGCGAAAGCGCTCAAAGCTGATCCGGAAGAGCGAAGTCCAGCGAGCACTGGATGTGGGTGCCACTTGGATGTCTGAGGCAGCGCAGGCCGTCGCGCTCTTGCGCAAGTATGGCAAACGTGGTTCCTCACCGAGGCAGCACGTTGTCGATATGTGCAGTGACCAGACAACCAAGATTGGGGCACGCACACTGTTGTTCAAGCTGAGGGGGGAGGACAAGGAGCAGTTTCTTTGAGTTTTCTCCTTTTCTTGTATCAAGGCTGGCATTGCTGGCAATTGACCAACTAGTGGGGCCATGGTGCTGTCATTGTGATGTATGGTACAGGCATTACGACTTGGAAGTAGTGTATGTATGTATGAAGTATCTGGGGGCCAGAAGAAGGAGAGAGAAAAAAAAAAAGATGATTGCTAGATTGCCCAGCAGGTCTGAGTTGGGGTTTCTCCAGTCAACTCAAGGATAGTGAGCAGCAGCCTCCAGAATGGCTTTGTAGCCTGCACCATGGTCCTTCTGAAGGTAGTCACAGAATGCATGAACCCTGCCAAGATAGGCTGGATTGCCCTCATACTTCTCCTTGACAAACCTCAATGCCAGGGGGACATTCCAGTTGGGCTTGGCTGCAAGTTCTTGGATGAGCATGACCACCTTTGCACGCCTTCCCCCCTCAGTCTTCAGGCTGCCCTCATTTCGCCGCCACTTTGCACCCCACCGCTCTGCAAGCTCTCGGGTGGAAAGACATCCCCCCAAGCCCTCAGTATGTTCTGTCCACAGCTTTGTGATTGCACTGACAGGCTGGTATCGGTAGTGGGGCAGCCAATCACTGTCTCTCCACTCCCACTCATGGGCATCCAGGCGTGCCCTGCCATAGCGTTCAGTGAGGGCTGTCCAGACCTCAGAGTGCAGGTCTCCTGCTGTGATGGGATTCTCCATCGACATCAAAGCAGGAGGAGCCTGATTGCCTTCACAGAGAACGACCTGAGTGGCAACACCAGCAGCAGGGCTTGGCAGGGCTGGCTTGGCTGGAGCTTGAATGTCGTCTCGAAGTGGGCTTGTGGCTGCTTGCAGCACATGACACTCAGTGGCTGCCATACTTCTGTGGGGCATGGTGATTGCACATACCTTGTGATGCTCATCTGCTCACAGCTCTCTGGCCCCTTGGCTGCTGGGAAAGCTCAGCAAGCAGCAGATGCTGTGTCACAACATGCTGCTGCACCTCGAGATGAAGAGCCTTGTTCTCAGCTCGCTGTGCTTGCTGCTCCAGTGACAGGTTCGTGACAATCCCTTGCAGGCTCACAATGAGGTGCTGTGGTAGGTTCTGGAAGGCAAGACGGGAGGCCTCCTCTGCATCCGCCACCTGCTGGACCAACTGGCTGGCAAAGGCATGAAACTGGAGAGTGTTGAATGGGTAAAACTGAAAGACGGGAAGCTGAGGATATCGGGAATAGAGAATGGCCCCATCCTGAAGGAGAATGGTGCAGAACCAAGCGAGGACGGAGAGGAATTGCTTCAGGGCAATGTCAATCATCAGCGGTGACTCGTGAGCACGCTCACGCAGTTCCTTCTGGGCTGACTCGACAAACGGAAAGATCTGGCTAAGCAGATCTTGGGGCGGAACTGGAAGCAATGCAGGCACATCAGCAGCCATCCAGAGCACTCATAGCCAGGAATTTACCAAGGCAGCCACGTGGGAGCGAGTACTCCTCAGGACGACGGCCATTGTACATAGCAGCTCCTAACAATGCATCCAGGGGAAAGGCGCGGTCATAGACAGAATTGAAGGAACCACTCTCGTTCCATCCACCAAGGGCTTTGGTGCCACTCATGCTAGCGCCATGTGCACGCGCAGTCAGGGCAGCATAGTGGCGGCCCGCATGGGTCTTCTTCGTGATGTCAACACCATTCTTCTTGTGCATGATTGTGACATGCTCGTGATGGTCTGCAGGCACAGGCTCTCATCAGCACAACACCACCCAGTCTGTACAGCAGCAGGCAGCTCACTGTCATACGACATCTCCTTCGTGGCAGATCCAGCATAAAAAACATAGTGGGAGTACCACTCCCGGTGTCCGTATTCGCCGTACTGCTTGTTCGCAAAGTCAGGGGCGAAATTCGGGGGCAGACAGTCCAAGACATGGAAATGCCCGAAGAACATGAATGCAAGGGCACCAACGGCACAGAGCCCCACCTGGCGATGTCGGATGACACCATGTTCGTCCACACGCCCATGCTGGTTGTGCTTTGCATTGTCCGCAAGAGCGGCGAGGACCTGCAGAACGGCAGGTGCAGTGAGTGACCCCTCTTCCTCAGGGCGGGACCCGGCCAGGGAGCTCCTCACCTCAACCCGGGTTGTCTGGTCCAAAGGTGCTGTGGTCTTGAACAGGTCGGACCACTGAAGCATCCGGCAGCTCTCACCTCGGAAGGCGGTCGTCGCTGACAGGAGCAGCATGGCACAGTCTCGCAGGCCGACAACGATGTGCTGTCTCCCGGAGAACTCCGTTAATGCCCAGAGCAAGCATCGGAAAAGCTCCTCGTTCGTGTATGTGTCTGCCAACATGCACTTGGTCAGTGAGGTGACATGGGCAAGGGAGCCCCAAGCCACGACCCACCGGAGGTGGTCCCAGCAGCTTTGACGGCCTGTGACCTCTCAACCCTGCTCGGCTCATTGTGCCTCGATGCAGATTCAAACGCTCGGATGCGTGCATCCTTTCGAAGGCTGGCCCTGGTCTCATGGTCCCGGGGATGCTCGTGCTCGTGGTTGAGTCGGTGATTCTCCAGTGCATTGATTGCCTGGGCAATGTGAGACTTGCCCAGCGAGGAGCCTTCAATCGTCTTGGACCTGCTTCCACGCTTAAGCTGTCGGTGAGCAAGGGAAGGTTGGGTCAGCGACTCGAAAGCCGGCGAGAGCACGCAGCACTGCCAGCCAGGCCGGACGTACCTTCTCGCGAGTGGATTCGTGATGGAGAAAAGCTGCCACCTTGGCAGCGGTGACAGGGAACGCAGGCAGCGCTACTCGTGAGGGATCGCTCGCGGCAATCCGTGACTGTTCCTGCTCAAACCACGTCCGGTAGTTCTGCACCTGGCGTGGGTAGCATCTTGCCGTGCCCTTGCCTTCCATCTCCTTCTGTCTGATCTCGAGTCGGATGTCGTGCGTCTCCTGCTCGAGCAGCATCAGTGAGCGCTGCGTACGTGGGGAGGTGACCACAGCAGCCACAAGACCATGGCCCGCCTGGCGAAGGGGGCTCGATGACAAGGAAGGTGGCTGGCTGGACGACACACCAGCCTCGGTGGAACGTCCGTCATGGTGGCCAAGGGGCTGCTCGGCCACGCGTGGGCTGATCATCTCGCCAGTGGAGAAGGATGGGTTTGACGAGCAAGCAGGAATGCCCGGTTCATGGTGTGTTCGAGCACGCTTTGCAGCGCGCTGTGATGGTAGGTCTGGGGGGAGCAACGGTGATGGAGCGCGGCGTTGAGCTGGTGCCATGGATGACGTGCCGTTGCTGTCGTGGCTGATGGTGTTGGTTCAGCGGGCGAGCGTGCACTGTGACGGCAAGTGTCCTCATTATTTGGACACGTTTGCTGAGGTGGCGGCCGAGCCAAGGAATGGAATGGAAGCTGTGAAAACGAGTGAAAAGAGTGAAGAGAGTGAAAAAAAGTGTGCGCGTGACTCACCTTGTACGAGAACAACAGGCAGCGCCACCCAGAGTGGGCAGAGTGAACAGATCGAAAGGAACGAGTGAGGCTGGTGAGATCACGAAATGCCCAATTCCTCCACACGGAAGTGTGGGAACAAGGGCAAGAATGAACGAAGAGAAAGAACATGGGATCAGCAGACGGAGGGACCAAACCGACCGAAACGAGTGAACTGTACTTACTGAGTGAAAAAAAAAAAAAAAAAGTGTGCGCATGGCTCACCCTGGACGAGAGCGACACATGCAGTGCCACCCAGGGTGGACAGAGTGAATGGATCGAAAGGAGTGAGCAAGGCTGGCGAGGTCGTGAAATGCCCGATTTCTCCACACAGAAGTATGGGAACAAAGGCAAGAATGAGCGAAGGGAAAGAACGAACAATCAGCGAATGAAAAGATCGCAACGCGTAAAACGAATGAACAAAACTTGCCCCTCGAAAGCTCCCATCCTTCCATTCTCTGCACTTGCGGACATTGTGGAGACAATGGAGACTTGCCAGTGAGTGCTGATCGGAACGATCGGAAGGAACGATCATAGCGACCGTTCAAGTTGCTCACTGAAGGCGACTTCAGCAGACGAAGGGAGCGAAACGAGTGAAACAAACGAAATGAAACAAACGAAACACACGAACGAAATCTAGTTGCCCCTTGAAAGCTCCCATCCTTCCGTTCTTTGCACTTGCGGATGCTGGGGAAACAACGGAGACTTGGCCAGTGAGCACCGATCGGAACGATTGGAACGATCAGAGCAACCATTCTGAAGACAGCTTCAGTGGACGAAGGGATCGAAACAAGCGAAACGAATGAAACGAACGAACGAAATCTACCTTGAAAGCTCCCATCCTTCCGTTCTTTGCACTTGCGGATGTTGTGGCAACAACGGAGACTTGGCCAGTGAGCGCCGATCGGAGCGATCAGAACGATCAGAGCGACCGTTCGAGCTGCTCACTGAAGGCAGCTTCAGCGGACGAAGGGATCAAAACGAGCGAAACGAATGAAACGAACGAACGAAATCTACCTTGAAAGCTCCCATCCTTCCGTTCTTTGCACTCGTGGATGTTGTGGTAACAACGGAGACTTGGCCAGTGAGTGCCGATCGGAGCGATCAGAATGATCAGACTCGGCGACCGTTCGAGCTGCTCGCTGGAGGTGGCCGGTCCTCGTCGAGCCCGTCGTCGCCAAGGACCGCCGTTGGAAGAGAGCGGAGGGAGCGTGTCGACACGTGCTCGCGGTTGAGTCAGCAGCCGCCCAGCGCGGTGGAAGGGGTCCCCGCGGTCCGATCGTCCATCACCGGATTGGACGGATTACCAATCGTCGCCGGTCCGCCGGGTCCCCCCCCTCTCCTTGCCGAGCTCCCACGCCAGGTCACAGGCCGTGTACTGGCGTGGTGACCTCGCTTGGCGTCACGCGGGGTCAACGGCGGGGTCAACGCGGCGCGCGTTGACTCCGGGTATCTCCCATATATCACAAAAAAATCGTAAAAAAAATAAATTTCGTATCCGGTTGGTGCAGGAGAAGGTCGAAATATGAACTAAATAAATTTCCATGTTATGAGCTGATTTTTTACAACGAATTGTCCAAAGAGATTTCAAACGCAGACAGGTCGCTTGACTGTGGCCCTCTTGCACGATTCAGAAGCAAAAGTAGAGACCATCGACCTCTTCCTCTTCACCACGCTCTCCGATTCGACGGGCTGCCGCGCCGGTTCCGCAAACAGAACTGACGATGGCTGTCGCGGAACAGACACAGCGACCTCCTCATGAAGGAGAGGGACGGTAATCTTGACCTTGCGTCTCGCGGTATCCCGAGTTTTCATCTCTTCCAAGGCAGTCAGCGATCGGTGTCGTGCACGGTTCTCGACCACGCCACCTGCGTCCCTGGGCGTGGAGAGCGTAATCTCCACCGCACGGCGGGGGCCAGGGACCTCTGTAGCTGAGATGACCGCGCCGTATACCCAAACGCCAGCCGACATCGGACCGTTGACAGACTTTCTCCGTCCGATGCATCTCTTCTTCAACACGCGACTGGCTTCTGGCTTCGCAGGCATCGCGCCCGAGTGCGGGTACTTCGTTGTACTCGGTGGCTTGAATTTGGCCGAAGCGCCGAGGACAGAGCGGACAATGCTTCTCTTCTCCCCTCTTTCCTTCATGCTCGCCATGGCATCCCTAGGCGTCGCGGCCGAATGTGGGTGCCTCGTACTCGGTGGCGGTGGCTTAAACTTGGCCGAAGCACCGAGGACGGGATGGATACTGCTGCGCTTCTCCTCTCTTTCCTTCATGCTTGCTGTGGCGTCTCTGACGACGTTCTGGACCCGCTCCGCCAGGGGTTTGAATTGTGACTTGGACGTCTCTACTGCGTCCTTGACCTTCTCCGCCCACTCGTCCAGATCGTACAGCTTGTGCAACATGAGCTTGAACGTGAACGGATAGCGTTCTCCGAGCGGAAAGATTGGGTTCTCGGGTTCTTCGACCCAGTCCGATGGTTTCATCACGTCAACACGTGGCGTTGGGTCTTTGGCTGCGAGTATTGTGGAACGCGCGCTGGTAGGGGTGTCGCGAGGTGGTTTGGCCGTGGACGCGGCCCGGGTGCGTCGGGGATGCTCCTCGTCGCGTAGGGCGCGCAGGGATATGATCGTGGATAAATTCTTGAGTACGGGGGCGAACTCTGCCGGCACGTTGGCAATGTCATCTGCGGAGATGACTTGACTAGTGTCCCCAGTAAGGGCCCGCCGGGTGCGCCGCGTCGCGACGCGGTCAAACAAATCGAAGAGACGGGCAAACTCTGCCGTCTTGGAATTGGCTTGAGCTACAGAAGTGAACGTCATATTAGTTGATTAAATTAGTGATGAAGCGGGAGGAGGGGGGATCGCAAAGGGAGGAGTAATAATAAGGTGTTGATGTTAGATGAGGGGGTTGCTCTCGAGGGGATGGCCTCTTGCCACTCGAGGGAAAACGTGAAGGACTTGTGACATCTTTATATCAATGCTGTTTTGTGGTCTGTTGTCACCGGCCTTCACAGACTCGGGATCTGTGGAATTTTAGCGTTTCCCGATCAAGCTGTGGACCCGACTGCTGCCGAGTGGCCACATTACCTTGCAGTTATCATTCCATTGTTCTTTCACAACGATGTCCACTTTCGAGCCGCCACTTTACGTTCGCAATGTCAAAGAAGTGCTTCCGTTCTTCCCTAGCGACGCTGGCAACGTGCTTTTAAAGTCGACCCCTGCTCTAAGGTCAAATGTCGCGTCTCAATATTGAAGTACGTTGCCTAACAGAAAGTTGCCATGCACGATTACTGTCTATTTCACACGACGAAAATGTGGTCAGTTCGCGCTCAGCCTCGGCCACCCTCTGGCTCCTTGACCAGTAACGGTAGCCGAGCCGGAATCGTACCATCCGACTCGTATCGACCCCCCGCATGTATCCCGAACCTACCGATAATTTTTTTTTAATTTTTGTATTTCCTGAAAATTTGAAAACTAAATTTTTTTGTAACTCGGTCAATATGGGTTCAAATTGAATTGATTCCCCGCATTCATTCCGTGGCCACCGAGTCAATTATTTCAATTTTTGGTAATTTCAAAAATGATTTCTTCTTACTCGGTCAATGCGGGATACATGCGGGGGGTCAATACAAGTCAGATGGTACAATTCCGGCTCGGCTACCATTACTGGTCAAGGAGACAGAGGGTGGCCGAGGCTGAGCGCGAACTGACAACATTTTCCTCATTGGCCAAGTCGTGTGAAATAGACAGTAATGTGATTGAGCATAGAGAAGAGGATCACGGCGGGCTAAGTGCGCAAAACGCGAGGACAGCGAGAACCGATGAGCTACTAACTTCGGCGAACAATGCTTGTGTGGCCGACGCCAACTAGTCCCAAGGTCGCCTTCTTACTCCCACTCTCCCGCCACTACGAAGAACGTACGTCTTGGACATCCTTTGCCAGTCCCCGACCCTCCGTTCGTCCTCAGAGGGGAGCTTCCATGCGAAAAACGAACTCCAACTGATCGTTCGTAGGGTCTTGAGCTTCTGGGCGAGCGCCAAGCTTGCTTCGAGTTCGCGTGTACGCACATCGGGGACAGAAACCATGATCGGGCAAATCGGACACAATTCGGGGCCGTGGGGAAATGGAGGTACTTCGTCAAATGTCATGTTCATCGCGGTGTCCGAGTCATGTTGGGCTTCCTCGTCTTCCGTGTAGGACACATGCTCGAGGCGTGCGGTATTCGGGGATTCTGTTTGACTAAGGACCGTTCCCGTGCGTGCCAGGTTGTGGTTCTGACCAAAGGTAGTGCGCAGGTCGCGTGAATAGGCTCTTGGACTATCGTAGTGGTCGATGTGGTTCTCGAGCATCTCTTCGTTCGAGAGAAATATTCCCAGGTGAAGATTGGTCAACTTGGTAAGTGGTTTCAATGCTTTTGCGAATGTGCTCTGCGAAAGTGTTTGATAATCAAGGAAGAGTGGGTGAGGAAACGTACGGTTAATGATGCTACTGTTGGGAAATGGTTGGGTATAGGAGAATGAATGACAGCCGAAGAGCTATCTTCGAAGCAAGCCCAGCAACAAGACACGTCAAGGTGCTCGGAACAACTGAGATGAAGGGACACGAGTCCCGGAAAAGCCCCAGACACCACGCTCAAGAGTAAGACATCGATTCGCCATAACTCTGTGAGAGTCAGCGAGGTGAGGTGAGTCATCGGTGAATTCGTCAAAGGGATGACGAATATCTGCATCGAGCGAATTTTCTGAGTTGACCTCACTTCCGCTGCGAAAGAAATATGGAGCGCCCGCAAACTGTCCATAAGACTTGGTCTCCAAGGTGCTTTTGCGAGATCCCCAGACTTTGCTGTCAAGCTCCTGCATGAAACAAGCTAAAGGGTGGTTATCCGCAGCGTATATGCGCTCTGCTTACTTTACCCAGTGAAACCCCACACATCCCCATGTAGGATTACTTCGCGACACCATGGATGCGTGCATCTTCGCGAGCGAAGTAAGCTGTTTCGTGGAATCTATATTCAAAGAGGTCATGTATCTCTGCAGGGCGATCCTCCGAAACTGAGAGTCGACCTCCGACAGGGCGCGGAGAGCACGGAACGAACGATATCGTTGATGAAAAAGCTCGACGATGTATTCGGTTAGCTCCAGGGGCAGACTGTACCGTTTCGGAGCCGTCAAAATGAGGTTATCAACAGACACTTTCTGACACTCCTCCAGGGGTGGGGAAGTGAACCTGTGCGAAGTCGGAGAGGAAGAAAAGAAGTCAAATGCGCTCGAGTCGTCTGAGTAGAGGAGATCTGGGGAGTCGACTGTATGTGACATGATGGTCGACGAGGACCGTCATATCTGCGCGATCGCGCCTTAAAATCGTACCGATCACGTGTTTCAGACATCCAGCATCACGTGACTTTAATTAATTGGCGGGTACAAAGTGCAGCCTGAGACGTCGAGCAGTTTACTAGATCACCTACAAACGGATGAGTGGCCCAGAACCGCACAAACCCCCAAGTCAAAATGGGGACACGACACTGAGCCCATTACACGCTCTGCAGCTCCGCGCGTTCCTCGGTGCCGCGGAAGACGTCGAGGTGGACCCAGACACCATCGAGGACCTCTTGGAAGGACTCAGCGATGATATCTGCAGTGAGATGACCGAGCTTGATAGTGATGGGGAAACCTCAGATACAGAGGATCTTTCTCTCCTTGTACAAGAGCAGTGCACACCTCCTGCGGTGGCTGGCACCGCGGACCTCGAGGATGGTGACACTGAGTCTCTTGAGATCCGCGCCTTGGAAGAGGAAGGTGGGTAGGTGTATAATTCATGAACTGGAATATTCTCTCTCTTTCCATCACGCTCTTCAGCACGACATGTAGCACTCATAGCCGCGTTTAGCTATACAGGCTTGGACCCGGGACGAAATCCGGAAAATGATGCACCACCTCAAGGAACGCGGTAAGCGCTCTTCCCAGTAACATCACAGCTTAGCGACTTACCATGCCCAGGAATGAGCTCATTTATTCGAGAATATGTATTCGCGCAGAACATACCTATTGTCAAGCTACTGTTTGCATTTGGTATTAGTCTAGTATGTCGTATATTTCTCTTTTTTTTCTCCTCCATTTTTTCCTCAACGTTCTGCTCAGTGTCCAGAACTTAGAAATAAGCGTCCAAAGACGCTATTGTATTTCCTCAGAGTGGCAATATCAAGAGAGTGAGTCGAATGTCGAGGTGTTGACAAAGCCTTTGGACTGAGCCCGGCCGACCAGATTGCATCTAAGAGAAAAACTTCCACAGTACAATACGATTGCTGACGCGGTCGCTCTCATAAGGAACTCGAAACGTATCATGGTATTGACTGGTGCAGGCATTAGTATGCCGTTTTCCGCTCAGCCCGCATGTTTCCTGAGAATATCCAGGTGTCTCTTGCGGTATCCCGGACTTTAGGTCACGCAACGGCCTTTATGCGACGCTGAAGGAAACCGGTCAATATGACTTAGACGACCCTCAACAAATGTTCGTCGTCTGCTCTTATGGCTAAACCCCTCTTTAACACCACTCAGGTTCGATATACACTACTTCAAGGAAAATCCCAAAGGTAAAATCGCCGTTTGTGCCGTGGATGGTTCTAACCATCCTTCCATCGTATCGCCCCACTAATCCAGTATTCTAGTGAGTGTACTCCTTCATTTCAGTACCCGCGGGGTGAATACTAACGCTTCGCGAAAAGCTCCTTTGCAAGGTACAATCTCCGTCAGTGCCAGAAAATACCAAATCTTGACAATTATTGTCCAAGTAAAATATATCCATCTAATTTCATACCCTCCCCTTGTCATGGATTCATCAAACTTCTAGAAAACAAAAACAAGGTACTGTTTCCCCTAATGTCGCAATTATGGTCACGAACACATCCCGCGGCTTTGGCCATCGTAGCTCCTTCGGGTATGTACGCCACGTATTTGGTCCCGTTTACACCTGATGAGTTGAGCCTAACCGCTTGAACTGGACAGAATTACACACAAAACATTGACACACTGGAGTCCATCGCGGGCGTCACACGCGTCTTGCAATGTCACGGCTCCTTTAAGACGGCCACATGTCTTCAATGTCGGATCAAGGTCCCAGGCGCCGAAATCGAGCGTGAAATTCTCGACCAACGCGTCCCATACTGCAAAGCGTGCCTCGAGGCGCACAAGACTGCGGAGGCGCAAAAGAGCAAATCTACAAAGAAGAAGAGAAAAAAGAGGAACGAATGGGAAGATGAGAGCGATGAGAATGACGATCTACTGGTAGGCGTGATGAAGGTAGTCTCCCGTTCGCTGTCGGTGGAGGTTCAGTCTGACGTCTGTCTTCTACCCTTGCAGCCCGATATTACGTTCTTTGGGGAGAAGCTTACGGACGACTTTGATCAAGCGCTGTTGGATGACCGAGACAAGGTTGATCTCTTGTTAGTCATTGGCACATCGCTCAAGGTCTCCCCCGTGTCTGAGATCCTGTGTGCGTTTGATTTTGTTGGGTCCTTTCGTTCTACTTACTTACCTTGACATAGCTCATTTACCACATTCCGTGCCGCAGGTCAGTGAACAATCCCAAGCGTCATTGACATAACGATGGATCACTCGTTGCGTTAGATCCTCATCAACAAGACGCCGATAAGGCACATCAACCCTGATGTACGTCGCCCACGTTCCTGCCTCCAATGTGCTCAATCCGACAAACGATTTTAGATTGTTCTCCTTGGTGATGCGGATGAGATTGTGCAGCATTTATGCGGGAAACTGCAGTGGGATCTTCCACCACTTCCGAATGCCAAAGGACTTCAAGTACCGCGGGCTCAGACAAACGGAAAGAGAACGTCGAGCGAAATGATGGGTCGGGCAGAGCCCACGAGAGTCCAGGGAAGGTAATGCGGTTTGTGCTAGGTACTTTGAACATGCTACTGACCTTGAGCCAGTCACGTTTGGCTATTCAATGGTGCAGAGGGTGGCAAATGGGTAGAGGATATAAAGGAGAGATACAGCAACGGCACGAATGGGGCTACCGCTCAGTCAGAGAGCCGACCAGAACCCCAAAGGAAGAGAGCGCGAGTCAGTTGACCACCGTTGTTATTATCTCACGAACGTTTGGCCCCCGTTATCCACCTAGATGAATCAAAGAAAAACGGTTCATCAGAATATGGGTCCATATGACATGTTAAGGGGTAAGCAAGATGGTATTATCGATCGTTTCCCTCGAAGAGAACCTCCCCGTTCCCCTGCACGGGTATAGTAATCTTTCCCAGTGAGCTTCGGCTCTGTTTTGCGGAATGACGTCCATTCCTTCCCGATGCGCCAACGAAGTCAGGTAAATGTGAGAAGGTGCCATTAGGATGGTGTGTTCCCAAGGAAGACGTGTAAAACTCTTCGTTGTCATCTTCCTCCTCCATGCATGCCGGATCGTAACCAACAGGGACCGAAGAACGTAAACGCCAATTGCGAATCGTGTTGAACGTGCCCCTGCGTAGATGGGTCGCATACGAGTACAGCAGGAGCGCAAAGTATATCTACACGCGATCGCATGTTCAACATCAGTGACCAGCGCCACCGAGCCAGACGTTTTTGATGCATCTCACCTTGGCAAGCCAAGACAAGGCGATCACTGCGGCTGCAACGCCCTTTTCTTCGTGCCAAAGGATATTGGCTGCTGAGGCCACCTGCGCCTCGGTCATCGTGTGATTCACCCCAGCACCGAGTCGAATCGCCTCTTGCGCAGCTGAATTGGCTACTCGTCGACCGTCATGCGGCGTATACACCCACCACACGACGGCGAAGAAGAACGTCCAGGCTGTCGAGAACATGTGATCGACAAAAAAAAGATGTGCAAAGTAGAGCGTCTGTTGCGCGTTTTCCTTTTTTTTTGAGGGGGATGGGCAAGAAACAAGGAAAAAGAAAGGCAAACAGGATTTGAATCACAGGTATAAAAAAAAGACAGGTTGGGGGGTGAGTCGGGAGAGACTGACCTCCTTCACTGCCTTGAGACCCCATCCGAGCGCGACCAACCCGAGGAGGGAGTAGAGGTACAAGCTAAGCTGCGCAAACGATCCTCCAGCGCCCGTCAAAACCGAAATGAGGCCGTAGACGCCTGCTGCCTTGTTAAAGAGCTAACGATGCCCGTTGAGCGTTCGGACGTGCGCCGAGGATAAGAACACCACTTACGGCGAACAATAGCGCGATCGTGACGCCGGTCTTGAGGTCAAGGAGACCGAGAAAAGTGAACATGGGCCAGAGCCGCCATTCAGGACGAAGCATCAGTTTCATATGCAGACATACACCAAAAGGAAGGAGTAAAGTAAACGACAGGAGCTCGAGGAAGACTTGCGTCGTCGGCTAGTGGCAGAATAGGTGCTGACTAAGCAAACTGAAGCTGACAGTAACCGATCACGATGGGACAAGTCAGCGAAATTGAACGAATCACTAAGCGAACTACCAAGTTCTAGTATACTGTCAAGCCTTGAACACGTACGACCAGATCGCTGCTGACCTCCCGCACAACATCTGACTTGAACATAGCACTGGGCCACTGGCACACAGGCTTGAGAGGTTAGAGACTAGCTTAGAGTTATGCCACTGTAACCGCGACCAGATTATGCCCTTTGGATCAGCACTCCAGAGAGGGAGAGTGCCAGTGCAAGCGTTTACACTGCTACAACACGGTGCGGGGGTGAGAATAAAGATCAAATTTGATGTGGAGCCAGCAACGCTGATTATGGTCACACGTCTTGCACGATGCCTTGACAAATGTGCCTATGGTAACGAGCATACATGGCTGGATACTAGCACCAAGCGTGACCGGAAGGGGAAAGTAAACACGACGACCCTCAAATTTCATCGTATATCATCGCCGCAGGACTCCTGTCACATAGCGTCAGATGGGGGGGAAAAGTTGCTGGAGCGTGACTCACTTTTTCTCGACGCCCTAACAAAATCATAATGACATCAGAAAAGGCAGAGAGGAGTTAGTTCCCAGCGACTCACGTTCTCCTTCCAAGCTACCTGGGCACTGAACTCTGTGCTCCCAAACGAAATGATCACATCAAAGTCAAGGCCATAGTAAAAACCTGCTTGACCTGACATCTTCCTCCTTGGGGTCAATGTTTTCGCCGCCTCGCGCACATCAAA
The DNA here is from genome assembly GCA_025782845.1 of Boletus coccyginus. Taxonomy (NCBI): domain Eukaryota; kingdom Fungi; phylum Basidiomycota; class Agaricomycetes; order Boletales; family Boletaceae; genus Boletus; species Boletus coccyginus. The sequence goes on along the minus strand of JAHZSR010000002.1, from coordinate 326,611 downwards.
ACAAACGTGGCAGAGCGTCGAGAATGAATCTAATATAATCGACTCAGTGGGCAATTAAAAGAGATGGCGGGGAGCTCGCCTTTGTCACGATCAATCCATCGCGGATCTAACAAGGTACCTCGATAGCACAAGATAGACAACTTGCTTACACCAAACTCCGACTGAGTTGTTCCAAAGAGGGAAAACGGACAACGAAATTCCTTTAGTTCGTTGGCTTGAACACCCTGGAAGGACGTTATGGTGTATCCGTGTCAAATGTCACTCGACGTACGAACAGAAACCAACCTTGCGAAGAATTCCTCGAAATGCCTTTGGGACAATAAGGTGTCCAGCTGCGCTCGTGTACCAGGTTTCTCTCCTGGAAAGATGCTCCGGATTCTCCTCGTTGACAGAGTCTGCAAAGTTCGTGCCAAATGTGGCACGTGCAACGCGCGATTTCACCAGATGATCGACGAGGAACGAAAGGGCACCATCCGGGACCGCTTTATGACTATACCGAGTTGATAAAACTCTCCCATACCCTGACAAGATGCATACGTACACTCTACTCGGACGGGAAAGCTCAATGCCTTGTGACTTGAAGCTGTGACCAGAACCAATTGCTCGCTCCAAATCCACCAATAAGGAACGCCATCTAGAGTCATAAACATATATAAGTCCTGTGTCTAATCCAGACCCGGAGAATGGCACCTACGGTGATGGGCATGGTCACATAGTTGCGCTGCTGTTCGAATGCGTTGATGACAGCACTGATGGAGCCGTCGAAAAGTTCGGTGGCTTCTTTCCTAAAGTCGCAGGAATTGGTCATCACAGCCCAACATCCATCTGTTCGAATGCACATCTTACCCAGAAAGTCTCAATTTCCCGGCTCTAATATCATGGTCCGGATCGTTCTCGCGGAGACTGCCCACTTTGATGTAAGCAGGTTGTTCGGCATTACAAATGTGAAGCTTGGTTGTCTGGTCAAACGTGCTTGTGATGTCGTCTATCATTTCAGGGCTAGAGTAACGCGAGCCTTCAAGTTTTCCTGCAAGTCTGTCAGCGCACCAGCAAGATAGTGAAAGAACCAGCTACTTTGCAGCAGCCCTTTTGCTCTGCGCGTAACGAATACTGAACCTTGGAGACGGCCTGGAGACAATGAGAATGAGAAGAGATGTCGTCACAGTAAAAACAAGGCTGACACTCAGCAGGTGCAATCTCCTCAAACGACGTCGGATCAAACTTCATCGAATACATGCTCAAGTCGAGAGTTCCGCCACCGGCATCAATGACGACGACTCCCTGACCCTGGGGGTACTTTCCTTGATCAGGTATCCCCGACGCGAACAAGTCCCAGATACAAAAATGAAGACCCGCTTCACCCTCCGTCAAAAAACGCACGCGGGCACGTCCGTCTGAGGTGCCAGGGACGAGCCCAGCAAGCTCAATCGCACGTCGGATCTGTTGCTGCTGCGCGCCCTCCCAGCCGTTTGGGTGCGTGAAGACGAACTGCATCTCGTCCTTGACCGATAGCCATATATACCTGGGGTACGATTCCTGAATGTAGGTTTCGGCACACCGAAAAAGGTATTCAATGAAATCGGTCAGAACGCGGATAATAGATTTGCCTCTTGGAAGCGGTGGGATGTCGTCGTCTTTGATGTGCGCAGATGAGAGATGTTTTGGGCGAAGGTGAAGCTTCCACCTGGCACCACACGTGAATGGGCAGTAGGAGGCATCTTAAGTCGTTGATGACTGACCATTCCAGTTTCACCCAGTTTTCGGTCATTGCCACCTCGGCCACTTCGTCTCTGAGGGCCTCGTAACCGACCTTTTTGAGATTTCCCCTGGAATCATAGTACATGACAGACGGCACTTTGCAGTCGCCTACTTGTCCTTGTCCAGGGTATCTACATAGCACCAAGTCAAAACAGGCTGACACGACAAGAAGGGAGCAAAGTCACCTCATCACCCCTTGAGGCTGAGGAATTTCGCCTGGCTGGAGAATACAAAACGAGATACCACTGTAAGTAGTGCCGATATCGAACGCAAGGACGAGCTGACGGGTCAGCCCCGCGTATGGTTTTCGCTCGAGCATGGCGCCTCCACGATTCGGATGGGAGTGGGTTGTAACTGAGGCGCAGTATATATACACCGATACCGGGCTATCAACGCCCTACGGCAGTGACGCGAAGAGTCGAGAACTAGAGGGCACGTGGGTCGCAATGTGACTGCCGCATGTCAGGAGGGAAAAGGGTTCTTGAGGTGACCTGCAGAGCGTCAGAAGCTCATTTCCGTCAAGACCCATGCAGGGCGCAATGCAGCCCACAAGTCACCACCAGCCTCGCGCTATGATAATGAGCGCGAGTTCACGGCGATGATACTTGAAAGATTTCGAGACATGCCAGCAACACTTAAACGTTCGACCGATAGATCAGTGACAATGACCGGAATTGGAAAGTCGGTTCAGTGATCAGCGTCGACCCATTTAAACTTGCCCCTACGGCCCGTACAAATTACCTGCAAGCAGCCTGATGGGCCATTTGAAACACAGTCATGAATTCTCGATGCTTCACCTCCAGCTGACCCACCGTCCAGCCGCTTTATACTCAGGTCGCCGGTGCCTCCCTCCCTCTCGAGGCATTCTGCATGTCGCTCTCGGATGTGCAAACTCCCTAGGCGCATCGTCAAGTTGATAGCATCCATGTCTATGCGTCGACACAATCACGGCGAGGATACTTCTCACCGTCACCGAGACGTTGCCCCAGACTCTGTTCCCCGTTCTTCACGAGGGGTACGTAGACCATTTTTTTGGGCACGGGAACAGTTCCGATACGATGATATACGACAGAAGATGGGGTCTGCTGCCATGGCGGTACCCGACTCTTCGTCTCCGACCGAGGTACCCACCTCTCACGTTCAAAACGACAACGCCCCGAGTCGCTCCCTATCTCAGGAATTCCATCCACCTTGCGACGCACAGGAGCGAGTGGACGTGGAATTAGATGGCGACAAGCACCGTAAAAGATCGGCTACATCGCTCACCAAGAGCCAAGGGTCCGTGTGCTCACGGGAGGGGGAAGGGACCAAGATGAGAGACGAGGTATGGAAACTTCCCGCTTAGCAGAAAAGAATGCATACTCAACGTGTTACAACCGCAGTCCAGACCAGCGAAAGAGGAGGGTCAATACCGGTATGAAGGGGACCGTACCGACGGCAGGCGGGACACCCCACGTGGGCTGCATTATCCATCCCTGAAGGAAAGCTTTGACCTCCATCGCCCTCCCCTCGCACATGCCAAGGACGTGCAAACGTTCGCTTCCTCATCAACAAGTTTCCAGCACGTTTTCGAGTCACAGTCGAGGGAGCTCAGTGTTCTCCAACACGAACGTCGAGTAGCGCTCGAGGAAAAGAACGCATTAGCGGACGCTTACACGGCTCTCAATCAACAGTACGAGGAACGATCAAAGAAATTGACTGCTGCGCGCCACGAGCGTCAGGTTGCAGTGGAGCAAAGGAAAGAGATCGACGATGCTTTTGTAACGCTCAGACGACAGTATGCAGAGCAGACGAGGAAGCTCAACGCTGTGCGCCACGAATGTCAGTCTGCGCTCGAGAAAAAGCAAAAAGCAGAAGAGGACTATGCCGCGCTCATGGAAAAGCACGAGTCGCAAAAGAATGAATACAACATTCTAAGTAGCAAGTACAACTCATTAAAAGCGACCCTCGAGCAGCGCACATCGGAACTACAAGGTGTTCAGAAGTTCCTCACGACCGCAGACACCTTCTCAGGGTCAGAAGTCGTCAACACGCTACGGAAGCTTAACGAAGAGGTGCAGCAGAGTACCACGTTTATGGCCGAGTGGGCGGTCGAGAACTTTATATTCGAGACGCTGCCTGAGGATCAGACGACCACGCAGAGCATCGAACGGACGAGGACGTCAGATACGTTGGGTACGAGGTTTATGCAACTGCTAGGGACGAAGAAACACAAGGACAACCCTATCCTGGTGGAAATGGCATTTCGGGCGTATCTGATATACGAATTGTATTGGGTCGCGTCACCATGGAGCGACGGAGAAGAAGGGCAGTCGCACAACGCGTACGTCGATGCAATATACCAGAGGATACAGGAAGGAGGTGAGGCACTTTCGATACGTCGCAGAGCTATCCGTGACACTTTGACAGAGGGACAAGCCATATCAGGGAATTGGCGTGCCCTCACACGCGCGTACACCATGCCCGCATGCATCAGCGATCCCGAACTCGCGCACACCATTAACACGACTATTATCGCAGGTTTCTCCGACATTCTTTTAGCCGCAGGTTGCACCGCGTCCAAATCGGAGATCACATCTGCACTCTGGTCGAAATTCGGAGAGAAAATCCGTCATTTCGTTTCGCTTGCTGGGCAGGTCAATAAAATTACTGGCGTGGGAGTGATCTCGGAGGATTTTGAAGTTCTGGTAATATGGCCCGACGTGGATTTTGACGAGAGGACGATGGAGGACTCATACGACAACGGTGATAGGATCCGGGAGACAGAAGGACGTCAGGAGAATGTGCTGTGTGCGACAGAATTGGGGTTAGTGCAGCGAATGAGCATAGGAGCTGGCGCAGGACAGAAGGTAAAACCATCCGAGTTGATTGTCATCAAGCCAAAGGTGGCTCTCCTGTCAGTAATCGACATGATAGACGAGTAGCTGGGTTGCGCTGCTTCATGCCAACGAGATCCAGTGTAGGAATCACACAATTGTCTCTCGCGGATCAGACGTAGATAATTACCAAACTAATTTAGAACGTAGGAAAAGAATACAATAACAATACAGCAGAACGAGGTGGAAATTGAGATATCTACGAACGCTCTCCGCGCAACCGCCGTGCAAGAGCAAGATCCTTTGGTTGGATAGTAACACGCTTGGCATGAATAGCAGCAAGGTTGGTGTCTTCAAACAACGACACCAGGTAAGCCTCGGCAGCTTCCTGCAACGCCATCACAGCAGACGATTGGAAACGCAGGTCAGTCTACAATGTTGCGTGAGCACAAGTCATTGTAAGTTAAACGGGAGACGGACCTTGAAGTCCTGGGCAATTTCACGAACAAGACGTTGGAAGGGCAACTTCCGAATGAGCAACTCGGTCGACTTTTGGTACCGACGAATTTCACGAAGAGCCACAGTTCCAGGGCGGAATCGGTGAGGCTTCTTCACACCACCCGTCGTCTGCAAAGAATGAGTCATTCGACGTTCAGTACAGTTGGTCGATCTCACTCACGTTGGCGGCAGTCTTGCGGGCGGAAGATTTAGCTGCGAGTTGTTTACGGGGGGCCTTGCCTAGAATACGTTGAGGTCATATCAAAAGCAACTACACTCCCTGACTTACCACCGGTGGTCTTGCGCGCAGTTTGCTTGGTACGAGCCATTGTTTAGTAGTTGGTGGTGGTGAGTGGTGGTCGCTTATGGGGTGGGTCACATTACAGATTCGACACTCTCATTTAAGTTGTCGCGTCGCGTGGTCACGTGAAGTGGGCGTTCCACCTATCAACAAACCGTTTACGGAAAACCAACACAGCCACTACACCCGCCATATATAGCGACTCGGAGTGGTCAAATGACTCCGCCATATCTCTCGCTCCTACCGCGACACACAGCAACCAAACTTGCACTTTTCATCTATCTACCAACAACTTTGACTTGAAATGTCTGGCCGTGGCAAAGGTGGCAAGGTTAGTCGGAATCGTATCCAAATTGAGTTACTCGTCTGACCAGAAGACAGGGTCTCGGAAAGGGTGGTGCGAAGCGTCACCGCAAGATTCTCCGTGACAACATTCAAGGTTCGTATGGACGAGTCAAAGAGTGGCGGTTGTGCTAATACGGGAGCAGGTATCACAAAGCCAGCCATTCGTCGTCTTGCACGTCGTGGCGGTGTGAAGCGTATCTCTGGTCTGATCTACGAAGAGACGCGTGGTGTTTTGAAGATCTTCCTTGAAAACGTCGGTCCAGTTATATGATCTCTTGAAGTGTGCTCACCATTTTGTATAGGTGATTCGTGATTCGGTCACATACACTGAGCACGCCAAACGCAAGACTGTTACTGCTCTCGATGTCGTGTATGCCCTCAAACGTTCGGGGCGTACGCTATACGGTTTCGGTGCTTGATTCTTTGTTGTAATGGTATATTGTATCTTATCTGTATCATTGTAATTACATTTCCAATCATCCAACGATTCTTGTGCGTATCATTGAGCAATATTCATTGCATTATCGTGCACCTCTACAACTGCGGGAATAATCAACGACAGAAATAACTTCCTTTTTTAGAGGAGGTGAGTAGCCTTTGTAGCCATGACCGGTTGACCGACGGGCGCCGATGGAAGGAACATGTGAACGAGGCAGTACATAAATCCATGTACCGTTCCGTATGTCTTTGAGAATCACTCGCATTGTTGGAATGATAATGTCTAGAGTTCACCGGGACCGAGCGCTTGAAGTCGGGCCTCGTAGCCCCGGGGCTGTCAGGGTCGTGTCGTACGAGGTGCGGCATGCGCGACCGCCCAAATTCCGCGGACACCATGATCATCACGATCAAGGCATCCGCAGAAGAAGATGGGAAACTTGAAGGGGACTTGCAATGATCATTCGACTCCTCCTGTGGGCATGTAACGCCCATTCATGTTCAGTTTGCAAATTTGTGTCCCACAGCCTTTGACAGTTTGAGATGTGATCCCATGGCACGAATGCAGCCTACTCTCGCAGAACGCACAGCATCAAATGTAGGGTCGCTCTATGTGTGCCCGTTGCGTGTCGCATGTACTTCGGCGTAGAGGTGGATACACCGCGGCGCGCCATTTGGCGGGGTCGCCGCGTCAATTGTATTGGATTTGCAGGTGTAAATCTCGGCATGCAAACATACTTACTATCCCTGGACTTTGGCCACCGGGACAGTCATTCACCATTTTGACCTCGAGTTCAGTACCATAACACGTAGTATCCTGGGGGGAAGAGGGCAGCGAGAAAGAACTGGTGTGAGGCAATGATTCAACATGCGATGGAAACGATGGCGAGTAGTCCTGGGTCCTGTAATTCAATCGGGGTGATGTGTAATGGGGTCTGCTGAGGTGGATAATACCGGGTGGTTCGGAACCAAAGCCATCGTCTGGAAGATGGATCCAGCCACATCTATATGGCATTAGATGTACATTCTAGCACGACGAATATACATGCGAGTGCCGTGGCTCGCGTTGGGACAGTGCAGGCGTTCCTAGGTCAATCGGGTCAACGAAAAGAGGGTCGCCGTCTGCAATGGAGCCAACGCCGCGCGGGAAATTTGCTGAGTAGGGGATCTAGCCTGACCGGTTAAGGCTAACGATCATGCAGACAAAGATCGGTCGGACCAAGGTTTGGGCTGGAGGGACGCAAATTCCAAGAACGCACTATGAATATGGAATCCAGTTGCGGTAGAGTCGTAACATGTGTCAAGCAGGGAAGAGCCTGCCCCCCAGATCGAGCCAAGGGGGACCAACCAGATAAAGGGATACAACCAATGGGTTCGGATAGGCACAAGGGCACCCATCCTACTGAAAATGGCTAAGGGTCTGTTACGCATTGTCCTGGTGGTGGAGCTGCAGTGGATGACAATGTGGCAGCCCCCATAAGCATGGACACGCTCTGGGTTGCGTCAGGGAATGACTGCAGGCAAGAAGTAGCGGTTGGCTGTGGGAAAGGGTGCGCATAGCACAACAAAATGAGAAACTTGCACGATTAATAATGGGAGCTCAAAGATCGGTGCTCCCAGCCGTGGCGTAAATGTGTGGAATTCATGAGCGATTCCACGCCGCGTTTCATACGATCATGGGAACTAGAAAACATGTAGTTAGCACCCGTCAACAAAGAAACTATTGCTATGAATACGATGATCCACAGGTTCCTGAGACCCGTACAGTCGGGATAGGTCCAGGGTATGGCTTAAGAGTATGGGTTTTGATTGGGACTGGAAGCACTGAAAATGAACTTTGGATAAGACCCGGGCCACGCCGCGGACCGAGGACAACATCATATGAAGCTGATGTAATCCACGTGAGACGTGGAGTTTGTCAGTCGGTTCCACTTGAAGATGCCCTCCGACCATCTGAGCGCCGTGCCACCTCTTCTGGACGCGGGACACGCAGAGGAGCTCGAAAAATCAGGGAGAACGCTTCACGCAACCTCATCTCCCTTGAATGAAACGTATGCGGTATATCCGGCATCTTCGGTAAGAGAATTACTCAGCATCAGATGTCTCTTGAGTCGAGTGTATTCACCACAGCTGGAAAACCTGTCAGCAAAGCATCGTGTATTCAGTCCCGATGACCAACTCGTCTATTTCGTGAGCTCAGAGGCTTTGCCACTATCCGAGCGTCGTTTGGTGTGTTACCCTACCCGCATCGGTGTCCCACCCTGTTCATCAAAATATCCCAGTTCATCGGAGATACATCCATCATCTTTGCTGCATGGCAGAACTTGCTGAAATCGGTGACACAAAATGGCACTGATCTGTAAGGGGATTTCTTGTTGGTACCAAAATGACTACTGAGGTCTTCTCCAGGCTTCAAAATGAACCAAGCCAACGGATGATGCGCAAGCTCGCCCTTGACTATGTAAACTTTGCAAAAGAATGTTGGGTACACACCGCAGTACGTGTCCCGACTTGGTTTCTGCAAAATCTCTAAGAACTCTACTCAGCAATCCTCTTCTGAAGCCCGTCAAGTTCCTAGTGACCACTATAGAACACTCTACACGTGTTTATCGCTTTTTGTGGTTCTCTATGTCCCCGAGTATGGACTCGAGGGTGCACCTGTCGGAGATGACCTTATGGAATGGCTAAACACCCATTTCATCGAGCCCTCCACCGAAGAAGGAGACCATCTCTCGACCCTAGAATATCCCTGGGCGGATGAAACCTTCTGGCCGTATTTAACCAGGTTGGACAGCTGCTACTAGTCCTTTCCTTTTCTAACATTCCTTCAAGGGCGACTCTCAGAGGATTGAGTAAAGCTGTGACATTTTTCCTTGGCACCCTATCTGCCCATCCATCCAAAGACCTACAAAAACTCTCGCAAGCCCTGATCCCGTTACTCGATACACAGCCGAAGCTCCAAGCGTTTGAGGCAGAAAGAGTATTTGCGTATGCATCGCACAGGTGGAAAGAAAAGGTCAAGGCACTTCGTCTCGAACTTGACGGCGTTCCCGAACCTGACCGACGTGACGAGTACGAGGATTGGTGGGATCGTTTCAGTGACATAGTTGGTATATTAGAGGGTCGCGGGGAAATGATTCAGAAAGTTTGCGAAGAGCTTGGTGCTGACTGGAAGGAGGTTTGTGTTGCTTGGGGTATTTTTGTGGACCCAAGGCTCCGGAGGCAGGATCTGCCGTAGGTCCAGCTTGCTATCTTTTCCTCCATCTTCCGCTGATTCCTCTAAAAGTGACATTATCGCACAGGTCCTCGAAGAAATGCCCCCTGATCCGACTAACCTGGAGGACATGATTCATGCTGCGCTGTTTACCGGTGATCCGCTCAAAGCATTGGATCATGCAGCGAAACTGGACCCTTGGCTAAGCGCCCACCTGGCAGACATGATGGAACCGCTAGCCCTGGTAGACAGAGATCCGAATGAGGAGTAAGTGGCCGTGTATTGATGAATTTGAAACGGCAAGTTGAACCCGCGTCTAGTTCAGGATTGACACCCAGGAACTTTTACGTTCTTTCATACGCGCAGTACCTCCACGCCGATTCCGCCTTGTGGAGGATTACGGTGGCGTATATGTATTCGTGCGGAAAGATCGGTGCAAAGACTGCCGACGAGGTGCTGATGCGTGTCCCACTGAGATTGCATGGGGTAGGGTCCACGAATGCCATGGAAAGCAATGCGGACGAACGCTCGAGAAAAGGGGACTTGTCTGGGATAATGAAAGATTTGAATGCAACTTGCCACGAATATGAGCGGGAAAACGCCAGGAGAAGCATCTGCAGGGTCGGGTCCCTTGGTTGCGTTTCAAACCAATTACTTACCCCCTTGGAGCAGATAGCTTCCCGGACATTTGTACAGAAGAAGGAATACGGTCTTGCACTGTCATATTGTTCATCAGCGGAAGATTGGCCCGGGCTTGGCCGTGTGGTTGATTGTATCTTACAGGAATATATTCACACAGGTTCGGCATACAATTTTTAAGCTGTTCTCGTCTGAATTATTTTAGGTCCAGAACAGTACACCAGATACATCCTCGATATCGCTCCGTCCCTCCAGGCTCTCCGCGCGAGTTCTGGGGCACATGGCATTTTTGTCCATCGGTTGATATTTGCTGTACGGTATGCTGAGTTTCATCAGCGGCTGTTGAATCAGGACCTCCAAGGCGCCGCTTGGGACCTCGTGACCATATTTCAGGAGGAGATCGCGCCCAAGTCCTGGTGGGGGGTTTTGCTATGCGATGCTATCCAGCTTTTGCAATATGGCAAGTCCTTACCTAGTGTATGGCACCCGTGGCAACTCGGAGCTAATTCAACCCCGATTCAGAGCCTACACCGCTCTTTTCTTACGCCAGCGCCTGTATTTTACTCTACCGTCTCGATGAAGTTTGCACCAGGACGGCTCAGGGATCAGGAGAAGATTACCTCCGGATGCTGGACATGAAACTCCACATTGACGGACCCCAAAATACACAACAACGGTTACAAGTAGTTCGTCTTGCCCTTGCAAAATACTTTGCAAGATGTGCTATGATTGGAACAGGAGGCGCGCAGATCATTGATAGGAGGGTGGGTCCCGCTGTATAAGGTTGTTTTTGTACCTTCCGAATCTGCACAGCTATATGTACAGCTCATCTTCTGTTGTTGCCCCTGGCCACTATGTGCTTCGCAGCAACGTAAGAGTAGTCGGTGAGTCTGTGTCACATCGACTGATTCGATGTCCCTTCAAGCGTCAAGCCTCTTGGGTCTTCTTGGCCCTGTCATTTGGCTGCACTTGCAGCCCATTGATGCCTCGTGCCTGGACAAGGGACTTCCAGGGGACAGTGAACATGTTGGCTGCTGCCGTTTGTAACGGAACACATCTGACGCCATCAATGTACCTTGCTGCATTGTCGGCTCTCAACGCCACTCCTTCGCTCTGGGCTCGGCCTGTGACAAGTAACTTTACGCTAAAATTTCCGCTTTCGGCAACTCTTGGGGATCAGCCGTCTTCGCTACACCAAAGCCTTTGAGATTTTGCTTTTCTCTGCCGTTCATATCCCTGTGGCTTGTATTTCTGCCATGTCCTGATTTTGACGTCGGTCTCGAGGACAGCCATTTTCACCCCTTTCGTGGCTGTGGACGGTATTATCGGACACTGCACTCCTCCCGGGGCCTTGGACGGACGTTCAAATTAGAACGTAATGCAAACGTCTATGACTCATGGCACGTACGGTAACCTGTTCAAGGAACACCCCTCGCGGAGCACACTCCCGTTGAAAACCCTCTTAGCACTAATGAACTGTCTCCGGTGCCGTGACTAAATACCTTTTCCTGCTTCATGTGCTGATCGCCCCGACACCGTGTAACCGAATGCAGTTCTTATAGGGCCCGGATCCTCGATGAATCGTAACAGGAACGACCCATTGCATCGTTTTGATGATCATATCGAGACTTGGCGTTTTGCATGAACTAGTGTATCTTGAGGATGATGTCGCTGTGCTCTGCTGATTCCCATTCGGTCCATATTGCTTTGTTTCATTTTCTCAGGTACTCCGTGCAGGTTCGTCGCAGCCAAACTGTTGTCCCTTAGTCCGAGTTCGCATTTGCACGGACATCGTCATAGCCTGGGTCTTGTCCGGGTTAATTCGAGAAGTATTTATACGCACGAGGATGACGAGGTTGGTATACAAAACACCCAGCTTAGTTGTGTCCCGACATCCCGCAGCTCTTTCTAAAATGTGCTACAACATCATACAGTACCGCGAATTCGGCTGTGGTCACCGTTCTATTGTCAGGCGACAGATGGTATGCTCCGTAAGCATTCGCTCGTCGGGATCCTCTGCTCAATACTGGCTTTGTCAGGTCGACTGCAATCGCAAGAGGTGTCGGTTCAGTGGCATGCACGAGACGGAGATGCATCACTGTGAGTTGACGTGCGTGAAAGCGTAAGTTGGCGTGTGTATCTGTCAGGCTTTCTGTGTTGACACAGTGGGACAAGGATGTTGCCGGACCAGGGCATCATCACAGGTGCACTCGACGTCAAGTGCTCCTGCTGTGCGGGCGGGATGAATGGCCATTGACATGCAATGATTAGACACGTTTCCTGTTGGGCATTTGGACGATGGGCTTTTTATTTATGTAATTGGTTGCAGCTCTACGTGGTACTAATATGAAATTAGCTTTAGTTGGCCGGTGCGAGGCACGAGCTCACAGCTTAGTCTAGGTACAATCATGTAATCCAAATATCTCGCCACCGGGTGGATTTGAACTGCCATCTACTCTCGCACCTAAGCTGGATTACGACACTTGACTTGCGTAAGTCTAGACCATCCTAGTGAGAGTCAACCAGGGTTGGAATTATGCCTGGGAGTCCTTCCAGACAAGCAGAGAAGGGGGTTCTCCCCCAGTATAAGGATTTATTTGATGTGTGCATGTTAAATCATGTAACGCGGTGGCACATGACTTGTGATCTGACCCGGCCACCGGTGCAGTTGAACGAGAAGCTTTCTCCCAACATGGATCTGACAGGGGCTATTTCCTTGAAATGTAAATCGATTACATAATATTACTGCGTAACGGGATGGGGCCGTGTCGGGTGGTGTCGTGGATATCCTTCATCACTCCACGGCGCCTCTTCTTTCCCGCTCGTCGTGTTGCTCGTCGTGGATGTAGTCATGGGTGACGACGGGTACTCGCCATCTGTATGGGACTCTGCTGATCATTCCGACCCAAGTAATCCTGGTCATACACCATATGGCCTCTTCCAGCCTGGCAACCTGTCACTTTTGCACGAATCTGCAACGACGCCGGCGTTTATGTCCACACCAGGGAAGCCGTCATCACCGCCTCCTCGATCAAGCTCCGACTCGCTAGGAAGATCGTCTACGTCCAGACGGCGAGACAGCGTGCCATTCACTGTCGACCGGAAGGACACGCTGTCCACCATCCCGAGTGACGTAGCCAGCTTGGTAGAACCCAGTTTTGACGAGAACGTTCTGAGAGCATTATGCGAATTAGACGTGGGTGACATCGCGTTTGCTTTGGAACCATTATATGTTGACACGTGGACATTGGCAGTGTGGTGTGCCTCTGCTACTGGATCGAATCAAACAGAGCATGGTATCCTGCCGGGTTTGTGGTCGTGCTCCCCGTATCCATCAACTGTGTAACATGATACTGAATTTGATCTGTAACCACACCAGGAGGCTTCGGTCTTTTTCAAGAAACGGGCTGTTCTTGAAGAAGAGTATGGCAAGAGCCTGCAGAAACTGGCTCGCGGCACATCGGAGGTATACTCTATGAACGACGGAAAAGCTGGGTAGCGCACAACCCATTTCGATCACTAACCCCGAATTTATGTGCGTTGCTGTCAGGTCTTTTGTGCATGCGTGGCAGTCTTCTATGAAACTTCATGAAGCCATGGCCGACAACAGGATCAGGTTTGCTCAACGCCTCAATGAAATGAGCGATGAGCTAGCTTCTCTCGCAAAGGAGGTTGACAAGAACAGGAAGCAGGTTTGTCACCCGAAGCCCCCCGCCCATCAGGAACATGCTTCTGATCTGCATGTAGACGAAGGAGTTGGCAAGCCGTTATGAACGTGCCCTGCAAGAGGCGGAGATGAACATGGAAAAAAGTAAAGCCCGACTAGATGTGTCGTCGGAAGAACTAGAGCGCGTGCTACTCCAGAAAGAAGGCGAACCACTGAACGAAAGTGCGGTTCATGCCAAAGCTTCTGGAGTATTGGGTGGCAAACGCGTACTCGGAAAGGCCGTCGCCAAAGGCGGCCTAATTTTGAAGGGTAAAAATCCCGGAAATGTCAGCGATTGGATCTCGCTTGATTTCATGTGGGAGACTGATGATCAGCTAGATTCAACGACAAGAAGACGATATTCGCTCGCGTGTCTCGAGCTATTCAGATACTTATCGGAAAGCCTTCACTGACACTCAAAGCATGCGACAAGAATATTTCAATTTCCAACTTCCTCGTATCTTACGAGTTCGTGTGTGCATTTTACTGTGCATTCCTCATGCTCATTACGGATACAGTCCCTCAAGGAGTGTGCTGATGAAATCGACCTTGGGACGCAGTACCACTTAACGAGATATGCCTTTTTGTTTGAAAGCATCGTACTTAGTGACGGATCGACCCTTCTTCCTGTCTCACCTGAAGAAGGCAAGGTTGTTCAGGCTGTTCATAAGCGCTGGCCTAATGCAGAATTCCAAGGGACCGGTCTGAAGGCGCTCACTGAATCCATTGACAACCGAACAGACTTCAAGACATACATGCAAAATTATGCGTATGCTCGTGGTGGTACTCCTCGAGGACCAAGACGGGAAGGTCCTGCGGAGGAAGGTTTTGTACGTGCTTCCTTCTTAATTCATTTGGGGCGTTATTAATCTTCGTTTACTGTCAGCTCCCACCTCTACCGACGCTAGGCGGAGGTTATGCTGCTGCGCAACACCCACAGGTGGTGAATAATGGGGGACACCCCATAACTGACCGTGGCCGGCCCACGTTTGGTATTGATCTGGCCGAACAAATGGCCAGGGACAACGTGGAAATTCCCTCTATTTTAGAAAAGTGTTGTGTGGCGATAGAGAAATATGGTCTGAATTCGCAGGGAATTTATCGCATTAGTGGTATGGCAAGAAAGGTCAGTTTGTTGAAAGAACGACTGGACAAGGGTGGGGAAGAGACTTTTTGTTCAGACGAATTACTGACACCGTTCGTCAGACATGGAGTCCGTGGATCTGGACTCAGATGAATGGACGTCCGACATCAACAACGTCACTAGCGTGCTCAAACTGTGGTTCAGGGAACTACCGGACCCTCTTCTTACCCTAAATCTCCATCAAGGCTTCATAGATGCTGCTCGTGAGTTGATCGGTTTCCTCCCTCCTCTTCCATCCTAATTAGATTCAGGGATCGAGAACGACCGTTTGAGACATATTCGACTCCACGAGCGTGTCAACGATTTGCCAGACCCAAATTATGCGACGTTAAAGTACTTTATGGGTCACTTACACAAGTCAGTGACGACAGTGCCTCTGCCGCAAGCATCGTACTGACAAGCGGTGTATCCGCAGGATTGCGCAGTGTGAAGCCGACAACTCGATGTCGATTCAGAACCTTGCTATCGTCTTTGGGCCAACGCTATTTGGCCAGATATCGAGCAATGGGAGTATCTCTGGACATGTGAACGGTGGCATGGCGGATGCTGCTTTCCAGAACAAGGTAACCATCCACGCTTTTTTCATCATTTTTCCACCTCTTGCTTTTATGCGCGCACCATTGAGCTCATGTGTACTCTAAAGGCGATCGAGACCATCTTGGATCACTACACTGATATATTTGTGGACGAGACGGAAGGAGGGACATAGTTTTCCTCGGCACGCTTTCCTCCCGCTGGTCGCTTCTGTCTGTTTTTATCGACCGTTACCTAGCCCCGCGATACCCCAGGGATGTATCTCCATGGTTTCAGCGTTCATTTTTATTTAGAACCGTTGCCCCCACCGGATGGACCAATGACGCACGCACGTGTGTGCGCTCTCTCTTTTCTCCATTCGTACTTGCCTCTCCCTCACTTTTTTTCTTCTGCATTTTCTCTCTTGTGGAGTGTGTTTTTTCCGACTATACTTATTATCAGTATGAATCCATGTACCGTCACTCCGACTCGGACGAGCCACTAGTACTGTAATGAATATACTTTCCTCTTTCCACATTAATCACGCTCTTCTTGGATATGGCTGCGGGGACTCCATAGACGAAGATCGTGATGACCTCTTCAATAATTGCATTCATCTATGACGGGGAGGACCAACAGGCGTTCGTACTGCACATATTTTTAGGAAACTATAGGGGGCGTGTGTAGTACGGCGGTGTAGCAACACCATGAATATGTGGCTATGCTCTGGCATTGCTCTCCACGGTGACTCAGCGGCTCGTCCACCTCCGAGGTGATCCAAAGTCAGATCTATCTGTCCACTACCACCACTTAGTAGAGCAGATTCTTTCCAAGAAACAGACCTATGTAACACATAGTGGAATACTCGGTCCCCGCCCCCCGAGTGCGCCCTCTGCGTGCAGCAGAACAATGAATACGCTAGAACAAGCTCGGCATGCAGTATATCTACAAGGTCTAGGTTCGGAGTTTAACTGGGTAAGTTCAAAGGTGCTGGCAGTAGACGTTGATAAGTCACTTCACAGTAAACTTGTCGGTTTCGACGAGCTCACCCTCTTCACGCTCAACGATATCAACAATGCGACATCCATTAGCACTGTCAATTAATACTTCTGTCAAGACGACTGCTCAGAAGGCTGTCACACTCGCCGTTCCACCTTTGAAGAAAGCCAAGATTTGTCGACTTCATCTGTCCCTGCGATTGAAGGATCATCCATTTACTGATCCAAGCTGTCCACTTCTATCGTTATCGACGATGACTTGGGTGTTATTGACAATAGTGACCGGTTGACCCCCAGGCTGCAGCTGCCGAGCTTGATGTTGAAGCACAGCTAAGTACGTTCGATAAGGACAAGGATTCTTTCTACTGTGCACACACCAAAACACCAACAAGAAAGTAACAAAACCTGCCAGTTATTCAATATTCACGACCAGCTTCTTTTACTTCAATTTCGTCCTACATCAGGGACCTACGCACCTGGTCCAAGCTGTATTATGCTATGTAATCTTGGCAGGCGTGTGTGTCGTTCAAGTTCTCTGGGCTAACGTTCTCCGAAGCCATGTACATGTAACCCAGACTGGTCTGAATGAGGTGGCTTGGGTAACGAGCGTTATGCCACCTACTATGGCACTCGCCTTCTGCTGAACGTTCGCTGGCGTGTCGACCGGCGCTGGTTTATTCTCACCCAGGGTAGACGATAGTCTGTCCATCGCATATGAATGACAAGGGTACATACCCATTATTCCGATCCGTTCAGGGGAGCGTTCATATATTCTTTGTTCATCAGGTCTTTTCTTAGCCCCTCACCATCACCATCCTGTTATCATGCCTGTGCTCCGCCAGCTCGGGGATGGCGGACCTCGATGAAGCCATTGTCCTCACTCGAGAAGCACTCCACCTCTTCCCACAGGGACACCCAGGTCGGTTGGGTCTTTGAACAACCTTGCATTTTTTTCTCTCCACGCGATATCGGCAGCTTGGAGGAATGGAGAACCTCGACGAGGCCATGCCCTCGATCGAGAAGCACTGCACCTTTGCCCCCAAGAGCACCCTGATCGGCCATGCTCATTGGGCAGCTTTGCTATTATTCTCTACAGTCGGTACCAGCAGCTCGGGGGGATAGCGGACCTCGACGAAGCCATTCTCCTTGGTCAAGAAGCACTCCACCTCTTCCCACAGGGACACCCAGGTCGGTCGGGTCTTTGAACAACCTTGCAGCTTTTCAGGCCACCCGGTACGAGCAGCTCGGGGGGGTGGAAGACCTCGACGTGGCCATCGTCCTCCATCGAGAAGCACTCGACCTTTGCCCACAAGAGCACCCTGATCGGCCATCGTCTTTGAACAACTTTTCGTCTGCTCTCTCCTTTCGGTACGAGAAATTCGGGGGAACAGAGGACCTCGACGTGGCCATTGTCCTCATTCGAGAAGCACTCCACCTTTGCCCGCAAGGGCCCACAGGTCGATCAATGTCTTTGAGTAACCTTGCAGTTCGTCCCTTCACCCGATACAAGCAGCTCGGGAGAATGGAGGACCTCGATGAGGCTATTGTCCTCGATCGAGAAGCGCTTGACCTTCATCCGCAAGGACACCTAGATCGGTCGATATCTTTGAACAACCTTGCGCTGAGACTCCACACTTGGTACACTCGGCTGGGAATGATGAAGGACCTCGAAGTGGCCATTGTCCTCGGCCGAGAAGCGCTCCCCCTTCGTCCACCAGGACACCCTGATCGATCTGACTCCTTGAATGACCTTGCACATTATCTGTTTCTTCAGTCCGAACATTTGAGGCAGATGAAGGATGTAGAGGAAGTGTTCGGTCTGTACACTCAACTCGTACATGTGTCCCAAATTGTTTCCTCCACAGATCTTTCTGCCGCTATGGCATGGATTGGTATGGCTCGTCATTTCCAGCAGCCCAGCATCCTTCTCGCATATGAAACCTCTCTCCAATTGCTTACTCAACATCTGACCACTCTCCCATCATTACCTCAACATCTTACCATCGTGAAGAATCTCACATTGTTACTTGCAATGGATGCATTCTTGGCCTGTCTTTGTCAATGTGCCCCTATGCATGCAGTTGAGCTCCTCAAACAGGGCTGGGGTGTCTTTTGGAACCAGTGTACCTGCCTTCATTCCCCACTTGACGATCTCATAATATCTGGCCCAGCAGGAAAGACACTGGCAGGCAAGTTCACACAGCTGGCCTTGCTCATCTGCAATGCCCTCAATTCATCTACAGTTGTGGACAGACAAAGATGACAATTTTGGTACTGGCTGCAGATATTTCTTTGGCCACAAACTACTGCCAGATCTGGACTCAGCAGGTGAAAATATGTTGATCTAGCATGTTCCATGAATTTTCCCACAAGGTTTTGGATTGGCCAAATTTTTGGGCCATCTGCATCAGCAATATGTCCGACCACTGTGACAGCTGCGTGGTCTGTGGACCAACTGTGGGGTCTGTTATTTCTGTCGGAAAGTCTTTACATTCCCTGCAGATTGTCACAGTTCCCCCAGAACACATGACTACGCGGACCAGTCAGCAGATAGTATATGAATGGTGATCTATGTACTTGTTGACATAGTAAGCGTTAAACGCAGTAAGAGACTCTGAAAAGTGAAATCTAACAGGTAAATGTTCCTTGCCATACACTCCGATCAAATGTACTCCTCGTAGTATAGTTTTGACTGAAATCACCGCTCGAACTCGCTGTCGGGCTGCGTTCACCTCTGGCACCACAATCCACATTCCTGTTGGGCCATCAGGGTCATCACTGATCGGTAGGAACCACTCCACCAGGGCACATGAGTATGAATCCCCTTGATACATGAATGAGAAGAAAAGCAACACACGAGCCACCAACAAACCGCCAAGTGGATCATCCTCTGAACCACCACCGTCTACGAATACACAATCATATCGTGCAGCACCACCCCGCCACTGAGGTGTACAGCGTATGATATCCCGGTGCATTCCGCCTTGTCCCGAATGATCACTAGGTGCGTGGTACGTTGCCGATGCAGAGTTGAACACCTTGATGTCACCGTTGAACATTGGACAATCGCGTAGGTCAATCTGGTCTCCAGGCATCTCCGCATCGGGGTTTAGCTGATCGTATAGGAAGCGCCGGGTGCAATCCATGAGCTCTGGAAACCCATAGTGGGCAGCAACATGCTCGCATGTACGTGGTATATTTGGTACTAAAGATATATCAGATTGTTAGCAAATATGACACCGCGGACATGTAACAAGTATGCTCGCCGGGTTTTCTTGCCAATCGGACATCATAGACGGATTTGTCCCCTTCGATTGCCTGAGCCTCATCTTCCTCTTCATCCCGGCGATCTACAGTGGCGACATTGTGCACTATCCCTTGCAGCACCGGTGGCCCATCCAGCATACCCTTTTGTGTGAATACTAAGCGCGCTGCCGCCAATTTGTCCAGTCGTTGGTTTGTGACCAGCATTTGTCCAAGTGCCTCAAATCGGTTGGAGCGGCACCATGGTTCTTTCACTGCCTTGATATGCCGGGATTCCGTGATCGAGGAACAAAGTCCGTTCGGTACCCCAAACATTTCGATTAGTGTCCGATAATGGACCATTGAGTGTTGTCGAGGTAGTGAGAAATGTTCTCGCACCCCAACCTCCTTGAATATCTTCCGTTCGTGATGGAAGCACTGTACCGCATTGTCGATAGCATCAAGATCACTTTCATTGATGACTGACTTTCGCACAGTGTAACCAAACTCGAGGAATGCTGCGATTGCGCGAACCATTGGGTCAGGGACCAGGCCCGTAATCGCAGGTAAATAAACCTAACGTAGAAGTAGGCTGATGAGTTAGACTGCTCGAAATCAACGAACGGTAGGACGGCTCACCTTCATCAAGGCTTTTGAATCGTCCCCCGTCCATTGCTTAAATCCTCGACCCTCAGGAAATCGGCGCAGTCCGGGAAATGGGGGCACAGCAGCAAGTCTGTTCACGAGAGCGAAGATCGCTCACTCAGTTACTCTAGCTATGTTCCCCGATCAGACAATGACCTACCTGCGGTCAATCTCAGCTATCATTTCAGCGGCTTGTTGCTTTGGATAGGTGCGCTCTAGATATTCGTTAACCCAGCTGACAAGATGGTCTTTAAAAGTCCCCTTGATTAATTGATGGAGTAGATCGGGTGCGATCAGTTCATGGATGTCGGCGTGGGGAAAATGAGCTGTGAACGGCTGATTGCAATCCGATTGTTAATACTGAAAGCATCGAACATGCAGATCGGACGTACCTCAACATCACCTACAATACCATAGTTATCCCATAATGCACGCAGGTCCATTGTGGCTCGTAGTTGTGCCGTGTGTATGTGTGCACGCGGTCCACCATCTCGATCAAGATCACTATTCTGGGCTGTACAACTAATCGGTGTCAGTCGAGACATCGTTCGAAAAGTGAATATAACATACCGTGCACACCAACCCTGTACGATACATGCGAGCATTGCCTGCTCTGGGTAATCAGCAATATAAGGCCCAAGCCCATATATAATACGGCGGAAATGGCCATCGGAACATCGTGTCACCTGTGGTTTTATCATGGCTTGTTTCACCGGGTCGAGGATTGCCGCGAGTGATGAGTGGAACAGCTGGCGGCGGAAATGGCGGAAGTCGGCATCATCCTTGTGTGCTGGATCAGCTATCCAGCCATGATGCATCAGCGCGAGCTCAACTTGGGGACAGTAACAGCGTGAATACTTACTTTTGGGTATGGCCAGGAAAGCCAAAATGGATACCGCACCACCATGAGAACGACGGATGTTGTTGTGAACGTTACCCAGAGATATATACAATGGGTAGTATTCTGTGTTACCCGTGCCGACGCTGACCGTCGTCTTGTCACTGCCTAATACTATAGGTGCAAAGGTGGCACCGTGGGTATCAGGATCCTGCGCGATAAGTTCCTAGACCAAAGAATGTAAGGTCAAGGATGCAATGAATACTTAAACCCACGAGCTTACCGACTGATCCCATGCCCATTGACCTGACATGAGGTCACAGACCTCACGTCGGCCATTTTCGTCTGTCACTACCTGCAATAGGTGATCATTGATATAATGATCCAAAGCCCCGAGAGATCGACTCACTTTCGCAGCATAGTCTATTCCATTTGCAAATTCCGGATTCCCGATTTGTTGTTCAAGAATTCGGAGGGGATTACGGTACCATACATCATAGTCAGCCAGCATCCACGATGGGGGGTCCTCGGGGAACGGTCCCGAATACCTCACCGAAAAAGACTGCCACGGGCAGTCTCCATACGGGATAGCGTCGATAGACCTATACAAAGCATCATGGGACCCAAATGGTGGCTCGTGGCCATTGTACACCATGGACAGGATATCCATTAACATATCAATCTTGCCTGCTGACATCTGAACCTTTCGGTACAGAAATTCCGCCAGCTCGAAATGAGCATGGCTAGCATACGGAGTCCAGTCCCCTTTGGCGCAGTAATCCAAGGGGAATGGTAGCGTGTTTGGAGGGAGATCATGGCCAAAAGGATCACACGGAGTCCCTGTCCGATTCAGCAGGTCAGAGAAATATGCACCATCAACGACGATACATACACACCATCAAGCACAGGATGAAACTGAATATGCCGGTGGGGTGGATCAGCATCAGTCGCAGCATCATTAGGATTTCGCTCGCTGTCGTCGCCCACCCAAGGGCCCGTAGCATTGGTGAGGCGGTTGGTTTGTTCACGATGGTGTGGTCGATGTGATCGCGCATGGCGTTTGAGACCACCCTGGGACCTACAATATTTGTGGCAGTCTGGAAAGCCACAAACGAACAATCTCGGACGATAGGGATGGACGGGAAAATGTCCGGCTGGGGACATAAGGGTGGAGAGCAGAGGTTGGTGACTGTCAGGGCAGTAGCGGCACACACCCATGCGGATGTGGCCGTAACGGTGCGATGCCGGACACATCTGCATTTCAAAGAAAAAAATTACAGTGAACATATAGCCACTAACGGACGAGACTTACGGTTGTGGTGCTATGTGGGAAGCGGGATCAACGGCAGACGCATGGGTGCAAGCCAATCATGGCCGTAGCGGGGTGGTGACACCAGGGCAGCCGGCATCTACACCCTAAAGAAAAAAAGAGGCAGTGACCACTAGGCGTACATTAAAAAACTGACCAGCTGTTGTGAAGACGCCGCCTTGCCCTCTCCCTACCCATGCCGCAGCAAATCACCACCCGCGCAGCAAACAAGAACCGCCATCCAGGAGCGCCGGACTTGCCCACTGCACGACGAAGCAGTAAAGTCGTCCAAGAGGAGTGCACTACTCTGGCAGCTGCTGCTGCTGTTGCCAGAAAAGAGCGCCAAAAAAATATCCGTCTAACTGCTGACATCGAAGATCAGTTACAGTCACAGATAAAGACGCAACGTACCAACTTCCAAAATCCAACATCAGCGACGGCGAAGACCTCCAAGCCACTGCCGGTGCCCATGTTAGTGTCCGATCACACTATCGGGAGGGCGCCGACCTTCCAACATGTTCCAGCTTGGGCTGGGGGTGATGGAGAGAGTCAGGGCGCTGAGACTGAAAAAGGTATAAGTACTCTGATACATGAGGCTTCCATGTGGACACTTACCTTTTTGACCATTTGGAAGCTTCGGACACCAAGGCCGAGTCAACCAATGGTAGAGTTGTCTACAGCACTGAGCCTGCTAGTGATGTAGCCAACTCCAGAAGCGAAGACGAAGTGTCGGATGCTGGCATGACTAAGCGACCAGCTAAAGTCACACGAAAACTCATTCAGGTGGCCCGGGTCGGCAGTCGGAAACATGGGAACAAATCGGAGGCCGCTGTTGCTTCCATCCACCCAGGGAAGCGCAAGCTCAAACACAAGGGAGCGTAAGTCTCTCAAATCGCTTATGTATTGGAACTACTACCGATTTACCTACAGTACATTTTTGGGTCCAAGCGCACCCAAGAAAGTGAAACTGCAAAACCCGAGTGGCCTCACTGATAGATACCAGCACGGTCGCAAGGAAGGAAAACCAGCCGACAGCCAGCAAGAATGTCACACCGAAGGTGAGACCCGTGAGCGCAAGAGTCACGGAGGTGATCAGTTAGAAGGCGGTGTGTCATTCAAATTTGGGGGACTTGCAGACGAGCAAGAGAAGACATGGCAGGCAGCCAAGACACAGAGTGCCGCGGTAGTTTGACTGTCTACTGTGTATTTCGAACCATGCTTATGGGTTTTCTTAGGGGCCAATATCCGTTACAAAGATTGTTGCGAATGCTCCTCAAGAGCGTTTACACCACAGTGCGCCGATCTCGACCGCCACTACTACCAAGAGTCGCCCCAGCCATCAAAGCTTACCAGAAGGTTCGGCCGCTCAATTCACGAAGATATTTATTCCGTTGCTCCGTCTCTACTGCGGCACCCTGGAGAATCCGTGGATGTTACCCGACCGCTTCGTGGACAAGCTGCAAGACCTCTGGGATCACGTCATGTTGGATTGGCCCCATTGGTTTGACGAGGATGACAGTATCTATCGTTTGGTAAGGATTTCGACCAGTCATTGACTCATGTACATTACTAACACTATTCCATGACCGCTTGATGGTCAACTCGCTGGTAATATTCAGTGCGTGCAGAAAATTTACGAGTGGCGTGCGCATTTAGGCAAAACCGGCATTGATGCCATCGAGGAAATGTGGGGTACCGACCTGAAATATGAGAACATGGACGAGCGCCAGGCACACGTCAAGTTTGCCCTTGGTCCTAGCCTTCCCTTCATGTATGGGAAGGTTGAATTCCTTGGAGCGGATCACTACAAGGTGCGTTTCTCAGATCTGAGTCACTGTCCTCCTGTGAACAAGAGGTGAAAATTGATTAGGCATCCAAATCATTCCGGTCGCAGCTCGTGCTGCAGACCTTCGCATCCCACCTCAGGGACGTGGCCGCAGTCGACAATGACACTTATCACAAGTTGATAGGCAACACGATGCCGAAGGGCGCGCTGGTCTTAGCAGTCACGTCGGTATGTAGTGCCCGATACTCAAGTACAGTGAGGTGCAAAACCGTTGCAATGTCTAACCCCAAACCGGGGCGCGAAGCGCCCCGCAATCACTTGTGGGAATTTCACTTTGCTTTGGTGGGAACAAATAAAGTACAAACCCTTAGCTACAACTTTGTCCCCAGGGTCATGTGATTTCGCTTACATACTGCAAAGATACATCCATTTCAAAACATCAATACTATTGCAACAGTTTTGCACTCTTTGCTCATTACATTGAAATCAAGTGTTATTTGGTTATGTTTGGTCATACAAACAAACATACACATATTAGAAGCATGTCTGAGTTTAAAATAGTTCACACGCATCTTTGTTTCCAACCACAACCATCATGAGAACCATCTCTTCTACTCAAAAACAAACCATCCTCTCTATGCTTGATGCTGGCCAATCTGCTCACTCTATTGCATCCACTACTGGTCTTAATGTGTCTACCATATCCAGATTACGCTCCAAAGAGCGTTCTGAGCTTCAAAAAGTTACTGGAGGTCGTCCATCCAAGCTTTCCTCTGCCAATATCCGGCATGCCGTTCGTCTTATCTCCTCTGGAAAGGCAGAGAATGCTGTTCAGGTGACCAAGGCACTCACCAATATAGTCAACCAGCCTCTCTCTACCTCCACAGTGCGCAGACAGTTGAGGAAGACAGGTATGAAAGCTGTGGTCAAGTCCAAACGGCCTCTCCTTTCAGCCAAGCATCGTAGGGCTCGTCGAGACTTTGCTTATGCTCATAAAGATTGGACTCTGGAGGACTGGAAGAAGGTAGTATGGTCTGATGAGACCAAAATCAATCGCCTAGGGTCAGATGGGCGCAAGTGGGTGTGGAAAAAGGCAGGGGAAGGGCTAAGTGATAGGCTGGTGGAAGGTACAGTGAAGTTTGGAGGAGGTTCTTTGATGATGTGGGGCTGTATGACTTGGCAGGGAGTTGGCTATGCTACCAAGATTGATGGTAGGATGGATGGGGACCTTTACCTTCAGATTTTGAAGGATGAACTGCTCAATTCTTTGCAGTTTTATGGTCTTGATCCTCCTGACATCATCTTTCAGCAGGACAATGACCCCAAACATACTTGCAAAAAGGTGAAGGATTGGCTTCAGGAGCAGGATTTTCATACTATGGTATGGCCTGCACAGTCTCCTGACCTCAATCCCATTGAGCACCTCTGGGGTTATCTCAAAAGAAGACTAGCAGATCATGATTCCTCTCCTAAGGGAATTCATGAATTGTGGGAGAGAGTTCAGGTTGATTGGGAGGGGATAGCAGTTGAAGAGTGTCAGAAGTTGATAGAGAGCATGCCTAGAAGGATTGAAGCAGTTATCAAGGCAAAGGGAGGCTATACCAAGTACTAATATACCCTGGAAAGCAAAAGGTGCAAAACTGTTGCAATGGTATTGGTGTTTTGAAATGGATGTATCTTTGCAGTATGTAAGCGAAATCACATGACCCTGGGGACAAAGTTGTAGCTAAGGGTTTGTACTTTATTTGTTTCCACCAAAGCAAAGTGAAATTCCCACAAGTGATTGCGGGGCGCTTCGCGCCCCAGTTTGAGGTTAGACATTGCAACGGTTTTGCACCTCACTGTATCAACACTGATAATTAGAACCCTATCACAGGTCGAACGCGCGTTAACAATGTATTCTACCGGAGTCAAAGAAGTTCCTGGGAAAAGATCAGAGGCCAGTTTCTCGGACATCGTTTGGGGGACGAAGACACTCTGGTACACACGATCAATCTCGAGGATTGGTGAGGCGAAGTTTGGTGAGATTATCAATGGGGCACGGGAGTACTGCAACGCCGCGGTACGATCCAGGCAAGCGCAAGTCAGTCAGCATGTGTCGGCAGCGGACGACACAGACATGTTGGATGACCGCGCATTGATCACGGTGTCATCCGACATTGAAGCCGAGTCGGACAGTCATGATGAAGGTAAGTTGTTCCGTGCTCGATTCACTCATTTCTAATTTGTCTCGTTTGACAGCACCGGGACGTGCACGCGCGTAATTCGTTGCAAAACGAATACTAGAAATGGGCGTGATTTTCATAGAGTACTTCACGCCCTGTGATACCTTTCTTTCACTGCTGTCAGATCTGAATCTACTGCTTCGTGTGTCTACTGTGTCTACTGTGAGTGTACTGCATGAACTGTGAGCGAACTGTGTACAGACGATGGCGTCTGTCCACATAAGTGACATAACTGCTCACAGTCGCTCTACTGTGAGACCTGAACGTCTGCAGGGTCTGTACACAGACCGTGCAGATGTCACAGTAGGGCGGACAAATTGCTGATGTGAACAACATTTTAGTTGGTGTCAGGACCACATTTGGTGATGGAACAGGGGCTAACTAGATTCATTGGGTGATAAATGAGAGGCAGGAGCAAATTATCATGTCTGATTGCATTGTTCTAGCCCATCTCAGCCGGGTTTTTTCGGCACGGACTATATCTAGGTTAACCATGTGACTCGGCAATCCTAAAATGGCAACTATCACCCCAGTTTGGTGATTTTGTTACATCACAGCATCAATTATTGCCAACTGGCTGTGCTTGCAGTTATATTCAGGTCATCTAAAAAGTTAACGGGCAACGCCTGGGAAAGTGGGACGAACCAGCCAAGGCCGACGCCTAACTCAGGTGTTTCGACAATGTTGCAGTCGGTCGGGTGTGTCGAGTGGGTCGAGTAGGTCGAGTGGGTCGAGTGGGTCGAGTGAGTCGAGAGGGTCGAGTGGGTCGAGTGGGTCGGGTGCGTCGGGTGCAGGCGGGATGTCAGGTCCATCGCGTACCGCATATTTTGCCACGTATATTTCCTTTTTTATCAATGAAAACCATGTGGCTCGGCTGGCACCAAAACCGTTGCCCGTTGGGCACACAGCCACATTCCTTTTTGGGAGTTCACTCTCATGCAGTTGCCACACTGCGCGCACACATGATTATATAATCAACATGTGGCTTGGCTGCCACCAAATCCTTTGTCCATTAATACAGTACAGCACGCTTCGTCAGCACAGCCACCTCCCATTTCGAACAAAGCACAGCCACAGTCTGCATGTGAAACAATCAGCCACAACAGTCTGCATTTAGCACTCTCAGCCACAACAGTCCACATTTAGGACTTTCAGCCACACCAGTGATTTGGCATTTTCAGCCACAATATTCCGCATTTAGCATGTTCAGCCACAATACATATTTAGCCACAATAGTTCGCATTTAGCACTTTCAGCCAGTCTGACATTGTAGCATTTTGAGCCACAACAGTCCACATTTAGCATGTTCAGCCACAATTCACAATTAGCTACAATAATTCACATTTAGCACTTTCAAACACAGTCCAACATTTAGCATTTTGAGCCACAACAGTCCACATTTGACATGTTCAGCCACAATTCACATTTAGCCACAATAGTCCACATTTAGCATTTTCAGCCAATTTAGCACTTTTAGCCACACCAGTAATTTGGCATTTTCAGCCACAACAATCAACATTTAGCATGTTCAGCCACAACCCACATTTAGCCACAATAGTTCTGCATTTAGTACTTTCAGCCACAATAGTCCACATTTAGCATTTTCAGCTACAAATGTCAGTTTAGTCTGTTACATTAGTCTCTCAGGATTTAATAGTCATAGTCAGTGACACCATTAGTCAGCCATGGGACAGCTGTCTGTTTAGTCTGTCACCATTAGTGTATCATGGCACAATTGTTTGTTTAGTTTGTGACATTAGTTTGAAGTTGTCACTATTAGTTTGTGATGTGACAAGTATCAAGTTAGTGTATCATGGCACAATTATTTATAGAATATTGAATTAAAAAAAATGAAAGGAAGTAGGAGGTTTTGAATTGAGAGAAGTGGAGGGTGTGTTTGCAAGCTGACCATTGCCATCATGGTGGGAAAAGTAACAAAGTTGTGACAGGTGTTTCAGGTGGGTTGGGTGGGTTGAATGTATCTTTTAATAGTTATAGTTGGTCACGATTGGATTAGTCAGTCACAGTCAGCCACATCACAGCTGTCTGTTTAGTCTCTCACCATTAGTGTGTTATGCCACAATTGTTTGTTTAGTTTCTCATATTAGTTTGTCACATCACAAGTGTCAGTTTAGTCTCTGACATTGGTCTGTGATGCCACAATTATTTACAGAATATTAAATTAAAGGAAATGAAAGGAAGCAGGAGGCTTCAAATTGAGAGAAGTGGAGGGTGTGTTTGCAAGCTGACCTGACATTGGCTGAGGAACGAGGGCAATGACAATGGTCAGCTTGCAAACACACCCTCCACTTCTCTCAATTTGAAGTCTCCTGTGGACCTTGGTTTAAATTTTTTATTTGCTTTACTTACAGTATGTATGTATGTACTTTCACCTATCCTGGGCCAACAGTCCAAGCTTGAGTCCTGCCTACTAGGGTCAGTCACACATTGGGTAGTGCTGCTGTGCCAGTTTGTATCTATTTGTCAACACAGCCACTGTACACCAGTCAGTCACACCACAGATTTGGATTTATCATACCACAATAGTTTAGTCTGTTATATTAGTCTCTCACTATGAATGATAGTCAATCACCACCAGATTAGTCAATCACACATTAATCTGTCACACCAGAATTATTTTCAGAATATTGAATTTAATAAAATGAAAGGAAGCAGGAGGCTTCAAATTGAGAGAAGTGGAGGGTGTGTTTGCAAGCTGACCTGGCATTGGCCGAGGAACGAGGGCAATGGCAATGGTCAGCTTGCAAACACACCCTCCACTTCTCTCAATTTGAAGTCTCCTATGGACCCTGGTTTAAAATTTTTATTTGCCTCATTTACTTTCACCTACCCTGGGCCAACGGCCCAAACTCGAGTCCTGCCTACTAGTCTAAAAGGTTAACGGAGAACGGGTGGGAAAGTGGGACGAACCAGCCAAGGCCGACGCCTATCTCAAGTGTTTTGACAATGTTGCAGTCGGTCGAGTGTGTTGAGTGTGTCGGGTGCAGGCGGGATGTTGGGTGCATCGGGTACCACATATTTTGCCACGTGTATTTCCTTTTTTATCAACGAAAACCATGTGGCTCGGCTACCACCAAGACCGTTGCCCGTTGGGTGCACAGCCACATTCCTTTTTGGGAGTTCACTCTCACGTAGTTGCCACACTGTGCGCGCATGCGATTATGTAATCAAGTCCTCGCCCGTTTCCCCACTACTCCCTGCTGCAGTCAGCTCTGCTCGACGTACGGCCTTCAAAAAAATCTGAAAAAATCTGAAGAAATTGGGTTTCAATTGCAATCAAGTTTTGAGTCAATCAGGGTGAGTTCAGTTCAACTGAATGGATCATTTTATGCACAAAATTCATTGATCTGATAGTGATCTGATAACTGATCAAAATCTGTATCCTGGTGCTGAGGTGTGTTCTGCTCTTTCTTTTCTCACATCTTGACTTACATTTTACAGCTTGAAGTATAACAAGCACTCCTATTGCTGGTATTATTCATATTTTGTTGTTTTCATGTCATGCATGTTTGATTGACAACACTATCTCTTTCTCTTAGGATTTCTTTCACTTCCTGAGTGTTTGCTGGCTTTCACACACTCACGTCTTATGACTCTTGACATTAACGAGCACCCAGAGCTAGGGTCAAAGCATTGCCCTTGTAGGGGTTTAAATTACCGTTGGCCACGTGATCGCCCTGGGAATACAATCCAGATCTAAAGCATAGTTTGACATTGCACTGTGCCTCCTGGTCATATCCACCAGATTACCCCTGTGTTTTTGCATCAGGGAATCGAAACGGGTATTTGCTGTGCCATTGGAATTTTCATATTGCAGTGTAGGAACGTTCCAGGGTCATAACCTGTGTGGGTTCGCGTGATTACCCATAACGTCATGTGGTCAATACTTCACCTACGAAGTAGTGCTGGCTAGCTAGGAACGACGAGTAAAGTTCCGAAATCTCCGGTTCCTGTCCTGCAACTCCGCTGTCCAAGTACTCAGTATTTTTTTGCTGTCCCCGTGAGGCAGCAGTTTTGTGTTTTTTTATATAGATCCCATGTGAGTCATATTTCATGATATTGTATTGACTTTGTGTAATGTAATTTCAAACATTATTTCAAACATTAGGGCTTCTCCTCCAACCTCTCCTCAACGTGCATGGACTGCTGGCCGTCAGGCTGAATGTGACCAACGTGTTCTTGGGTCCCCTCCCTCCCGTCGTTGTCCTCCCTCTACTGCTTCAATGGCTTCAAATATATCCAATGCTTTGATTGTAAGTGGCTATGGTTTTGAGAACATTTCATTCTCAATAAAAATTCAATGTCCAGAATCACCCTCCAGTGCCTGTACATCAATATCCAGGCATTCCACGTCATCACATTGAACATCTTCATGTTTAGCGAATGCGTCGCTTGCGCTCTCCATCTCCACCTTCCATTCAACTCCAGCCTCCACAACCATCACCTTCTTTTTCTGCTCTCCTGCCTGCTCCTCAACTACTACCTCCTGTACCTGCACCTTTGCCTGCACCTCTGCCAGTGCCTGTCGATCATTCTTTACCTCAGCTTCCACAACTTCAAAGAGTGGACTATACTGCAAGGTTGATGCAGAACTTTCATTCTGGCCATCAAAGGCGTCGTTCTAGACATTCCAATCATGTCTCCACCCCCCACACTGCCAATGCTCATGCTGGTCCTGTACATCCACCTGCTATTTCATATCAGAATGTCATCAATTTCCAGCATGAGGCTGATTAGCAAGCTCAGGCTGAAAGAGAACATGTACACACTTCTTTTAGACAATCATTTCAACAATTGCAACAAGTGGATCAGGAGGCTTCTTATAGGCTACAGTTACAAAATCAACAATTGCTTCAGCAACGTTTATAACATCAGAGACAACTAGAACAGGAGCAGCAGCAACAGCAACAGGCTTTGCTTCAGCAACAGTTGGAGTATCGAAGACATTTGGAGCAGCAGAGACAAGCACAGCTTCAAAGGCAGATGGAGCAGCAAAGACATTTGGAGCAGCAGAGACAAGTTCAGCTTCAAAGAGAGATGGAGCATCAGAGACATTTGGAGCAACTAAGACAAGCTCAGCTTCAAAGAGAAATGGTGCATCAGAGACATTTGGAGCAGCAGAGACAAGCTCAGCTTCAAAGAGAAATGGAAATACAAGCTCAACAAGAGCAGCAGCAGCAGATACAACTTCAATGGGAGCTGCAGCAACAATGGCAATTGGAGCAACAGCATCTGGCTATGTTACAACAGCAGATGGAACACCAAATACAATTACAGGAGCATCAACAACTATTGCAGGAGCAGCAGGATCAGGAGCAAAATAAAATTCAACAAGTACAACAGCTCTCTCAAACTCTGCTTTCTCAGGCTCTTGGTGAACACAGTCAACGTTCAGCTGAACAGTATGAGCAAGATCAACAAAGACAACAACAGAATAATGCTCACCCTGATTCTCCTCCTTCATCACCATCACCATCACCACCATCATCACCTTCTCCTGGTCCTTCATCACCTATATCTTTTCAAAGATCATCATCACCACCTGCTATTCCTGCTTCTGCTTCACCACTTGGACCTTCTCCTACCCCACCTGCTGTCAGAACTCCATCTCCAAGGCCTCCATCACCTCCAAATCCAGATCCAGATTCATCTGATTCCAGCTCCAATGACTCTGATGATTCTGATGATGATAATGAGCCACAGCCTCCTTTTCATGTTCCACGTGGTGGCAGACCATATGCTGAACCTATTCTACCTCATTCTCTTGGTCGCATGAATGTTCAGTGTTTCCACTGCCATGCTTTACATTTCATGTCAGAAAAACTGTCCAACTCTAGTGTACAAAATCCACGCTTTGGAATGTGCTGTCTTCAAGGACAAGTCAATCTGCCTTGGGTACAAGAGTGGCCACGTGTCTTGCAAGAGTTGTTTGATGATCCTCACGATCATAGAGAGTTCAAAAAGAAAATACGCCAGTATAACAATACTCTTGCATTCACCTCTGTGGGCTCTGCCATGAACAATGATGCCATTCAAGGTTCTGGACCTGCATCCTTTCATATTCATGGTGCACTCCACCATCTCATGGGAGCTCTTATACCACCCGATGGATTGGAAGCTTCCTATGCTCAGTTGTATATATATGATCCACAAGAAGCAACTGATAGGCGTGTTCAATGTAATCCTCAGTTGAATGGTGGCATTTTGTTGGAGCTCCACAATACTCTCAGAGAAAGACATCCTTATGCTCCTCTTTACAAACAAGCCTATGAAATCATGAGGGTAAGTGGTTATTAATTATTACAAACCAAGCCAACTCATCACAATGTAATCTAGGCCAAACCTCCTGAGGAACATACTGATATTCGTGTGAGGCTTCATCTACAACAGGGTGCAGATGCTAGAAGATACAACCTACCTACTGTGGAAGAAATTGCTGCAGTTGTTCCAGATGATGGCTCTCAACATGTCAGAGCTGACCGTGACATTGTTGTACGTCTTCAAGGAGATGATTTACGTCGCATCAGCAATCTCCATCCATCTTATCTTCCACTTCACTATGTTCTTTTCTTTCCACATGATGAAAAAGGCTGGCATTTGAACATTCCCTTGCAAGATGCACATGGAAATCCACAGCACTCCAAAAAAGTCACTCAGCTTCTTTGGTATGCCTATAGACTCCATATACGTCCACCTCAGACAGAACCACAAAATCTCTTCAAAGGCGGTAGACTCTTTCAGCAGTTGGTCTGTGATGCCTGGGCTTCCATTGATCAGAGCAACCTTACCTGGGCTGCAAACAATCAGACAAGACTCAGAGCTGATTTGTATCAAGGGTTGAGGGATCGCATGGGTCATGATGGTCATCAGGACATGAATCAAGTTGGCAGAGTCATCTTGCCTTCTTCTCACAAGGGTGGAACTCACTATATGCAATAACTCTTGCAAGACTCTTTGGCCATTTGTCATGAATATAGGAAGCCAGATCTATTCCTAACCATGACTGCCAATAGAAGCTGGCCAGAAATCACTCAGAATCTTCTCCCAGGTGTGTGTCTACATTTTATTTTTTATTCAGGTCTGACCACCTGTCTAATCACTCATCATAGGCCAAACTACTGTGGACAGGCCAGACCTGGTTGCCAGAGTCTTCCATGCCAAGCAGCATGCTCTTTTGAAGAAGATCAGAGATGGCTACTTTGGTCAGGTGGCTGGATTTGTCTACACCATTGAATATCAAAAGAGGAGACTACCTCACATGCACCTTTTGGTCTTCTTGGAGGAACAAGACAAGATCAGGACTGTGGAGCAGATTGATGGTGTCATTTCAGCACAAATTCCTGATTCCAACCTTCATCCACAACTTCACTCTGTGATCACTAGATGTATGCTCCATGGTCCCTGCTCTCCTCAGAGGTGTCTTGAGAACAATGTGTGCAAGAAGCGCTTTCCCAAGCCTTATACTCCACACACCATCATCAAGGAGGATGGTTATCCAGACTATGCTCGCCCTGAAAATGGCAGGACCATTCAAAAGCACCAGGATGTCTTTGACAACAGACATGTTGTTCCCCATCCCAGAGAGCTCTTGGTGCAATTTGACTGTCACATCAATCTGGAAGTCTGTGGCTCCATCAAGGCAGTCAAATATATCCACAAGTACATTTACAAGGGTCCAGATTGTGCCACCATCCAGGCAGAAGGCCATGACGAGATTCGTACCTATCTTGATGCCAGATACATCTCCTCCACTCAAGCATGCCATAACATCTTTGAATTTCCTATGCACATGGAATGGCCTGCTGTCTATCATTTGCCAATTCATCTTCCTGGCCAACAGTCTGTGGTCTTTCATGCTAATGCTCAAATTGATCAAGTGGTTCAAAATGCCAAGGACACTAGGTTGCTTGGGTGGTTCAAGGCAAACCAAGATCCTGATCTCATTGCTGCTGGAGCACATGATTCTCTCTACCAGGACTTTCCAAGGAATTTTATCTGGGACTCTGGTCATGCTGTGTGGAAGATTCGTCAACGATACAAGGCCATTGGACGCATGTATGCTGCTTATCCAAATCAAGGGGACATCTTTTACTTGCGTCTTTTGCTCACTGTGGTCAAAGGTGAGATTAATCATTGTTGACATGCATGTAGATAATAACCAGTGTCTTGCTCTCATAGGTGCTACCTCTTATGAAGATTTGAGGACTGTCAATGGTCATTTTCATGATTCCTTTAAAGAGGCCTGTCGTGCACATGGTCTTTTGCAGGATGATAGAGAGTGGCTCTTATCTCTTCAGGAAGCTGCCCACTTTAGTACTGGTTCTCAGCTTAGGCGCCTTTTCATCATCATCTTGGTCCACTGTGGTCCTGTGGATCCTCACCATCTATGGGAAGCATCTAGAGATAATCTCTGTGATGATTTGCATCATCAGCTCATCAATGTTCTTCATATTCCTGAACCCACTCAAGATCAAATCTATGACTATGGATTGCATCTTATAGCAAAAGACCTCAAAAGACATGGAAAACGCTTGCAGGACTTTCCACACATGCCTTTACCACAGGGCAATTGGGGTCTTCAGGAAGGAAACCAGCTCATCAATGAACAGCTCCAATATAATGTCCAGGAATTGCAGCAATTTGTTCAAAGAGGCCTACCCACTCTTAATCCTCAACAGAGAGTTCTCTATGATGCAGTCATGAATAGTGTCATACACTCTCTTGGATCTCCATTCTTTCTTCATAGTGGTGGTGGATGTGGCAAGACCTATCTGGCAAATCTCATTGCTGCTTCAGTTCGTGCAAGGGGTGAAATTGTTCTTTGTGTGGCTTCAACTGGTCTGGCCTCCCTACTTCTTCCTGGTGGTCGTATAGCCCACTCTCGCTTCAAGATTCCCATTCCCATCAATGAACAAAGTACTTGCAACATCAAGAAGGATGATCCTGTCCATCAACTCCTTCAGCAGACCTCTCTTATCATCTGGGATGAAGCAGGTTCTCAACACCACTATGTTCTGGAATGTGTGGATCATACCTTGAGAGACTTGCTCAACAGAGAACGTTCATTTGGAGGCATTACCCTTCTGCTTAGTGGAGATTTCAGGCAAACATTGCCTGTCATTCAGCATGGATCAAGAGAGTAGATTGTTCCAGCCACTCTCACTCACTCCAATCTTTGGCCTCTCATGAATGTCCACTATCTTCATCAAAACATGCGACTTGGCCAAGATCCAGAATGTGATGCATGGGCACAACAGCTTCTCCACATAGGTGTCACTGATAATGATCTTGAACTTCCTGAATACATGCACTGTGGTAATGACATGCCAGCTCTCATCAATGCCATGTACTCTCAGCTGCTCACAGGAGACCTACATCTCCCTAATCAATACTTCCTGGATTGTACCATCCTCAATCCTAGAAATCTTCAGGTCCATGAAATCAATGCCACCATCCTAGACTCTGTTGTACCTCAGGAAAAGTTGACCTACCTTAGTGCAGACTCAGTCACTGATCAAGAATATGACTATGTGCTGCCAGAAGTCCTTCATACCTTCAATCCCTCTGGATTTTCCCTGCATTAATTAGAGCTGAAGATAGGAGCACCCCTTATGCTGTTGTGCAACCTGGATCCTATTCATGGTCTTTACAATGGAACTCGCTTGAGGCTCATTAGATCCACTAGGCGAATCTTGGAATGTCGTATATTGGGTAGAGATGGTGGTGACAATGTGGTGATGATTCCTAGAATGGCCCTTGACTCTGGCTTGGAAGATTCTCCAGTTCCATTTCGTCGCTTTCAATTTCCTGTCCATTTGGCCTATGCCATGACCATCAACAAGGCTCAAGGACAAACAGTCAAGCATGTTGGTTTGAATTTAAGTACACCTGTTTTCTCTCATGGACAGCTGTATGTGGCACTTTCAAGGTGTACCCATCCTAGAAACATCAAGGTACTTTTTCCTGAGGATCAAAAAAATACCAAAACCACAAATGTAGTTTGGAATGAAGTATTTAGAAACTTGGAACTATAGTTTGTATGATGTTGTACTGATGTAGAAATCTCTGATTACATTTCTGTGACTGACTATGTGAGTGACAACATGAGACAATCTTATTGACAACTTACTGCAAGTGACCAACTATATAATGCATGACTGACTATATGATATGTGACTGACTATATGATATGTGACTGACACTATAGTGTGTGACTGACTATATAATGTGTGACTGACTACATACTGTGTGACTGACAATACAACTGACAAACTTATTTATATTGACAACAAGTACACTTTCACATTCCAACTTTTTAAACTAATGTAGGGAATTTCAACACCACCTACTTTCTCCCACCTGGGCCAACGGCCCAAACCCGGGTCCCACCTACTAGTCAAAAGAAAGCAATTGCCATATTTTCCTTAATTTTAGCGAATTATTTTGGGTTTGGCCAAACTTTTACCCCTCATAACCTTAAGATGGAAGTTTTGGGAGATTCTGCTCGTGCAAATTCACTGCATTGATACTCAATAAGCGTAATCTATACAAAAAACACACTTCTGATAATTTGTGGCCATGTAAAAATTGTTTGAAGTTGGGTCGGCAAAATTATCGTCTTTGTCTGTCCAAGACTGTAGTCCAGATCAGCATCAGCGCCTATGCCATCTCAACCTCGAAATGCAGAGAGTTATAAGCAATGTTCGCAAGCTACCTCGTCTCTCTCAATTTCTTCTTCCCTCCCTCTTCCCCGATCTCCAATGCGCGGCCAGTGAGGGACCAGTCATCATCGTCAATGCGAGCGAATATAGCTGTGACGCACTCATTGTCCTACTTGATCGCGAGCCTGTTCATATTCCACTGCACATCACGCAGGA
This sequence comes from Boletus coccyginus, assembly GCA_025782845.1. NCBI lineage: Eukaryota > Fungi > Basidiomycota > Agaricomycetes > Boletales > Boletaceae > Boletus > Boletus coccyginus. The sequence continues at coordinate 289,300 of JAHZSR010000002.1, read as the reverse complement.
AGGTGTCCAAGAGCTGTCGACTGGGCTCCATGCCTTGACTGTGCGCGCAAGAAGGCTTGATGTGATGAGAGAACTCGCAGGCTTCTTACGCAAATTATGGGATCAGATCGTTTCGCCCATCGTCGATTTCCTCCGGACGACCCATCCATCTCAATCACGCATCTGGTGGTGTCCCACTGCCGAGTTCTCTGTCTTTCCCTTGCATGCTGCTGGTCCCTATAGGAAGGGTCAAAGGAACCTCCCTGATATCTACATCTCGTCCTACACCCCAACCCTGAGTGCCCTCATTCGTGCTAGACGGCGTGACCCGTCGAGCCCTGCGACTCAACGGAAGTGTTTTATTGCCATCGGGCAAGCCAAAGCGGAGGGTGAGAATGAACTGGTTTCGGTGGGCGCAGAACTGGACAACATTGCTCGGCGCATCGACGGCCATGCCACATTCATGCGCATAGATGGAGAGGAATCTTGTATTTCCAGGGTTGTCGAAGAACTCGGCAAGAACGATTGGGTGCACCTTGCGTGTCATGGTCTCCCTAATCCAAAGAAGCCGTTCGAGTCCGCCTTCGCTCTGCACGACGGACATTTTACCATCCAACGCATCATCGGGTGCGATTTGAAGAATCCAGAGTTTGCATATCTCTCTGCGTGCCATACGACTGTCGGAGACGAAGAGAGTCCAGACGAGGCGATCCATCTCGCGTCCGCGATGCAGTTTGCTGGGTTCCGTTCTGTGATTGGGACAACGTGGGCGGTGGACGACGGTGAGACGAACAGGATCACGTCGACATTCTATAGACATGGTTGGCGAGTCCGGGCGTCTTGATCATACCCGTGCAGCGTTCGCGCTAAACAAGACGATGAATTCTGTGAATGTACCCTTCGATCAACGGATTCTTTATATCCATCTTGGTGCCTACTAAGCGTTAGCATAACTTTGTTTCTGATACTGTAAGAACGCGGCACTGGCGGCTATCGTGTCCCGTGACTCGCACGATGCCGCGTCCACCTTAGTTGGTCACAGTGCCAACTGCATTGCTATTGCCGAATATGCTATTTACTGCTTGCCTCCTTGCAAGGCAAAGCAAGCCCCGAGATCCCTGCAAGGCCCTGATCAATAGCCTTGCAGTTTACAGACATGCGGGCGTCGTTGAAACAAGGAAAGATGATTTTGAGCGATGCGATGCCTCAGTCACGGTCGGACTCCGTCGGAGTCGTATTGGTCTCTTGCATTAGCTACTAGGGGCTAGTCTGGTGACCAGACCGTCTATTATAGAGGCTGTTCGATAGGGCTTCACAGCCTCATAGACAGTTTGGTCACCAGACTAGGTCAGGGCTGCGATCGATTCGTTGTCGCTGCTGGGGCACATTATGTATCTCTCAACACGACCTGGTTGAACGCATCGCAGTCGACTGGTCCTGAGGTGGCTGCCCGGCACAAAAGGTACAATGAAAGGATGATACTCGTTACACGAAACAATGCGAAACAAGTACTATCTAGCGATCAGAGGCAACATGCTTCCTAAACCTCAGTCACTGCTCCTTCCTTCTGCTTTGCGAGGGCGCTCTTGAGGACCTCAAGGAATGCGAGGTATTGGTCCTTGCCAACCACGGCGATAATGTCGCTTGCAGAATCCTCGTACTCGTCTCTTGTGGGCCGTCTTGTACACATGCGCCCGGTACGAGTGCGGAAGAATCCGGTAAGACAGGGGCTGAACCTTCCCACGGGGTTTAAAGGCCTTGTCAAGCAAGGTAATCCACTATCCGCTACCACAAACACCAGATACGGGCCATGATCCAGATACGAGCCAAAAGATCAAATTGCGAACGATGCCATTAGTAGCGCCGTACCTCCTCTCACTGTGCAAGGCGGTGGAAAACTCGGACTTTTCGTTCGGCGTTGTTTCACGATTGAGCACACAGAACTCAACCTTCCAGCTCGACGCCGCCAAACTTATCCACAGCATTATAGAGCATTCTCCAGCTTCAGAATCCGTGGCGTTAGAATTTCTTTCCGAATTCCAGAAGATACGGGGCATCTACAATTTAGGCATGTTCCCCTCATTTGAAAGCGCTCATTCATCCTCGAAACCTATTATCCTGTATAGTTGACACAATTGTCCACCTTCAATCCACCCTTCAGCCGGAACAGTGGGCACAAGAGATATTGGCATTTCTACGTGAACGCGAGCCAGATGAAGTCCAGGCGGAACTCAAACCGACTTTGGATCTTGCCACTAAATATTTGAATCATCTTCTCGTCGCTAGTATGTTCCAACATCCACCGGTTGACTTATGCCTAATGCCAGTTCGCCTAGCTCGAAATCCAGGGGGTAAAAAGACGCCACAGGAGTCTACGCCTCCTACCCCAGATACCGACCGTTTACGTAGCATCGAAGAGCTGTTGGATGATGCGACAATCAACAGACAACAACTTGCATTAAAAACACTAGTGAGTGAATTCCTCTGATGGGTCACGATAACCCCTTGAAACTGCCTCCGAAGGTTTACAGACGGGACGGATATCGTTGCCCTCTCACTGGCTACTCTTTCAAATCGTTTGGACGTCCTGTGAACCCTAGATGTGCGCATATACTACCATTTTCTTTCCATAATAAGGTGTGCAGAGGGAAAATGCTGTAGTGCTCTCCATTTTCTAAAGTCTGCCAGCCCGTCACGTTGAGCACATTGGAAGCCTTCACGGGTTGCACAATCACCGCCGACGTCGTTCGCGAGAAGATAAATTATCCTTCTAATGCATTCAACGTGCAAAGCGACGCTCGTGAGTCGTTCGATCAGCTCGCGTGGGGAATTGAGGCCCTGCAACAGCCTGGCGGAGAGGCAAGCCATATTATTTTCTATGGATCCTACTCTCTGAACTCTCTCTCAACAGCACAAATACATTTTCCGTGTGGTCGGCGATGGGTATGCAGCTACAGTGCGCCTCGAAGATGGAGATGAAATTGTATTTCGTGAGGGAGAGAACGGTCAGATAATTGACGCCCCCGACCCGTCGTTTTGCAATCTGAAACTTGCAATTGCGCGTGTCATGTATGCCTCTGGGGCTTCGGGTCTCATTGATGAAATCTACGGTGATGACGATGACGATGAGACAATCGTAAATCAGCCCGTGTATCTGGGCGGACCGTTTGTCTCAGATGATACTCTTTTCCGTAGACTCTACGACCGCCTACCTGTATCCTAGAATGTATACTAGACTCAAACAGAGCCCGTGACGGATTCCATGTGGCAGTGGCGTCGGGCAAATACTTTGCTGCCACCACTGAGAATTAGGAGCCAAGGAGTCGCTCGCCGAACGCAAGCAGTGTGGCCCGCATGTTTGTTTCCCAACGTTCTCAACAAATGGGCCGTCCTGGCCCCGAAGGGGACAGGACAGAGTCTGTGTGCGAGGGAGAGGGTCCTGGGCTGAACCTTCGCTTGCTCGTCCGTCGGGCACCCCTCTCCGAGGATCAGGGCTGGACCAGGTTAGACCTGTACAGTACGAGTATAGGCGGAGGGGGCTCACGGTTCGGGCTTGCGGTTCGAACTTGCGAAAGTTCTCGTCAGGGGGCCCAGGTCCGTTTAGGGAACTACCATCCACACCGGGGGAGTAGGGCTCTTGAGCCAAGAGCGGGGACAACAGGAAGCAGCAGGGCCTGCGGGGCTTCAGCAACAAAGCAACTAGGGTTAGTACGGTGAGAAGGAAAGGTGAAGTGGCAGCGGCGAGAGAGGGGGGATAAGCGTGAAGGTAGCGGGCGAGGCGGGGTGCCTCGAGAAGCAGCAGCGGTGGTGGCCACGACCCTGGGTGGGGTGGTGTGTGGATGGGTGAAGGCGGGTGGGGAGTAAGGAATCTTCTTATCTCGACCGTAGTCAGCAGTGCTCCCACGGCCCAGCTAGGCCACTTGAACCCTTTCGGGTACTCGTGTGCACTTCTTCGTTCCCATGTGGTTCACCACGTGTTCCTATCAACCCACGCGGTGCTTGTCCCCTGCCATGCACAAGGCATTCGATAAGCGACAGACAGTAACTGATGCATTTCGTTGCAACTAAGAATAACCATGCATACTGCACCTGGAGATGTGTTGCCCAACAGAGACCCAACAGCTGACAGCGAACAAGGCGATAAGTGAATAGGATTAGAGTACACTAAGTCATACAACGATAAATACCCAATCAAATCAAAAACGTCTATGCACCAAAACCGTAGAGCGTACGCCCTGAGCGTTTGAGGGCATACACGACATCGAGGGCAGTAACAGTCTTTCGCTTGGCATGCTCAGTGTATGTGACCGAGTCACGAATCACCTATACAAAAAATGAGCACACTCCGAGAGATCATATAACCTGGACCGACGTTTTCAAGGAAGATCTTCAAAACACCACGCGTCTCTTCGTAAATCAGACCAGAGATACGCTTCACACCGCCACGACGTGCAAGACGACGAATGGCCGGCTTTGTGATACCTGCTCCCGTGTTAGCACAACTGCCACTCTTTGACTCGTCCATACGAACCTTGAATGTTGTCACGGAGAATCTTGCGGTGACGCTTTGCACCACCCTTTCCGAGACCCTGTCCTTTGGTCAGCGAGCGACTCAATTTGGACATGAATCCAACTAACCTTGCCACCTTTGCCACGGCCAGACATTTCAAGTCAAAATTGTTGGTGGGCGAATAAAAAGTGCGAGTGTGGTTGCTGTGCGTCGCGGCAGTAGCGAGAGATATGGGAGTCATCCGGCCACCCCGCGCCGCTATATATGGGCATGCGGTGGCTGTGTTGAATTTCCGCAAACGGTTTGTTGATTCGTTGATCGGTGGAACACGCACTCCACGTGACCACGCGACGCGACAACTTAAATATGAGTGTGTTTTCGACCCACTCACAAACGCCCACCATCCACCATCACCAACTACCATCGACTACTAAACAATGGCTCGTACCAAACAAACTGCGCGCAAGACCACTGGTGGTAAGTCAACAAATGTAGTTGCCCTTGACATGACTCCAACGTATTCAAGGCAAGGCCCCCCGTAAACAACTCGCAGCCAAGTCTTCTGCTCGCAAGACTGCCGCCAACGTGAGTCGCATTGACCAACTATACTGAACGTCAAGTGACTCGTTCTCTGCAGACGACGGGTGGTGTGAAGAAGCCTCACCGATTCCGCCCTGGAACGGTGGCCCTTCGTGAAATTCGTCGGTACCAAAAGTCGACCGAGTTGCTCATTCGGAAGTTGCCCTTCCAACGTCTTGTTCGTGAAATTGCCCAGGACTTCAAGGTCCGTCTCCCGTTTAATCTGCAATGACTTGTGTGCTCATGCAACATTGTAGACTGACCTGCGTTTCCAATCGTCTGCTGTGATGGCGTTGCAGGAAGCTGCCGAGGCTTACCTGGTGTCGTTGTTTGAAGACACCAACCTTGCTGCTATTCATGCCAAGCGTGTTACTATCCAACCAAAGGATCTTGCTCTTGCACGGCGGTTGCGCGGAGAGCGTTCGTAGAACTCTAGATCTATTTGTTCCTGGTTACTTGGGCTGTACATTATTGTATTCTAATCTTTTTCCATCTCAATTTGGGTGATGCGTTGCTGTGTGGCGAAAGCGCTTTGAAACGTTTATATAGATGTCGGGTGGTCAATACATTGTCCATAGATGTGTTATATCATCATGGGAGGTGTTCACAGTAACATCGAACCCACAGCCACTCCACACGCCACCAAAAAGGAGGTTAACGCCGAACTCAATGCCCCAACTTGAGTAAACCCATGATTCGTGGCGTTGCCGGGACTCGCTGTTACGCTGGTTACGATAGAACCGGTTGTAGCCGTTGGCCACGGCCCGTTCGCCCCATTCACGCTCAGCGCAGCCGCAGAAAGCCATGCAAATCCGACCGACGGAGGGTTATATCTAAACGCCGAAAATACGTTTTTCTGTGAACTCGATCAGTCAAACCGAGACGGGAAATGAGATCGAACGAAGTCGCCTACGAGGAACGTGTCACCGACGATCCAGCTCGGAGTACTGCCACCGGTGTCGATCGAAAAGAATGCACCAACGCATTTGTTGGAACCGATTGAGGTCAGCTGGAAGTCAGATGGGCTCACAGGCCAGCTCGGTCCTCCGAATGACATTGAGACGGAAACTTTAGTGTTGCACGCTATAGACGTATATCAATTATAGACGGCCATTGTCGACACACGAGAAACGTACGGTAAGTCCAATAACCTTCCCAGTTGCCGGTGCCAGATTGGGAGCCAGGAATTTGTGCATAAATGTTCTGAATCACACTTGGAGGACCTCCAATAAGTGTGGTCCCCGTATCGATTGCAGCCCAGGATTGAAATCCAGAAGAGAGCGACATGTCGTACCCTTGAACAGTCAATCCTACGAGAGATTTGGCAACGGCGTCATTATGAAAGGGTAATAAATACTGACGTTCGAGAGTTAGAACCCAAAAACTTGGTGTCGTAACCAGATTTTGCCAATCAATGTCACCAGTGTAGAGACTAGTGTTGAGCCATCCTACAGTGTAGAGTCAGTAAATCACATCAAATACGAGTGGGTTCCAACCCACCCATCGTGAAACTTCCACCCGGTTCCAACTGCCGAGCATTCGAGTCATTGAGGAAACTGGTGATGGTACTGTAAGTCCATTCGACACGGATCAAACGAAGCACATACCGCGTAAGTTGAAATCCCATCACGGGCTGTGACCAAGCACGGTAACTAGCTAACGTCTGCCAGAACGGCCGTGCCCCCGAAGAAGCAATGGGTTGCCAACCCAAGCCCATCAACCCAGATACTGGACTCGACAACATACCCTGCGAAACCTGTGTGACGTCACCAAAGCTCTGGTTGCTGACCGAAAATCCGGCCATCTGAACAACATCCGAAACAAGATCACCGGCAGCTTGGCCACTCCCGTAGGTGATTGAGAAGGGTTGGGAGAGATTATGGAAGGTTGAGGATGACGCAGAGTTGTATGGATTGCTTCCGTTGGAGCAACTCAAATCACAGTTGACGTCTGCTACCCACAGGTCTCTAGATAACACGAAATGAGCCAACGACATAGATAGGGGTAATCCGACTGACGCTGAACCGGTGTCAAGAATGACATAGAACGAGGTGGGGGGAGTTCCGACAGAAATGGAGCCAAAGTAACTGGCCAGAGAACGTCAGCAACAACGAGCAAACGAGTCCCAGTCCCCTACCTGGAGTCAGCATTCTGATTGGCCAATCTACGGGACGACTGTCAGTGTGTGCAAGTAACGGAGGATAGACCCTACAGGTTCGTGCCCTGGCTCCTCTTCGAGGGCGAAGAGCCACCGTATTTGGCTTTGAGTGCCTCGCGCTCATTCTTCGCCCAAGCACCCCAATCTTCGACAGTACGCACAGAGGGTTGTCTTCTGGTAAGTCCAATGGACTGGCCAGAAGTTGGCAACGGACCGGGCGCAGCGATAGCAGTCTGGAGGGAGCATAGCCAACTTGCAAGGACGAGCGATGTCGAGGAAAGCATTGTGTGTCGAGGGATAGAAGAGCGAAGAGGAGTACGTCGAAAGGAGTGTGACGTTTAAATCGGGGGTGCTTTAAGGGGCTCTTAATCATGTGAATAGCGAACCATAGAATAGAATGAGATTGTGAGTGACTGAACTGCGGAGGAAATTCAGTCCGAGAGGCCCCAAGACAAAACCCAAGGACAAACATGGATTGGCGATCGGCGCCGCGTAATTGGTCCGCTTCATAACCTCAAAAATCTAGGGTTCGGCTTCGAACCCTAGATTTTTGAGGTTATGAAGCAGACCAATTATGACCATGTTGTATGCTATGCGAGTGCCAACTTGAAGATACTCATCAAATGGTTAGTCTTGGCCAACTTGTGCAAAACCGATCGTTCCACACAGAAAACGCTACACAGCCGCGGACCACACTAGTCCGGACGCTTCCGTCCAGCCCACATGACAAAGTGCACGTCCAGCATGCCTTCGACTCGCGTGATCTCCCACCTCCCACTGGCTTGTTTCAGCCACAAGTCCAAGAACTCCCGTAGAACATCCTCCTGCCTCAGCTCCGCCACCACGAGAACCCATGTTCGTCCCGCGGTGGAGACTGCATCTAAAGTGTCGACGAGGGCGGGAAGGAGCGAGGGGTTATATATGCAATCGACTGCGAAAACTACATCCCATGCAACGTGGTCTGCGGACTCGAGCTCCAAAGCTGAGGTGGCCATAGGTACGGGACAGTAGCGTGCGCGCGCTGTGCCGGATGGAAGAGAAGCAAATACGAGCCAATCCAATTCCTCGATCGTGATGTTGGACTTTGAATCATTGTCAAGGGATCCGTCACGCCATCCGGGCGAGTTCAGCGAAACGTTCTTTTGGATGAGCGGCAGGAGGAGTTTGATATCGGTTATGGTATAAGTGCGGGCTAGGGGTGCCAGCGTAATTCCAAGAAGTCCTGTGCCTGCTCTGGACGCGGAAACATCATTTAATCGCACAGAAAATCGCACTCGGGGATCGTGCTCACCCTAGTTCCAGGCAGTGGGATTCTGCCAACCGGTCCGGATTGAAGACGGGCAATTCGGGGGGGAGAAAGCGTTGCTGCAGGACAACCTTTGCTAGTTCTGTGCTTTGTTGCAAGACCGTAGCACGTGCGTATGTCAATTGTGACAGGCAGTACAGTACTACTGCAAGCCTCACCTTGCTCGCCAAACTACGCTGCCCGTATCCCCGCGTCTACTGCGTAGTGCGGTTGGGTCCTGTGCGATCTTAATCTCGACCACTCGCGCCGAAATTTCCTTTGAGGCTTTCTTTCGTGGGTGCTTCGGTTTCTTTGTGGGCTGGAGTGGGCTGGGAACCAGAGAAGGCGGTCGAAGCTCGAACTGGACAGTCAGGGTATCTTTCCGTGAATCGAGGTAGCCTAGCCCACGGTAACCATCCGGGCCAACAAGACTCGTTTTCGTCTGGTTGAGCGCCGAGTAGAGCAGAAAGATCTTGGATCATGTCAGTGTCAAGGGTTGGGACATGGGAGCAAGGCTTAAAAGGTGTATACCTCTTCGTCCGCGTCAACAACTGAGGGACTGTCAGTAGGAAGGTTGACAAGAGGTTCCATCTTCCATGTTCCCACTAGGGACGATTCGAGCAATCGGAAACTAGCATCGTAGATTATCAACCCTAACCCGATTTCAAGAAGCGGGGTCATTTGGCAGACTAGTCCACTCAAACCTTCCAGCCTTTAAATGTGATCAAAGTCTCGAACGATACCGAATCCACAGTGTCGACCAAAACTTTTACTCGAGTCGACTCGAAGCGGCTCGCCACGGATTGCTATTAGTATTGCCGGATCACCGACTCACATTTATCTGGACCTTCATCAAACGTACCTCGGATAATGGACGAGGAAACACCACTTCTAGCTGAACAATCCCAAAATTCTCAGCAAAGGCAGAAGACGCCCCTTCCTTGGCGTCAACTTTCGATATTATTGTTGCTTCAAATCTCGGAACCAATAACTTCGCAAGTCATAGCACCATTCCTTCCCCAGGTACGAATTCGACACTGCAAATTCCTTATGCGTACTAGACTTTCGTCTCGTGTAGCTGATAAAGGATATCGGCATCACTGATGGAAAAGACTCCCGTATTGGGTACTATGTTGGACTCATGGTTTGTAGTCTATCCTCCTTCTTTCAACTTCTCATATTGCGGACGCTAGCATTCATTATTCTTTTTAACCGAAGCCTGCACAATATTTCACTGGAGTCGTATGTCAGACCAAATCGGCCGCAGACCCGTAATCATGATGGGACTTTTTGGATTGTCTGCGTCGATGTGGTGCTTTGGGTTGTCTAGAACGTTCTGGACTCTCGTTCTCAGGTAAGAACAACTTGTCTGGAATACCTTGCTTTCTGGGGGGAGGCTGACAAAGTGCTCGAAGTCGGTGTCTCAATGGCGCTCTGAATGGGAACATTGGTGTAATGAAGAGCATGGTGACCGAAATCACGGATTCTACTAATGTCGCGCAAGCATGGAGCATTTTACCATTTGCTTGGTCCTTTGGTACGACAATGGGGTTTGTTTTCCTCATTCACCGTGTGCCCATCTTCTTGTGCTAAAACAACCACCAAGACCACTGATCGGGGGGTCTCTGGCGAGGCCCGCAGAAAGATTCCCTAACATCTTTGGTGAATCTGGATTTTTCAATGAACACCCGTACTTCCTTCCCTGTTCAGTCTCAGCAACTTTCACGGCTCTCTCGTGGCTCGTCACCTTTCTGTTTATGAAGGAGGTCCATCGTTTGGTCTGAATCGGGGAATGGTGCTTACTACTTTCATCCAGACCACGAAACCTCGAATGACAATGAGGCAATACCTTTTCGGTAGAACGACCGAGGATGATAAACCAACAGCCGATCCACAGCACCATGGGGTCCTACATGGTGCCCCAGCACCAGAAGAGATTAATAATCAGTTACCCTTTCGTGCCCTGATCACCCGCCCAGTTCTCATTGCGTCTGGGAGCTATGCTACGTTCTCTCTTGTTGACATGGCTGTTCGCACAATTATCCCAGTCTTCTATGCGACGCCCATTGAAATGGGTGGTCTCAATCTTGATCCACCTGCAATTGGGATCATATTGGCGGTTCTGGGGATATCGGGTGGTTTCTTTCAATACCTTTTCTTTGCTCCTATGCATGACTGGCTCGGCGCGAAAACACATTTCATGGTATCTGTTTCTTCGTGTCTCCCTGTCATTGCACTGTTCCCGGTGATAAACGCTGTAGCACGGGTGTATGGCCTGAGCTATTTCGTTTGGATTTCTTGTAGGACTTCAAATGACCTTGTTCGTGTTCGTGACTTTTGCTTTTGGTGAGTCAGCCCATTGTAACGAGATAGTCACTCTGATGATTCACATTCAATCAGCAATCGCGTTCATGTTTATAGGGGCAGCTGCGCCGAACAAGGCGTCGATCGGCGCAACTAACGGCATTGCGCAGGTGGCCGTCTCTCTCATGCGTGCTGTCGGTCCGGCAGCCGTGAACTCTGCTTTTTCGCTCAGCATCGAGGAGCATATTATGGGAGGCTATTTTGCGTATTGGGTGATGGTGGCCATGGTCGGGTTAACGTTGTGGGTGGGCTCCTTGTTACCGAAGAATTTGTGGAAGGAATAGGCGTCCTCGCTACATTGATTCAACAGGGAGTACTTGGACACTGTATAATTAACTTTCCTTGCATGTTTCCTATAACCAAAAAATGCCAACACTAGAGCGCCTTCCCAGAACGTCTGGAGACTACCATGATAGACATACTCGTTACGATGCACCATCAACTATTGGCAGTGTAATATGTCGACGTCACTTTCACATCATCCGGTCGTTCAGGTCGTGTTGGACGTTCCACATGCACTGCAACTCCGGGGCGAGGTACCTGGAGGGCGATACTTTAAATAGTCTTGGGACCACCCCGTACAACCAATCATCCCACACAGAAAATGCTACACAACCACGAATCATAATAGGTACGGCTAATCTAGACACCGCTCCAATCCAGCCCACACGACAAAGTGCAAGTCCAGCAGGCCTTCGACTCGATCGCATGATCTCCCACCTTCCATCAGCCTGTTTCAACCACAAGTCTAGGAAGTCCCGTAGAACATCCTCCTGCCTCAGCTCCGCCACCAAAAGAACCCATGTTCGTCCCGCAGTGGAGACTGCATCTATAGTATCGACGAGGGCGGGAAGGAGCGAGGGATTATATATGCAGTCATTTGCGAAAACCACATCCTATGCAACGTAGTCTGTGGATTCGAGCTCCAAAGCTGAGGTGACCTTTGGTACGGGATAATAGCATGCGCACGTTGTCCCGGATAGAAGAGAAGCAAACACGAACTAATCCAATTCCCGATCGTGAAGTGGGCTATGAATTGTCAAGGGATCCGTCATGCCATACGGGTGAGTTCAGCGAAATGTTCTTTCGAATGAGCGGCAGGAGGGGTTTGATATCGGTTATGGGATAAGTGCGTGCCAGAGGTGCCAGCGCAAGTCTGAGAAGTCCTGTGCCTGCTCTGGATGCCGGAAGCACCTACACTCCTGGGACGATCGCGCTAACCCTATTTCGAGGTAGTGAGATTCTGCCAACCTGTCTGAATTGAAGAGGAGCAATTCGAGAGGGAAAAACGTTGCTGCAGGACAACCTTTGCTAGTTCTGTGCTTCATTGCAACTTGAAGATCGACGCACGTGCGCGTGTCAATTGTGACAGGCAGTACAACACTATTACAAGCCTCACCTTGCTCGCCAAACCACGCTGCCCGTATCCCCACGTCTACTGTGTAGTGCAGTTGGGCCATGTGCGATCTCAATCTTGACCACCCGCGTATATCCTTAGAGGCTTTCTTTCGTGGGTACTTCGATTTCTTTGTGGACTGTGGTGGACTCGCAGCCGACGAAGAAGGCGATCAAAACTCAGGACAGTCAGGGTATTTTTCCATGAATCGAGGCGGCCTAGCCCACGGTAACCATCCGGGCCAACGGAAATTGTTTTCGTCTAGTTGAGCCGAGTAGAGCAGAAGGATCTTGAATCATGTCAGTGTCCGTGGTTGGGATGGGAGAAAGGTATGTACCTCTTCGTCTATATCAATGACTGGAGGACTGTCGGCAGGAAGGTTGACAAAAGATCCCGTCTTCTATGTTCCCACTCACGCTTCACCTGAAACCGACGTGATAAATAACCCTAACCCGAGTTCAAGAAGCAACCACAGAACTGATTTCCAAGTTTCTGCGCCCATTCTAGCTCCATTTGATTTCCCAGCCCAGGTTTGTGAACGAAGTCGAACGATACCTTCACACAAGCTTTTCCTAGAATCTCTTTCACTCGAAGCGCCTCGCCACGGATTACCATTAGTATTTCTGGATCACCGATTCACAATCTCTCTGGACGCTCCTCAGCATACCTCAAATAATGGACGAGGAGACACCACTTCTGACCGAACAATCCCAAAATTCTGAGATCAATTCAAGAAAGCAGAAAACGCCGCTTCCTCGGCGTCAACTTTCGATATTGTTCTTGCTTTCAGTCTCGGAACCGATAACTTCGCAAGTCATAGCACCGTTCCTTCCCCAGGTACGAGTTTGATACTGCAAATTCGTTACACGCACTAGAGTTTCATCTCGTGTAGCTGATAAAGGATATCGGTATCACCGGTGGAAGAGACTCCCGTATTGGGTACTATGTTGGACTCATGGTTCGTAGTCCACGCACCTTGTCGGCCACCTTCCTTTGAGTTCTCAACTTGCGGACGCCAGCATTCGTTATTCTTTTTAACCGAAGCCTGCACAATATTTCACTGGAGTCGTATGTCAGACCAAATTGGCCGTAAGCCCGTAATCTTGATGGGACTTTGTGGATTGTCTGCATCGATGTGGTGCTTTGGGCTGTCTAGAACGTTCTGGAGTCTCGTTCTCAGGTGAGAACAAGTCTGAAACACCTTGCTTTCTGGGTGGAGGCTGATGAAGTGCTCGAAGTCGGTGTCTTACTGGCGCTTTGAATGGGAACGCTGGTATAATGAAGAGCATGGTGACCGAAATCACGGATTCTACTAATGCCGCGCAAGCATGGAGCATTTTACCATTTGCTTGGTCCTTTGGCACGACAGTGGGGTTTGTTTTCGTCATTCCCCGCATACCCATCCTTTTGTGCTAAACAAACTCTAAGACCACTGATCGGCGGGTCTCTGGCGAGGCCTGCAGAAAGATTCCCAGAGATCTTTGGTGAATCTGGATTTTTCAACGAATACCCGTACTTCCTGCCCTGTGCAGTCTCGGCGTCTGTTACGGCACTTACGTGGCTCATCACCTTTCTGTTTATGGAGGAGGTAGGTCGTTTGGTCTCAATCAAAGGGAATGGTGCTTACTGCTTAGACTATGAAACATCGAATGACACTGAGGCAATACCTTTTCGGTGGAACGACCAAGAGCGATAGACCAACAGGCGATCTACAGCACCATGGGGACCTGCATTGTGGCCCAGCACCAGAAGAAATTGACAATCAGTTACCCTTCCGCGCCCTGATCATCCGCCCAGTTCTTATTGCGTCTGGGAGCTATGCTACACTAGCTCTTTCCGAGATGGCCGTTCGCACGATTATTCCAGTATTCTACGCGATGCCCATTGAAATGGGTGGTCTCAATCTTGACCCACCTGCGATTGGGATCATTTTGGCGGCTTTCGGGATATCGGGTGGCATCATTCAATACCTTTTGTTCGCTCCTATGCATGACTGGCTAGGCGCCAAAACACAGTTCTTGGTATCTATTTCATTGTTCCTCCCTATAATCGCACTGTTTCCGGTGATCAACGCTGTGGCGCTGGTGTATGGTCTGAGCTATTTTGTTTGGTTTCTCGTAGCACTTCAGATGACCTTGTTTATATTCGCAAACTTCGCTGGTGGTGAGTCGGCCCGTTGTAACGAGATGATCACTCTGATTATCCATGCGAATCAGCGGTCGTGTTCATGTTTATAAGTGCTGCTGCGCCGAACAAGGGGTCGATCGGCGCAACTAACGGCATTGCGCAGATGGCCGTCTCTGTCATGCGTGCCGTTGGTCCGGCGGTCGTGAACTCTGCTTTTTCACTCAGCGTCGAGGAACATATTGTGGGAGGCTATTTTGCGTATTGGGTGATGGTGGTCATAGTTGGGTTAACGTTGTGGGTGGGCTCCTTGTTACCGAAGAGTTTGTGGAGGGAACAGGCGTCCTCCGAGCTGCATTGAGCCAACAGGAGTTATTTGGATGTATTTGGATACTGACGAAAGGGCGAGAAGACATGGCACCGGCTAGCTAGTTCCAGTGTTGTACATAGTTCCAGGCAGTGAGATTCTGCCAACCGGCCCGAATTGAAGACAGGCAATCCGGGGGGAAACGTTGCTGCAGGTGCGCGTGTCAATTACAACCGGCGAGACTAGTACTATTGCAAGCTTGCTCCCCAAACTACGCTGCCCGTATCCTTGCGTCTACTGCGCAGCCCGGTTGGGTCCCGTGCGACCGCAACCTTGACCACCCGCATATGTCCTTGGAGGCTTTCTTTCGTGGGTGCTTCGATTTCTCTGTGGGCTGTGCTGGACTCGGAGCCTATGAAGAAGGCAATCGAAACTCAAACTGGACAGTGGGAAGAGCGACAAGGTTCAATATTCGATCTTACCTGATGATATGATAGATAACCCTAACCTGAGTCTGGGCCGCCCGGGTTCGGCAGACCGGGAATCGTGACAGAATTGCTTCTCAAGTTTCTGCGCAATCTAGCTCCACTCAATTCGTCAGCCCGGGTATGTGATTGAAGTCCCGAACGATACCTTCACACAGCTAAGACTTTTACTAGAATCTCTTGGACTCGAAGCGCCTCGCCACGGATTGGCATTAGTATTTCCGAATCACCGACTCACATTTATCTGATCTGGACGCTCATCAGTATGCCTCAGATAATGGACGAGGAGGCACCACTCCTGGGTGAACAGTCCCAAAATTCTCAGCAAAGAAAGCAGAAGACACCCCTTCCTTGGCGTCAACTTTCGATATTGTTGTTGCTTTCAATCTCAGAACCAGTAACTTCGCAAGTCATAGCACCGTTCCTTCCCCAGGTACGAATTCAACACTACGAATTCCTTACGCGTACTAGAGTTTTGTCTCGTGTAGCTAATAAAGGATATCGGTATCACTGATGGAAAAGACTCCCGTATTGGGTACTACGTTGGACTCATGGTTCGTAGTCCATGCACCTTATCGGCCACCTTCCTTTGAGCTCTCAACTTGCGAACGCTAGCATTCATTATTCTTTTTAACCGAAGCATGCGCAGTATTTCACTGGAGTCGTATGTCAGACCAAATCGGCCGCAAGCCCGTAATCTTGATGGGACTTTTTGGGTTGTCTGCATCGATGTGGTGCTTTGGGTTGTCTAGAACGTTCTGGAGTCTCGTTCTCAGGTGAGAACAAGTCTGGAACACGCTGCTTTCTGGGTGGAGGCTGACGACGTACTCGAAGTCGGTGTCTTACTGGCGCTCTGAATGGGAACGCTGGTATACTGAAGAGCATGGTAACCGAAATCACGGATTCTACGAATATTGCGCAAGCATGGAGTATTTTACCGTTTGCTTGGTCCTTTGGTATGACACTAGGGTTTGTTTTCGTCGTTCACTGCATATCCATCCTACTGTGCTAAACAAACTCCAAGACCACTGATTGGCGGATCTCTGGCGAGGCCTGCAGAAAGATTCCCAGAGATCTTTGGTGAATCTGGATTTTTCAACGAATACCCGTACTTCCTGCCCTGTGCAGTCTCGGCGTCTGTTACGGCACTCTCGTGGCTCATCACGTATCTGTTTATGAAGGAGGTCCGTCGTCTAGTCAAAATCAAGGGGAATGGTGCTTAATGCTTTCATCCAGACCACGAAACCTCGAATGACATTGAAGGAATACCTTTTCGGTGGAACGACCAAGAATGGTAGACCAACAACCGATCTACAGCATGGGGACCTACATGATGGCCCAGCACCAGAACAAATCAATAATCAATTGCCTTTCCGTGCCCTGATCATCCGCCCAGTCCTCGTTGCGTCTGGGACATATGCTGCGTTAGCTCTGATTGAGATGGCCGTTCGTACGGTTCTCCCAGTATTCTGCGCGACGCCCATTCAGATGGGCGGCCTCAATCTTGACCCACCTGCAATCGGGATGATCTTGGGGGTTCTCGGGATATCGGGTGGCATCGTTCAATACATTTTCTTCGCTCCTATGCATGACTGGCTCGGCGCCAAAACACAGTTCTTGGCATCTGTTTCTTTGTACCTCCCCATCATAGCACTGTTCCCGGTGATTAACGCTGCAGCACGGGTATATGGTCTCAACTATTTCGTTTGGTTTCTCGTAGGACTTCAAATGACCTTGTTTATGTTCGCAAACTTTGCTGCCGGTGAGTCAGTCCATTGCAGTGAGACGGGTCAGTCTGATGATCCACGTGAATCAGCGGTCGTGTTCATGTTTATTAGCGCCGCTGCGCCGAACAAGGGGTCGATCGGCGTAACTAATGGTATTGCACAGGTGGCCGTCTCTGTCATGCGTGCTGTTGGTCCGGCAGTCGTGAACTCTGCTTTTTCGCTCAGCGTCGAGGAGCATATCATGGGGGGCTATTTTGCGTATTGGGTGATGGTGGCCATGGTTGGGTTAACGTTGCGAGTGGGCTGGTTGTTACCGAAGAATTTGTGGCGGGAATAGGGCGTCCTCGTTGCATTAAGGAGCGAACAGGAGCTATTTGGATGTATTTGGACACTATTAGTCAAAACGAAGGAGCGAGGGGTTGTTTCATCTTATGGGAACGACGAAGTGCAACGAGGTCCAGGCTTTGCCTGCTGGCCCGTGGGAGCTGTGGTCGATAGGAAGCCTCCTTAGAATCATCACCTGCCTTCACCTATACATACACAGCCAGCCTCTCGTTGAGTCGTGCGCGCACACCTTGTTCTCCTCTATGCCTACTTGCTTCAATGTCTATTATGGCTGGTGGTTCCCTACTAAATGGCTCTGGAAGGACAGTGGTCGGGATGGTGGTCTAGCCCCCTGACGAGAGCATTCGCAGGCTCGAAACTGCTCCCTTACTATCTCTGCATGCGCGTAAGTACTGTACACTGACCAACTGATCCTGGGAGAGGGGCACCTCACGGACGCAGCAAACAGGACCGACAACCCAGGTCGGTCTCTCTTCACACACTAACCACCCTCTAGGGAGGGCTCACAATATGCAACCAACTGCGAAAACTACGGCCCTTGCAACGTGGTCCGTGGATTCGAGCCCCAAAGCTAGGTTATACGGGACAGTAACGCGCGTGCTGTGCTGGAGGGAAGAGAAGCAAACACGAACCAATCCAATTCCTCGATCGCGGTGTCGCGCTTTGAATTGTCAAGGGATCCGCCATACCGTCTGGGCGAGTTCAGCAAAATGTTCTTTTGAATGAGCGGCGGGAGGGGTTTGATATACACGTGTGGGCTAGGAGTGCCAGCGCAAGTCCGAGAAGTCCTGTGCCTGCTCTGGATGCCGAAAACTTTTAATTGCAGCACTTCGGGACGATCGCGCTAGTTCGAGGTAGTGGGATTCTGCCAACCGGGCTGGATTGAAGGCGGGCAATTTGGGGGGAAACACGTTGCTGCAGGAGTCACCAGGACAACCCTTGTTGGCAAGGAGAACACCTTCGTTGCAGGGTCGGAGCACGTACGCGGGTCACTGCCAATCTGCGCAGACGAGTAACGTTATCGCTTGACGACTCTCTGACAGCCTATGTGATTATTTTGAAGCCCTCTCATTCGCCGGTGAGGCCTAAGCGACCCAAAAAAGTGTATGTAGGTCATGCCAGCCGCATACCTTCGTTCTAAGATGCTGATGGGCTGATTGCCAGTGCGACATGCTGATTGACAACGGTAGTATTGCCTCACCTTGCTCGCCAACCCACGCTTAGGCTGCCCGTATCCCCGCATCTACTGCGTAGTGCGGTTGGATCCTGATGTCCTTTGAGACTTTCTTTCGTGGGTACCAGTGTTTGGTTTCTTTGTGGGCAGTGGCCGACTGGGAGCCAAAGAAGGCGGTCGAAGCTCAAACTGGACAGCCAAGGTAAGGTCCTTTCCGTGAATCGAGGTGGTCTAGCCGACGGCAAACCCGGGCCAACGAGAATCCGTTCCATCTGGTTGAGCGCCGAGTAGAGCAGGAGGATCTTGGGTCATGTCAGCGTCCAGGTTTGGGACATGGGACGGAGACTTGAAAGGTATGTACCTCTTCGTCCGTATTAGTGACTAAGGGACTGTCAGTAGGAAGGTTGACAAGAGGGGTTCCACCTTCCATGGCCCAAGGACGATTCAGGCAACCTGAAGCTGGCATCAAGAAGGGGGTTGATTGACAGACTGGGAATCAAGGTTAAAACGCAGATCCGATCAAGGAATCGCGGATCCTTGTTCGCTCGATCTTAAAAGTCCACTCAATTTCCCTCCCTGGGAACGGTAACCTTCACACCACGAAAACTTCTGCTAGGACTCGACAATGGACGAAGAGACACCACTTCTGGCTGTACAATCCCAAAATTCTCAGCAAAACAATCCAGGAACGCAGAAAACGCCCCTTCCTTGGCGTCAACTTTCGATATTGTTGTTGCTTTCAGTATCGGAACCGATAACTTCGCAAGTCATTGCACCGTTTCTTCCCCAGGTACGAGTTCGACTCTGTAAATTCGTTACACGCACTTGAGTTTCGTCTCGTGTAGCTAATAAAGGAGATCGGTATCACGGATGGAAAAGACGCCCGTATTGGCTACTATGTTGGACTCATGGTTCGTAGTCCATGCAAGCCTCCTTCTTTTGAGTTCTCAAATCGCGGTCGCTAGCATTCGTTATTCTTTCTAACCGAAGCCTGCACAATATTTCACTGGAGTCGTATGTCAGACCAAATCGGCCGCAGACCCGTAATCTTGACGGGGATTTTTGGATTGTCTGCGTCGATGTGGTGCTTTGGGTTGTCTAAAACGTTCTGGAGTCTCGTTCTCAGGTGAGATCAAGCCCAGAATACCCCTTTCTGGGGAAATGCTGACGCAAGTGCTCAAAGTCGGTGTCTTAATGGCGCTCTGAATGGGAACATTGGTGTAATGAATAGCATGGTGGTCGAAATCACGGATTCTACGAATATCGCGCAAGCTTGGAGCATTTTACCGTCTGCTTGGTTCTTTGGTACGACAGTGGGGTTTGTTTTTGTCATTACTGCATACCCATCCTTTTGTGCTAAACAAACTCCAAGACCACTGGTCGGCGGATCTCTGGAGAGGCCCGCAGAAAGATTCCCAGAGATCTTCGGTGAATCTGGATTTTTCAACGAATACCCGTACTTCCTGCCCTGTTCAGTTTCGGCAACTTTCACGGGACTCTCGTGGCTCATCACCTTTCTGTTTATGAAGGAGGTTCGTCGTTTGGTCTGAATCAAGGGGAATGGTACTTATTACTTTCATCCAGACCATGAAACCTTGCATGACAATGAGGCAATACCTTTTCGGTGGAACGACCAAAAATGATAATCCAACAGCCAGTGTACAGCGTCATAGGGACCTACGTGACGGCCCAGCACCAGAGGAAATCGACAATCAATTACCATTCCGCGCCCTGATCATCCGCCCGGTCCTCATTGCATCTGGGAGCTCTGCTATGTTCTCTCTTATTGACATGGCCGTTCGTACTATCATCCCAGTCTTCTACGCGATGCCCATTGAAATGGGTGGTCTCGGTCTTGACCCACCTGCAATTGGGATCATCTTGGCGATTCTCGGGATATCAAGCGGCATCATTCAATACCTTTTCTTCGCTCCGGCGTATGACTGGCTCGGCGCCAAAACACAGTTCTTGGTATCTGTTTCTTTGTGCCTCCCTGTCATAGCACTGTTCCCGGCGGTTAACGCTGCAGCACGGGTATATGGTCTGAGCTATTTCGTTTGGTTTCTTGTAGGACTCAAAATGACCTTGTTTGTATTCGTGGGCTTTGCTTTCGGTGAGTCAGCCCGTTGTAGACCAGATGGCCAATCTGATGATGCACGTTCGATCAGCGGACACGCTCATGTATATAAGTGCCGCTTCCCCGAACAAGGCGTCGATCGGCGCAACTAATGGTCTTGCGCATGTGGCCATCTCTCTCATGCGTGCTGTCGGTCCGGCAGTCGTGAACTCTGCCTATTCGCTCAGCGTCGAGGAGCATCTCATGGGCGGCTGTTTTGCGTATTGGGTGATGGTGGCCATGGTTGGGTTAACGTTGTGGGTGGGCTGCTTGTTACCGAAGAAGTTGTGGGGGGAATAGATGTCACGCAAAACGAGGCTTACACGAAGCTAACGATTGACGGAAATATTCAGTGATATGTTGGTAGGATGTGATTTGCATGTATGTATGATATGTTTAGCGTGGAAGAGACTATCTCCGTGACTCATTGGGAACTGGATGTTGGTTATTTGTCCCGAGTGGCCAAGGAGTGTCCAGACAACGTATCAGAGTGGCACTGGCACCTCGTATTCCGTCATCGTGTGACCGTCATATTATAATGATAAGCGACCGTATAAGTATTGTCTAACTAACATACACAAGATGTCTTCTAGACGCCGTTCGAACATGCACCGTTTGCTGGCCTGAGTCATCAGAGCTATTTGTGTGTATTTGGACACTCTATTATTCAGACTCAGCTTCTACTTTCCTTGCAAGTCATTTCCGTTGGCGTCCAACGACTCTCCCTGTAACCACCACCATTAGCGTCTGTCATGTCTGGCTCACCAAGACTCGTTGACTCCTTCACCGCCCCCAAGGAGATCCTTCAGGAGTTCGCAGACCTTGCAGAAGAGGAGAACGTCGACCCTTTTGCCGAAACAGCCTCGAAACGTCAAATTGCGTCGAGGCAATCGGATTATCACCATCGCCGCTTCAACCGAGTCGCACAAGACAGTGCGGATGCGTTCAAACATGCCGAGGAAGGCACGGAGGTCGAGGGAGGGTATAAGGATGCAATGAGGTTGGCTCGCTTGGAGCAGGAGGAAGTACGTGTGCGGAGGGCTATCGAGGAGAAGGAGAGGCGAGAGAGGGAGGAGGGACAGATGAAAATGGACTTGGACAAGACGCCTCCGGCTTCCGAGCTTCAAGACGTCGCTATGGAGCTTGCTGCTGCCAAAGAGCTCGCCGAGGCTAGGGAACGGGACCGGGAAGCAGCGGGAGCAAAGCGGAAGCGGAGATGGGACATGTCAGAGCCCACAGACGAGAACGTGGATCCTAACAAGACAGAGACGTTGAAAGAAGAGCCGTCCGCGCCAAAGAAACGGCGGTCTCGTTGGGATGCGACCCCGACGGAGAATACTGTTGCCGTTTCCGAAACTCCCAAACGCTCGCGTTGGGACCAAGCTGCTGTCATCCCCGATACACCTATGACCCAGATTATTATGAATGCGCCGGGTATTATGCACGAGGACAAGCACAACCGCTACCTTACGGATGAAGAGCTGGACGCTATTCTGCCGGCCACAGGGTACGTCATTGTTACTCCTCCGCCAGGCTATGCGCCGATGGTTGCCCCTCGCAAGTTGATGGCGACGCCTATTACTGATGCCGGGGGCTTCCATATACAAGAGTCGTCTGACGCTGCTGCCATTGCGGCGGCTGCGGGTCTCGCACCTGAGCTGCCGACGGAGATTCCAGGAGTTGGCAACCTTGCCTTCTTCAAGCCGGAGGATGCTCAGTATTTCGCAAAGATTCTCAAAGAAGAGGACGAGACTGTGCTTTCGGTAGATGAAATGAAAGAACGCAAGATCATGCGGCTTCTCTTGAAGATCAAAAACGGCACTCCACCGGTCCGAAAGACTGCCCTCCGTCAGATCACAGACAAAGCTCGCGAGTTCGGCGCTGGTCCACTCTTTGATAAAATTCTCCCGCTACTCATGGAGCGTACTCTGGAAGATCAAGAACGGCATCTATTGGTCAAAGTTATCGACCGTGTCTTGTACAAGCTCGACGACCTTGTCCGCCCTTATGTGCACAAGATCCTAGTCGTCATCGAGCCTCTACTTATCGACGAGGATTACTACGCTCGTATCGAAGGCCGCGAAATCATATCCAACCTCTCAAAAGCCGCGGGTCTTGCCCATATGATCTCCACCATGCGTCCTGACATTGATCATGCTGATGAATACGTTCGTAATACGACTGCCCGCGCATTCTCCGTCGTTGCATCTGCCCTCGGTATCCCTTCGCTACTCCCCTTCCTTAAGGCCGTCTGCCGCAGTAAAAAGTCGTGGCAGGCGCGCCACACTGGCATTCGGATTGTTCAACAGATTGCCATCATGATGGGCTGCGCTGTGCTTCCTCATTTACGGAACCTCGTTGCCTGTATTGCCCATGGACTCACGGACGAGCAGCAGAAAGTACGGACCATGACGGCCCTTGGTCTCGCTGCCCTGGCCGAAGCTTCGGCGCCTTACGGTATCGAGTCATTCGACGAGGTGCTCAAACCCCTTTGGCTCGGTATCCGTCTACACCGCGGCAAGGGTCTCGCCGCGTTCCTGAAGGCGATTGGCTTCATTATCCCCCTTATGGACCCCGAATACGCCTCTTATTATACCAAGGAAGTTACTGTCATCCTGATCCGCGAGTTCCAGACGTCTGACGAAGAGATGAAGAAGATCGTACTGAAAGTGGTCAAGCAATGCGCTGCTACGGAGGGTGTCACCGCGCAGTACATCAAACAAGACATTCTTCCCGACTTTTTCAAGTCATTCTGGGTCCGTCGTATGGCATTGGATAGACGCAACTATCGCCAAGTTGTAGAGACCACTGTGGAACTTGCGCAAAAATCAGGCGTTTCGGAGATCGTTGGGAGGATAGTAAACGAGCTGAAGGACGAGGCCGAGCCGTACCGGAAGATGGTTATGGAGACTATCACCAAGGTCGTCGCCTCTCTTGGTGCCTCGGACATCGACGAACGTCTCGAGGTTCGCCTTGTAGATGGTATCATCTATTCCTTCCAGGAGCAGACTACGGAAGACCAAGTCATGCTAGACGGTTTCGGTACCGTCGTCAACGCTCTCGGCATTCGCGTCAAGCCATACCTCACTCAGATTGTCTCCACAATCCTCTGGCGTCTGAACAACAAGAGCGCCAAAGTCCGTCAGCAGGCAGCCGACCTGACCACACGACTTGCGGTGGTCATCAAGCAATGCGGGGAGGACCAACTTTTGAGCAAGCTCGGTCTCGTTTTGTTTGAGCAACTGGGTGAAGAATACCCCGACACGCTTGGTAGTATCATTGCTGCTGAGGGGGCGATCGCTAATGTCGTTGGTATGACCCAGATGAACCCCCCGGTTAAGGACCTCCGTAAGTGTTTAGATGCACTGTTTGATATTCCGCGACTAATCCCATCCCGTTCAGTGCCCCGAATGACACCAATTCTTCGTAACCGACACGAAAAGGTGCAGGAAGCATCAATTAACTTGATTGGTCGTATTGGTAAGTCTCATCCGTTTTCTTTTTGGTGTCTCAGTATTAATATCCATTGTCCAGCTGATCGTGGGGCCGAATTCGTCCCAGCAAGAGAGTGGATGCGTATTTGCTTTGAGCTCCTGGACCTCTTGAAGGCACACAAGAAGGGCATTCGAAGAGCCGCTGTCAACTCATTCGGTTACATTGCGAAGAGTTTGGGTCCTCAAGATGTCCTTTCGGTTCTCCTCACCAACCTGCGTGTCCAAGAGCGCCAAAGTCGTGTCTGTAGTACCGTCGCGATCGCCATTGTAGCTGAGACTTGTGGACGTGAGTAATTCGCCTCGTCAATGGTCCCCGTAAGTTGACATTGCCCCTAGCTTTCACGTGTATTCCCGCAATCCTCAACGAGTACCGTACTGCGGAGCTCAACGTACGGACCGGCTGTCTCAAGGCGCTGACCTTTGTATTCGAATACGTTGGTCCACAATCTGCCTACTACGTCGACTCGGTGGTCACCATGCTCGAAGACGCCCTCACAGACCGTGACCTCGTCCACCGTCAAACAGCAAGTGTCATTGTAAAGCATTTGGCTCTTGGCGTAGCGGGTCTCGGCTGCGAAGACTCGATGCTCCATCTAATGAACCTCGTATGGCCCAACTGTTTTGAAACTTCTCCACACGTTATCGGTGCAGTCATGGATGCCGTCGAGGCTATGCGCGTGACGTTGGGCCCCGGCGTTCTCCTCAGCTATACACTTCAAGGCCTGTTCCATCCCGCACGTAAAGTTCGCGAGGTACGTCTTACTCAACCGTCTGTTCCAAGTACTACTGCTCACCACTCCCTTTCGTCTCTAGGTCTACTGGCGTGTCTACAACTCGCTGTATCTCGGCGCTGCAGACGCGATGGTACCATTCTATCCGGATCTCAGCGAACTGAGCGAGGGTCAAAATGTATATGATCGTCACCCGTTGCAGATGTTTGTGTGATGCGTGCATGTCGTAGGTAGTTGATGTTATTATCACTGTACTCGTTCTATAATCCAATCCGGCTTTTATCTACTTCCATGTCGTGAGATCGTATGTGATCTTTGTCGTTGCGAGACCAAATATTGATTCCCTTCGGTCCTAACGCGCCTTGAGAACGACCTCTCAGACGCAAAGATAAAATGCCAAATAGTATTATATTCGCTCGTCCAAGTCGATATCTTGACACGAACACTGACCCTCAAAATACATATACTCGACCTGTTTTCCTTTACAGTAAAATCGTTGCTGATTCATCCGACACCCCTATCGTACACGGGTACTACACACTCAAGCGAACCAGGTACACCACAAAGCACGATTCAGAAAAACGCCTGCACCCTCCAGACCATTTACGCCGGGCCACCTAGTTCCTTGGTGACTTCCAAGTCCTCGATGAAGCCCGTAGTAAAGTCATAGATCCAACCATGCACCCAGATGGGCCTCTTCTCGACATGCTGACGTAGCCACCCGTCCAGCTGAGCAATGTTCTCGATCTGCAACTTGACGTTTTCTCTCAGCACGATCTCCACCGCCTCTTCCTCCGGCAAGTCGGTATGGAGATCGAGCTCCCTGACGCGGTTGATGAGCGGCGTGAGCCAACGCGTGAGGGCGTCGTTGGGGTCCTTGGAGTTCTTGTCGTGAACATCGTTGACCTTGACCCCCTGGAACGATTCGACGATATGGTACAAGGAGTCGTAGAGCGTGTGGTGGTGTTCAAGCTTGTCTTCGTACGGAGGGCGACGCGCTTCTCTCAGCGCTGTGATCGCACCACCGCAGTGCTTGTGACCGACGACGGCGACTGTGTGTGCAACGAACGAGGTCAGAGGGAGGGACCCCCGTTCTAGTGGAACAGTAAAGGCACGCACTGTGTTGGACGCCTAGAGCCCTGAGGGCGAATGCGAGGACTGACACCGCGTTGTCGTCGTGCAGATGGAACTGGCTGTTGGGTCACGCGTTAGGGTTAGAAATTTTTGGCTTGGGGCTATGCTCGTCGGGAGACGTACTTTGCAATGTTCCTGTGCACGAAGACGGTACCAGGGGAGTGCCGTCGTCGCGTCTGACTCGTGCGCTCTCGAGTCGGAACACCCGATCCAAAGGATCTGTGAGGCGAAAGGGTCACCAAGGGTTCGTGAGGAATGGATCCGACTAAGCCTACCTTGGGCGCTTGGTTGACTTGGGGATCAGGGAAGTACTGAGGGAACGTCTGATGCAACCTCTGCGCCCACTTCACGTTCGCTGAGAGGACGCTAGCTGTGAAATCCTTTCCGTTCGCTGATGGTTCGAGATCGGGCATGGTAGCAAGGTTAGGGACTGGCAAGTAGGAACGGGACGAGGCCAGGAGACCTCGAGGACCTGCGCAGCTCTTACAGTGCGTTCAGACGGCTCCGATCCAATATGTTACCCGCCTTGGATGATCAGCTCGAACCATTGAGTACAAGATGTACCAGCCATCCACCGTGGCGGCGTTGCTGTTATCGCCGCACATAAGTTGTAGATCGATTTACGCCCTCGGAGCCGCTTCCATAGTGCGTTCAGACGGTCCCGATCCAATATGTTACCCAGCTAGGATGATCAGACCGAGTCGATAAGTACAAAGCGTACCAGTCATCCCGGGCCATCGTGGCGTTGCTGTTATCGCCGCCCATGCCGAAGTTGTAGATCGATTTACGCCCTCGCAGCCTGTATCATGACGGAGTGTGGCGAAACACCGTTATCTGAGCGCCGGGGGGTTTCGAGTATCGGCAAAAAGTTATGCCTGGCCTGGAAATGGTCTGGTCACCAGACTATCTGGAAGGGTGCTTTACGGGTTAGCGCTGACCGACGGGCCCAGTTGACTGATGCTGATGCTAGGGCAAATCCCGGACGTGAGGATATTCCGACCAGGGTACAGTAGAGCCGCCCCCCAGGCGTTTCGTTGGTGCGGCTAGACTCAGCCGAACGGTCCAGCAGATCTTGCCGTAAAATTTCAGTAAGTGCCAGTGTTTCGCTGAAATGGCTAGCCTGGGCCCCGTAGTCGGTGTGACACCAGCTGGACCATATGTCCGTCGATGATCTTCGCAGGAGGAATCGCTGTCATCGTCTCCCAACGGACTTGGGCCGTCGCTGGGGTGATGGAAAAAGAAAGAAAATCTCGCGCTTATATAGGGACTCTCCGAGTCAAACCCCTTCCAGCTTGATTCTCTAAAGTGCATGGTATTCTTGATTCGTGCATGGTACGAAGATTATACGAGAGTACACTGTATCTCTACAACAGAACAACATTGATGTGCATGGAACAGGCATGGTATCCATGGTATCCCAGGAATGGGGGATATAACGACGAACTCAGTTGGAATATGAGGGGGGTCCTGTCATTCAATGAGCAATGAAATCAGGAATGCCAAAAAAGTTCAACGGACCAGGGGAGCGTGTGTTCTGCAATGCGGACTGTAGTATCTGTCGCTCGTCGTGTGTCAATGAGTCGACTAGTCGGACGAGGCCATCAATGGACGCCTTCCGGTCTTGTTGGGCAGCTTCAAGGAATCGCTGCAAGAGGTAGTCCGTCTTCATTCTGACCAGCGTAGATGTCAAGTTCAGATCCTCCAAAGCGTGTGCGAGAGCACGGTTGTCGGAACGGTTGACAGTGGAAATGAATGAATCCAATATTTTCTCCAGAAACTCCGGGGTTGCCTCTGGGTTACTATCGGTCAACTGAACAAGTGCCGCGGAGCGGGCAAGGCGTGCGCGAAGGGCCCAGTAGAAGAAGCGGCGGGACTCCTTCCATACAGCAGGCTTGGCGCAGCCCTTGGCTTCCATACGGCCGGTTCGACTGAGGACGCGCGTGAGCCATGGATTCTACAAACGAAACAGCAAACACCTACTCGTGAAGATCAGCATACAACAACGCAATCTGCTTGTAAGTAGGCTGCAAGAAGGCCTCCCTATCGGCCAGCGCGTTTGAAGCTGCAGCCTTGTCTTCGTCGGACTTGCTAGGGTCTTTGGTGGCGACCTTCAGGGATACATATGTAGAGTCAAGGCGCTCCATGAGCGAAAGGATCTTGTCTCGGCGCATCTTGATCTCGACGATGCCCTCAGGTTCCAACACACCAGCACGTGCATCAACGTCAGCGTACATCTCCATCTTGGAGGAGTTGATCGAGGGGTCGAGGACGACCCAAGCGCCACCGCGAAGTTCGCCGTTTGGTACAATGTAGACGAAGACGGGCTGCTTGTAGCTGGATAAGCCATCGACGATCTTCGAGCCCTGTTTCAAAACCTCGTCGTACATGTCCTGCTGACCGCCGGAGAAACCACGCCAGTTGGCAAAGATGATGAGCGGGAGGCCTTCACGGTCAAAGTCAAAGATGGCTTGCGCCGTCTTGTATGCCGAGTTGGGGTACCAGACCTGTCCAGCTTCCATGACCTTCTGTTCGAATGACGCAGGATTAGCGGGATCCGCAGGAATGATACGTTCAATGGTACGGGTCTCGACGGCGATGACACCCATAGGAATACCGCCTAACCGCGCACGACCAACGACAACAGTCTGGGCCCAGCCCGAAAGCGTTTCTTGGAAAGACCCTTTGTCGAAGAAGCCTGGCAGCCACTTTGACGTCTGTTCATCAACCTTGCCCTCGATGAACCAACGTGGATCATATGGACCCTTGGGTGGAACATAAGTAATTTCACGATCCCAAGCATCCGAAGTTTCACGGATGGGTAGTGCGTCTCCTTTAGTTTCCGGGATGTACGATAACCACTGTAGGATGTGGGAAACCCCTTCTAGGTCACTGGCTGCGGTCAGGTGTGAAACACCATTCTTGTGCATGATTTGAGTGCCGCCGAGTTGGAGGTTGGAGGTATACACTTCGCGACCAAGGACCTTGTTGAGTGCGGGTGCTCCGGTCAAGATGATGGGCTGTCCCTCGACTTGGACAGCACGTTCACCTAAGCGGACAAGGTATGCACCAATGCCCACGGAGCGTGCACTGACCAAGGTAATGGTGAAAATATCGTCGTAGGCACGTGAGGTTTCTCCCGCGATAAGACCAGATCCCTTCAGAGACTCGACACCAAGGCCATCTTGAAGCCCGATAATGTCCGTGATCTTGTGACGAACCTCCCCATCCACTTCGACCTCCGTCGTACGAATGGCAGCGGCGGCCTTTGCTTGCACTTTGAGATAGTTCTCCCGAGTCAAGTAGAGATATTCGAAGCCTTTCTCTGGGTGAGCTTCATCGTTCCAAGCGCATGAGAAGAGGTTTATGACCTCCTCTGCCAGACCGATACGAGCACCAGAGTTGGCGGAGAGGTAGATACGGGGAAGGCCTTTGGCGCGGGCATACTTCGTGACGAGGTAGAAGAATTGGTCTTCGATGGGACCGAAAGAACCTATCTTATAGGTGATGTCGTTTGCGACGACAACTACCTTGCGACCGTCAGGGAATTCAGGCGTTTTAAGTGTGAACACCCAGGCAACCATTCCGAACGTGTTGATGCCTGGGGCACGATCCACTTCTGCGAGCTGATCATGCTCATCAAGCACGAGCTCCTTCGATTCCAGTAGCTTCTTCGGAAGAATAAGCGACGAGTCAAAAGTTCGGGCCTTGATCCAGACATTGTGGAGAGCTTTCGAGAACAGGTCAGGGAAGTCATAAACGTAAGTGGTACCAATAAGGTGGGCCTGGTAACGTTTGGGCTGTAAGGACTCTTTGGTCGGGTAGGGCTGGTTGACTGGCTGCAGATGAAGAGGTCCCTTCTCTCCAATAGACTTTAGGATTGTTGTACCCTTGTCAGTAGTAATTTCCTGGTACCCATGGAAGTTGACGACGAATCCGGATACATTTTCGATGATACACCGGATGGGGGTAACATTGCCTTCCTGGTCCTCGAGAGCGATACGAATCTCTGATCCAGTGACATGCAAACGCCAGAGTCGCTTGCCGTGGCGTTCTATGAATCCTGAGATAGCTTCAAGTACATCTTCATAAGAAACCTGGAGATTGTAGACGAAGTTCATAAAGATGTGGTTGACATCGGCATTGCGGTATTGCGCGCTGACGACCTCTAGCGCGTCTAAGATGCTAGTCACGAGTCGGTCCGTCTCGGAGATAAGGTACTGTTTCGTGTTCATAGAGCCGCGCAAACGACCAGGACGAATCAAAGCACGGACGAAGAATCGATTGTCGAGCTGGTTCTCTCGGGCAACGGCGTGGTACATGTGAATCTGCTTGGTTTCCACGAACACTGGCCTGAGCTTGTAGTTAGAGAGACGACTAAGCTCGAGCTGGAAGGCTAATGCAGGCTCGATGTTACGAATAGCCTGTTCTTCGATCCAGTTACCATCGGTACCCCTTAAAGTGAAGTACATCGGGTACTGTCCACGTTTGCAGATGAGGATCGATACACGGCGGACACCACGCTTCACGAGAGTTGTGTTGTGCTCTTCGACGAACTTGAGGGCATGCTCTGCCCATGCTTCTTCAGATACGTCATCCGCTTTGTCGAAGATGCGAAGAGCTAGGTTCATGACATTTGGTGGCTCTGTACTGCCATGACGTTGGCGGAACTCATCAGGATCGAACACGGGGAGGAGAGCAGCAACTTTCTCGAATCCTTTTTCAAGGGCAGCCAAGTCAGAGAATGAGGCGATGAGACCGGTACGAATGGGCTGTGATTGGTTGCGGCTGATCAAATAGGACAGGTCACTGACGGAACCTTGACGTTTCGGGTCACTTTGGCTAGGTTAGGTACCGTTTGACCATTAATGCAAGCTGTACTTACGGAGCATTGAGACTAGGGGTCGCGGGGGGTGAATGTGAACACCCAAGGTTGAATCTCCAGGTGACGGCGCTTGGAAGCTCGCCGTCATCGGGGCCATCACCTTCCTCATAGTCAATGGACAGCAGCGAATACGCGCGGTAGGCGCGACGGACATAAACCTCGAATGCAGCTGCGGAATAAAATCAGTTCAAGGAGTTGGTCAACGATTCAAAAGGGCTGACCGAGTGTGACGACGGGGTCCGCATGCGAGAAAAATGATGGGAGAACATCATAGACAGTGTAGCGAGAATCGCCGAGCTCGCGCAAGATCTCGGTGGAAGGGGTTCTGTAGAAAATTAACAAAGCGGAGGACCAACGGGGAGAATCGTACCTATTCGTCGTACCCTGTTCACCATATACACTCGAAGTCACGGATGCTTTGAGAATTGCTTCCATCTGGACTAGACGTTCCTCATACGAGGGCATCTGCCCGAGGATAAGCACTTCACGAGCTTTCAAAGAGACGGTAGTGGATGACCTATAACACTTCTTAATCACATAAAGGGTGAAACGGAAATGGACAAACTTCGATTCGAGAGTAGCAAGATCGTTGAGAACCTGGTAAAGCCGGCTCTCCGAGTTGGAGACGGGAAGGCCATGTGATTTGATATGATCAAGTATCGAGAGAACAAGTTTCGACTTGCTTTGAGCTTTGGTGTGGCTAAGCACGAGAGCAACCACCTTGTCGAGGTCATCCTTGTTCTGTTCTCTCAAGCTCAAAACCCGAGCTTCGATGCTTCCTCCAAACAGCTTCTCAGTTGACTCGTAAGCAGACAGAAGGTTGGCGATGGTGTGCACTTCGTGGCCCTTCAGGCCACCCATATATCTCTCAAGGACGTCGAACAATGGAGCAAGTTGTGTCCGAAACGTCGATCGATCCTGAGGAAGGATAGAGTCTTGGACGTAGTGTTCAAGGACTTTCTTGATACGGACGGCGGGGAACTCGTGTGCGTCACCCTTGGACTTGGCACTGTCAATAGCTGACCGAATACCCTCCTCGAGTTTCGATGGCATACGGCCAGACAATGAGGACAAGATAGAGCTGGCTTCCGAGTAGGGGAGTTCAGGGTCATGAAGGACTTCGACGAGCTCCTTGAAAGTCGAGGCCATGATGGCTTGGTTGTCGTAACCCTCGAGGATATCACTAAGTGTCCCCATGCAACGCACGAAACGCTGCTGCGTCCGGTTTCCAACAACGCCAGGGGGGCCCATTAGTGGAAGGAGAGCATCGAACGGCTTGGCGTGCTTGACCCGAGCGGGATCATCAAGTGTTAAGATACCAAGGATGTCGCCAGGCTCAAGACTGACACCAGGCTGCTTAACAAATTGGACGATACCATCTTCAGCAGCGACAAGTGGCATGTACATTTTCATAACCTAGGGGAGGTGAACAACGATACCACTTGCTTCGGAAAATCAGGCTCACCTCAATCTCTGCATATTGCTCACCGGCATTAATGTGGTCACCACTGTCAACCAAGAACCGGATGAGCTTCCCAGGACTTGGACTCCTCAATTGTGTTGGGTCATTTTCTTGTTCGATCAAACACGTCTTGGAGTCAACCATGAGTCGCAGAGCGCCAACTTCTTCTCGCCAATATACCGAGTGACTGCGACCATCAAGAAGGACGAGGAGACCACCGTCAGCGAGAGGGCGCGCTCCGACCATTGTCCTTCCACCGTTCAGGAAGAGCGTCCAACTGTGCTTGGAGGAACGGGTACACGTAAAGTTGTACTTGACGTTCTCATAAATGAAGTCGACGCTGAACACGGTCTTCAACAGATCCCGAGCGGGGACTTGGCCCTTGTCCAGAATGCGCTTGTACTCGCCAAGGCATGCCTCTGCCCCAAGGTGGGCTTTGGCGACGGCTCCGCAGACGACTGCGAGGGTAGCATCTGGACGCGCTGCGGTGAGCTTGTTACTGATCAGGGAATCCAGCCAGCCGGTAGTGAAGGTATTGTCAACGAACGCTTCAAGCTCGAGAAGCTTAATGAGGTATTCGACGGTGGTTCTGAAGTCACCACGGATGCTCAACTCCTTCAACGCGACGATCATGTTCTTCCTACTCTCATTGCGGTCTTCACCATATGCGAAGATGTGACCGAACTGAGAATCAGCGAACTCATGGAGACCACCTGCGGAATTGACAGAGAAGTAACCCCAAACGTTCGTACTGGAGCGGAAATTAAGCTCTTGAAGTAAACCGGATGAAGGCTTGAAACCAGCGTCCGGGTTCTCGGCGGTGATGCGAACTGCAACGACATGTCCCTTTGGTCGAGGTTTACGCTGAAGCTGATTAGACCCAGGCTTCACCATTTCAAAGTCGATCTCGGATGAAGCGTTCGGAGCAACACCGTACAACGTGCGGATGTGCCGGATACGGTGCAGAGGAACACCCATGGCAATCTGCAACTGTGCAGCAGGGAGATTGACGCCCGTGACCATTTCGGTAGTTGGATGCTCGACTTGGAGTCGGGGGTTGAGTTCAAGGAAGTAGAACACATCCTCGGAATGACTGTAGAGGTCTTGTGGAAATTCTAGTCAGCAGGCCTCCAAAATATGACAGGAGCAAAAACATACATTCAACTGTCCCGGCACTGACATACCCCACAAGTTTAGCGAGACGCACAGCGGCGCGTTCCATCTGCTCAAACGTATCTTCTTTAGCGATCGTCACAGGGGCTTCTTCAATGATCTTCTGATGACGACGCTGAACGGAACAATCACGCCCGAACAAAGAAATTGCATTTCCGTATTGATCTGCGAGGAGTTGGACCTCCAAGTGACGTGCCTGACCAGCGAGCTTCATAATAAAAATAGGCGACCCTGCAACGGAATGACTATCTGCGGGGTAAATCTGATGCACATCCTTACCTGGAATCTCTCCAGCGACCGCATGATATGCGTTCTTGAATGCGTCGGGATGTTCGACCTTCCGAATACCCTTTCCACCTCCGCCTTCGCTGGCTTTAATCATGACTGGCCAACCAATCTGTTCAGCCTTGGCTAATCCTTCTTCTACGTTCGTTACGCAGGCAGCTTGATATACATCATCAGCAACGGTCACGAAGCCCTGTTCCGATAGGATTGTGTCCGAGATCCCTGACCCGGACCATGCCATGGTAGGCACCTCGGCGCTCTGCGCGACGATAGTACTCGAGATTTTGTCACCCAAGCTCCTCATAGCACTTCCAGGGGGACCAATAAACACGATACGGTTCTTGCAGGCACTAAGACTCTCGGGTAATCTGGGGTTTTCAGATGCGTGACCCCAGCCTGCCCAGACAGCATGCACTCCAGCACGTTCTGCCACGTCAACAATGAGATCAACGTTGGCATAGTTGTTGTTATTGGAACCACCCGGAACTTCGATGTATTGATCTGCCATGCGGATGTACTCGGCGTTGACTTTAAGGTCCTCGGGGGTGGCCATGACAGTGAACTCGATAGCCCTATCTGTTCCAAAAGTCTCGTAGCTCCATTGACGAATGGAACGGATTTCCTTGACGGCGGCGATACCTTTGGAAAGACTTGAGTATATGCGTGTCATGACCGGATGAGCAGACAATACCGTTGTTTGCTATAAGGACCTAGGAGCGGATGGGCAAACAATCAGCTCTTGTACATGAGTCGAAGGGGGGGTACCACTCCCTCGACGACCCCAGTGGTCGACCAAGAGGGGGTTATATGCGCGCTACCTACCTTTGTGATGACTGTATGACCTCCATTGGCCTGAACAAAATCTTTTACGCGACCAGCTGGTGCCTTGTCGAGCGAATTTCCGCCTGTCCATAAAGTATATTAGACCTATGACGCGTCCCCTCTGCTGGCGTACGTACCAATGAAATGTGCGACTTTTGAGTGATCGTAGGACGACATGCTTCACGAGCGATGTGGAACTCGTCTGGTCTATGGAAGGCTCAGCAGCGAAGACTGCCAGAGACGGGAGAGAGGGGTGATGATAGTAAGAAGAAAAGGTGGAAAGTTGGAGCTACGATGGGGTGCCGGAAGCTGTTTTCCTTCACCCGTTCCCCAAAAGTAGACTCTGGGGTTACGTAATTTAGCCGGTGTGTTAGATCCATTCGCTCACATAAATCGCCCATCCAGTTTCGTCCGGCTTTGTGGCAGACACGAGACACGAGACATGCATCGTGTTGGCCTCGAAGACCTCGGATATCATCGATAGTCACACATCAATCATCTGAGTGTAAAGAAGCATCGCCAACGCCCCCAGTACAGGGAGGCACATCGAGCGGCACGCACCCGGCACTCTGCGAGCCAATCCTGGCTCCGAACCGATGAACACTTCAACAGCCGTACAGCCTCTCGCATTGGACATGATGAGGTGGAACAATCAAATGATATGTCGTCATACATTCATCAAGCGACTACGTATATACTGGAGGCCCGAGTACAGTTATCAATATTTGAATCAACGGCAGCTCTCATTCCCCTGGTGAAGAAGCGGATCTGCTCCAAAAATCCTTCTGCTCGGATAGCCGTAGTTCCCATACAACTTGAAAATGAGTAATCCAGCCCACCACAAGCAGGCACTTTCTGACCTTCATTGATGGTGTATGCTTCATTATAAGCGTCGGCACCACCTCGATGACCATATCGGAAGACGTGCTTCGTGAGGTTCTACCAATGTCTCGTGTCTGGGTCATTGCAGCCATGCCTCAATATCTTCATCTCCGTTATGACGTATTTCTACTTACCTGTATTGCCTACCACACGACTCGTCAGTATGATCGTACGGCCGCACAGATACATAATAACTCGCCAGTGATGAGTCCAGGCGAAACAACAGCAGACGTCGGAAGCGAATCCGTGCGGAGATGGGTCTGAAGGATGGTCCCTGACGAAAGTTCATAAGGCCCACTTCCCGTCGTGGGCGTCACAGCCGGCGCAAGAGAACTGCTAAAAGCATCGTAGGGGTGTATAGCTCCCCACGAAGGACCCGGCGATCCCACTGTCTTTCCAAATGCCCAAAGAGTCATGTTGTGTTTTACGGCAACAGGAAGCGCAATGTCGGTAAAATGACCCATCAGTTCAGCAGGCGAACTGTGGTAAGCAATGCGGTGGTTTGAGACGGCCCATACAGCCTCGGGGAGGGCATCCACTTGAACGCCTCCACCGACAAGATCTGCCACAAGAAATCAGGAAACCTGCCCCCCCCAAAAAAAGCATCTCCATACGAAGCGCACCGAATGCCTGAGTTGTTCCTGACGTGACGGAGAACATGGGATCAAAGTCAATGAGTCGACCCCCGAGTCTCCGCAACGTCACATTGCTAGTCTGCGACAGCCGCACAAGCCCTTTCAATGGCGCTGGAAAGCTTGCATCGTATTTTGCGCGACATTCCAGACCTTGATAATATGACGCTCCCCGAACCAAATCAGGTTCGGGATGAGCCTCGAGTTCGGTGATAAGATCAGCCAAGATACGGATTCCCTGCGAGTTCATATCTATG
Organism: Boletus coccyginus; assembly: GCA_025782845.1. Classification (NCBI taxonomy): domain Eukaryota; kingdom Fungi; phylum Basidiomycota; class Agaricomycetes; order Boletales; family Boletaceae; genus Boletus; species Boletus coccyginus. The sequence continues at coordinate 252,997 of JAHZSR010000002.1, read as the reverse complement.
ATTAGAGGACCAGAAAAGCCACGTGGTTTCTTACAGTATGTTTCGGAGGCCTGCTGGAGTGTCGTCGGGAATGAACACGTAACCTCCTGTCGCCCATATGTAAGTGTGCGGTCAGGCACTTGTAGATAGAGTTTGGAAACGTACCCCCCTTCGTCGACGGCCATGGCTAACGAATCGGAGCCGTAGATATCGAGAAGATATTTCCCGATCGCGGCTGCGCCATACAACGACTTCGTCAGGAAAACGGCCTTGTAGGGAGAACATAACGCACTGTGTAGCTCCTACGCTCCTCATCGATACCAAAGGCTAACAGGATCGTCCGAGACGGTACGGATCCACGCTTCAGTAGTGTTCCAATCGCAGTTCTTTAAAGTGGCCATCAAGCCATTGCACAAGAATCAGGCTTGTAATCCAGACTCACAAACTTCCGATAACCCCATCACAGCTTCCCCTGCCCCAGATCCATTCCCCCGTCGTAATAGCCAGAATACGGGGGATTGATCCAGTCGTCGTATGTCTCCGGATTGACCGGGACAACATCCGTATGAGCAGCAAGTAGTAGAGGCTTACCATCTTTGGCCCCCTTCCATTCGTACACCAAACCATAGGTGTTCACTTTGGTACGTTTGAGGTTCGCATGACCAAAAGAAAACTTGTCAAATGCACCGTGTTGATATCGTGCTACACTCACACCTCCGGGAAGCGTGACTCGAGATAATCATAGAACTTGGTATCAATTTCCCACCGAGAATCTTCGGACGGGAGTCCAAGATCGTCATAAGATTCTGTGCTAGCATGCACGCACTCGTGATCAGCCCCTCAACAAGAAGGAGAAAAAGGAGAAACGGCTCACGGAATACGGACGGCGCCGCCCAACGACTCGTACACTTCGAGCTTGAACCCAGTTGAACCGAACTCTTCGTCAAGGCTTTCCAACAAAGTCTCATGCCCCGGGGTAAGCGCCGGGTCGACCTGAGGGGCAGAGGTCATCAAGACAAGCGACGGTTTTGCATCTCCATCCCGTCAAATAGGCTAGGGGACGGCCAGTAACGTTGCACCGTCACGACAAGGAACAAGAGGAACAGCAACCTCGGAGGAGATTGCATCAACAGCCCAACGTCGTAACCGGTAGAATCTCATCATGGGGGGCACCTCGCTCGCAATCAACGTCACTGTCCGCCGTCACCGCCAAATCGTCGTGTGATGGAGCCTTGTTGATTGGGGTGTTTGATGGACCTCTTGACTAGTTGATGCATCCATTTGGCCACAGAGTTACCTATCGCTAGTGTGAGAGAAATGAGAAACACAGAGCTGAGGCCCCTCCCGGGGAAAATCAAGCCTAGCCCCTTTCCGAGTACTCATTGTGAGGGGCCGTTTGTGGCACACTATCGGTCCGATAACGGACCGACAAAGCGACTCTTGTCGTCAATTCCTTCGGTATTGGTGTCTCGCTAGCCACATGGACAATCGCGAGGAATAGTCAGTCTCTGTTATACGCGTGTTGGCTCAGCCACTCGAAACAACCTCGGGCACACCGAGGTGGCAGGATTAAATAAAAGGGTTTCCGATTTCCTCCCGATGTCCGTCTCTGCGCGCACCAGCACACGCACATCGTCCGAAGTCCAAGCCGCGGAACACAGGGCCAGGATCAACACTGGTGAGACGGGAACTGAGAGTGGCTGCAGGTTACGCACGTTGGTGACAAACTCGTTCGAGAACAAAGGGTGCGTCGAGGAGGGAGTCCGTGCAAGCGGCGTGGACTCCACGTAAGAGATCTCGTAGTGCGGTATCTGAACACGACGTAGTTCATATGGCTAGCGCGTTTCTACCCGCGACGCTCGCACAGCACTTGGCGCTGGAACATCTGAGCGAAACAAGAAAAAGCCCCGCACGCGACGCCCCGTTTCACTGGCAGTCCGGGAACAGTGAATGCATTTCCGTCCGGTGCAAACATGACAGATTCTCTCGATCAGTAACGACGACATCATTCGTACACACGAAACCTTGCGTACGCAAGCACGGCCATCAACACGTTCTGAACCAGTCGGATGGGCGTGATCAAGAACGCGCGGGTGGGTTGTTTTTCTCGCCACGAGTACGTGATGCGGCGAGAGAGAGGAAGGCGCGTGGATTCATAATAACGCTATGCAACGAAAAAAGAGGGGGCCGGTCGGCCACGTGTTTCCGCACCCTGACCAAGACCGACCAGCTTCCCACTCCGTCCACGCGTTTAAAACACAAGGCAAGTGTCCCCGGTCACGTATTTAATCCAGCACCGGTCTCAAATTCCCCATCAACCTCTTTCTTCTCCTACCACAGTCATGACTGACGCTGCACCCGCAACCTCCACCGACACCGGCTCCTCCCCCAAGGAGAACGGCGGCGTCGGCCCAAAAGCCATCATCAAAAACGTCGACATGCTAGAGGAGATGCAGCAGGAGAGCATCGACGTCGCATCCGCGGCCCTCGAAAAATACGCCATCGAGAAAGACATTGCCGCCCAGATCAAGAAAGAGTTTGACAAACGCCACGGCCCCACCTGGCACGTCGTCGTCGGAAAGAACTTTGGGAGCTACGTCACCCATGGTAAACCCCTTGTCTGTTTCTGATGGACCCCGTGCCCGTATCTGATACCCTCGTTCCAGAAACCAAACATTTTATCTATTTCTACATCGGGGCGTTGGCCATTCTTATCTGGAAGTCATGAAGCAACGTAGATTCTACGCGATCTCCCTCTGTTTTAGATTATTGTGAGCGGTCGAGTCACGCCCGTCAGCCCGCCCTGTCCACTAATCGATCCCATCTCCAAGCCCGGATATGTCAAAGAGAACTTCATTGTAACAACGTTATTTTCCAACCACTTGCCATCTCTAGCCAACGTTGTCGGCCATGTATACTATTCCTTCGCCCATCGTGTATCGTTGGATTGTCATACTAGCCGGATCTTGCTTTGACTTTTCCGTGGTGATAACTCATCTCTGAAGGACTGGTTCCAAATCAACTGAGCACGTCAACATATCACCGTCCAGCCCGGATCGATCAAGAATGCTCATAAATGCTTTGTACAAAAACGAATGCATGCATGCGAACAACGAAGTACATCTTCTAATAGTCTATCATTCAAGCGTTTCCATCTGTCCACGTCAGATCACGATGCGAGCGACAGCAGGGAGACCCGCTCAACCTGCCTTGGGTGAAGTCTTTTTACCCCTCGCAACCACCTCGACCACCACACGCGCCAAACACTCTCCACCTTCAACGTTAAACACGCCCACATGCAACTCACCGATATCACCCTCCGAAGGAACACCATAAAATTCAACCGCTTTCTTTTCATCACCCTTGCCCCAAAACCCTTTCAACTCGGCCTGCATAAACGACGGCAACGCACGCCCCGAAATCAACCTCGTCTCCAACTTGCGATACTGATTACTCGAATGTTGTATTGGCACCCTAAACTTGAACCTTTCGCCCGCGCGCACCAAAAACCGCGCACTCGCGCCCACCTTGCCACTCGGCGTCGCACCGTGGCCTTGCTGTGAAGATTCCAGCGATGAAAACGACTTGTCGGACACGGAGCGTACGTTCGAGGTACCTTCCCCGAGCGTGCGGACATAGTGCATGCCGATACGCAGTTCGTCAATGCTCGTGTGACGCCCTTCTTGACTTTCCTTGTACACTTGTGCCGTCTGACTCGCGATCCTCCTCGTCCCCGGGGACGCTTCTGGTTCCGCGACGTTGCTCGAGGGTGAACGTGGCGGTGGAACGCGTGATGCATGGGTGAACTGTTTCAGACGTGGCCGCTCTTCGCCGGGACGAAGCGAATCAGGGTGTGAATCTGCCGAAACAGCACTCGTGCTTTGCAAACTTTCCCTCGCGATGCTACAAAAGACGTGGTCAAAGAAGAGCCCGTGGACGATTTCATAGCTCACATTCGTCGAGTAGTCTCCCTCACGGCGGCCGGTGCCGGTACTCGCGGGCCTCGTGGCGAATTCGGGGGCGCGAAGTCCGCCCTCCTCCTCGGGATCGATCTCTCGCCTGTCGAGTTCGACGGTGACGTGGTAAAGCTGACCACGGTACTCGCTCTCCTCTCCGTAAGATGGTCGTCACGGATCGAAGTCGCACTCTCCGCATGCGGCGGCGCCTTGACAATCTCCACATACTGTCCTTCGATGGGCGTCCCATTCATCTCACCCCGCCGGACCAATGGAACCGGGTGACTGATGTTGGGCCGTGCGGGAGGGCTCCGACGCTTATACCTATCGCTCACATTTCGCGCCGTATTCTTGATCCTACCAAGGAACTCAGCCTTCTTCATAACACCCTCTGCACACGACGCTTGCACTGTCGACGGCGTCGTCGGCGCACGTGGAGAAACTCGTCGCAGCCCCAGCCCAAGGTTATCGTACGAACGGGTCGGCGGATGGTATCCCGGGTCGAACGAACCCTCTTTGGCTTGCGTTTCAAGACTCCCCTTCTCCGATATCGCGCTCGTATCTGCTTGATTACTCCACCCATATCCGCGCTCGTAGTTTTCTTCGCGCACCTCGATCCCGATCCCGTGCCATCGTTTCTCTTCCTCGGTCCACGCTCGCATGCCTTCTTCACCAAGAATCGCAGAGTCCTTGACACGGGCACATCGCCTGAACAACGCCAGCGCAAAGCCAAGAAAGAAAACACCCCCAATGACACCAAACACGAGTGACACGATCAACGTGACCTGGGATTTCGACGGTGTGCCCATCCCGCCAGACCCATTCCCCTTGACCCCCTCCAGCTCGGGCGATTCCACGGAGAGTGTCGCATGTGATGTCGAGTGTGTAATGTGCGAATACGCGACGAACGTGACGATTATTTTGGGTGTATCAGAATCCGCGGGGATCTGACCTGCGAGTTGTGCCGTGACGGGATCGAACTTCAGGAACTCGCTCGCGCTCGAGGGGTCACAAGACGCGCTCAGATTCGCATCGCTGTGCTGCGCCGTCGCATTGGCGAAATACTTGGCGAGGTTGAATTGCACCGTTTGGCCTGGGTCCGCTCGAATCGTGCCCAAATCCGATTTCGAAAAGTAGGACGCGACGATATCCAGAGCGACGCTCGTGTACAGGGTTTGGTTGATATTCGACGTCAGCGTGACCGGTAAAGTCGGTTTACCATCCGCGGCCGTATAGTTGCTCGGAGGTGCACCAAACAGCGTCCTGGTTCCCGGATCGTACTTGAGCCAGTTCTTGTACGACGATACATCAATCGACAACACAGACACGTTCGCAGGCTGCAACGGCTGTCCATCGACCAACACACCAGTGAAATCGGCTGGCGAGGACATCGTGACATTGAACGGCGTGCCTGCGGTGACGTTGACCGTCGGTAACGTCGAATACGCAGACAACTCGTGAGACGCAACGACGAGATTAAACCGCACTGAAGCGGCTGAATACCCCTCTTGATCGGCACCATAGACTTCGATTTCCAGCGTGAGGGGTGTCGAGACAACATCGTCGCTGGGCGCAACACCGTCAAAGGTCATCGTTGGGGGATCAAACGTGATCCAGTCCGGTAACGGCGTGCCGTCTGACTGCTGAGCACCATAGTACAACTCGTTTTCGGCCGCAAACGTATCCCATTCGAGACCAATGCTAAACGACCATCTCGAGGGTACTCTCAACGTCGGTTGATCCGTTGCAAGCGCGGATCCGGGCGAAAGAAAGAAAACGGAGGACAAGGCGTGATTTCCCGCATAAAACTGTTGACTGACCGACTTCTGAACCGTCGGCGCGGGATACGGCGTAACACAGAGGATAAAACTCGACGTTGCGACCGATTCTGTGTCACTCGCAGTCACTGTGATGGGCGGCTGGCCTTCGTCGGCAGCAGCGGGAATCCCACGAAACGTCAACGTGTGGTTGTCAAAGTTGAGCCATGCAGGAAGTCCGGACACAGAATAAACCAGCGATTTGTCCAGGTCGGTGGAGAACGTCTTTGAACTCATGGTCCATGTGAAATTTTCGCCAACGCGTGCGATTAACGGATACTGGCCGTCCAAGGGGTTATCAAGAGAAACATTGGCCGAAACCAGAGAGACCGCGGTGAGGAGGGTGAAAAGAATGGCGAGCATAGCGATGGGAGTCGTAGGGGGCGACGACGACGCACGTTAGAACGAGTCGGCCAGCGAGCTCGACTTCAAAATTATCTGGCGGGGAGGTGCTCAGCAATGGCGTACGATGGGAGAAGAAATGCAATTGGTTGAACATCAGAACGCGTCACAGTAATCAGTCACGTGCGCAAGTATAGAAACCGAAATATTGCAAGACAACAAAAGCCAGCAATTCTGAAAACACGGATGCGACATCAAATGTAATCTAAACGGTGGGTAAACGCAGGGCGTGGAACTTGTCACGCACTCTTGGCATGGATTGTAGAAAATGGCAAGGGAGGAAAATGTCTACGTTCGCTAGAGATAAGCTGTCAGACCCGCTGCTTGTATCTTGGCTGGTTCCTGCGTGTTCAAGAATTTGATGAGTTGGATCAATTCAGCCCGTCCCTCATCCCCGATCTGATCTGGGCCACTTGGATCAAGAACGTGGCTGAATACAACGAGCAAGGCATCCAGATGTGGGCCGAGGGTCTGGGGAGTGGTCCGGAAGAGGTGGAAGAGGGCACGAAAGACCGGGCGGTTCTCGATGTAGTCTTCCTTCAAAGGAAGGGCAGCCACAAAGACTGGAAGAACTTGGTCGAGAGGTACAGCGGCATAGTTGCGGTAGATAAGTCGTGCGATAGCGCCTGTCGCATTGTCCTTGGCATTCAGCCGGGATCGGTGGGCATCTGGAGTAACATCGAACAGGGGGCGAAGGGCAGCAAGGAGAGGAAGATATTGTTGGGTCAGATCGACCGCAGAGTGTTCCACCAGGAGACCAACAGCAAAACATGCGTTGCTCTGGACTTCCGCCTCAGTATCACCGAGAGCCCTGTAAAAGAGTTCCAACAAGGGCTCGGTGTGAGGAGTGACGGCGCCCTTGATCCCCGAAATGATTTCTGCTAAACATCCAATGGCAGACGACCTGTCGCTCAAAGACCGATTCTTTCCCTGCGTTCCCAAACATCAAAAATTCACTCCAAGGTGCACGGCAATGTTACTCACATAGTACTTTGCGATCAGAGGGAAGAACGTTCCGAAGGCCTGGGCGAAGTCGGAGCCGAGTGCATTTGACATCGCTGCAACAAGATCTCCGGCCGAAGAGATGAGAACCGAGTCGTATTCGGCCTGATCTTCTGGTGCCTCCTCATTCTCATCCTGGTCTGGGTCTTGCTGACAGAGTGCTTTCTGGCTCAAAACTTGAATTGCGATACCGCAGATTTGCTCAACATCTGAGACGGTTTTAGGGAGGTAACGAAGATTTGACGAGCACGCATACTGTTCTCAACAAATGCAGTTCCCAGCTTGTTGATCGTTTCCGCAAGACCAATACAAAGTGACGCCACCACACTCCTGATGGATGTAAGCAACGATGAAAGCCTGTCGCATCAATTCCTTACTTGTTGTCCTCGGATTCATACATGTCAAGTAGAGGGGGGAGACAGTGGCCAACTAGCTCTTTTACAACGGGTTGCAATGGCACGGTCTTGCATGCAAGCGTCAGGCACGCGGGACAAAGCTGCAATCTGTTCACTCACCACGGTAGCACCAGCTTGCCACTCCTGAGGGTCACTGAGCTCGTAGAAAACCCTGACCAACTCAAGTAGCGATTCCGTAGCTGACTTGCGAATACCTTCGTAGTAGTGCGCGAGCAGGGCAACAAGTTCGATGACACACTGTTCAACGTAAGGAAAGAAGTGATTGCGAGTTGCAAGGAACAGTGCGCCAATCGTGTCTGCGGCGATCTCTTTCTCGACAGCAATGGCACTGTTGACTTCGAGCATCTTGTCGACATCAACGTCTTCCATCTCCGTTTCAACGGTGCCATCTGCATCAGGATCAAGAACTGCGATCGCGGTAGAGGGAGAAGTGCCGGATGCGAATGCAGCAGCCGCCTCTTCAGAAACTGTAGTGCACAGGGTGAGCTGTGAGTAACAGTTCTGAGCAACGCACGTGACTCACGAGAGACGTCGGTTTCTTCGCCATGCTCGGCCAAGCGACAGCTGGCTAAAAGCGGAGGAACTACATTTGGAAGGTAGGGCGCAAACTCCTCGCCGAAGACTCGGGCCATCACAGCGAAGAACAGGAAACTGCATTCCCTCAAACGCGGGCTACCCATCTCAAGCCCCTGGAACCCTTGCTTCATCATGTCAGCAAAGTACGGGCGGAACGCGTCGACGCCAACGGCTTCGGCGAAAGTGCCGACTGCATCCATGGCAATACCACGCAGCTCAATCTCTTCACCTTCCCCCGTCAGGATGAGGAAATGTTGGAGGCGGTTCATAGTCGGCTGGAAGTATGGCAAAAACTTCCCTTTGGACGCATGAGCTGCACTGCCAATGGCGCCAGTGACGACAGATTTGATGGAAATGGGAGCCGTGTCTAAAAGGTTTGCAAGCTGCTCCATGATCAGGTTGAGATACTGGTCGATAACATCTTGCAATATCTCAAGCAGAGCATCAAGGGCAGTGCAGGCGGAACGTTGAGTCGCTGGGTCGTGGACCAAGTTCATGATAGCCTAAGAAAAAAGTTCATACACGCGATCGGGATTGAAGAGTGCGGTAACCTACAGGAATGAGTGTGGCATGCTTAGAGGAACATTCATCCTCTAGCCACTCGCATAGACAGCTGACAGCGATGCAGGTGGCCTTCCTGACCGAAGAATCGACATCCTGAAGGCCAGCCTCGATTATGGGCCAGACTTGATTCATGATGGGAGTCATGAATTCACTGCAGCCCTCGACGACCACACCGAGGGCGAGCATGGCGCCACGACGGTTATTTGGATCGGGTGACGAGAAATATTGTTGTATCAAAGTGCGAAGGGCGGGAAAGACCTGGGTAGGAGGAAGATTCGTCGCCAAACCATCAATGATGCGTAATGCAGACTACGAAGCCATCAGCTCATAATCACAGTTAATCATAACTGACTTACTCGACATGGTGCGTCATCGTCGCTGTCTTCTGGTTCAGGTTCGGTGGTGATCGGCATGAGACCCTCCAAAATTTTCCCTGCCAAATTTTGGCTCTGAATCTTCGTCTTTTTGCTGTAGAAGGGAACGTGTGAGCATCGGATCGAAATACAGAAGAAAGCGGTGTTACTATTGCACGGTCCAATTAAGAGCATTCAGAGGGAAGATCCGCAGTCCAGCATCGAGGTTTCTGTTGGCGCCACAGAGGAGCAGGAATGAAGCAAGAGCTTCGGTGTGGGGCCCTAACAGTGGAATTTCCTGAGATTTTGGCAGATTAGTAATTGACCGGTTCGATGTGTATACGGCTTACGAGAATCAAAAGTGTCTCGAAGACATCGAATAGCTGCCGTGCTGAAGCCTCGTCCCCTGCTTCTAATGCTTGCTGCACCACTTGAATCATTGCAGGGAGGAAATTTTGAAACGTTTTCTAAGAAAAGATATTCAGATGATGCACTACATCAGATATCATCGACTTACGATATCACCCTTGTCATCTGCGTCGATGTATTGAGCAAGGATACCCAATGCACTGGCGGACTACGTCAATGTTATCCAGATAGCTGATTTTGAAACGCATACCGAACTGTCGTTACTCGTACCTCCATGCTTTCAGAATCGGCAATGAGGACCTGGAATAGTTTGAAGAAGTTTTGGGTGGAGTCCTGGAACCCTTCGATGACGGTTTCGAGCACGGTGAACAGGATGTATACGCCAACTTCGCGTTGCGCCACCTGCGGGGAAGTACATGCCTCGTTGAGCCATGAGAGAAGCTGAGGCCATGCGCCTTCCTTGAGTTCGATCGACGCGATGGATGCGACAACACGAGCAGCCGAATGACGGACAAGCTTACTGAAAAGTAGACAGGTGGTAAAATGAGGAGGTAATTGCAATATATGCGCACGTACTTTGGCTCGGCAAGGATGAGTTTTGGCAATTCGCTCTTGATTTGCTCACGCGATTCTTGGGGGAGCTGGACCCAGAGATCGCCACTTTTTTGTCTGACACGCTTGCGTAGTTCGACTGCTGCCAGTTGGCGAACCTTGACGAGTGGATCGTCGTTAATCCAGAGATTTGCATTAGCGATCGACAAGAACTCACGGCAAATTCGGGAGAGCTGGCGAGTATTTGGGCAAGGGCAGATATGCATGCTGGGTTCTTGTAATACTCGGTATTCAACTTAGCAGTGGCCTGAAACCAAGTGGTATCAAAACAAGGGCGAAAAACGCGTCCGATGGAACGATCTTACAGCCTTGAGTTGCGTGGTGTCATTGGAGGTGGACTGCAACAGAAGACTGTGCAATCCCTGCACGAAATTCGGCTGTACATTGCAGATGTAGTAGCATCCAGAGCAGGCGACCAAACACGGACTGTACTCACATCCATTTTACAAGGTCGCGCAGGAAGGATGACAAGGAAGAGGAGGCAGATGCTGATTGCACTGATCCTACACGAAATTTTGGCGGGGTTCTAAAAATTTCCGTTATGATGGCATGCCCTCGGCTGACTACTGCCCCCACAAATACAATTGGGCGGGTACACTCGTAGAAAGACAAACGCGTCCATGGCATGATCTGCTTGCAATCGACATAAGGTCAGATCCGGTGACTCGGTCTCCCCAAGACAGTCGTTTTGATGCCACGAGGGGACACTGGAACTCCTGCATCTTGATCGCCACTCTCGACACAGCTCCTGAGCTCATCACTGTAATGGATTATAGCAGCGGTGCAGAGACTGCTTGGCATCTGCTCTGTCCTTGATCACAATATTTTCAGGAACCTGGTTGGACAGTTGGCATCGCTCCAGGGCGCCACATCGACTTGATGCGACAATCTTGAGGCAGCGTGAGTGATCTCCCTGGGCACATCCAGCATCATGACGACTCCACGTTAACGACGCTCGTGAATCGCCAAAGGGAACGCGGGCCCCGCGCAAAATAGTTCAAGTCCCACAGTGACTCATCGCTTTCGGCGACAAATTTATATGTGGTCGTGCCTGCGACGAGCGCGGGCGTATCGCCATGTAGTGTCAAGATTGTACGGGTCTTGAGTTTGTGTGTTGTTGATGTATAGTGTCTCGGATTCAGATTGACAGCATACAGCCTTGGAATCTCGTTGCTACTTGGATGGTTCCTTGCGTCAGCTTACGACAGGTACTGTAGTACCTTTTGTACAGACGTTTGCCTGGCCAAGGAACATAATTAGACAAAAAAAGTCAAACTGTGGCCCGGAAGCATCATGGTGAGACTCCGCGGTCAAAAAGGGTCATCAAACGGACAATGATATGACAATTGTAGCAAGGTTTGATGTTATCTAATCTCATTAATTGGTAGTATGGCTACGCTCCTGGGAGCTTCCTCCCGCCCACTGGCTGGTACTTATTAACAGCGTTGGTGCACTGCTGTTCGGATCAGACATGTCGCTACTCCCTGTGAACAACAGCTACTACCCCCTCCCTGTCGGTGCCTACGGGACTCCCCCTAGAAGCCCCCCACCTCTGAACCATTTGTACAGGTCTAGCCGCCCAGGGCCTGCCGACGACGAGAAACCTCTTGCGACCTCCTCCATGGTCCAAGAAGACATCGGTGACTCAGAATGCGCTGCGAGCGCAAGCCGCCAAAGTCCGTTAGTCAGACATCCGGATTTGTGGTTCTCAGATGGATCTGTAAGTGCCTGCTCGCTTTGACGTCGGGAATCACACTGATACGCCGCTGGAGATTGTGCTTCGAGCTGAGAACACGCTCTTTCGCGTGCACAAATCCTTGCTTGCTCGGCATTCTGGTTTCTTTCACGACCTATTCACGTTGCCACAGCCTGAGACGGATGCCAAGTCGCTGCCTGTGCACTCCGTGGGAGGTATCGAAGGCTGTGAGGTGCTCCGTCTCCATGACGCTCCCGAAGATGTTGCCAACCTGCTCACGGCCTTGGTAGACGGTCCGTGAGTCGTGTTATCACACTCAACACTTTCCTTCGCTCATCGTTCTTATACTAAAGAAGCTTTGGGAACAACGACCCTGCCGACTTTCAGGTCGTTTCTGGTGTCTTGCGCCTTGCCACCAAGTATGTGGTGGATTCCCTGCGCGAGAGGGCCCTCAACCACCTCTCTGCTGCTTGGCCGGCAACGCTCAAGGGCTGGGATGTCCGCGAGGACATTTCACGCTCCTTTGAACTCCAAGGTGGATCAGAGAGTATATACCCATCACCAATCGTAAGTTGGACGTAATTTGCTTGCTCCGAACCTCACCCTGTTCTCCCACAGGCTGTGATCAATCTTGCACGCGAGGTCAACGCATCATCATTGTTGTCCTCTGCCTTCTACGACCTTTCCCGATACAGCTTCTCACAAATATTCGACTATGGCGAATCGTTTGAAGAAGGTGCATGGCATTGTCTTTTGTCGCCGACAGACATGCAGCGGTTATCCCTCGGCAAGGAAGCTTCCCAACATGCCATCACAACGTTGATTCAATCGCTTGGATCCCACGCTCGCACATTGATGGCTGGTCCGGTAAACACATTTGCGCTTCACCATTCATATTCGCATGGCCACAATACCCACAGGACTTGTAGACGTGATTTCTCGGAGCTGGTAACGCTCGCCACGCAGCACTATCTCTTTGACCACCAACGTGGATGCACGGATCCGCTCTACGTCGCGGAGGAGCTCGGGCAACCGCTGTACGACCTGAGCCAACCTCTGGGTATCGACCGTCTAGGAACCTCGCGGCGAAGTTTTGAGCAGGCCGAATGTCAGGCATGTGCAAGGATGTTGGAGACATGGGCGAAGAAGGAGAGAGAGCGGATGTGGAAGATGATTCCGTTGTGGTTTCGTCTCGATGTTTGAGTGACGTGTGGTTCGGGGGTATCTACCGTACGTTGGAGACCTGTGCATGGCGCAGTGTGCTTTCGGTGCACACCTCTGGGCCTTTTCATTGGCTTCATTGATCTAATATTTTTTGGACCGACCTGTCACACAACAGCGAGAGGCTAGTGTCGGATGGCCCCAGATGGCCTCTCTCGCTTTTATCGTTCAACTTGGTCTCGAGCTGTAGCACGATGACCATCTAACCTAGACCGTGATTCGTGAAACCAGTTTCTGCTACTGCAAAGTAGCTGAAACGACTCAGAAAGGCACTCAGCGAGCCTTTCTCATTGGCTCACGAGTATCTAAGCGATGTCAGGAGTGGTACAAGCACTCGGACCGAATCGGATACCGGGTGTGGGGTCCGCGGAAGTACATAGCGGCTCGACTGAGCAGTGAGCCCGCGACGGAATCATTCAAATACCCGTAAACAGACTCGACATGCGGTCAAATCAGACAATTTAGTCCTTTACTACCCTACAAGTGGCCACTGCCATTCGCGCTCATCAGAACCCCACACTCCTTTACCCTACCCTTCCCTTCTTTGCGACGTCAACTGCCCCGGAGTCATAGCTGTCGGACATTTTCTGTCAGCAAAGTACGTATTAAATCACCTTAACCCCGAATGGATGATTAAGAACTCTTCATACAAGTAGCACCATCATATTCTGCGAGGGATCAAGGGTTAAATTAGCCAGGTGAAACATTTGTTTCGCATTAAAAGCAGTCATGGCCCCGGGAATGGCCTGACCCAGCACATCCTCAAGGGCGTGCAGGGGTGCCTTCTATGCCAACTATGAAGCCTCACAAACTTTGCTTACCATGCCGTATGATCTTTCAGTCCGCGAATATTGGAATTTACTGTCCCTGTATCGACTCAAATGGTGCGTTTGTCGTGTCTTCATTCTGAGGGATACTTATGACCTGGTTCCAGGGATTTACCTCAGTGATGCGTTCCCCGTCCCTCTCCGTGCTTCTCGGCGCGTGTCTCCTATTTCCTGCAGGCCGCGCTCAGACATGGTAGGTCGTCGTGCCACACTCTGAACAGATTTTCACTACATGCGTTTCAGGTGTGGCAAATACTATGACCCAAGCAAAATGCCTCAGGGCCAGGCACCACCTCCGGGAGGAGCCTTTTCTATCCCTACTTCATCTCAGACTCCTCTGTTGGCTTTCAGATGTGCACCTGCTGTCAAACCTTATCTAGCCGAAGATGGAGGCTCGTCTGCGGCTATCCTAATCGACTCGCCTGTGGTTTACTCCAATATCCAGGGCGCGGAGGCCATCAACATTCCATCAGGTTCCCTGTCCCACGCTGGGGCGCTCGACGTGAGCGTTAGTGCTGGCGGAAAGGAACTTGCACATGGCACTGTTCCACTAAATGCGACGGCGTACGAGATCCCGTTTAGTCTAGGAGATCTTACACCTGAGGTCACGCCCTACAACCTTTCTTGTCAAGCAACCTACTCGGGTGGTTCATCGTCCAGCCCGCAGGTCTTTAGCGCAAGCTCTTCGTTGTATTTCTTGCCCGATCCGACCAACAGCGCCGTTACGAAAATGGATCTGAGAACTGGCGCGTTGTTGGCGAAGCCTGCAAATGGGCAGGGCAGTTATCAGCTCGTATTCCCGATCGGTTTTTACACCGAGTTCCAATACTTGGCCGATGATCTTACTCTTATCGATGAATTGGCAGCTCAAGGGTGAGTATTCTTTCTCCAGTTCTTTCCCTTTCTTATTTTTACGACCAAGGTTTACCGTCGTGTGTATTGGTTCCCCGTGTCGTGTATTGTCGCTAACAAATAGGTTAGGTACATCCTATATTTGAATACACCCCGAGCCAGGAAAGCGTGAATCAGGTGTTTAGTCGAATCCAACAAGATGGGATGTACTTCATGTTCGACATGCGCTACGTTTACCAGGACGCAGCCAATCTCACCATGCAAGTAAATCTGTACAAGACCTGGTCCAACCTCTTGGTCTGGTATACTGGTGACGAACCTGATGGGTCGTCCGACCCGTTTAATGCTACATCTACTGCATACGATCTTATCTACAACCTCGACGGTTATCATCCTGTCTCCCTCGTGCTCAACTGCCAAGACTATTACTTCACGTCGTATGCTGCTGGAACTGACATCATCATGCAGGACGTGTACACCATCGGCGCCAACGTAAATACCTCCCTCATGTTCGATACCCCCTGTACCCCAACCTATGGCGTTTGTGGTTGTGATAATTGTTCGCCCATCCCAGCTGGTCTTGACGATGCTGTCCCTCCCCAAAATGCGTCCTCTATCCCAGTTCATGCAAACAGTGGGCTGGGCTCCTTCACCGACGTCAGCGACCGTGTGACGTCTTTCCTGAACCGAATGCAAGTCGTGGGATGGGAACGTACCAAGGCGGTTTGGAACGTACCCCAGGCATTCGGTGGTGATCCTGGAGCGTGAGTGTCATCCCCCATCGCGCGACATGCTGACCAGGACTTCTACCGCATGTTCTTAGTACCTACTGGCTGAGGCCACCTACTGGTCAAGAATGGGTTGTGATGACCCTCCTGGGTATCAACCACGGCTCCCTCGGTGCGGTCTCCTGGATAGACCCCACACCGGCGGACATCAAAGGCAACGCGTCCGCTTTTGCGCTCGCCCTCCCCAAGATCACACCCCTCCTCTTCGACGCGGCAGCCGTCCGAATAAACTACATGGTCGGCGGCGTCGACGTCGCCGTATGGAATGCGACGAACGGAACGCTCGTCATGGCCACCAACACGTACTATGTCTCTCAATCCGTCGGGTGGGGCGACGTGAGCGTCAACGGCGACGGCGCGACGTCCGTATTCTCGAGCGGGAGTACGATGACGTCGTCTGGCTTTACGCTGCCCAGTGTGGGGTCAGCAGCATTCCTGTTACCGACTTCTTCGTAAGTACATGCATGATTTTTTTTTTTTGGTTGACACGCGCGCCGCTCTAGTGTCGGATCGTCTAAATCATCGAATGGGTCGAACTTGAGTGCACTCGCGGATAGTTGTAGGATGGTGGCAGTTGTACTTGCTCTATTGTTGTTCGTGTCATGATCACAAACAAAACAGTGACATTATTGCTATACTCAAACTAACTAATACTGGACGCGCTTTAGAGTTGAAATATCTCCTTTGCGGCATGCCTAGGTATATGAGCGGTCTTTGATTGGGCTACACAACGAGATCGAATATCTCAATGACGCGAGGGGTCACGTCACATCGGAAGCATATCCGGCCGGAATAGGGATCACAGTCCCAAAGCGCACCTTGGGGTGAGGTCGGAAGCCGTATGATGGAGGGGTAGTCAACGAACTTGGCCTCATGTTCCCATCATCATTATCACAAGATTTAGCGTGCAGGTCATATTCGAGCACTTGAGACGGTGCAACACGAGCCTCGCTTTTTCACGTAAATCGTCCGGCTAGTGTCATCGAAAGAGTGCCGATGGAACGGGATTCCCTCGCGCTCGTCGTGGGAACCAAGGGGTTGGAACGCGATGGTGCCCACCTCGTCCTAGGAAGCGGGAGGGGTGCTGAGGCGGAGGACGCCGTGTTTCGGAATGAAACTCCAAGGGGGGAAGGGCTCGGATGCATGTACTAGGATGGCGATGAGGGCGTCTTGTGTGGATGAGTCAATGACAGTGTCCTGTAGGAGGACAGTGTCGGTAGAGCCTACGAGCATGTAGGGGAGGATACCATTGGGAGAGGCTAAGGGGGATTGAAGTAGGGGCGGAAAGATGGTGGGTGTATGGAGGGGGAAGCGCAAATGCTTGGAAGAACGTGCTCCATCCGGTGACTTGGGTCACGGGGCGGAACGACCCGGCTAGAAGATGTGTCGACGTCGAGATGCACGCGAAGAGGGAGACCGCATCGACGACATCCCGTCCCGGCATCTATGTCGCAGATGTAAAACGTGAATGGAGTGTGTGAAGGAGGGCCTACCCGTACGGCCACCGAAAAGGCATCAGTGAAGGAAGAAAGAAAGTAGGAACTATGTGCATGTGTGCACATCCAAGGCAACAATATACCCATCAGCTTCCACATCACCACCCAGAACAACGATCACACGAGGACCAAGGCTGATGTCGGGAATTCGAAAGGCGAACGCGCTCCGTTCGAACTGGTGAAGAAGTTCAAGCCGAGTCACTTCAGATTGCACGTTCAATGAATAGATCGAACTAGTAGTGACATTAGTGTGGGCTCTCAGAGGGGGAGTTGTTTTCGAGTACATCGAGGTTCAAATCATAACACCAAACTTCTCCCCTGAACTTGAAAGCAATGAGCAGGAATCGCCCAAAGACCAGACTTGCACCCAGGTCCGCGCCCGTATACCGAATCTCTCTCAGTTTGACCGCCGGTCTTTCACCACCGAGCCGGAGGTTCCGATCGAGGCGAAAACTAGAGACGAGCGCGTCTTCGAGATCGTGTGTGGATTGTTAGGGGGAATGGACCAGGACGGCGAACAAACTCGGCTTTGCGATACGCGTCGCTCCATACCTCCCGGCGATGGCTAACCCCATTCAGGTATCGAGAGACCTGTGAAGTGGCTCTACCCATGTCCGAGGCACATGATATCCGGAATATCAAGGAAGTAAAATATACGGTACAGAAGTTCAACCGGAAGTCGGTTGAGAGAGAGCAGTGTGGAACGAGACATGGCACAACTTGGGTTATTCCGAGTCCACCTCACAAAAGGTTGAAACGTTGATGTTTACCTCAGCATCGGCAATCTCCGTAATTGGTTCCAACGTGACTTGTCGGTCCACTGTGTCTACTGATCAATAACCTGTGCTCCGAGAAGACCCGCCCTCCAAAGTGGTACCCCAGGATGCATCCGCATGTGCAAAGCGGTAGGCCCCACGAATGAAGCCGGTGTCTGTAGCACCAATGTATTGAAGATTAAATGGGGGCGCCCGAGATATGGGCTGAGAGCAGCGATGTAGGTATCAGAGACAAGAGAGGAAAAATAAAATAAAAAACCAAACATTCCCCTCAAAAGCCTTCAATGTATCTGATGCCATCGACGTCGGGTTGGTAGTGAGAGACATCAATACACAGGGGGCTGGAGTGCTTGGTTGGAGTTGCTCGAGCAATGGCTAGAGCCAAAGCGTAAAGGGAGATACTTCATTTTGGAGGGACCAACGAAGTAGTTTATAAACGAAAAGGAATGAGCACACCTCACGCATCTTTTATACTCCTCTTGGATCATCGAAGCAGTGTTCAAGACTATCAGATTCGTCGTGCATTACGGAACGCACCGTGCCAACACTTCTCCCTCATCCGAGTGTTGCAGAACCTGCGATGCTCCAATGAGGGTGACAGTGGGATCACATCACGGATGTGTATGGTTGTATCGAGCTCAAATAAATGGTGCGATAGGCCATAGTGATCAGTTCGATGTGACATGAGGGAATACGTCGCGAGGATTCCAAAAATCGGCGACGATTGTCAAGCGACCGAATCGGAGTCGCCTTGGAACCGTCCGCAAGTGGGTCGACCTTGCTGTTCAAGCAGCTCGGGTTGGGTCAACGGGGATAGCTCCAAATGTAATATCTGACGGACGGTGTCATTAGCCAGTGGTAGGGGTGAGGGGGATATGGAACAGATGCGTCCTGGAAGGCATCAAAGCTCGCTCTGTTAACTTGCATCCAGGGAAGACAGCAAACTACACCTCCACACCGCCAACAAGAATATGCGACGGTATACACTCTGGCGAGGAAGGGGGAATCGACGTCGTATCAAGAGTTACTTTCAGGAATAAAACACCGCCAATATAGGTGTCTTGCGAAGTACCTAGTTGGATATGGTTGAAATATAACTTGAAGAGCTGCAAGCTCTGATCCGATGATACCCTGTCAACCAACAAGCGCAAACAAGGCTGCATTTCTTGGCTCATTACAACCTGGAGCATGGCAGGACGGTCACTCAGAAGTCCTGGAATTCAACATGCTCTGAGGCACAGAATACCTTTTCCACACTCCCCGGCAGCCCAGCGCAGGCCATTTGGTTCCCAGTCCCCGTCTTCGTCCTTCCGAACTGCCGGATACGCGGTCGTGTTCGCTTTATCTGCCGGCCTGTTCACCGCATACTATTTGGACGCACGCTCAGCGATACATCGATATGTGTTCACGCCCGTGCTACGGTACGCGTTCGATGCCGAAACAGGCCACAAATTGGCAATCAAAGTGCTCCGAAGCGGTTTGGCACCTCGCGACCCCGTCAAGGACGACGAATCAATACGGTCACAGGTGGAACATCTCTCAGGACGACGAAAAATCTAGGAGGATTGACTTGTTATTGCTACAGGTGTTTGGTCAAGAGATATCCAATCCAGTCGGTCTAGCGGCTGGCTTTGACAAGGATGGGGAAGCGATAGACGGTATGGGAATCATTATCTCATTTCGGCCATACCGACGACCACCATGACCAGGTCTTTTTAACCTTGGTTTCAGCTGGGTTGAGATCGGGAGTGTGACACCAAAACCTCAGGTATGGACCCCGGTTTACCGACGGCCTGGCTGTTCCGTTTTGCAATGACTCAACTACACTGGCAGCCAGGCAATCCTAAACCACGTGTTTTCCACCTGGTTTCTGATTCTGCGCTCATCAATCGTTATGGGTTCCCTTCGCAAGGAGCTACCGCAGTGATACCACGCCTACGCGCCCGTATACCCGGATTCCACGACGCCGATGCAAATACGACTGCTGCTCTACGCCCTAGTTCAGTGCTGGCTATAAACCTTGGGAAAAACAAGACGTCGACTATAGAGTCTTCGGAAGACTTTGTCACCGGCGTGAAGACTTTTGGACCTTATGCCGATGTGTTGGTGGTCAATGTGTCGAGCCCGAACACGCCGGGACTCCGGTGTGTACAGCAGAGTTTGCACTTCTGCCCTGATTCGCTGATGTCAAAAAATATGACAGGGGGCTCCAGAACCGGGAGTTGTTAGAAGGTTTGCTTGCGGACGTAACAAAAGCCCGTGACGAGCTCGAACCCTCTCCAATAACGTCTCGTCGACCACGTTTGGTACTCAAGATCGCGCCAGACCTTCAAGAGAGCCAGATCATCGAAATGGCGGAAGTCGTCCGGAACAGCGCGATCGATGGCGTCATTGTCAGCAACACCACCATCACCCGGCCATCCTCCTTGAGTGACCGTGAGCACGTCTCGTTTGTCACTCGCGCCGTCTTTGATCGCGTTTGTGCACCACAGCCAACAAGTTAGAGGTAGGCGGCCTCTCGGGGAAACCGTTGATGCCCTATTCACTGCAGGCACTGAAAACGCTCCGCGCACACCTGCCTTCGACCATTCCGCTTATTGGATGTGGCGGTATCTCGTCTGGTGCGGACGCGCTCGAGTATGCGCGCGCAGGGGCGTCTTTGGTACAGGTATACACCGGCTTTGGGTATGATGGCGTGGGTACGTGTCGGCGTATCAAGGATGAGCTCGTTTCGCTCCTGAGGGCGGAGGGCAAGACATGGAGAGGGTTAGTTGATGAGGCGGTGCAGACATTGAGCTGGAAGGAGCCGGAGCCTCTGGAGCCGAACTCGGTACTCGAGCCAGGAGAGGCGACGATAGGGAAACTCATAGATGAGGCGGAAGAGCTCAAGGTGCTGCTGGACCGACTGGCAGATAAGACGGGGTAGAGACGTACCTCTGTATGTCAAACATCAGTAATGAGCTCAAAAGGTCCCAAAAACATGTCCACTTGATCATGTTTGACGTTTCCCAGTTTTTTTTTGTCGTTGGTAGGTTTCCATCACATGGAGACTTTGGTGCTTCCCGACAACAAGTAAGGCGTGTAAAAATGAAACATTGGACGAGAATGGCACTTGATTTACTGACAGATAGCAGATTTCTACACAATCTCGGGATAAGTACGAGTCCCGTCTATATTGCAAGAAGACACATCCCCATCTTGAGATCCAAGGACGCTCGTGAACCGTTTGGCTACGCGATGAAACAGATCAGCAACGATGAGTCACAGGTCTTGATGGAACACACCCGTATGAAAATTCTATTGCCCCTAAGCGGTATCAGGGGTGGGCAGAACAATCGGAAGGGGAGTCATGGTGGTGGTGGTACGAATCAGTATTAGTGCCCGTCGGGCTGGCCTCGTGCGTAAGGCGATCGGTCGAACGAACGGCAGCCGAATTGGGCACGTACGCCTTGCGAGAGGGTCGAGGACGAGATGGATCTCCAGTCGATGTGAGATGGTCAGAAACACCGGAAGGGAAGCCTGGAAAGAGCGTGAGGTCGAATCGTCTCTATGAGAGAGGCTGAAAACCGGGATGCTTTCCTGTGCGCTTAAGAACGTCTGTGGCATCGACAATGAGGCCCGAAGGAAGGGGCGGGTTAGTCTGCCTGGGGGGGTCTGAAAACCCCAAGGTAAGACCACCTTGACCAGCGACCGTGCCGTCACGGACAGCAATTTCCGGGAGAACCCCGGCGGCGGCGATGCCAATGAATATGAATGCGAGAAGCGACGGGGTAACGGGCATGATGATCAGTGCGTGCTAATCGACGATACAAAGGAAAGAGCCAAGTCAGGGGGGAGCGTCGTGGTATGGTCTTCAGCGTGCACCGCTGCGCCCTTTTATACATTCAAACAAGACGAATCGAAATTCTCTACGAGACCGAATTACTGACCTCACATGGGGAACGTTAAAATGCGCAGCCGCGTCTGCAGTAGGATTGCCATTACCCCTTTCATACCCGTGACAGCATCGACCTCCAACGATCGCCATGAATAGGTCTGCAATGCTCAGAGTTAGTTCGATCCTTGCGCGTTGATCAGTTGATCAGAACTCGAGCGGCACGAAGAAGCTCTACGTCACTTGATGTTCAACCGGGATCGAATTCAGAGGACGACCACAACCCTCAAACGCGCTGTCTCCAGCAAGGGCAGGTAACTTTCCCGGTGGGTTCATTGCCACCCCGTGTTTCCGGTGGCCATGGCGCACGGTGTCCAAGACAAACCGCACGGATACATGTGCTGCGCAGTGCGCACTGTCGACTGCCTATCATCAGGGAGCTCGGAACAAGATAAACATCTACGATGAGGTGCAACTCACAAAATTAGATCGCGCCAGTCCCGGCGGGTCAATATCAATCAATGGCAGGTGTGGCGTCGGTCCTCTACCGTTGTACCATGATTTCGTCATGGATTCATGGTGGACCGTCAACCGCCGTGTCTGTCGCAATGTGACGATTGTTCCGTAAAGCCAGCACCGAGCGACGTGGTCAGGTTATATCCAGAGTAAGTACCCCAGTTTGGACCCGGACGAACACCTTTGGAAACCAATAATAGACGTCTGAATATTGAACTCTGACGCCGCAGAGCTGACCATCACAGAAGACTGACGTACTCAACCACAGACGCGGCCCCAGCAAATTTGTATCGACGAAACAGTCGCCGAGTTCCAGGGATGAGTTACATCATATCCACCCTTCTGGTGTGGCAAGTCTCAGAGCCTACCCTCAAATGCGAGTCAGTATCACTTACAACATACGCTCTTATGCTTACCATGATGTTTGTCCACCGTGACTGGTCCGTTGCCTTGTGAAAAAAGTACAAGTACAAGGTACTCCTCCCTGCATGCGTCAGTTCTAGCGACTGTCAGAAAAGGAAACCAAGCAGGCACGAAGGGGCTATGCGACGAATTTATAGCAAACACTGGACTATGAGGCCGTTCAGTATACGAATATTATCAAGACACGTTGCGTCAGTTATGGTTATACTTTCCTGCGTTGAGAGACTTTCAAATTTATACGTGAGACCAGTCGATTGAGGAGAAACATGATACTACCGACTCCGATGCAGTGATTCCGCTACTCTACGAGCCGACGCTTCGGCTTCTGAACTGCCCCACGGCGTTACCTCGTAGGTGAGCCACCTTCCTCTTCTTCCGTCCTGATCTGCTCGAATGTTTGGCGCGCTGGTGGTCGCTTCTCGCCACCCCGATCAAGAACGCATTGCATCGACGATATCCCGAGTAGATGGCATTCATCGGGCTCCTTTCACCCTCGAACGAGATCGCGGCTACGTGGTGTATGGCCCTGATCGTAACCTCTCGTCCGCGGTGGCGCCTCGGTCAAACTACGCCGGATCTCTTGACCATGACCACCCCCCATGTGGCGTCTGGCCTTCTCTGAGTCACCGAGTTCATACGATTGTTGCCTTCCTCTTTGGCTTCGGTATCGTTATCCAAGTGAGACTTGGCATATGCATGTGTTATGGCATGAAAAGATCCGATATAACAGGGCCAAGCCTAATAGAACGTAGACTTCTTTTGACTTGGTGGTGGGATTCTTGCGAGTGAACACCCAAAACACGATCTCGGTTCTACTTTGTGGCATCGCTGCTCACAACGTCGTGCATGGACGACGACTTGGTTGGGTGATTGGTTCACGACAAGTCGATGATTTCATCAGGTATGTTTCTTCGATGATCGAGAGCGTGGTGCTGACGATCGGTTTCGTCTTGCCGTACACATGACACGATTACTTGCCAGGTTCCGGGATGCCAACCCCGGCCGATGAGATCGATGCCATCCCTCGTTCGCGAGCTCCTCGAAACGCGGACTGTCGGCCACTGAGAGCTTCTCCTCGCGTATGGTACTGTCAGAAGAGTCGAGTCGGAAAGACTGCCACGAGGCGAGGGCCGCGAGGTTACTTGCTGCGAGGGGTACCCAAGAATGACGTCGATCCTATTGAATTCGCAGTATGCTAGCATCTCGAGACGCGCGCTCCTACGTCGTGTCGGACAGTGTTCCCAGTGGCGTATCGAGTACTCATTTGCGCGTGTGCTTCCATAGCCATAGCTCCAGTGAACCGGTGCGCGCCCTCGCATCGTAACCTGATCTATTTCCGTTACTGGCGATTCAAATTTCAAGCGGTCAAACCTACCATACGTGATTTTAAGCACCTGTTCACTTCATTAGGCACCAAGAGAGTCTTGTGGTCATGACACCACTACTAGGGAGAATTCCCGTCAGTCGATTTGAGTGACATTGTACCTTTCGAACTGACACAGTCATGACTATGCAAGTGACGTTGGAGAGCACGCGAACGTCTCGATATCGGGGAGCACTCTCCGCATTGGTGCATCCAAGAAGCATACATTGACAACACTTGACGTTTAGGTAATTGCGAGCCTACCTCACCTCCCATTCTCGTTCCACCGTGTCCACGGATCCCGAGCCAGCGACGGCCATGACGGGTTTCTCTCCTCGGATGCGCCTCGAGAGAACGTCGGTCGTGCTCTCGTTGAGCTTCTGAGACGGCAAAGCGAGGCGTAGATGGGAACTCGAGTGGTGGATTCGAGCGCCGTTTCGTAAGGGCATCCTGGTAACGAACCCCCTATCAGGACGGCATTTGAAACGCGTTCATTTCTTGGGCCGCTCTGCACAGGTCCGAATCGACACCCACAAGCTTTGCCGACGGGTCTCCTTTTGTCCACCTCTGCACTCGCACTGCGATGCGTCCAACTGAGGCTGTGAACGCCGGTCCCAGTGCCCGCCCGGTCGCAACTCGTTTCGTCCATTCGGCTACTTTTGGTCGCTGTTGACGTACGTGCAGAGGTACATATAAAAGTATGACAGGTTCGTTTCATCTCCACTTGCGCCCACTGGTTCATATTCGCATCCTCGGCGCACGCTGGCCATTTAAATTGGCTGGTTTGACGACAGACGGACGATTCGGGTCCGACGTTTCTTCTCTCTCTCTCTCTTACATCGCGCCATTCCAACGACGGTGGCATGTTCAAACTATCCTACATCTTTTGTACGCCGAGGCATATCAAGATGCCCGGCGAGCCGAGACGCGCGTCGATGCGCCAACGATCGCGAGAGTTGTAGGTCCCACCCCTCGTCCGCGTCATCCGATCTGAATTGAACTGACGCGTGCTTTTGTGACCAGTGCGGGCGGGATCCCGTCGCCTTGGCAAATGAACCTATCAGAGATTCGACGGTCGCTCGAATACGAGCGAACGGGGCAACGCGCCTGATCACGAACCCATCCTATTAAAGCATGGTCATCAACGCATCGGATATTAGATTCGGATTTGGGGATGGAGCACGGGGCGGCGTTGCGGGGGATATCACCCGGTGGAAATTTGGATTGAGAATCGCAATAGGCGAGAAAGATAAAGTGTAGCTTTAGCATCGGATTGTCAACATAACTAGGCAGTCCAACAAAGTCATCAGACGGTCAACAGCTTGTTCGACGACTGTCGCTTGGCGGGTTTTGAGCGACCGCCCTTGTCGCGCAAGACGGGATGTCCGGCTGCCCTTCGCTCCGCCAACTCTACCTCCACCTGTTCGAGACTGCATGCATCGAGTGCCCTCCTCCTTGCAATGGACTGCAGGATCTTGTCCCTCCGGACATGACCTGTCAGGCGCCACGTCTTGCTCCCTGCTTGGGACATGCGAATCAACTCGTGTCGCCTCATCCGGGTGACCAACTTGAGCGCAAACCGCTCCTCTAGCCACTTTTCCCGCTTCGTGCGCTCCAACTTGCCCATGTCCTCCATGTCCTGTGGATAATAAAACGGGTCTACAAGACCGACGACGGCGCGCTTGTACGTGCGGTGTGAGCCCACGGGTCTGAGGCCCAGCTGCGTGCGGCGCAGGGGGGAGATGTAGTTGGCCGTCCGAATGTAGGTCGTCTTGACGCCATACACGGTGGACAGGTACGACCGCACGTCCGTCTTGGTGACCGACGGGGGGATGCGAAAGGTGGCCTCGTACGGGTTGTAGGCTGTACCCTTTGGCGTGTAGTTGCGGACCATCTTGAAGATGATGTTGGGGAGGTAGATCTTTTGGCCGACGACGCGGGTGACGGACGTGCCAGTGCGGGTGGGCTTGGAGGTGATGCCGCGGAGGCGAGAGCGGCGTGCGTTGAGGGCGTCGAGCCACTCGGCGGGGGTGGGGACATGGCCGTCTTTTTGGCGGAGGTTGCCCTTGGCGAGCTGGCGGGTGTAGGTGGCGTGCTCGGTGGGGGTGAGCGGGCTGTCTGGCGGGGGGAGGAGCTCGGGGGACTTCTTGAGACGGCGCGCGCGGACGGCGAGCGGGGTGGAGGCGGCGCGGGCGAGGGCGGCATGGGGCGGGAGCGTGGCGTACAGCCGGCGCAGGATCATCGTGGTACAGGAAAACAGCGCACAGTGTCACGTGAGACCCCACGTAGCACATCTCCCTTGACCGCCATGGCCCTGTCGTGCGGCCGCTTCTTCCGCCTGCTCAGGGCGCTGCTCGTGCCAGTGGCAGCCGTCCTCGCGTTCTCGTCCCTCCTCACCTTTGTCTTCATCCTCTACCAGCCCACACCCGGCCCTGGCCTCGCACAACGCCTCGGGTGGCAGTCCTGGGACACCGTCGACCACGCCCAGCAGCCTGCAAGCACCCCACAAGACCCGCCCTCGGGCACGGACTGGTGGAACGTGACGATGCCAGCAGGGGACGCCTCAAGCTACCCAACGGACGCATGGGTCCCGCTCTGGCCACATGACACCGGGCGTGCGTCTCGCAACCGTCCCATGGCCCACCCCTGACCACCTTTTCAGTATCCGAGATAGCGATCGCCAGGTGCCTCGTGCCACCTGGGTTCGTCGTCGACATGTGTGCGCCCGATACCAGCGCCGAAAAGGACGCTATCAAGGGCAAATGGGTGCGCGTCGATCGGGACTTGAACTTGGAGAATGGGATATGGGCTTTGGTGAGACCCCACGCGTGCACGCGGGCCGCACTGACCTGCGTGCTAGAACATATACTATAGACGGACGAGGCGTCTCGACGTGCCCCTGATCACCGACCTTCAGCTCCTCCCGCCAGGGGAGGTGCCTGCGCCCCCCACAGACTCGTGGGTCAAAGTCGAGCATTCCATCCGGGACGGTGTCATGCGCGTGGACCCACTTTATTTGTGGTACAAGACGGGCAAAACGATGCAGGAAATGAGTGCAGAGGAAAAGAACAACATTGTCACAGAGATCGACGTCCTGTTTGGCGAGGACCGCCCGTGGTTTGGGTTTGAGAAGCTCGACCCGCCCGTCACCCCAGAACAGGACGATCTGTCCAGCGTGTTTGTGACATATCGAAGGGGCGTCAAACGTAAGTCGACCGGCCCGCGCTTGGATGGTTACTCAAGTGTTTGCCTCGTCAGCCGTTCCGCGGGCACCCCCACTTCATTTTTCGAAAGACGGTCGGTTCAAGATTCTCCAAGTTGCTGACCTACACTATTCGGTCTCTCGCGGTGTTTGTCGTGACACGGTCCTCGATCCGTGTGTCGCTTCGGACAACCTCACAAATTCCCTCTTGGGACACATCCTCGACCTGGAGAATCCCGATCTGGTCGTCTTCACAGGCGATCAGCTCAACGGTCAGGGGACGTCTTGGGACCCCAAGTCGGTCCTTGCAAAATTTGCAACAGAGGTGACCGACAGGAAGATCCCGTGGGCCGCCGTGTTTGGGAACCACGACGAAGAGATCGGAGACGCCAAGGCCGAACAATCGAGAATGATGCAGGCGCTCCCATACTCGCTTGTCGAGCGAGGTCCCAAAGACATTCATGGTGTGGGCAATTACGTCCTCAAAGTCAAGAGTGCAGATCGGTGCGTCGGACTCGACGGGGTGGATATATGCGCTCATGCTTGTCGGTAGTTCGATGTCTCATTTGCTGACGCTGTACTTTGTGGATTCTGGATCGTACTCGAAGGGGTATTGGGATTGGTTTGGGTACTTTTTCCCTACCGAATACGATTGGATCCATACGGTGAGCGCATGCGGTCGACGACAGTTTCGGGAGCTAATACGTCGTTGCTAGGACCAAATCGAATGGTTCCTGCAGCAATCTGCCTCGATTGATCCCGTGGAACGTCCGTTCCAGCCAGACACTGACGACCTGTGGGAACGGCAATCTGACCAGATCGCACCCACGACACGCAAGCTTGCCAAACCGAACGCGCTCATGTTCTTCCACATTCCATTGTATGTTCCTGGACCTCTGGATGGGTGATCAGACCCAACTGTTTATTACAGACAAGAATCGTATGGTACGCCAGACACGGACCCCCGTACGGGCCAACCACTCGATATTGGGATATACAATCTCGAGGGCAAAGGGTCTGCGAAAAAGAGCGATGGGATGTTTGAGAACGGATTGCTCAAGGCTCTGGAGAGCGAGCATCGGGCTGGGGGTGTCATTCCCGAAGTCAAGGTCGTCGCGAACGGCCATTGCCACAGTGAGTCGCGTGATGGCACTGGGTTGCGTCTGCTGACTCGAGTATTAGTTACGGAAGACTGCAAGCGTGTGCAGGACGTGTGGTTCTGCTTTGGAGGCGGCGGGTGAGTCTGGTTTCGTTGTTGTGTATTGGACGTAAGACCGAGATTGGCTGCAGATCCTACTCTGGGTATGGCAAAGTCGGGTAAGTCTGTCTTGTCGCTGTCGACGGCGTCTTTTCACGGGATGGCAGGTTTGACCGACGATTCCGGGTGTATGACATCTCGGACTATGGGGAGACAATCAAGACGTACAAGCGTAGCGAGCACGAGGACATTCTAGACGAGCTAATTCTTGCGGGGCGAGGAGCCGCGCTGTACAATAGCGATGTATGATAGCTTTTTATTCCATGCTTTTTTCGGAAATTCCCACCCAGCGTGAGTGACGCGTATGAGCCACTGCGATCCTTGTCCATGGCCTCCTCCGTCCCCGCGCACGATGCACACAAGTCTCGCCGCGACAACAACTCCGTCGCCTCAGCCTCGTCCCAGTCCTCCTCCTCCTCCTCCTCCCGCACTCCCCGCACAGCCCATGTAAGCTCCCCATTTCGACCCTTTTCCCCCGTCTTATCGCGCTTCCCCAGCCTGCGGTCGAGTCCGCCGTCACCAGGCTCCTCGTGGCCATAAAGCAGCTCCTCGAGTCCCTCACCATGTGGAGCAACCTCCAGCTCACAGAAACCCAAATCAGCGACGTCTACGTCCGTCTGGGCAATGACTTCAACGCGGCAGTGGCTGCGTTCGCAGCCTTTGAAATAGACATGAGGTGCGTGCCATCCTGCGCCCTTCCTCGTGTCGTGCCAAACACAACCCTAGAGACCTCATGTCCATCCCCGAAGACCTACGTGACGTGCTCGAAACCTGTTTGGCTGAAGACGCAACACCCGACAATCTGGCGATATATCTACCCAAGGTGCGCGCGATCATCACGCGCCTCTTGCAAGGCCTCCGCAGCAAGCAGTCCTTGTACCGTCGCATCGTCTCCGAACAGCACCCATCCCGCCATCGCTCCGGCACATCCCACTCGCGCACCAACTCGCGTGCGTCGAGGTCCGACAAGACACCGAAGCAGGACGGCGAAACGAAACAACACCGGTCGCAGTTATCGCGGCCACAGGTCAATGAAGAACGCCATGCGGAGAGAGAGAGGGATGCACATGCCGCGCGGCAGCAGTCGGCCAGAGTCTCCTCCCATTCTTCGAAGCCGTCTGAATCCCGGACGCAAGTGCAATCCCAATCCCGTATGACGCCACCCCCGGTGTTTCAAGAGCCGGACGACGACCCGGGCCCGCCTGCCAGCGACAGGACGGTGGCAGGCCGTTCGAATGGCCACTCGTCCAAAGTGCCACAACCACCGTCTCGGAACTCGCAGCCGGCGTATCCGCCGCCGTCTCATGGCCCTCGGGAGCAACGTGCACCTGCCGAGCTCGGCGTGCCTCATCCACGTGTATCAAATCCACCGACGCCGGAGATGGACAGAGAGATGCCGCCCACGCCGCCCGTACAGGCTGTGCCCGTTCCGGCTTCTGTCAAGCGCTATTCCCTCGTTGATAAACCCCTCTCATCACCACCCAAATCACCCCCTACCGTCATCATCGAAGAGCCCTCGCCAGATCGGAACGACTCCAATGGCGTTGACGCATCTCCCCCACAAACACCGCCCATAGAACCACCCGACGTGCCAGCAGTCGCGAGTTCGCTCGCCGCGCTCAAGAAGAGCGAGGCGCTCGAGCGGAGGGCGTCCAAGCGGTTCTCGACGTATCACATCAGCAAAATGACGGGCGGCGCGATCACGCGCGAGCGCACCCTGCCGGCGTCCCCGAACAACCGTCGGTCGATGGCAGCTTCATCGACGTTGACCGCCGGCGATCTGGCTGTGTTGACAGAGGTGGACGAGCCCGAGGGAAAGCGTGAAGGGAGTGTGAAGCGGATGGCGCGTACGCTGTCACCTGCGGGTATAGAGGTCGCACCGCCCGTCCCGCCATTACCACCCTCGGTGACCGACCCTGCGCGCCCGCCGGCCCCGGCTCGGACCCTATCCCATCTCAGTAAATTATCAGAAGAGATAGAACCCGACGAGTCTTCTCAGGCCACAGCGTTCCCTGTTTTCCTCCAGGTCGGCCGCGAGGTCAAAAAGGTCACGCTCGAGCCCGAATTGACCTTTGCGTCCCTTCGCATGCTCTTTGTAGACAGGTTCTCTTACAACCCGGGGATGGAGAACTTTCCTGCTATTTACATTCGAGATCCGTCGAGCGGCGTGCAGTACGAGCTGGAAGACATTGAGGAGGTAAAGGAAAAGTGTTTATTGTCGCTCAACATTGAACGTGAGTGGTCACCGTGCTTGCAAGTGCGATGCTCGCTCAATGCGCATTTTGCAGCATTGGATCAGATCAAGCAACACATTGACGCACAGATATCCACATTGTCCAACGATCTCAAAGACCTCAAGAGCGTCATGGCTACCAACAAACGATCCTCGCACTTTAACCCCATCGTCGCGCACGATTTCGCGGAGAGTACTCCCATCGCCGCCCGTCCCACCGAAAGACAGTTTGCACACGTCGCCCACCGACTCTCGTGCATCGTCGGCGACGTCCACAACCACTCCAACCCTTTTATCCTCCCCCAAATGACCGGTCAATCGCTCCAGCTCCAACCACAAATGACGGGCGCGTCGGCCATGTCCGAGTACTCGAGCCGCGTCGTGGACGATCTCAAGACCCAATTCGACGAAGTCCAGAATCTCCGACGTGACCTCGGGATCATGCGACAGCTCTACACCGAGTTCATGAAATCGACCAAGGACTCGCTCGGTGCGCTCCGTACGCAGACGCAGTCTGTCAAGCAGCTCGCGAGCGCCAGGGTCGGGGGTGCGCGGGCGTACATCGATACGGGCAAGACCAAGCTCGATTCGAGGAGCCAGAACGTGCTTACCAAGATCGAGGAGTTGCAGGATACGGTCGAGGCGCTGAAAGACGACGTGATCAAGCGCCAAGTGACGCCGAAGCCACAGCTGTTCAAGACGATCCAGGACGACGTTGTGTCGACGTCGACCGAGCTTGTAAGCCTCAAGGAACACATTGACACGATCAAGCCGATGTGGAAGAAGACGTGGGAGGAAGAGTTGCAGAACATCGTGGAGGAGCAGGGGTTCTTGGGGCATCAGGAGGAGCTGTTGGCGGATTTACTCGAGGATCACAAGGCGCTCTCCGACGTCCTTGGGCACGTGCAGAAAGTGATTTCGCTTCGTGGGGGTGGGCGGGGCAGCGCGCGCGGGCGAGCGTTTAAGCCCGTGCCGGCAGACGAAGGGCACACCGGGTTGAGCACGGTCATGATGGAGATTCGGGGTGCGGCGGTGGATCCTGAGAAGCGGATGAAAGCGATTGCCGCGAATCAAAAGCACCGCGAAAAGGAACTGGCGAGTCGGTCGGACGCGTTTCAGAACGAGCTGACGGGATTTGTGAACGGCAAGAAGCTCAAGATGACCGGGGGTGCGGAGGAGGCGGAGAGGGTGAGGCAGAAGAGGAACGAGTTGGCGCTCAAGGCCATGTTTAATGCGTCTGGTGGAGTGTCGGGTGGAGATGCGAGGCCGGTGTCGCCGACTGTCTAGACATGCGTGCGGGGCATGGATGGGTGGGGGGATGGGCGGGGGGCGAAGAGTCGACGGTTGCCGTTGCCATTGTCAATATCACGGTCGTGTATTTTAAATTCCAGGTTTCTCTGTTTCTTTCTCTTCTTTTTTTTTTCTCATGTTCAGCGTTTCCGTGTTTCATGACAACAGCATCACCGCCTTGAACCTTGTGCGTCGTTTCGTCTGTTGTTCTTTGTGCTCGTCAGGCGCGCGGACCTGTTGATCGTATATCTGCTTTACTTTTTTTTTTACACTGGTACATAGTTTTTATATATACATCGAGTGGAGCGTGTAACATTTACAGTAATGATCGTCTCTGGACGATGTGTAATAAACGTCTACGATACGTATGGGGTCGTTGGTGGGGTGGCCATGAACGCTGGATCCGTATTATGACGCGGGTTCGTCGATGGACGTTGAAAAAAAGACAGGACACAGGACGGGTTGTTTTGCTCGACGGTCGTATCGTCACCGTGGGCAAGAGACAAAGTAGAGCACTGGGACTGGAATCGAACGTGAAATCGGTCGTCAAGAGGATACGAGGGGGCCGGTCGTCGAAACACGGGGATGGTGTGGCGTACGAAATCAAACATCGTTGTGTAGCCGACTGCGCCCGAACTCGGAACGCAGCCGCCGTTTCGAACCCAAAAAACGCTGGGGAGCGAGCATCGCGCCATCACAACCCGTCGGTGCAAAGCAGGACGTGTCATCGAGTTTGAAACGACGAGGTGATCCACCCGACTGGCATGTCTCTCGCCGAATCGTGTGTGTCGGTACTGTAGTTTTGTGGTCAAAACGGTATCAATGGTACTGCCACATACCCCATCTCAAGACCCGAATCATTTGGCTGGGATCGACGACCAAATTCTTTTCCTGAACAAAAGGAAAAGCAAGGGTGCGGCTCGTTCTCGGCGGGGCTCTAGTGCAGATAATAATAAAAAGAGACCGGCAACTCCAAAAGTCACTCCAGACAGAGGGGCTGGCCAGCGTCCACCTGACCGGACCAGTCATTGCTGGGACGAAAGAGCACGAAACGAACAAAGAAACCTGTGTCGGAACAGATCCAAATCGAGAGCTTGAAGAAGACACGCTTACGAAGCAAGGCTGCGGACCACGAGTCTGGGTCAACCCAAACTCCCTTTTTTTTCCTTTTCAGACGCCCTCGAAAACTGACGGACGTGTTACCATGTCGTGGAAAAGGACTGGTGCATAGCAGTTCCTCGAGATGACTGTACGACACTGCTGACTGAGAGACGGTTAATAGCAACAAACGACTCGAACCCGGAAGGGATGATGCACACGATTGCTTTTCATCCTGAAAACTTCTTCTTGTGTGGGAGTGAGCCTGGGATCCAACGCCGGCGAGTTGCAAACAGACAATGAGTACGTGAGCAAACAGGAATGACCTTGATAACCATTTTCTGTCTTCCAGGGACCGCAGGCGGACAGTATGTCGGACTGAACGTGGCACAAGGGGAAACCACAAACTCGGTGGGTGTAGTTGACATCTTCAAGCCCGGTTGCACTATGTTGACCACCCAACGGGGTGGCAAGAAAGCAAACATCGAGTTGGTGCCACAGCAGCCAAGTGGTCTGTTGGCGCAACGCTTCAATATGCCGACACCATCACAGCAGTCAAGTACTCCCTGGACAGCCACCACATCTCCACCCCCTGCTGCCAGTGGCAATGGGAAATTCATTGCTACCTAGAAGTTGTATGTTATCTCTCATTCTGGAACACATCCATGCTTACTTTCATTTTCTATTCCATCAGATGAGGTTAGTAACACTTTGACTATGCTCTGGCTTTTGTATTAATGCTGCCTCAGCCACCATCCCTGGCACAGTGTCTTGCTGTTCCAGGGATGGATTGCAGGGGGACATGGCTGGCAATAAGCAGGCTCAAGGTAGGTAATGAATGTACCAGATTGTAGGTATACAGTATGACTCGTGCTCACTGACTTAGCTACATGCACTAGTACCCTTTGTGTTTTATTACTCACTCCAACTCCAACTGCACACATGTATGCCATGTGCTGCTTGGGAGTTTCTTTGTTCTCTTGTTGAATCTCCCAGGTGTGTGCCCTAGCTAACTACAGTATAAGTGACTCACTAATATATATGTTCTCTCGTTGAATCTCCCAGCTGCTCGTCTCACCTCATGCCCATTGTGAGGTTATGAGCCCTGCCAGCAATCTCAATCTCATGTCTACATCCACTGACTCGTTTTGCTTTCCTAAACTCAACAGCAATCTCAATCTCATGTCTACATCCACCGACTCGTTTTGCTTTCCTAAACTCAACAGCACTAACTACTTGGACTGGGCCATCAGCATGAAGTCAATCCTACAGTCAAAATACTTATGGCTCATAGTGGACAGACGAGAACCTCGTCCATCGGAACCTGATAGCACGCAACCATCTGGAATGAAGGTAGTGGAATGGAAAGCTGAAAGGAAGGAATACATTGACTGGCACCTATGAGATGAAGCAGCACAGGGCTTTATGAAAGGAGCAGCTGAGTCTTTGCAATGGCTGCACGTCAGCCAATGCAAGACTGCAAAAGTGATGTGGGACACATGGAAGAAAGTTCATGTTGACAACCAACAGAAAATCAATGTATATTACTTCTTTGAGGAAATGTATGTATACATGCAAGTATGTCCATGGCACGCCCATGGCTGACCACATCGCCAAGATGCTCAATATCTGAAATCACATCACTGCAGTGGGCGAAGATCTTCCAGACATTCATGTCACCCGTGCTCTCATCCTCTCGCTTCCTAAGACCACATCTTGGGACTTAATCAAGATTCAACTGTTTCCTCTGGATTCCCTTTCCTCCGAGATCATCAGCACAAAATTGTAGACCAAAGCCAATCGACGTTCATGGAAGAAGTTGAGTGGCGAGACTGCCCTTCATGTTGATAAGAAAAGGCCTAGGAAAGGAAAATGGAAGGCT
Source organism: Boletus coccyginus (assembly GCA_025782845.1). Taxonomy (NCBI): domain Eukaryota; kingdom Fungi; phylum Basidiomycota; class Agaricomycetes; order Boletales; family Boletaceae; genus Boletus; species Boletus coccyginus. Next base: position 218,156 of record JAHZSR010000002.1, on the reverse strand, counting down.
AGCGAGTCCAGCAAAGGCCCCAAACCTGATGACATATGCCACTACTGCAAAGGCACTGGCCATTGGGCAAATAAGTGCCTGCACCATGAGGGAGATGAGAAAGCCAAGCAGGGAAATGGCAGGAGCATGAATCTTGCCATTGGGAACCTTCAGGATCTGGAGACTTGCAAAATTGGACAGGTATGATGGGGTTGGGTGGTTCCACCTGTACTACCAAAGTCCTCCTTGACTGTGGTGCATCAGCACACATATTCTGTGATAGGGAGCTCTTTTGCTCATATGAGATGAAAGTGGAGAGCAAGACCATTTCCGTTGGAGACACACAAGACGTGCCTGTAGCTGGGATTGGATCAGTTGCATTGTGCTGCCAGTTGCCCAATGGCATCAGGACTGTTGTTTTGCATGGTGTACTGCATGTACCCAAGCTTGCAGCCAACCTGGTCAGCTTAGGGATGCTACAACAAGCTGGAGCAAAATATCACAGCCATGAAAATGGGATCATGGTTACTCTACGAGATCAAGAACTATTCCATGCAACATTCCCTACCACTCACGCGACTCTTTACCACATCAGATTGGTTGACAATGAGGCCACTTTTACCACCACCATGGGTGGAAGCATGAGACTCTGGCACCGATGCCTTGGTCACCTCCATCTCGAAGCCATTTGTAATATGTCACAGAAGAAACTCATCAATAGACTGAGTATTTTGTTGTTGAAGGAGTATGATCACATTTGTGAGGGCTACATCCTCGGCAAATCCTATCATCTACCAATTTCCAAAATCAGCAACACCATCTACTTGAAAATGGAACTGGTTGTAGTCGATATCACAGGTCCCATGTCAGTTGAGACATGAACTGGAAGAGCCTATGTCATGGTGGTGATTGAAGCCAGTTGCTGATATGGAGTAGGATGGCTCCTTATGAAAAAGGAGGAAGTTGCAGAGATTCTGAAGGATGTAGTCACGATGCTAGAAAGGCAGTCAGGCCTGAAACTGAAGAAAATATGATTAGATAACAGAATGAAGTTCATTCACAAAGCCATTGGATCATTCTGTCACTGAAATGAAATCTTGCACAAGACCACCATACTGTACACCCCAGAACAGAATGGGATTACAGAATGCTGCATCAAGACCTATTTCGAAATGGTGCGATGCATGCTCCATGCTGCCAAGATGGACCTACAATATTGGGGAGAAGCATTTATATATGTGATATATATTTGCAACCTCTCGCCCACATCAGCACTGCAGAATACCATTCCTGTTCATGCTTGGAGTGGCTGTAAACCTGATGTTTCTCACCTATGCATTTTCGGCTTGATCACTTATGCAAACATACCAAAGAAGGTTTGAGGAGGCAAACTAGAGGTCATGTCAGTGAAATGCCAAATGCTCAGTTGGTGGGCAGATGAAATGAAAGATTACTGACTAGAGGAGACTGGGACGGGAAAGCTGATTACAGCCTGTGATGTACGTTTCATCAAGGACTTGTCAGTGGATGACCTGACAGTTATGGAGAGTAGCGGACCCCCATGTCTGGTTGAGGAACTGACTGACCAGTCAGGTAACAAAGGAAAGAAAGCACCTGAGCCTGACTCACCTGACTCGTCATGACCACCCTTTCCCTTGATGCCAATCACATCTGACTCTGACTTCGAAAAAGAAGGCTGTTTCAAGCCTGAGAATCCGATTTTGAAACCACCCATATAAAGTACATAGGATCTTGAACCAAGGGCATCCAGAAGCTCAAAGTGGGCAAATCTACCACCCAGGAAATCATCTACTCAAACAAGGTGAGAACCAGAATGCTACGGAACTTGTGAAACTACTGCAGATGCAGACACTGCCACTTCTGGACAGATCTACATAGCCTTCATTGCCTATGCTGGTGAACCTCATACAGTCCAGGAAGCCCTCCAGTCACCCAGCTCAAAGCAGTGGGAGAAGGTGATCCAGATTGAGTATGACCAGCTCAAATGAATGGGCACCTTTGAATGGGTCAGGAATGTGCCTAAGGGACACAAACCAGTGTGCAGCAAGGTCATCCTAAAAGAAAAACGCAATGGAAATGGAAATGTCATAAAGTTGAAGGCCAGGATTGTTGCCAAGGGCTTTGATCAGGTGCCAGGGCAGGACTACGACCTTACCTTTGCCTCTGTTGCCAAATTCACGACTCTCCATATACTCTTCTCCATTGTCACCCATGAGAACTGGGAATTACATCAGATTGATATAGTGGGAGCCTACTGTATCTACAAGGCATCCTCAATGAAGAAATCTACATGGAGGTATCCGAAGGAATCAAAGAAAAGGAATGAAAGGATTGGTTTTGGAAATTACTATACGGCTTGAAGCAGGCAGGACAACAGTGGAAAAAACGACTTGACAAAATCATGCAAGAACTAGGATTTGAAAAGAGTCAAGCAGATGACTGCCTCTACATTCTACATGAAGAAGGTATTTCATCTTACTTGTTCTTGCATACATCAATGACATGGCAGTCACAGGAAAGGAGCCAGCATGCATTGAGAAGTACAAGGCCGATCTCACAAAACATGTCAATGTTACTGACCTTGGAGAACTATACTACATTCTCAATATCCAGGTCAAATGAGATCACACAGCCCAGACAATCACGCTCAACCAAATCGCCTACATATGCTCATTCCTCGAACACTTTGGAATGCACAACTTGCACCTCGTGTCGATGCCACTCACTGTCAAGGACCACCTATCAGTCACACAAAGCTCACGAACAGATGAAGAAAAACAGGTCTACATTGAGTATGTGAATGGACTTGTGTATATTCAAATCCTCAGATCAACCATCTATGCTACCCAAACATATCCTGACATCCAACATGCAGTTGAAGTCCTATCGCAGTTCAGTGCAAATTCAGGAAAGGTGCATCTCAAGGCACTTAAGCATGTCTTGAGGTATCTAAATGGGACAGCATATTTCACACTGATTCTTGGATAGAAAGGGACAGACAGTGTTAATTTAATTGGATGGACAGACTCGGATTGGGCACAGGACATGGACACACGAAAATCAATTGGTGGATTTGTATTTGACGTGGCAGGGAGCAAAGTCGCTTGGTCATCGAAGAAACAATCTACTGTTGCCCTCTTGACCATCAAAGCAGAGTACATGGCTGCATCAAATGCAACAAAAGAAGTCATCTGGCTTCAAATACTACTTGAAGATATGGACTTCAAACAGGTCTCAGCAACAATGATTCATGCTGATAATCAAGGATGCATTGCGCTCGCACATAACTCCATTAACCACACATGCATGAAGTACATTGCTATCTGACATCATTTCATTCACAAATGCATTGCAAACAAGGAGATAGATTTACACTTTGTGTCTACAAAAGACATGCTCGCTGACATCTTCATAAAACAACTCCCCCATGAGACCTTCAAGAAGTTATGCAATGCCCTTGGAGTGGAAGAATATGTATTAGGCACTTGTCAAGTGGAAGTAACGAATATACCAGATTGTAGGTATACGACTCGCACTCACTGACTTAGCTACATGCACTAGTACCCTTTGTTTTTTATTACTCACTCCAACTCTGACTGCATGTGTTACGCGAAGCGTACACAAAGGAAAGTCTTGAGGGATTACTTCTCTGGAGGTACTCACGAAGAGACTCAGCGTCAGAGCAAGTACTAGGGTCAAGGTTTACTCGAAGGACGGGGGACGAAAACCTGAGTCAATCGGACGTCAGGGATTTACTAGGAAGATGAAGGACGAGGGACTGAGTCGATTGGACTGCAGGAATCAAGAGTATGCTATGATTGCGTAGAACGAGAATAGAGAATACAAGTAGACGACAAGTAGGTATAAGTACTAGGGGACACGTCATCGTGGAATAGAGAGGAAGGTCATAGAACGATGAGGTAATCGTACACGTCATCCGCAGTAATACGAGGGGTGAGATAGGAAGGTAAGTAATGCTACGTCCCATATTGTCTGCGAGAGGCCAAGGAAACGGTGTACTCGTCGAGGGAAGCAGAAAAGGTAAAGACGAGGGAAAAGGAGAAAAACTGTAACATTACCCCCTTCGTATAATCGAACTCCAGATTCGATAAAAAGTCCATCAGGTAGTCGCGTCAGGAGGGAGAGAGGAAGGGCCATAGAAAATGGTGGATTGTTCGTAAGATAGCGCCTTAAATGGACAGTCATCTGCCAGATGTCCGTGTTGATTGCAATGGCCGCATACTCGTTCAGGGCAAAAGCGGCGTCCATGTCCCCAATGATGGCAAAAGTCACATTGCGTGCGAAGGCAAGCAGACTGAGGATGGCCAGGGGCTGACTGGTGGCAATACGGGCAGGAGTAATCGGGACAATCCTCTCGATAGTGGCCGAGACAATGACACCGAAAGCATTCGGTGAGGGCAGAGGTGGGGCGACGAGGATGGATGGGCATGATGTGAGTGGGTGAAGACAGAACTCAACTGCCGTCCGGGAGGTGGCGGTGAATTGCTTCTACAGCGTTGGACCACGTTACCAGCTCGGGAGCTTCCTCAACAATGGTGGGGAAAGACGGGGAGGAGGAGGAGGAAGAGGCGGGGGAATGGATTCGTGTGATAAGAGCTGGGGTGTGGGAGGGGACGGGCAGTATGGGAGTAGGAGGAGGGGAATCTGCGACGGCAGGTAGTTGCGCTCTTTCGAGGTATCGGTCACGATCAGTCATGGGTAAGGAAAGGTAGACGCGACGAAAGGTGGGGTAGATACTGGAAGGGGAGAGACATTCAACGTATTGATGGAAACCGTAAAGATGTAAAATGGATAAGACTCGCCGGGGGAGTTCTGCCAGGTGAAGACGAAGAGGGGCACCAAATTCAGCGGGAAGGTCGCTAGGAGCCGCCTGAAAGTGATAGAGCTGGGTGATGGATACCTCATGAAAGAGACGGATTAGTTCTTGAGTGACAATGTTTTCATCATATAAAGGGAGGGCCTTGACGGCGCGGAGGAGGATGGGGTTCACAAGAATGGCGGCGTAAAGAGAGTAAGCGGCGGAGATGGGTAGAAAGGTAGGCGAGACACATCTGGAACACAGTGGGGAAGAGGTTAAGGAAGAAGAAGGAGATGAAGAAGGAGCAGCAAAAGAAGAAACAAATGACATATTGGTTATTGAGAAAGAAGGAATCGTCAAAGAACATAGATCGGGGGGGTACTTCACAAAGAGATGCCGCTTCCCGGGTAGAAGAGAGAGAAAAGAATGGGGACTTAGGCTAAATGATGAGTCCGTTTATAAGAGGAGAGAACGGCAGGGGCATGGCGGAGATTAACTTCGGGTTCCCATGTATTTTCGGCCGAAGAGTATCCTTTCCATGCAGTCAGGTACAAGCGGCGACCTTGTGATCCTTTATGAGATATGATGTGATCGACTTCATACTCTTCTTCAGTATCAATGAGATCCAGCGGAGGTCAGGGAAAGGAAGGACCATGTGCTTCGGTTTGGCGATAGGGAGATAAGAGAGTGGCATGGAATACGTCGTGAATCTTCCATGTGGGAGGAAGACAGAGGTAGTAAGTAAGGGGAGATAGGACCTGAGAAATCTCGAATGGTCCATGATGTTTGGGAGCAAGTTTTCGGGAGGGGTAGCCGAGACGGAGGTTGGTGGCTTCGAGCCATACCTTATCGCCCACTTTCCAGGGGGAGAACTTGTGCGAAGAGCGGGCTATCATGATCCAATGAGCGGACTCATGTGCAGTGAGAGCTTCTTTTCGGGCATGTTTGAGGGATGACAAGCGGTGTTCCAATGCAGGGATAAAGGTTTTCCCGAGAGCAGGGTACATGCGAGGTTCATAGCCGTACAGTAGGGAGAAGGGAGAGGCTTTAGTGGAACTGTGGGGAACAGAATTATGGATAAACTCAGCGGAGGTGAGGAATTTAGCCCAATCATGTGGATTATGAGCGCAAAAGATACGAAGATATGTTTCAATCTCCTGATTGGCTCGTTCAGTTTGTCCGTCGGTTTGGGGATGATAAGTGGTGGAGAGGTGAACATCATATTTGAGGAGGTGAGCTAACTCCCACGCGAATGCAGAGGCGAATTGTGGGCCTCGGTCAGAGATGATGGAGTCATAGAGGCCAAAGCGTTTAAAGACAAAGTCAAAAAAGAGTTGGGCGATCCCTTTGGCATCGACTGTTTTAGAACATGGAGCAAGAATTACCCCCTTCATAAGGCCATGGTTGACCACGACCATCAAGGAATTAAAACCATTGGAGAGGGGGAGATCAGTGACAAGATCGATGGAGAGCTGGCAGAACGGAAGAGAAGACGAGGAGGAGATGGGAAGAAGGGGCGGGGTGGTCGGGTGAGTGAGGACCTTGTTCTGCTGGCAAATGGAACAACTGGCAACAAAATAAGAGACGAAGGAAGAAAGTCCGGGCCACCAAAAGTCTCGTTCAAGAATGGCCTTCGTACGGAAACGACCCAAATGACCAGAGAGCGGAGAGGAATGAATCGAATGAAGCAAAGCGGAGTGAGATAATGGGGGAACATACATACGATCACGGAAGTATAAGTGGCCATTATCAAAAGACCAGTCAGAAAGAGAAGAACGAGGAAATAAAGGTGAACCGTCATCAAGGTTAGCGAGAGCGCAAAGAACAAGGGGATCGGAAGAAGACGAGTTCTTAATATGCGCGGCAAGGGCAAGGTCCAAAGCGTTAATAACTATGGGATCGGGGACGATAGAGGAGTCAATATTGTCTTGGGAAGTATCAACAGGGTTTCGACGAGAGAGAGCATCGGCCAGGGCCATTTGTGTGCCAGGAAGGACCCTCCAAAGAATATCAAAGTCTTGAAGGAAAAGGGACCAACGAGCTTGGCGGCGGGATAGTTTACGTGGATCTTTGAGATAGGAAAGGTTCTTATGGTCGGTGATAACAGTAATAGGATGGGTGGTTCCAAGGATGTAGTAATGCCATTCCGAGAGGGTGAGGATGACAGCGAGGAGTTCGCGGTCATAGATGTCATAATTACGTTCAGCAAGAGCGAATGTGTGGGAGAAGTAAGCGCAGGGGTGAAGGTCGCCATTGGTGTCAGCTTGAAGAAGGACTGCGCCAGCAGCGAGAAGGGAGGCGTCTGTCATGATAGAGAAAGGACGAGTGACATCAGGGATGGCCAGGACGGGAGCAGTGGAAAAGGTGGCCTTGAGGGACTCGAAGGCGTGTTGTTGGAAAGGGGTCCAAAGCCAAGGTTGGTCCTTTCGGGTGAGCAAGGTGAGGGGGGCGACAGTGTTAGAGAAGTTGGGAATAAACTTCCGATAGAAATTAGCAAATCCTAAGAAGGAATGAATCTCCTTGACAGAGGTAGGAGGCTGCCAGTCATGGATAGCAGCGGTCTTGATGGGGTCCATCCTGACTTGTCCCTGGCCAATGATCATACCGAGGAATTCAATGCGAGGGGTATCGAAGGTACATTTCGATATCTTCAGGGAAAGGTTGTGCTCATGAAGACGAAGAAGAACGCATCGAGTGCGTTCATGGTGGAGAGCTAGGTCACCATCAGTGTGAATTCCAAGGTTGTCCATGTAAACTTTGAGCCAGCCCTCTGCAATCATGTTGGCGAAAACATGATTCATAAAAGCTTGGAAGGTGGGAGGGGCGTTGCAAAAACCAAAGAACATGACGGTGGGTTCAAAGAGTCCAAAGGGAGTGATAAACGCAGCCTTCCATTGGTCAGCTTCCTTGATCCGAATGTTGTTGTATCCCCAACGGATGTCGAATCTGGTGAACCAGGTGGAGTTCTTCATCCAATCAATGAGAGGAGGGATCAGGGGGAGCGGGTATGTGTTGCGAACAGTGTGGGAATTTAGGTAACGGTAGTCCTGACAAGGGCGAAGAGAGCCATCTTTCTTAGGGATGAAGAAGAAAGGCGCAGCTTGAGGAGATTTAGATGGGATGATCCATCCAGTCTTAAGATGTTCGTCGATAAAAGCTCGGCACGTGTCTTGTTCTTTTGAGTTCAAAGGATAAACTTTGGCAATTTTTGGGACAAAGGAAGGTTTGAGTTCAATGGTATGGTCAAAAGAACGGTGCGGGGGAAGTTGATTATACGTCTGTTCAGAAAAGACATCCTCAAAGTCTGCACACCAAGAGGGAAGAGAGGTTTCGGAAGGTTTACTTTCTTGGGCCAGTTGGGTGGACAGCATGATCTTGTTGATCGTTTCGCTCTGGGGGAGGTACTCACTTGGAGACGCATCAACCCCATTGGGATAACATTCTGTAAACAAGGAAGAAATTTCTTGATCGACATCAAGGTTAAGGAGGCAAAGAAGATAACATCGGGGGGGTTCTTCTACAGGAGGAGAGCTGAAGGGAATACGAGGGAAAGAGAGGGTGTGGGAAGTCCAATCAATTTGAGGATTCCGAGATTTCAGCCATGGCATGCCGAGAATGATTTGTTTTCATTTGAGAGAAACAACCATAAGTTCGAGATGTTTGGATCATTTGGCGATGTGGACAAGGGGTCTGGCTTTCCACAAGATGATACCTCTTTTGTTGAGAGTACCGTCAACATTATATGCTTCAATAGGGTTAGGAAGACATATCATAGGGAAGTTCATGTGAGAAAGGAGTCCAAGGTCGATGAAGTTTCCGGTGGCACCGGAGTCGATAAGGGCGGTGGTGATGACGGTTTGGTTACCAACTTGTAGCTTTACAGGAAAACGAAGAGTACGTTCATTTTGTGGTGCTACAAGTACATGGTGAATGTCAAGGGAAGAAGACATTGGTGCGACTCCCCGGTTTAAAAATCCTGATTAATGTTTAAAACAGACACTTCCTCCTTCGTGGGTGTGGTGTCCTTGTAGCACATCTGGAGAACTTGAAGGATTTCTCCTTCGTTCTTCCCCTGAGTTTTAAGAGAGTCGACGAAAGAGGAGAGCTCGGAAGGAGTGGTGGTGGCAGAGGAGGTCGAAGTCATGGTAATGGGGGTGGTAGAAGCAGTGTCAGCGGCGTGAATGTTCTGGAGGCGAGTGATCGAAGGACGAGGTGAGCGAGTGAAGGGATTTTTGCACTGGTTGGCATTATGCCCCGTGTTACGACAACGGAAGCAAGGGCCTTCTCGGATGCATTTAGTGCATTCCTGGGGGTTTAGCTTAGCAATTGTGATGGCATCAACGTCCATTGCATTGGGGTCATGAGAAGAGGAAGGTGGACAAGAAAATGTGGAGGGTCTACCTCCTCATAAGGCGAGAATGCGCATCTTCTGCGTGTGAAATGTTTTGGCCTTCTCAATCCACTCTTTGACGGTAGTGGGGATGGTAGCCATGGAGAGAATCATAGTCGCGAGTTGTTGGTCAAGCCCCAAAGAGAATTGGTCGATGAGGGTAACGTCGTCCATGATATCTGCGCGGGTGGAGAGGTTCTGAAAGTCGGTGATGTATTTTTGGAATCTGTCATCATGGACTCCATCTGGGCAATGGAAAGATTTCTGCATGAGTTTAGACAGCTCGTGGCAGGCGGTGGCTTTGGTGTCGAAGGGGAAAAACGTGGATTCAAAGTTGTCAGCAAATTTGTCGAACGTGAGGTCCAGGGGGTCGGCGTGGATATCAGCCATCTTATCATACCACATTTCTGAGAAAGAGACTCCTCGTCCCTGACTCATCTTGTTAAGAGTGGTCATGATTTGTTGTGAATCGAGGGTGTAAATGTCTTTGTTGATAGCGAAGTATGCGTGCATGGCCTTGATCCATCGCGTAGCGTTGTCTTCTTCTAGATAAGATCAGTAGAAATGCTAAGAAAACGCTTACCAGACAACCAATCTTATCTTCACGGGTAGTAAACCTTTAGCGAGGTGAAGAGAGTACTCTTCCCTGGTCGAGTTGGTACTAGAAATAAGTATCAATCTCGTAGAAAGGGGTTGACTATCAGGCACGTGGTTTGTTCGTCAATCGTCAACGAGGTTGAGGGTGATTGGGGGTTCAGCAAACTGTTGAGGGTCTGGATTTCAGCTGGGGTGGTGTACAAATTGTACACTGGATAGTTGGGGGAATGGTCTAGACAACTTCTTGGGTTGCTAGAAGGGTACTCTGTAGTGACTAGGGTTACTTCTCTAAGATGCCAATTAGCTCCAGTCAATTAGGAATGCTCAATTGGGTAGGTAGCGTAAATATGCTTCACTTTCGCTTACTGATTCACACACGTCACTTAGTCACACAGAACAGCTTTTCCTAAACTGAATCTATTATGTACTAAGGAGTTGGCAATCAGCTTAAATGTGCTCGACTCGACCCTTTCCCAGGGTACTAATGAACTATTAGGTCTCCCTACTAGCTGGGGATCTATTCCCTTTAGTTGCCCGCTCTGGGGCTTTCTCCCTAAAGGTGTCCTAACTGTCCCTATCCTAAGGGATATAGTATACTCCTAACTTGGGTCTAAGTAGTTCTATTTATAGCGTGGGAATTACTCTACACAGCCTCACTGTTTGTTTGTAGAGGGGTGCACTTGTAAGCACTCGTTGGTTGAGATTTACTCAAGTAGGAACCTTTTTCCTAAAAGAGGGAACCTGCCAAATGGGGCTGAATCGCGCTCCTTATATAGTAGTTTACATGTGGCTGTGCTACCTTCGGTTCCGAGGTGGCTGTGCCAAGATATGACTCATACTGACTCATTTTGACTCACTTTGACTCAACCTGTCAGAAAATGACTTGCAATGAGCTAAAAATAGCCTTTGGCTTGGCAATGACTCATACTGACTCATGCCGACTCATTATGACTCATTATGACTCATGCTGTGCAGGTCACATGATCATTCTGCTAGTCTAGGGGCAGTGCTTTGGCTAGTCCTCATCTGACTCACTTTGACTCATATTGACTCATTATGACTCATGCTGTGCAAGGTCACATGATCTGAGTCAGGTGATTCGCAACTGAGGTCACATGCTCCAATTGCTTCTCTGACACTTGGCTAAGTACTCAAGGATAAAAGAGATATTAAGAAAATGGTTTGCTAAGTAGTTGTAGGTAGTAATAAAAGTATGTTGGGAGAAATCATTTTGTTTCTCCACAACATGTGAATGAACAAATAAGAAAAAAAAATAGGGATACATACTAGACAGTATGGTCCATATGTCCCTCAATTAGCTAAGCATTTGGACCGTGGGAATATAGTAAAAACTCAAATCTCGGGTCAAATGTCTAACATCACATATACAATAACTATGTATCTGCATCCAAACAGTTTGGTGCAGGTCAGCATCAGAGGGCTCTCCTGAAAAGTCAGTGGGGAGGGCCGCCTTTAGTTCGGCGGGGGTGCGAGACATGGGGATAGGTTCACTGGGGTTACGAGGGGGTGCTGGGGTGTGAGGTTGTCGAGGGGTTCCTGAAGATCGAGGGGTAGCAGGGACTAAAGCCTGATACGGGTTCACAGTAGCACGAGGAGGTTCACTAGGTTCAGGGTCTTGGAAGTCAACATCAATGTCAGACTGTTCGTTGTCGGGTGGAAGCCCGTAGCGTGAGCGAAGGGCTCAACTAGAGTGGGATGAAATGTTGCAAGAGGGGGTGTCCTACTCCTGAATAGGAGGGACAAAGGAAAATTCTCGTTCTTTTGTTACGCGAAACATACACAAAGGAAAGTCTTGAGGGATTACTTCTCTGGAGGTACTCACGAAGAGACTCAGCATCAGAGCAAGTACTAGGGTCAAGGTTTACTCGAAGGACGGGGGACGAAAGCCTGAGTCAATCGGACGTCAGGGATTTACTAGGGAGATGAAGGACGAGGGACTGAGTCGATTGGACTGCAGGAATCAAGAGTACGCTATGATTGCGTAGAATGAGAATAGAGAATACAAGTAGACGACAAGTAGGTATAAGTACTAGGGGACACGTCATCGTGGAATAGAGAGGAAGATCATAGAATGATAAGGTAATCATATGCGTCATCCACAGTAACACGAGGGGTGAGATAGGAAGGTAAGTAATGCTACGTCCCATATTGTCTGCGAGAGGCCAAGGAAACGGTGTACTCGTTGAGGGAAGCAGAAAAGGTAAAGACGAGGGAAAAGAAGAAAAACTATAACAGCATGCATGTACACCACACACTGCTTGGGAGTTTCTTCGTTCTCTTGTTGAATCTCCCAGGTGCATGCCCTAGCTAACTACAGTATAAGTGACTCACTAATATATACATTCTCTCGTTGAATCTCCCAGCTGCTCATCTCGCCTTGCGCCTGTTGTGAGTAGGTTTATATAAACTTATATCTTTAATGTGATATTGAATTGCCATCCAGAATGCTTACATCCCTATTCAACCATAGTGGGCAGTGACAAAAGCCCAGGAACTATGAGTAAGTAATAATTTGACTTCCTTTTTGCTTTTCTGTTTACTTAGAGTCATTACCCTTAACATTCTTTATTCACTTTCAGCTTAGCAACCCTACCAAGTTGCTACATTATTAAAAAGTATATTTAGTCCAATCTACTAGCTTTCAAATCAAGAGTAAATGTCATTCCCCCCTTGCACCCTGCCCTCTAATCCATGCTTCTGTGTGCTCCCTTCCAACCCCTTGCATTAGATCCTTGCACCTGCACATTTGTGTGCAGTGCCTTTGGCTTGCCTGATGGTGGTCTTGCCACCTGGCTCAATCTCAATATGTACATAATCTCTTGACTTATGCACACCTTGGCACCATTTCATGTGTACAAGCAGTCTACTTCATCTGGGAGCTCAGTAGACATTCCAAGTTCATGTGCTTTGACACCACTGTTGCCCATGTGGAAACTGACCATGGCCAATAGTGGAAACACTGAGAAGGGCAGGCATGAAAGAACTGGACCATACTCTATACGTATGGGGACTATGACATACAGATACAAGGGGTGACTGACTATCTATGGCATGCAGTGTAGCATAAGTACTATCATGCACATGACTGTATGCCAGTGGGCTTACATCCTCCCAACCTCTCAAGAAGAAAACATGGGGACATGCAAAAGGAAACAACAAAACCAATCCAATGGTAGAACAAATGTGAGCCCAAATGGATGCACAAACAAGGAGACAATTAAGAACCATAGGTGTACAAATAAGATGGACTATGACAAAGGCATGCCATTGTCGGAGGCCTGAAGATGAAATCAATAAAGATTAAGGAATACTAAAAATTGCTAATTGTCATCATCATCATCAGTGTCAATATGCTCATCACTGTCATCAAAGTCAAACCAGTGGAGTGCGCAAGGCATGACAACAGCAACAGTTTCAGTGTCATTGGATATGGGAGCATGCACAGGTGCATGGATCTGGGACAGGACTGAAGCCACTGTGTGAGTAGGGCCAGGCACAGAACAATTGTGATGGGGAGGGATACCACGCTTCAAATCACCTGGACAGTTACAGGATTGATGCTCTTTCCAGTCCAGATCACCAGGTTTGAGACAACAGTGGTAGCAACCACCTGCAGTACAAAGCTTTTCACGTTCAGCATATGAAAAGTCTGGAAGAGGATAGTCCAAACATGAGGTGGGCACAGCAAGGATCCCAGGTTGTTTGGCAACTTCAGGGGCTGCATTGCCAAAGCTCATTTTCATGCGACCTTCAGTAACAAGGCTGGCCCAAGTTGTGGACATCACATTGATAAGTGTGTCAACCTTGATGCTTTTGAATGCGAGTGACAGCAAGACATGAACACAAAGTTGAAGAACAGTGACCTGCACCAAACTGTTTGGATGTGGATACATAGTTATTGTATATGTGATGCTAGACATTTGACTCGAGATTTGAGTTTTTACTATATTCCCACAGTCCAAATGCTTAGCTAATTGAGGGACATATAGACCATAGTGTCTAGAATATACCTCTATTTTTCCTTATTTGTTCGTTCACAGGTTGTGGGAAAACAAAATGATTTCTCCCAACATACTTTTATTACTACCTACAAGTACATAGCAAACCATTTTCTTAATATCTCTTTTACCCTTAAGTACTTAGCCAAGTGTCAGAGAAGCAATTGGAGCATGTGACCTCAGTTGTAAATCACCTGACTCAGATCATGTGACCTTGCACAGCATGAGTCATAATGAGTCATAGTGAGTCAAATGAGGACTAATTAAAGCACTGCCTCTAGACTAGCAAAATGATCATGTGACCTGCACAGCATGAGTCATGATGAGTCATTGCCAAGCCAAAGGCTATTTTTAGCTCATTGCAAGTCATTTTCTGACAGGGTGAGTCAAAATGAGTCAATATGAGTCAATATGAGTCATATTTTGACACAGCCACCTCGGAACCGAAGGTAGCATAGCCACATGTAAATTACTATATAAGGAGTGCGATTCAGCCCCATTTAGACAGTTCTCTCTTTTAGGAAAAAGGTTCCTACTTGAATTAAACTCAATCAACAAGTGCTCACAAGTGCATCCCTCTACAAACAGACAGTGAGGCTGTGTAGAGTAGTTCCCACGCTATAAATAGAGCTACTTAGACCCATAGTTAGGAGTATACTGAATCCCTTAGGATAGGGTCAGTTAGAACACCTTTAGGGAGAAAACTCCAGAGCGGACAACTAAAGGGAATAGATCCCCAGCTAGTAGAGAGACCTAATAGTTCATTAGTACCTTGGAAAAGGGTCGAGTCGAGCATTTAAGCTGATTGCCAACTCCTTAGTGCATAATAGAATCAGTAGTGAGAGTAAAGCATATTGACGCTACCTACCCAATTGAGCATTCCTAATTGACTGGAGCCAATTGGAAGTCATTGAGAGTGCATCTTAGGGAAGTAACCCTAGTCGCTACAAAGTATCCTTCTAGCAACCTGAAAGTTGTCTAGACCATTCCCCAACTTACTATAGTACATTTTGTACACCATCCCAACAGAAACCAGATCCTTAATGTGTTGCTGAACCCCAATCCCCTCAACCTCGTTGAAGATTGACGAACAAACCACATGCCTGATAGTCAACCCTTTTCTATGAGATTGATACTTGTTTCTAGTACCAACTTGACTAGGGAAGAGTACTCTCTTCACCTTGCTTCAGGTTTACTGTTACAGTTTTTCTCCTTTCTCATTGTCTTTACCTCTTTTGCTTCCCATGACAAATACATCTTTTCTTAGGTCTATTTTGAATGATATGGGACTTAGGTCTTCTCGTGATTAGTCCAGTACATTCTACATTTGTTTTTCTTTGATTCTTTCTGTTGTTTTCTTTCTTGTTCTTCAGACAGCTATCTCCTCAGCCAATTCTCTCATATCAGCCTCGTGGTTCTTATCTCTCATTCACTACTGTGGATGACGTGTCCCTTTACATCATCGTTCCATCACCTTCCTCCATATTCTCTGATGACGCGTCCCCTAGTACTTATATCCTCCTGCCATGTACTAGTAGTCTTCACACTTGTTCTGCACAATACTAGCATACTCTTGTGTCCTGATGTCCGATTGACTCAGACCCTCATCCCTCATCTCTCCTTGAGAATCCACGACCCTTGACCTTGGTACTCTCTCAGACGTTGTGTCTCTTTGTGAGTACCTCCTGAGAAGTATTCCTTCAAGTTTTTCTTGTTGTGTACATTATGCGTAACAAAAGAACGAGTGTAACCTTTCATCCCTCCTATTCAGGAGTAGGACGCCCCCTCTAGCAACATTTCCTTCCATTCGAGACAAACCCCTCACTGACGCTATGGGCTACCACCTGACGATGAACCTTCCGATATTGAAGTTGACATCGACCCATGAACCACAGTAACCCCTAGGTCCAGCATTCCCCAGCAACATAGACCCCCTTGTATCCCAGCAAACCCTTTGACCAGTGAAACTACCCCCGTCCCCATGTCCCGTGCTCCCACTGAACTTAAGGCGGCCCTCTCCACTGACTTTTCTAGTAAACCAGCTGATGCTACATGATGAATCAAAGCCATGCGTGCATACTTCACAATCAACAAAGATCTATACACCCTCGATTCCTAGCAAATCATGACCACACTAAATAAGATGAGTCAAGGATGTGGAGTCTCATTCTCCGAAATGTGGTATGATAAGATGGCTGACACCAATGCCAATCATGCAGACTTGACCTTCGACAAATTCACTGAAAATTTCGAATCCACTTTCTTCCCTTTTGACACCAAGGCCACCGCTTGTCATGAACTCTCGAAACTAACCCAGAGGTCTTTCCATCATCCTGATGGAGTTAATGATGATGGTTTCCAAAAGTACATCACCGACTTTCAGAATCTCTCCTCCCGTGCTGGAATAACTGATGACATAACCCTCATTGACCAATTCTCTCTGGGACTAGACCAACAACTTGCTACTATGATTCTTTCCATGGCAACTATTCCCACCACCATTAAAGAATGGATTGAGAAGGCCAAAACGTTCCACACGCAGAAAATGCATATCCTTGCCTTGAAAGGTGGCAAACCTCTCACTTTCTCCCATCCATCTTTTTCCAGAGATCCCAACGTCATGGACGTCGACGCTATTTCGCTCTCTAAGCTCTCCCCTCAAGAGCGTGCGAAATGCATCCGAGAAGGACAATGTTTTCATTGCCGCAACACGGGACATAATGCCAACCAATGCCCTAGACCTAGGAATAATTTTTCTCACTCCTCTCCTCGCCCTCAAACCACTCGTCCTCAGAACATTTGCACCACAGAAACAGCATCTTCTTCTCCCTCCCCCTCTGTCAGAACCCCTTCTGCCCTCTCTTCTTTTATCAATTCCCTTAAGACTCAGGGAAAAGATGAAGGTGAAATTCTTCAAGTCCTCCAAATGTGTTACAAGAAGTCTGGACCTGCAAAGGAAGAAGTTTCTGTAATGAACACTAGTTAGGATCTTTAAACCGGGAAGTCGCACCGATGTCTTCTTCCTATGATCTTCACCATGTACTTGTAGCACCCCGCTGTCTTCTTCTAGATAAGATCAGTAGAAACACTAAGAAAACGCTTACCAGACAACTAATCTTATCTCCACGGGTAGTAAACCTTTAGCGAGGTGAAGAGAGTACTCTTCCCTGGTCGAGTTGATACTAGAAATAAGTATCAATCTCGTAGAAAGGGGTTGACTATCAGGTACGTGGTTTGTTCGTCAATCGTCAATGAGGTTGAGGGTGATTGGGGGTTCAGCAAAACTGTTGAGGGTCTGGCTTTCAGTTGGGGTGGTGTACGAATTGTACACTGGATGGTTGGGGAAATGGTCTAGACAACTCTCAGGTTGCTAGGGGGGGGTACTTGGTAGTGACTAGGGGTACTTCCCTAAGATGCCAATTGGCTCCAGTCGATTAGGAATGCTCAATTGGGTAGGTAGCGTAAATATGCTTCACTTTCGCTTACTGATTCACACACATCACTTAGTCACACAGAACAGCTTTTCCTAAACTGATTCTATTATGCACTAAGGAGTTGGCAATCAGCTTAAATGTGCTCGACTTGACCCTTTCCCAGGGTACTAATGAACTATTAGGTCTCCCTACTAGCTGGGGATCTATTCCCTTTAGTTGCCCGCTCTGGGTTTTTCTCCCTAAAGGTGTCCTAACTGTCCCTATCCTAAGGGATACAGTATACTCCTAACTTGGGTCTAAGTAGTTCTATTTATAGCGTGGGAAACTTCTCTACACAGCCTCACTGTTTGTTTGTAGAGGGGTACTCTTGTGAGCACTCGTTGGTTGAGATTTACTCAAGTAGGAACCTTTTTCCTAAAAGAGGGAACTTGCCAAATGGGGCTGAATCGCGCTCCTTATATAGTAGTTTACATGTGGCTGTGCTACCTTCGGTTCCGAGGTGGCTGTGCCAAGATATGACTCATACTGACTCATTTTGACTCACTTTGACTCAACCTGTCAGAAAATGACTTGCAATGAGCTAAAAATAGCCTTTGGCTTGGCAATGACTCATACTGACTCATGCCGACTCATTATGACTCATTATGACTCATGCTGTGCAGGTCACATGATCATTCTGCTAGTCTAGGGGCAGTGCTTTGGCTAGTCCTCATCTGACTCACTTTGACTCATATTGACTCATTATGACTCATGCTGTGCAAGGTCACATGATCTGAGTCAGGTGATTCGCAACTGAGGTCACATGCTCCAATTGCTTCTCTGACACTTGGCTAAGTACTCAAGGATAAAAGAGATATTAAGAAAATGGTTTGCTAAGTAGTTGTAGGTAGTAATAAAAGTATGTTGGAAGAAATCATTTTGTTTCTCCACAACCTGTGAATGAACAAATAAGGGAAAATAGGGATACATACTAGACACTATGGTCTATATGTCCCTCAATTAGCTAAGCATTTGGACCGTGGGAATATAGTAAAAACTCAAATCTCGGGTCAAATGTCTAGCATCACATATACAATAACTATGTATCCGCATCCAAACAGTTTGGTGCAGGTCACCGCAATGAATGAACTCTCCATTTCCCAGTAAAGCTACAAGTTGGAAACCAAATCGTCGTAACCACTGCCTTCATTGATTCCAGAGCAACCGGAAACTTCATTGATATAGAACTTCTCTCCCATATGAACTTTCCCATGCAATATCTTCCCAAGCCCATCGAGGCATACAATGTTGACGGAACCCCTAACAAGAAAGGCACCATTCTTTGGAAAGCCAAACCCATAGTCCACATCACCAAATGATCAGAATATATCAAGCTTATGATCGTTTCTCTCAAACATAAACAAATTATCTTAGGCATGCTCTGGCTCAAAACGCGAAATTCCCAGATCGATTGGAAATCTTATACCATCTCGTTCCCTCAGTCTCACCTCATTACTCCTCCTATAGAGGAACCTCCCTGGCATTACCTCCTTCGCTTACTCGATCTTGATGTTAACCAAGAAATTTCATCCCTGTTCACTGAGCGATATCCCGATGGGGTTGATGCGTCTCCCAGTGAGTACCTCCCCCAAGAACCCAAGGACAAGATGATCAACAAGATCACATTATCCATCCAACTTGCCCAAGAAAATAAACCACTTGAAACCTCTCTTCCTTCTTGGTGCAAGGACTTTGAAGATGTCTTTTCCGAAAAGACTTACAATCAACTCCCCCCGCATCATTCCTTCGATCATACCATCGAACTTAAACCTTCCTTCATCCCGAAAATCACCAAAGTTTATCTGCTCAACCCTAAAGAACAAGAAGCATGCCAAGCTTTCATTGATGAACACCTAAAGACCAGATGTATCATTCCATCAAAATCTCCTCAAGCTGCACCATTCTTCTTTGTTCCGAAGAAAGATGGATCCCTTCACCCTTGTTAGGATTACCGGTACCTAAATTCCCACATCGTCTGCAATGCATACCTGCTGCCCCTTATTCCTCCTCTCATCGACCGAATGAAGGACTCCACCTGGTTCACTAAATTCGACATTCGTTGGAGATATAACAATGTTCGGATCAACAAAGCTGACCAGTGGAAGGCAGCTTTTATCACTCTGTATGGACTCTTTGAACCCACTGTCATGTTTTTTGGCTTTTGCAACGCCCCTCCCACCTTCCAGGCTTTTATGAATCATATCTTCGCTGACATGATTGCTGAAGGTTGGCTTGAAGTCTACATGGACGACCTTGGTGTTCACACAAATGGCGACCTTGCTCTCCATCACGAATGAACTCAGCATGTCCTCCTTCATCTTCGGGAACACAATCTTTCTCTCAAGTTATCCAAATGCACCTTCAACACCCCTCACATTGAATTTCTTGGAATGATCATTGGCCAAGGACGAGTCATGATGAATCCCATCAAGACCTCCGCTATTCAAGACTGGCAACCCCCCACTTCCATCAAAGGCATTCGCTCTTTTCTTGGTTTTGCCAACTTCTATTGAAAGTTTATTCCCAACTTCTCGAACACCGTCGCTCCTCTAACCTTGCTTACTTGAAAAGACCAACCCTGGCTTCGGACCCCTCTTCAACAATGCACCTTTGATTCTCTCAAAGCCACCTTTTCCACCGCTCCTGTCTTAGCCATTCCTAATGTCACCCACCCATTTTCCATTATGACGGACGCCTTTCTTCTTGCTGCTGGCGCCATTCTTCTCCAGGCCGACGCCAACAGAGATCTTCATCCCTGTGCTTACTTCTCTTGCACATTCGCTCTTGCTGAACGTAACTATGATATTTATGATCATGAACTCCTCGCAGTCATTCTTGCTCTCACAAAATGGCGTCACTATGTTCTCGGTACCACTCATCCTGTCACTGTTATCACTGATTACAAAAACCTTTCCTATCTCAAAGACCCCTGTAAACTTTCCTATCAGCAAGCTTGTTGGTCTCTTTTCCTTCAAGACTTCGACATTCTTTGGAAAGTTCTCCCTGGCACTCATATGGCTCCAGCCGATGCTCTCTCTCGTCATGATCCTGTTGATACCTCCCAAGACAATGTCGACTCTTCTATTGTTCCTGATCCCATGGTTATTAATGCTTTAGACCTCTCCCTAGCTTCTCACATCCGAAACTCTTCATCTTCTGATCCTCTTGTCCTTCATGCCCTTGCTAACCTTGATGACGGTTCACCCTTATTTCCTCATTCCTCCCTTTCTGATTGGTCCTTTGATAATGGACATCTTTATTTCTGCGGTCGTATGTACATTCCTCCATCATCTCATTCTGCTTTGCTCCATTCTATTCACTCCTCTCCGCTTTCTGGCCACTTGGGTCGTTTTCATACTAAAGCTATTCTTGAACGTGATTTTTGGTGGTCTGGTCTTTCTTCCTTTGTCTCTCATTTTGTTGCTGGATGTTCCGTTTGCCAGCAGAACATCAGCAAAATAAGGGTTGGCTGTACAGTGCTGGACAGTGCTGGACAGTGTCATAGTGCTCATAGTGAGGGTCCATATAGATAGTACTCTCATAGTACTCTCATAGTCTTTCATAGTGTTGGCTATAATCATAGTGTTTCACAGTGTGTTCATAGACTCTCATAGTGATCTCATAGTCTGTCACAGTCTATCATAGTGTGTCATAGTGATCTCATAGTGTGTCATAGTGTGTCATAGTGTGTCATAGTAATCTCATAGTCTATCACAGTCTGTCATAGTGTGTCATAGTGTAATAAAGTTGAGTAAAAAATGAACCAAAAAATTAATGTTTTGATTAATACACCTACTAACCCTAATCCTACTCAACTTGTAGTATACTACTAATCCTAATCCCAATCCTACATTTTTAATATACATTGAAGTCTAATTCTAATCCAACCCCTATAATACACTTTTACACACTTCTAATTTTAATTTCAAGACTACACTCATATTTATTATACTTTTCATGTACTCTTTACTATAGGTTCAAATGATCAAATGGAAATTATAAATATATGCCAGTGGCAAGAGTTGAACTCAAGACTTTCCCAAAATGGCAATTTTCAAATACATTAACCATTAGACCACAAGACCTTGCATAATATGAACCATTAGATGTATATGACTATACAGTGAGGTGCAAAACCGTTGCAATGTCTAACCTCAAACTGGGGCGCGAAGCGCCCCGCAATCACTTGTGGGAATTTCACTTTGCTTTGGTGGAAACAAATAAAGTACAAACCCTTAGCTACAACTTTGTCCCCAGGGTCATGTGATTTCGCTTACATACTGCAAAGATACATCCATTTCAAAACACCAATACCATTGCAACAGTTTTGCACCTTTTGCTTTCCAGGGTATATTAGTACTTGGTATAGCCTCCCTTTGCCTTGATAACTGCTTCAATCCTTCTAGGCATGCTCTCTATCAACTTCTGACACTCTTCAACTGCTATCCCCTCCCAATCAACCTGAACTCTCTCCCACAATTCATGAATTCCCTTAGGAGAGGAATCATGATCTGCTAGTCTTCTTTTGAGATAACCCCAGAGGTGCTCAATGGGATTGAGGTCAGGAGACTGTGCAGGCCATACCATAGTATGAAAATCCTGCTCCTGAAGCCAATCCTTCACCTTTTTGCAAGTATGTTTGGGGTCATTGTCCTGCTGAAAGATGATGTCAGGAGGATCAAGACCATAAAACTGCAAAGAATTGAGCAGTTCATCCTTCAAAATCTGAAGGTAAAGGTCCCCATCCATCCTACCATCAATCTTGGTAGCATAGCCAACTCCCTGCCAAGTCATACAGCCCCACATCATCAAAGAACCTCCTCCAAACTTCACTGTACCTTCCACCAGCCTATCACTTAGCCCTTCCCCTGCCTTTTTCCACACCCACTTGCGCCCATCTGACCCTAGGCGATTGATTTTGGTCTCATCAGACCATACTACCTTCTTCCAGTCCTCCAGAGTCCAATCTTTATGAGCATAAGCAAAGTCTCGACGAGCCCTACGATGCTTGGCTGAAAGGAGAGGCCGTTTGGACTTGACCACAGCTTTCATACCTGTCTTCCTCAACTGTCTGCGCACTGTGGAGGTAGAGAGAGGCTGGTTGACTATATTGGTGAGTGCCTTGGTCACCTGAACAGCATTCTCTGCCTTTCCAGAGGAGATAAGACGAACGGCATGCCGGATATTGGCAGAGGAAAGCTTGGATGGACGACCTCCAGTAACTTTTTGAAGCTCAGAACGCTCTTTGGAGCGTAATCTGGATATGGTAGACACATTAAGACCAGTAGTGGATGCAATAGAGTGAGCAGATTGGCCAGCATCAAGCATAGAGAGAATGGTTTGTTTTTGAGTAGAAGAGATGGTTCTCATGATGGTTGTGGTTGGAAACAAAGATGCGTGTGAACTATTTTAAACTCAGACATGCTTCTAATATGTGTATGTTTGTTTGTATGACCAAACATAACCAAATAACACTTGATTTCAATGTAATGAGCAAAGGGTGCAAAACTGTTGCAATAGTATTGATGTTTTGAAATGGATGTATCTTTGCAGTATGTAAGCGAAATCACATGACCCTGGGGACAAAGTTGTAGCTAAGGGTTTGTACTTTATTTGTTCCCACCAAAGCAAAGTGAAATTCCCACAAGTGATTGCGGGGCGCTTCGCGCCCCGGTTTGGGGTTAGACATTGCAACGGTTTTGCACCTCACTGTATCTCTGACCTTTGACACTACACTTTGCTACATTTTTCATTAAATATCTCTGTCCACCCCTGCTACACTTTCTGATACTTGTGTACACTTTTCACTACACCCTGCCATATTTTTTACCACATTTGGCCATACTTCTTCACCATCCTTTGGACATTGCAATTCTAAGTCTAATTTTAATTCATGCTAATCCTAACCCTACACTTTTTGATTCACTTTTTACTATCATTATTATACTGTGACAAACTATGACACACTATGATAGACTGTGACAGACTATGACAGACTATGGCAATACTCTGGCAAACTGTGACATACTATGACAGACTATGGTAATACTCTAACAAACTGTGACATACTATGATTTTAGTCAACACTATGAAAGACTATAATGATACTATGAGTACTATGATACTGGACAGCACTGGACAGTAATCCTGATTGTGCTAATGAAGTGTGGTAAAGAAAGTGTAGCAAAAGGTATAGTAAAAAGTGTGGAAAAAAGATATAGCAAAGTGTACTAGTTAAAGAGTATTTATAAAAATGGATTGGAATGAGTACCACTATGAATACTATGAATACTATGGAAATACTATGGATACTATGAGATCACTATGAAAATACTATAAACTATGAGTACTATGAGTACTATGAATCATCTATGAAAACACTATAAATACTATGAGTACTATGAGTACTATGAACACTATGGCAAAAACCAGGATTTGCTGATGTCTCTCAGACGTTGTGTCTCTTCGTGAGTACCTCCTGAGAAGTATTCCTTCGAGTTTTTCTTGTTGTGTACGCTACGCATAACATTTACTATCCATGGAAAATAAGATTGGTTGTCTGGTAAGTGTTTCTTAGCATTTCTACTGATCTTATCTAGAAAGAAGACAACAGGGTGTGAAAACATGAGGAGGTGATTCTTAAGGATACTGTCAGAGATGGTGAAACCAACACCCACAGATGCAAGAGCATTTCATGCTGCCTGGAGTTGTGTTACGAAATCCTGGAATGCCAGGTTATTCTGTGTGATGGTGTAGAACTTCGCAAGGGCATCAAGTTACCAACCAGATGGCACAAAACGGTCTTTAAAACATGCAGTGAAAAGTTCCCAAGATGGAAGAAGCTTGAGCGTATCGCAGTTTTTGTTCCACCAAGTGCTTGTGGATGGTTCCTCAAGTTTCATACCCATGAGAACAATCTGGAGCTGTGGGGACATGGCAGTCAGGTTGTTGAAGGCAGACCAGGCAAAAAAGGCGTCATCACAACGTCTGAGCCAAGCGTTGATAGCAGCAGGTTCGAGAGGGCCAGAGAAGGTGGGGATGTCAAGTTTGGACATTTTGGTAGCACGCTGGGGTGGTGGCTGCGCTTGCCTGACTGGTTCGGGTACTGCGGTCGATGATGATGAGAAGTTGGATTCAGCATCATTTGGTGGCTGTTCTGGCAATTTATTGCAGTCTTGATGTGGTGAAGCATCACGAGCCATGATCTGGGTGTCTGTATGGCAGCGGGGGTGTGAGCGAAGTTGGCGGGACACAGCATGCAGATCCAAGATGAGCGGCGAGCAATTGACAAGGTCGATGAACAACGATGGGTAAAAAGAGAAGTGGAAACCGACCATGGCCAACGGCGGAAACAGTGAGAAGGGCGGGCACGAAAGAACTGGACCACGCTCTATACGGGGACTATGACGTACGGGTACAAGGGGTGACTGACTATCTATGGCGTGCAGTGCAGCATATGTACTATCGTGCACGTGACTGTATGCCAGTGGGCTTACACCATGTCCCTCATGTTCATTCTCAACACTTCTGACACCCCTGTCTCGACCACCTCGCCCCTCATGCCCTCAGGCTGGTTGGGAGGCTCTGTAGGCCCGTCTGGACGACGTTCGTCGCCGTCCGTCGTGTCCGCAGGGTCTATCGACGATCTCATAGTCTTCATCGTCACGGTAGTTGAGTGGTCGCTCGACACGTTCTGTGCGTTCGTCAACTAACAGCCTTGGTCCTGAGTGGCCTTGGCTTCGTCTGGCGGCTTGGTACGTTGCGGGCGCTCAACGGGGTTGTCGGGCTGGCGTATTTCGCTTCTCCCTTCCCCCCATCGATCTCCCTTGTCTTGGCTCTCGAGCCTGACTCCCTTGTCAGTTCGTTTCTGTGCCACGCACCAGCGTCGTCAGTTGTGTCTTGACTATCTCGCACTCCCGCGAGCGACGCGCTGGGCTTGTTCGGGCTCATCGTGGTGGTCCCGTCTTCGGACGTCTCCACCCGACTGTCCTGTTCGTCCGAGATGCGCTCAGGCGCTCGACATTCTTCGTCGGCAGTCTCCCCATCCTCGGCCTCGTGGCCCCGTCACCCCGGTGTGGCTCGCGGCCACTGCCTGGACCTCTCCACCCGACGCGTCTTCGCTCGGGAGGTGCCCTTTGTCGCGACGTGGTTCTCAACTCGTCTGGTGGGTTGTACAGCTCGTCCTCTGGCCTTGTGGGCCCTGCGCTTGTTGCGTGCGGGTTCGCGACGTCAGCGGGAGTCGTGCTGCTGGCTCGCTAACCCATCGTTGTGGGTTCCTGGGGCACGACTGACGTGCGACGGGTCTCTGTGCCCTCGCTATCGTCATCCTGGCCGCTCGCGGTGGCTGCGAGGCTCACGCCGTCAGCTGTTTGGTCCGTGGCTGCTTTGCCCTGGTCCTATCGCTACAGCTACCTAATCACTCGTTCTGCAGCATTGCCAATGGATTGGTAGAAGATCTCGTATATACTGTCAAGGCTTGCTATGTGACACGCTTACCCCCCTCTTTACTTTCCTACTAATACGGCTCCGGATGGTATGTGGTCGACAGCGATCCGTACTGCGCCCTCGCTCCCTTCCCATCAAAGCGTCCTGAGCCCAATGTCTCCCTGCGGTCCGGAGAGAACACTATCACTGATGGCAACGGTTTCATTGTACCCTTCTTCCACGCACTCCCCTCTGTCACACGCAAGATCAACAGTTGTGGAGATATACACTGAAAAGCGGTTCAGCACCAGCGTTCATGGAACCACAATACAAGATTCCAACAACGTACCATCATCAACACGTACACACGCGAGAACGCGAGCTCCGTGTGATCCCCTAGTCCATACGATACCAAATATGCAATTCCAGCGAGCGTAAACAGTAGCGAAGACTCGAAGAAGACCCTGATCATGTTGAAATATGGAGATGCGTATTCTTCGCCAAGTTCTTTCATTTTTCTCGCGTGACACACAAATCGAGAACAGATTGTGCACGTCAAAGTTGCGTGCAGCAAGACTGAGGTCGAGTAATATGCCAGCCCGAGTTCCGCAGCGCGCCCGTTGAAAATAATGGTCTGAGGAATACTAGAGGTCCACACGATCAAGGTTCCCAAGACTGGTTTGGTGGACGATGGTTGAAACGAATGCCAAAGAGGGAAGAGGTGATGCTCACCAAAAGTTGCAATCCACAGGATGGTGGGTATGATGATGGCACGATAGCTGCCCCACACGATCCGACAACGGTACGCCTGGAACGAAGCGAAGTAAGGTTCACATTCGTTTTCTATGTCCATCCACAGTCTTACCATGAGGAAATCTGCCATCAGCTGTAGAACAATGCTTGCCGCACCTGAAACAACATTGTAAAGGTCTGATGTATGTGCCAAGCCGTATGCGATCGGCCCTCCCGGATAGTTTTGACCAAGCACCCATAATTCCTGACCGAATCTCGAACCAGCGGCTACCCAAACCGTAGTTAAGACGAGCATCACAGTGCTGAAGACTTGATAAAACACGGTGGACCGCGGAGCCGCTCCTCTGCGACTCAGGGAGATATGAATGGTCCTGAAATAGAGGCACAGTTCGATGCCTGGGAGCGGACCGGTGAGAGCGCATGGCACAAATATAGCCGAACTCACCATACAATATGTTCTGCAAAGTGAGCCCTACGTAGAACGAGGTCTCTGCGAATTGGCTTGCGAGTTCTGTGCCATTAATTGTACTATTAATTGGAGTGAATGCCATGGTGCAAGGGAGGTTCTTCTTGCGTGGGCCGCATCGCGATTTTATACCATCACATAACCACCGTGGGCCCTGTACAAAGTGATGAGTACATTGTGTTGCCTGGCGGATGCTATGAGCTTCGTCTACTTCGGGTGAAGTGGGCATCCTGAGCGGGGGCCGGGGCCGGGCAATAGTGTTCCGTGCTCATAAAACTTATCATGTCATTCCCAATATCTCACGTAACCTGGTCATCCTCTCCTTTCGTATCTCGCATTGCTTCGTCCAGGTCGAATAGCCGTTTATGCGCAAGATTGCGTTCCCAGAGTATCGTGGGGCCCCATCAATGCATCATGGGGCCCATCAATGCATCATGCGAGACATCTCACGGTCACAGATCCCTGACCGATCTGTCAAGAACAACGTGAGCGCTGAGCCCAGGGAGGCAAGACGCATCAAGATCGAGCGAACCATGGTATTGACAAGCGAAAGTCTTCGAGTCGGATCTTTTACAACAAAAAGAACAATCGCATTGGCGTCCTCAGGTCCCGACTGGTCCAACCCTGAGGCCGGCATCATCCAGGGGTAGATGGAAAACAGGGTGCCCTGTGAAAGACACGATTTCAAGACTTCAAGTAATATGATGCTGTCTCTTCGGCAGCCTCTTCCCTGGACCATCTCGATGCATTGCAAAAAAAAAGGAGGAAACGTTCTTGCCGAGCGACCATGTATGGAACGAACGGAAGAAATCGATCAATTTAAGGCACTGATCAGTTGTTTATGTCGCAATGGGCCTCAGGCTGCAAAGTTCTTGATGAGATGATAGGCTCTGGACCAATGCAGATCGGTAAACGCAGGCAAACTACACGTTCAGGTTCGAGCAAGCGATACCAGTGTTCCGATTCACGTACAGGACGTACGGGTAGATTCCTAGTGTGAATGGACGTTAGGACACTTGGGGTTGACATTGGGTTGTTGACTCATCTGAAGGTTTTGGTCTCCAGAGGTTCCGAAGGTGTGATCCAAACATCCGCCGTTGTGTGGCCACTGTTATGGTTACAACTTACCAGAGCAAACTGCTGCAAATATCATCCATGTTGATGTCGGTTGATTCAAAATTCTGACTGTAGCAGACCTACCTATACTTACTACAGCGTTGGTCCGGAATACGTTCCAAGTAGCATTTCGCCGAGGCCGTATCCTTCTAATTCGCGTGCATATTCTCAGAATCTCACTTGAGAATTAGATTTCCAAAAAAAAAGCAGTAGCCAGAGGATCCGAATACCGCCTAGTGGAAGCACCGAGGAGACGAGACGATCGTCCGAATCTCTTGCAGCTCCAAAAAAAAGGTACAGGCAAATGCCCAACCAGTAGTGCGATGACATTGAAGTTCCCGATACATTCATGAAGGTAAATTCACGGCATATCGGTCTAGATTTCATTTCCTGGCGGCAGTTCCCTTGTCCCAACTTTCCATCTCACCTCTTCACCAGTTATCATCATAAAATAGCCCATCGTCGTACCTCCCTTAGTTCGCCCCGATTCTCGGTATGATTCCGAGGGATGCTGGCATTGCTTCATCTTCCCTGGGTCCTTTGAGCTGAAGCGGCCCTCCCCAATGAGCGATTTCCCAGTAATGACCGACCTCTCCGATACTACCCAGTACATAAGTCATGACCATATTCACACAAAGCAAGCAACGTACTATTTCGGTAGTCTGTCGACCTGGGGGAGCATTGTCAGTACCAAGATCCCGGCGAAAACGGACATTACCAACCTGCCTGCCACCATATTTCGCGGCTGCCTCGTTCAGCCATCCGATCAGATAGGCGATACGAGCTATGATTTGACCGAAAGCTCAGAGAACAAGACAAGGAACTAATTGATTGACTTGCCCGCAGACCGCCCCGGACCCATGAAGAGGACGTACTCGCCATATCCTCCGCGTTCCTTCACGGTCTTCTCGTGGAACGCTCGCATCGTTCGGGTGTTTGGGAGCTTTGCCGTGTTTGTCCAGACTTTGGCCAGCGCGAGCGACGTGTATTCTGGATAAAGGAACGACGGTGTGGCCAAAACAACTGGCCCTCTAGATGAGCAAAAGTGAAGAACGACAGACAAAAATTGGCCACGTACATCCAACGAATGCGAGAGTGGGGTCCCGGAGATAAAACTGATCTAGGTACAAGTCTCGGATGTGCGAACCGTCCAAGGGAAGGAAAGGTGATACAGTCGTGGCAGAGCCTGCGTGAGGTACATGCGTTGCACCGTCGTAATATTGTGGCAAGAATGGGAACGAAAATCGGAAGCCAGTGGCAAGTATTACGCTATCAATTCCCGATAGGATCTAGACATCGAGTCGGTGCTTGACACACATTGCAAGGAAGACAAAACTCACGGTACCGTTCTTCAGCTCGACGAAGCCAGATTGAATGGGAAACCCCTCGGGTATAGGAAATAACCGTTTAATCTCCCCAACGAGTGTCGTGTTTTTGGGGATCCGGCGGAGGTGATTTTCCAGAGACAAGTGTGTTGTGTTACCTATAACATTGTTGAAGATTATGAATAACTTTCATCACAACTTCAGTACATACTAGTGTCAGGCTTGAATATCGTGGAAGAGTTAGATCTCCTCAAGCTAGTAAGAATGCCTCACCCGAAAAGACTGATGTATCTTTCTAGCTTGATGGTTCAGGTCTCTAGATACCTCAGACCCAGTAAACTGAATCTCCTTGTTAGTGAGAGTAAACTATTCTAGAAGATGGCGTACGGATGCACCAACGATAAGAACACTCTGATTCGCATATGCCTCTGGTCGCCGATATTGTCTCGAGTGACGGACAAGATCGGGAAACATCCGGACCCACTCCTCTAGACCGGGAATTGCCGGCATTGATGGTGCGTTGTACCTGCCCACGGCGACTACGACAGCATCAAAATACTACATAACCATCCGTCGATAAGATGCATCATTCAACCAGTTCGCGCAAGATGGGAAGGGCACACCTCGGTCCACCAAGTCGCTCGGTGCGTATTTTGCCGGGTTGGCTCAAGGGACCTAAGCCAGAGTCTCCAACCTTGTTCTTCCCCGGCCTGGTTGATTCGCTTCTCGATATGCTCCACGCGGGTATTATAAGCAGTTTCAGGGTTCTCGTCATTGCTATTGATGTTGAGATAGGACGCATAAGATCGAACATAGTTGCGAACTTGATAATGTGAGAGTTCTCGTGTCCGAAGTGAGTGCCCAATTCGAACAAGGGAAAGGGACGTATGTACCCCATTGTGTACCAGCAGGCCAGGGCCATTGAGGAAACTAATGTGTAAAAGCGTCAATCAGGCTCGGAAAGCAGAGTGATTGTGCATGCTCCACCCACCTGTTGCACGGGCTACGTAAGCCAGGACGTGATCAGTATTTCACTGGGTCTAGGCTGTACATGACACAAACCAACTTTGAACTTACTGAAGGTGCATTAGAAGTCAATGACTCCCAGATCGGTTTCGGCCCTCTATGATCCCTCCAGATCTTGTCATCATCCTCAAACTCCTCTGGATATGGTAGATCGACGCCCTCTGGAGGGAGAGAAGGCACAAAGTCGCCGATTGGGGTCGGAGCATTCGGGACGGGAGCATCAAGCGGGACCTCTTCGGTATAGTGCCAGTTGCCTCCCGGCACGGTGTCCCGTTCAAAGATGCGAACGTCTAGACCTACTTCTGTCAGTTCGCGGTATGCGGCCAGACCGCTACAAGGACGTGGTGAGTTATAATTCAATGAATGGGACACAAGAAATAACTTTGGTCCAGCGCCAATAATTGCGACCCTTTAAATGGGCCAGTCAAACTGGTACTCATCCGTCTCGGGTTCTCCCGGGCCAAACGATGGTGTAGAATAAGGTTGTTGGGTGCTGCCAGTGACGATTGAAACACCAGCGAGCAAAATGAGCCCAATGATCGGTCGCATGAAATCGAGTGCCGAATGGAGCGTTTCCAATGTCAAACACTTCCAAAACCAACTTAGGGTCGTTACTCGGCTACGAGCCTGGGTCCGTGATTATGCATTCAGTTTCCGAACAACATCAGCGAGTGGCATTGCCATGCCGCCAAACGTCTCAGACCGCTTGGACAATACACGTCGGAACGCAAAAATCAAATAGTGTACACTTGCCGGAATCCAAAATTTTTTAACGCAACCCATATTATAAACACATTCATACCGTATGCATGCAATAAAATAAGAATTTGTTCAACGGAGACGCCAAGCGTGACATCCGGCAGAGATATCTCACCTATTACGGGAAGGATACTTAGCATATAGCACACTGGTATGGGGTTGGTGTGCCTGCATTAATTGCCAGGGACCATGTGTACATGTTTGTTACAATTATATGACAGATAATTTGGATAATTGACACCAAAAATTATAGAGTACACATTGCCTGAATGTACAATGTACATATATACCAGACACTTGGATACTTCGAGTGGCGAGCGCAAGTCGGGCACGGGTCATGGGGTACGAAAACTCACACGGTTTTCAAGACTTGGTGCTCGCCTCTCCTTTGTTTCGCTCACCTTTCCTTGCCTCTTGCCTTGCCTCAACGTGTCGCTCACACGGGCTCGACTTTGCTTCACCCTCACCCAAGGCTCGTCACTGATCACCCTGCCCTCCCCTTGTCCTCAAATTCATTCTCCTGCCCTCATCTCGCGCCGCAACCCATGAGCATGAGCATGCATGCTCACTCGCGCACCATTGCCTCCACTTGCCGTGCCCTGCCGCGCACACACTCCGCTCCTGCCAGTTGCCGATAATGCCCACGACGTTGCAAGAAGTCGCCATGGTGGGGAGAATGGAAAAGGAGCGCGAGAGAGAGGAACTCAACGAAAAAGAGGTACGATCGATCGGATGACGCAGCCACATCGACGCACTCCATTTGCTGTGCCCGGCATCTCCACCGCACCTGCGACATGTGCTCAAGCACACGCTCCGCTCCCGCCAGTCACGGGTAGAAATAACATAGCATACATGTTGTAATCTAAAAACATTGTATGATCCGAGTCTATGTGTGATGTATATCTACAAAATACTGGATCCATGGGTAACAGAAGATGTAGCCCGTATAGTACGACGCACATGCGCTGACAGGTTCCACTGTATGTACATGGTATAGTAGCTGTATGTACATTGTATAATAGCTGTATACACACTATAGAAAGAGGGTCCAATCAACTCATGAGATTATTTTAAATTATGTCCTGCAATAATGCCGGAATCCAAGACATGTACATAATCTACATATTGGCTCCATAATCGCCAAAAAAAATGTTGATTGTACAATTTTTACAAACCGACGTGTAGCTCTCAGCTGTACGTTCTTCAAGTCGAGGTGGTCTGCAAACAGACCGAGCGCATCTTGTGCGGTGCGAAGTTAGGAGACTCATTCTACGAGGTGTCAATAAGATCCCGGTTTCCCCTCGTCAATATGTCAATGATTCTCTGTTTGTTCCCCCAGTGAGTGTACAAACCAGAGTGTGCTTTCACCAGGAGGCGGCGTTGTCTGTCCAGCGTACCAATAGTCCGTGTCGAGTATCCCCCACGCACAATGCCGTGGAGATTGAGGCTCGTATACGACGGGACCAGAGAAGGCATGAAGGTCAAGAGGCTGTTTGACGGAGATCCGGGTGCTGCTTGGCGCGGGCCGGACAATGATCGTCCCTCGAGATCAAAGGTACAGACAAACACATTTATTAGAACATGTACAAGAGGTCCTACATAGAGAGCATCGCCGATTTCAAAGCACATTGGTTGAGTTGACCTAGCAGCAGTTCCACTATCTCAACTTCATATATAACCTCTTCACCAGTCGTCATCATAGGCCAGGTCATCCTCGTATCCCCCTTGATTCACGCCGTTTCCCAGTACGATTCCAAGAGATGCTAGCATCGCCTCGTCTTCTTTGCGTTCCTTCAGCTGGAGCGGCACTCCAAAACGAGCGATCCGCCAGTAACGAGAGACCTCGCTGGAACTATTCAGGGTATGAGCCATGTCCATGTCCACACAACTATGACATACTCTTTCGGTAATCCATCAACCTGAGCGAGCGTCATCAGCATCACGTTCCCAATGACAACAGAACAACGGACCTGCTTGCCACCATATTTGACCGCAGCCTCGTTCAACCAGCCGATAAGGTAGGCAAAGCGAGCTATGACATGACTAGAAGGTTAATCACAGGACAAGACAAAGAACGAAGGACTTGCCCAACAACTGGGCCGGACCCATGAACAAGACGTTCTTGCCGTATCCTCCGCGTTCCTCCACAGTCTTCTCATACAACACCCGCATAGTCCGACTGCTTGGGAGCTTTGCCGTATTTGTCCAGACCTTGGCTACCGCGAGTGTCGTGTAATCCAAAGCCGGTTGCGACGGCAGGACTGCAACTCTGAATGAAAAAGATGCAGCACAAGACGCAGAACTGACAACGCACACCCAATGAATGCAAGAGTGGGGTCCCGGAGATAAAACTGGTCGAGATACAAGTCTCGGATGTGCGAACCATCCAAAGGAAGGAAAGGGGACACAGTCGTGGCAGAGCCTGCGTGAAGGTCACACGTTGCACCGTCGTAATATTGCGGCAAGAATGGGAAAGAGATTCGGTAGCCGGTGGCAAGTATCACGCTATCAATTCCCGACAGGATCTAGATGTCGAGTAAGTAGTTGGAACACATTCCAAGGAAGACAAAATTCACTGTGCCGTTCATCAGCTCGACGAGGCCAGACTGAATGGGAGACCCTTCGGGGATAGGTAAAAACTGTTTAATTTCCCCGACAAGAGTTGTATTTTGGGGGATACGACGGAGTTTGTCTGCGAGCGGACGATGTGTCCGGTTATCTATCACAATGTCAAAGGTTACGGGTAAACGTTAGTCACCACTGCGGTACATACTAGTTTCAGGCTTGAAGAATGTCGTGAAAGAGTTAGATCTCTTCGAACTAGTAAGAACGGTTCACGTCTCACCCGGAAAGACTGATAGATCTCTTTGACGTGGTGATTCAGCTCTATAGATATTTCAGACCCACTGACCTTAACCTCCTTGTTAGCGGGAGAATGAAATGGTTTTAAAAAATGGCGTACGGATGCACCAACGATAAGAACAGTCTGGTTTGCATATTCCTCTGGCCGCCGATATTGTCTCGAGTGACGGACAAGATCGGGAAACATCCGGACCCACTCTTCCAGACCGGGAATGGTCGGCATGAATGGTGCATGGTACTTGCCCACAGCGACGACGACAGCATCAAAATCCTACATATCCGTTTATCTATGAATGTTCAACTAAGGAAAGGGAAACGCACTTCGGTCCACCAGGTCGTTCGGTATACATTATCCCAGGTTTTCTTGAGCGAACTGAGCCAGAGTCTCCAGCCTTGCTCTTGCCCGGCGTGGTTGATTCGCTTCTCCACACGCTCTACGCGGGTGTTATAAGCAGTTGCAGGGTTCTCGTCATTGCTATTGATATGGAGATAGGACGCGTAAGATCGAACGTAGTTGCGAAGTTGATAATGTGTAAGTTCTATCAGAAGTCCGAGTCAGTGACTAATTTTAGAAAGGGACAGGAACGCACCCCATTGTGTACCCGCAGGCCAGGGCCACTGAGGAAACTAATGCGCAAAAGCGTCACTCAGACTCCGAAAGCAGAATGATTAGGCGTACTGCACCCACCTGTTGCACGGGCTATGCACGCCAGGATGCGATCGATATTTCACTGACTCTAGCTCCCACATGACACGAATCAACATACCGCTGGCATGTTGGAAGTCAGTGACTCCCAGATCGGTTTCGGCCCTCTATGATCCCTCCAGATCTTGTCGTCATCCTCAAACTCCTCTGAATATGGTAGTTCGACGCCCTCTGGAGGGAGAGAAGGCACAAAGCCGCCAATCGGGATCGGAGCATTCGGGACGGGAGCATCGAGCGGGACCTCTTCGGTATAGTGCCAGTTGCCTCCTGGGACGCTGTCCCGCTCAAAGATGCGAACATCTAGACCTACTTCTGTCAGTTCGCGATATGCGACCAGACCACTACAAGGATGTGGTGAGTCATAATACAATGAATGGAACCAAACTGGCAACCTTGGTCCAGCACCAATAATTGCGACCTTTTGAATGGGCCAGTCAAACTGGTACTCGTCCCCCTCAGGTTCTCCGAATGGTGGTGTAGAGATGGGTCGTTGGACGTTGGCGACCGAAACACCCTTGGAAACACCAGCGAGCAAAATGAGGCCAACGATTGGTCGCATGGTAATGGTGCCAAGATGTTAGACACTTCAGGTGATTGCGCGCCTTTAAACCTTTTATACTTTAATATATTCGTCAGAATCCCTCCAGAGGCGTGGTGCCACCGCTAAAGGCGTCGCGGCGTCGCCCGAGGTTTAGGTGCTGCGGCGAAGCAGCATGACTCATGGGCCGCTTGATCGGATCACGGCGGACTCTGTGGGTTGTGTGTCCGGACTCACATTCCACTTGGAGTCGCGTTTGAGGCTTGCCTAGACAGTGGCTCCGAACACTTGGGCACGCTGACGTGGATGTAGTCCCTATACTACCCAGGTAGTCTGGTGACCAGCCCGTCTAGAAAAGGCATAGACCTCGACGGCTTGCCTCTTGCCTCTTTTAGACGGGCTGGTCACCAGACTACCCAGGTCCCGCGGATCAGCCAGGTCCAGCCTCAAGAAAAACGAACTTTGAAAGTGAGGCGGTCGTCACTATGGTACCTGTAGTGCAGGTCGAGCCTTTGAGTTGCATGCCGTGGACGATTATCGCGGTCCGTTATCGAGTGCTTCGTGTTTTGCTTCAAGAAGGGAGAATGACAGTATAACAGAGATCCCGAGTGGGATTCTTCCTTCCTTCCTTTGACTGTTGACCAGGAGATCTCACTACGTACCGTCTCAGTTGACAAGTTGCATGGTCCGCCTGGGTTGCAGCGTGCATCCCGTTCCGACCGACGCCTTTGGATCGACCAGCACGCCATTCTCGCACCCTTTCTCCCTGTCAGTATCAACGAAAGCCACCAAACGGTAGAGCCCCAATACTATGCAAATAAAATGGAGTTCCTACCATGTACGCCCTTGGCAATGGGACATTCACGCATTCGGTCAGTCAAAATCGTGGAACCGCCTCCTCGTGCTCAAAGACAGTCATCTGAGCAACGGCTCTCCGAAGGTGAGCAGACTACCATCGCATCGCACGTCGATCGAGCCACGCACTCCCAGAGTTAGCGCGAGCGTGGCGCCCAATCGCCCAATCAATGAGTCCCGCCATCATAGCCGCGGCATTCTCGCACCCTTTCTCCGGTCTACGAAAGCCATCAAATGATAGAGCCACTACACTTCGACAAAAAACGGACTTCCCACCATGTACATTCTGTCGGTCGGGATTTTGGAAGCACCTCGTACCTTTGCTCAAAGACTACCATCTGAGCAACGGCTCCCTGAACGCGAGCCCCATCGCATCACACATCGTGCGAGGTACACATTCCTAGAGTTGCGCAGGCGTGGCGCCCAATCAATGATACCTGCCATCACCGTGGTCCTGGGTTTCGGACAGAGCGTGCTCGCAATGGATGATGTTTGACAGGTGGCTGCTGAGCCAAAGCAAAAAACGGTCTCATCGGCGCCTTTCTCGACACGTTCTGCCAACTTGAACTCGTATCCGCCCCTCTGGGCGCCGTGGGCCATTTCAACGTTACTGCATGCAGTGTGCGGCGCTTTCTTGTCGAGCTACTACGCATGGAACACGTGAGCGTCTGGTCGATCGACTTGAACTGGACTCGGACGCGGTAAGTGCAGTCATTGACCGACGATGTCGCCGACGTCCCTAACGTGACGGAGGTGACTGGCCGCAGCAGGAGATCAAAGCGGACGGCGAAATACGTGCGATTAACTAGGTTGAACATCTTCAACGCGCCCCACTCGAGCTCGATAACACTGCAGCTGACAACGCTTTGGGAACAGCGTGTGTTTGGACCGCAAATCGAGACACACCAACAGGGAACGGAGCCACTTGACTGTCTTGCGAGACGTATCCACAGTGCATATACTAGTGGTACAGTAGAGTGCACCAAAGGTGCGGCACATTCGAGGCTTCGGTGACAGTGAGTTCGCCATGCAGAAAGTCCAGAGAGATGGTCGTAGTAGTAGTCCCACCGTCGCGATCCCTCCTCACCAATTGTCATCATAGAATGGGGTATCGTCGTACCTCCCCTGGTCCTCACCGATCCTCGGTACGATCCCGAGAGAGGCCAACACCTCTTCGTCTTCCTTGGATCCTTTAAGCTGGAGCGGCCTTCCAAAATAA
This sequence comes from Boletus coccyginus, assembly GCA_025782845.1. NCBI lineage: Eukaryota > Fungi > Basidiomycota > Agaricomycetes > Boletales > Boletaceae > Boletus > Boletus coccyginus. The sequence goes on along the minus strand of JAHZSR010000002.1, from coordinate 180,809 downwards.
GCGATTGTCCAGTAACGGCTGATCTCGCTACAGCTATTCAGGGAATCAGTTGTGCCACAAGTCCAACAAAGTGAGCGACATACTATTTCGGTAATCCATCGACCTGGGTGAGCGTTATCAGGGATCAAGATCTTGACGAGAACAGAAGTAACGAACCTGCTTGCCACCATACTTGACCGCTGCTTCGTTCAGCCAGCCGATGAAATAAGCAAGACTAGCTGGGACACGAGCAGATTCTTAGTACAGGACAAGACAAGGAACAAACAAATTGACTTACCTGCAAATCGTTCCGGACCCAAGAACATGCAGTACTTTCCGTATCCTCCACGTTCCTCCAAGGTCTTCTCGTACAACGCCTGCATCGTCCGACTGCTTGGAAGTTTTGCCGTATTTGTCCAGACTCTGGCAAGGGCAAGTGTCGTGTAATCCGGAAACTGGAACGGCACCATACCCAAGGTGACTGCATCTCCGAATGAGGAAAGGTGAAGAACGACAGACAGAAATAGCCACGTACACCCAATGAATGCAAGAGTAGGGTCCTGGAGATAAAACAAGTCTAGGTACAAGTCTCGGATGTGCGAACCGTCCAAGGGAAGGAAAGGTGATACAGTCTTGGCAGAGCCTACGTGAGGTTCATACGTTGCGCCGTCGTAGTATTGTGGCAAGAATGGGAACGAGCATCGGAAGCCAGTAGCAAATATCACGCTATCGATTCCTGACAGGATCTAGACATCGAATCAATTTTCGGAACACGTTCCAGGGAGCGAAACGATACTCGCAGTGCCGTTCTTGAGCTCGACGAGGCCAGACTGAATGGGAGACCCTTCGGGAATGGGCAAAAACTGTTTGATTTCCCCAACGAGAGTCGTATTTTGGGGAATCCGGCGGAGGTAATTTTCCAGCGCAATATGCATCTGGTTATCTATGGCAATGTTAGATATTATGGGTAACTTCGAGTCACCACTTCGGTACATACTAGTGTCAGGCTTGAATGTCGTGAAAGAGTCAGATCTCTTCAAGCTAGTAGTTACGGTGGACGTCTCACCCGGAAAGACTGATAGACCTTTCTAACATGATGGTTCAGGTCTCTAGATATTTCAGATCCACTGACCTGAACCTTCCTGTTAGCGGGGGAAAGAAACGATTCTAAAAGATGGCGTACAGATGCACCGACGATAAGAACAGTCTGATTTGTATATGCCTCCGGTCGCCGATATTGTCTCGAGTGACGGACAAGATCGGGAAACATCCGGACCCACTCCTCCAGACCGGGAATGGTCGGCATTGATGGTGCGTTGTACCTGCCCACGGCGACGACGACAGCATCAAAATCCTACACATCCATCCGTCGATAAGATGCGTTGTTCAACCAGGACGTGAAAGAGCACCTCGGTCCACCAGGTCGCTCGGTACGTATTACGCTGGGTTGGTTCAAGTGACCTAAGCCAGAGTCTCCAACCTTGCTCTTGCCCGACTTTGTTGATTCGTTTCTCGACATGTTCTACGCGGGTGTTATATGCAGTTGCAGAGTTCTCGTCATTGCTGTTGATGTTGAGATAGGATGCATAGGATCGAACATAGTTGCGAACTTGATAATGTGAGAGTTCTGGTATCAGGAAGTGAGTGACTAGCTCCAGAAAGGGGAAAGAACGTACCCCATGGTGTACCTGCAGGCCAAGGCCATTTGGGAAACTAATGTGGATAAGCGTCAATCGGACTGGAGAGGAGGGACCAAACTTCCCCACCTGTTGCACGGGCTACGCACGCCAATACGACATGAACATTCCAAGTCCGGCCTCCACACAATACAAACAGACCTACCGAAGGCATATTCGTAGTTAATGTCTCCGAAATCGGTTTGGGCCCTCTATGATCCCTCCAGATCTCGTCGTCACCTTCGAATTCCACTGAATATGGTAGATCGACGCCCGTTGGAGGGAGAGAAGGCACAAAGTCGCCAATGGGGGCCGGAGCGTTCGGGACGGGGGCATCGAGCGGGACCTCTTCGGTATAGTGCCAGTTGCCTCCCGGGACGCTGTCCCGCTCAAAGATGCGAACGTCTAGGCCTGCTTCTGTCAATTCGCGATATGCTACCAGACCACTACAAGGATGTGGTGAGTTATAATACGATGAATGAGACACCAGAAACAACCTCGGTCCAGCACCGATAATTGCGACCCTTTGAATGGGCGAATCAAACTGGTACTCATCTGTCCCGGGAACTCCGAACGGCGGTGTAGAGAGGGGTTGTTGGACGCTGCCAGTGACGACCGAAACACCAGCGAGCAAAATGAGCCGAACGAGCAGTCGCATAGGTGTCAAACACTTGACTGGAAGGTGACCTTCCGGCTTGTATTCGGGATCTTGTCTTGTTCGGAATGGAAGCCTGACATTCCAGTCTGTTTGTACACTTTTCCACGGATCAAATTCGGCCCAAGGCAGAAGATACATCCATCAATTTCATGTGTAGGTAGTACAAGTTATGATGAGGGAGATTTAGGTGATATTGAAATACAATGGTATATCGCCTTTCAAAGCAATTCTACCAGATCAAGAGTAAGGGAATATCATGTAGTAACTTGAGGGTCATTAGGTCTAGTGAGGTACACATCGTTCTTGAAAGCCGCCCAGTCATTGCTAGAAAACTGCGCCCGATCAGATGCACTGGGATATCGCGATTTACGACCATCCCAGGTTGGTTTCCAGCTGTCCCAGGCGCCTGGCGAAGGAGGGGTGCGAGCATGCTCGTCGGTGTAGGCAGCGAGTTGTTCGTCACACGAGTCATGAAACATGTCCGACCCCCAACTTTCCGCAACGCTCTTGCCTTGCTTTTGCCAGTTGTGGATATACTCGATCCAAGCAGTATCGTCTTCCACGACCGTATCGTCGGTAATAGACGAAGAATCATCATCTTCGGGAGCCTGGAAGGGAAGAACGGCCCGTTGCTGTCCCCCGTCAAAATGGCCGGCTGAGGCCTGAGTTCCCTGGTTTCCAGAGCGTGTCGCACTCCTGGGACCCTGACGTCTTGGAGCTCCGCCTTGCGAGTGATCATCTCGCCCTTCGTCAGATGGGTGATGAAACCTCTTTGGTGTTCCGATGGTGTCATAGAAATGATCGGGTACTTGCACCCCCATCCATGCTCTATACAAACGTTGTATGGCGATCACCATTGAGATCGCATCACTCGAAGAAGGGACTATTTGGCTGAGAATGAGGATCATCTCGGAGACGTCTTCTGATTCGAAGCTCGCAAGTTTTTTACCAGCGTTAAAAATGACGAAGTGAGGATGAATATGGCTTGTGAGAGGGCCTAGGTTGGAGTAGGGCGGAAAATATTCGTGACCGGGTTTATTTACGTCCGGGTAACGACAAATTGGCTCCCGCAGCGTAAGTGCGGGAAGAACGTAGTACCGATAAGTGGGTTCTGCGAAAATCTAAATGACCTTCAATCAATATCTCGAGGAGCGCGAGAACGGAAAGACCTTTGTGATATCGCTCGTTGCGTACTTGTCTTCCACGTATATCTTGCTCAGTTTCTGTAGAACCTCAATCTCCGGAACCAAGATCCATTTTGGTTGGTCAAAGAGGAAATGCCAGTCGTTTCGCACTACAACAGATATCAGTACAATTGACTTCGAACACGACCAGCAAACATACGATGCATCATGTTATACCTCGTGTCGACGTTGAAATATCTATATTTAAGACCCCAGGCATACTCCAATTTCGTGAGCTACGGGTCCGATGGAGTGAGTATAGTTGCATTATCTGAGATACATAAACTCGCACCGTTTCGTGGTCGGTTGCTTGGGCTACAAGGTGGCATGACTGGACTGGCTCGGGCCGGTTGGTAATGAGACAACGACCGTCATTGGGGTCTGCGGATCGAGCCAGATCCTTCTGAGAACTAGTAACGGTCCTCGTCTTCTTCCTGATTTTCGGAGTGGTGCGGGTTTCTAAACCTTCGGCTTCACGTCTCTCGTCCGCCGGGTCATAATCTGGTGATGGTGGCTGAGGCGATCTCCGGCCATCATCCTCCACGTCTAGATTTCTGAGCTCTTCTTCAAGGGTAGCAAGACTAGGTGAATTGGGAGGACGCGAGCGCGCTGTCTGCGAACGAGTTTTAGGTGGCATGCTGATCGAGGATGACTCTGGCTGTTGGGGAAAGGTGTTCTCGGGTTGGGCTTTTATAGCTGCCAGGTCCGGTGTGTCCACGCGTGTGCCATTCCTTTCCACTTGACTTGTCCATACCAGGTCCACAATCCACGGCGATGTCGATTGTTCACCCATGTTGAATGCGTTGAAATCCCGAAAAGGGTATGTTGATAAAACCCAAAATGGTAAGCGACAAACACTGATCAATCGATCATCGATCAAAGCTCAACTTCACCGGAGAATACCCAGAACAAAACGAATGTAGATAGGTGCCTACCACGCTCTTTCTAGTGCTTACATGTTTTGCGTTGGACCCCCCCGCTTGCGCAAAAGCTGTTGCGATATCGGCACGCGTTATAATACTTGTTCGGCCGCGTGACAGCTGTTTCAAATACGCTTCTCTGGCGATACCGTGCACGTTGGTGACAGGTGTGGCGGGTGATGGCAGAAACGTACTGCTTGAAGTCCTCGAGCGCCTCTTGGGAGTTGGGTCTAGATCTAATATAATAGCTATCGTTGCACATTGTAATCGCCCTCATTTTTAATAGCCTCCGGTAGGGTCTCGACTCTAGTCTTTTGACAGGTCTTGCGTTGGCCCGATTATCGTGTCCACCTTGGTGCCAAAGAATCGCGCCCAGAGCTTAGCCTTCAACGACAACACCAGTTATCCCGGTAGCGTATCACTAACACCTTACATCATGCCCTCAGTGATCAGTGAGCGGACCCAAGCACTTCGAAGAATCAAACAATTTGGCGCGCTGCAATGACAAGGTTTCCCATCGTGGGAACTGTAACTCACCAGCAAATATTCACAAACACATCAAGCAAGCATAGATCCCTACAGGTATTATAGAATCATTTACAGCAGATTACAGTGACACATTCCACGCTCCCAGTTGCACAGTGGACGAGCCATAATTATTGAGGACTGCAAGACTGAAGATTCACATATTCACTCAACTAAATCATATCTGACACGGTTGCTCTTCACGACCGGGGGGGCATGAGGCGGTGATACAAGACCTTTTTGGGTCATTACGCCAACTGGAATTGCAAAACCATCATCTGCCCATCGATTTGACGCCAGGATCCACCCACAAACGCATGGCCATGCGAGCAAGGTCGGTCTCCCCGCGTTCTCCGTAAAGAAGGATCCTCATGGCCTGGTATGACTCCGCTCGCAGTATTGATGGCGTGTTTGCGTTGTCGCAAAAGATCGCCCTCACAAGAGCCACTTTTCTTACGTACATCCTTCCGCCTGAAGTGTGTCTATACATGATGGGAGTGCTAGTTCAGCTCGAGGGAACGCGCTTCTACCGCCTTTCGCTATTGCCTGTCCTCATGTGGTTTGCTTGGCGCGGTCTCTTCGTTGACATGTCGGGAGGCGATCCCAGGCACGCCGCGATGAACACCTTGATCATCGTGAGTGATCCTGGTCTAGTGTTGCATGCCACTGACGTGGTCCATCCTAGACTCGTATGTTTACCATCTCAATGCGGGCTACTGTTTGGGCTGTCGCACGAGAGCCTTTTCGGCGTCAGAGGCCTTTGAGCAAAGATGACCAATCAGATTCCGAGAGCGTCTACGCAGCGTTCTGGAACTCCTGGGACTTGATGTTCAATCCGCGAGGCATTGGGTGGAACTGGCCGCGAGGACTCATTATTCCAAAAGCTGCTTTTCAAACGGAATCGCGAATCGCCTTCGTATTGTTGTCGGCAGCCCGGTTGGCCTTCTACTCCTTGGCTTTCGATGCATGCCTTCAGATTGTCCGCGTGTTGTCTCCGGACACGTTTGGCTCGCTCAACGGTGGCTCTCTGTTTGACCATACCCTTCCGCCCCACCTAGAACTCTTGCGATCCATATTCGTGTCCTTCTTGACGGTCTGGATGGTGTATTTTGTAATCCAATGGGGCTACCGATTTCTAGCTATCGTATGGATCATCTTGTTCCAACAACGACCCTCTCAATGGCCACCCCTTTTCGACTCTCCGTGGTTATCGACTTCGTTGAGTGAACTTTGGGGTCGGCGGTGGCATCAAATGATGCGTGAGGTGGTCTTGAACCTGGGTGGTCGGCCGTTTAATTGCCTGTTTGGCCGGCTTGGAGGCATACTCGGAGCCTTCCTGGTTTCTGGCATCGCCCACGATATTGAATTTCGGTCCGCTGGACAAGGTGGAAACTCGGTCGTCACCCTCGGATTCTGGATGATGAACGGCGTCGGGGTGGTGCTGGAGCGCGTTTGGACAAAAACGACGGGGAGACGGGTAGGCGGGGTTCGGGGCTGGGCGTGGACGTTTGGGTGGCTTACGCTGTGGGGGGTTCGGATGGTGGATGAGTGGGCCAAGGCGGGGCGGTTTGGGACGACGGTTTTGTTCGGTGAGCCATCGCTTACGTTGGTGGCATTTGTCCGGCGATGTCTTGTTGGCGCGTGATGAAACACTCACTATGTAGTACTGCCCTGTGAATATGTGTAATATAAGTGTCATGGGCGTTGACGCGTCCAGTATGGACGCGACATGGTGAAGGTCAACGCAGCACACGCCAAATTCCAAATAGCTCCGTGTTGTCACCTGTGCGTCCGCCCCCGCGGACTTGTAGATGTTAGTAACAGTCAATGCAGGCAATATCATGATCCACACCTTACAGCACTTGACACCACTCACGGTGTTCTGTCTCTTCCCTGCAACTATCAATACCCGCTGACTAGTAGAAAGACCACTAGCGGCCCCCCAAAGGAGCAAATGAAAATTGCAACGGCCACTGATCAAATGTCAGCAACTCTACCAGTATATGGAGTGAATAATACGATGACCACTTACAGGCACCGAACACGACGAAAGTGATATCAGCGTGATCCATTACGAGGAACTTCCGAATTATGCACGGTCAGGGGATACTTGGTGTTGTTGTTGAAACTCTGGAGGCGATTTTTGCACCAAGGTAGACACGATATGTCAAGACCTTACCGGACGTTATAAAAATCTGAGGGGCGATTTGTGCAACGACAGCTATCACAGATCTAAACCTACCTCCCAAGAGGCGCTCGTATGATCCTAGGTCTCCGAGCAGCACTCGCAACTGTCGTGTCCGAACGCGACGTCGCCGACACTCCTCCGATTCAGAGTCTGCAGGATGGTTGTCCCGAATGTCTAGTGTTTCTGCTGCATCAGCTGTCTGTCACACAAACGTGCACGGCATCGCCATCGCTATTGACCGCCACGCGGCCAATATTATCGTGTCAGACGGAACCAATGCTTACAACGTACGTGGGCCGATATTATTGTCTCGCAACAACTTTTGCGCAAGCGGGGGGTCCAACTTGTATGGAAGCACGAACCTAGAAAGAGCGTGGTGGCCAATTGACTTGTGACTCACCAGATCTGGTTGAAACCTTTGATCGATTGATCAGTATTTGTCGCTTACCATTTACAGTAATTTTGGGTTTTGCCGACATACCCTTTTTTGGACCTCAACAAGTTCAACATGAGTGGACAATCGATATCGCGGTGGATTGTGGACCCAGTATGGACAGGTCAAGTGGAAAGCAATGGCACACGGGACACACCGGGCCTGGCAGCTATAAAAGCTCAACCCGAGAGCACCCCTCCCCAGCCAGAGTCATCCTCGATCAGCATGCCACCTAAAACTCGTTCGCAGACAGCGCGCTCGCGTCCTCCCAATTCACCTAGTCTTGCTACCCTTGAAGAAGAGCTCAGAAATCTCGATGTGGAGGGTGACAGCCGGAGATCGCCTCAGCCACCATCACCAGATTATGACCCGGCGGACGAGAGACGTGAAGCCGAAGGCTTAGAATCCCGCACCACTCCAAAAATCAGGAAGAAGACGAGGACCGTTACTAGTTCTCAGAAGGATCTGGCTCGATCCGCAGACCCAAATGGCGGTCGTTGTCTCATTACCAACCTGCCCGAGCCGGTCCAGTCATGCCACCTTGTAGCCCAAGCAACTGATCACGAAACGGTGCGAGTTTATGTATCTCAGATAATGCAACTATACTCACTCCATCGGACCCGTAGCTCACGAAATTGGAGTATGCCTGGGGTCTTAAATATAGATATTTCAACGTCGACACGAGGTATAACATGATGCATTGTATGTATGCTGGTCGTGTTCGAAGTCAACTGTACTGATATCTGTTGTAGTGCGAAACGACTGGCATTTCCTCTTCGACCAGCCAAAATGGGTCTTGGTTCCGGAAGCTGAGGTTCTACAAAAATTGAGCAAAATATACTTGGAAGACAAGTGCGCAACGAGCGATATCACAAAGGTCTTTAGGTTCTCGTGCTGTCTGAGATATCGACTGAAGATCATCTAGCTCTTCGTAGAACCAACTTATCGGTACTACGTTCTTCCCGCACCTACGTTGCAAGCACCGATTTGTCGTTTCTCGGACGTCAGTAGCCGCGATCATGAGACTGATTTTCCCCCTTTCCCTAACCTCGGACTTCTCACGAGCCACATTCATCCACACTTCGTCATTTTTAACACTGGTAAAAAGCTGTCAAGCACCCTGTCTAAACATGTCTCCGAGATGATCCTCATTCTCAGCCAGATAGTGCCTCCTTCGAGTAATGCACTCGCGATGGTGATCGCCATACAGCGCTTGTATACTGCGTGGACAGAGTTGCAAGTACCCGATCACTTCTATGACACCATGGGAGCATCAAACAGGTTCCATCGCCCGTCTGAAGAAGGGCAAGATGATCGCTCGCAAGGCGGACCTCCTCCAAGACGTCAGGGTCTCAAGAGCACGACACGCTCTCGGGGCCAGGGATCTCAGGCCTCAGCCGGTCATTATGGCAGGGGACAGCAACGGGCCGTTCTTCCCTTCCAGGCTCCCGAAGATGATGATTCTTCGTCTGTTACCGACGATACGGTCGTGGAAGACGATTCTGCTTGGATCGAGTATATCCATAACTGGCAAAAGCAAGGCAAGGGCGTTGTGGAAAGTTGGGAGTCGGACGTATTTCATGACTCGTGCGACGAACAACTCGCTGCCTACATCGACGAGCATGCTCGCACCCCTCCTTCGCCAGGCGCCTGGGACAGCTGGAAACCGACCTGGGATGACCCCAAATCGCGATATCCCAATGCGTCTGATCGGGCGCAGTTTTCTAGCAATGACTGGGCGGTTTTCAAGAATGATGTGTACCTCACTAGACCTGATGACCCTCAAGTTACTACGTGATATTCCCTTACTCTTGACCTGGTAGAATTGCTATGAAAGGCGATATACCATTTTATTTCAATATCACCTAAATCTCCCTCATCATAATTTGTACTACCTACACGTGAAATTGATGGATGTATCTTACGGGTCCTTTTGCGGGTCCGCCTAGCACCAACAGATCAACCAACGTCAGCTAGTCTGACGATACCCTTGCGGGTGAGGTTCCCTTCCAGTACCTCGTCGCAAGTTCACCGAACTTGGCCTCCTGGCCAGCGTGACTTTGTCATCGCCAAGTACTTGGGGGAACGGAGTCGTTGAAAGCGGGGTAGGACTAGTAAGGGTGCTCCTGGGCCACCCCCGACGTGTCTGTGGAGCTGAGCTCAGTGCACATGGTCTCAAACTCAAGTACTCACCCATTGTTATTGCTGCCCCCATGCAAGGACCCGAACGCGGCTTTGAGAGGAACCAGATAGAAGTCGGGCTCTGAACAGGTCACCAATGACTATAATTGAGTCACACGACCTTGTGCTCGTTTCCTACTCCAATGTATCGCGTGTCCTGGTCTGTGCCCTCGTCAGTGAATGTGACCCCGTCGTCGTCGCCTGCCTTTGGGCCTGTCGACTCGTCACCGCCATCGAGCCCAGCTCTCGTCCCGTATTCACTCGACTCACCTCCTCACCCTACCAGCAACTGCGCTGTTCTCGCACCCTTTCGCAGCGTCTACAAAAGCCACCAAGCGGCTCCCAGAGTATGAAAAAAAGAACGACTCCCCACCGTGCACGCCTCCTGGGATGTTTGGCACGCGCTTCGTCGGTCTGGACCGTGTAGCTGCCTCCTCACGCTCCTTGCAGCAAGACGACCTGACCAACGGCTCCCCAATCGCGACTCCCCTGTCGCACCGCACATCGAGGTACATCGACCCCGAGGTACCCATCTGGGAGGACGCGCTTCGAAAGCCATTCGACACCGGTATCGGCCAGATTGATCTCAGGTACCGCGGTTCCCTGCTCGTGTCCCGTTCGTTCAACCATTTCTGAGCAGCAATCGACAACTCAAGTCTATACCTCCTTCTATTGGCGATCTGTCCGGGTTTTTCAACACGCCCGAGTCGTCCGAGCAGAGACTCCTTTTTGGGCGGACGCTGGCGCGAATCAACACTGAACCCCCCATCGACGCTGCCCGCACGCGGTCTTTCGAACGAACGCAGTCGATCAAGGATTCTGGCAAAGAACGACACGTCCTCCAGCTCTATCTCATGGGTAACCTGATCACGTCGCTCCCCCCTGAACTCTTTTCGGTGAAAAGCCTCACCGTCCTCAGCCTGCGTATGTCGACGATTCTTTTTTTTCGTGGCGCTAAATAGTCTTCGTCTGACCAACGACCTCTTGAAGGGAGTAACAGGCTCACCTTCATACCCCCCGAAATCTGTCGCCTGACGAACCTCCACGAACTCAACATATCCAACAACCAGTTAAAGTTCTTACCCTGGCAGATGTGCGACATGAAGATCGACAAACTCTTGGTCAACCCAAACCCGTTCCTCCCAGAACCCGCCTGCTCCCTTGCCGCCTACGACCCAGATCCATCGCACGCCCCGCACCCATCGCGTCGCTCCATGGCGCGCGTTCACTCTCTGCGCAAAGAAGCCCTCTCGCGTCTCACCAAACCAGTACTCTCCCCCGTCTCGTTCACCCTCACACGCGTCCCGCCCCTCACGGAGCTCTGTCTCCGCCTCCTACTCGCCCCATCCGAAACGACCCCCTCACATACCGTCATCGCAGACTATTACGGCCTTCCCCTCTCCGACCAATGGACCATCCCGCCCAACGTCCGCCACACCCTCATGGAAGTCGTCCCCGGGATCCTCCGACCCCGCAAACGGTTCTCGATGGATACCACCACGCACGAGGACCAGCGCGCGTCCTCCGCGGGGACGGGCACGGCGACGTGCCCGAATCCGGCGCACAAGGGGAGGGTGTTCGTCCGGCATGCGTCGGAGCGGTTTTCATGGGAGCGTCGGATCGCGGGAACGGACGTGGGCGGGGCGGTGCCGGTGCGGTGGCGCGGGTGTCTTGGGACGTGTTTGGATTTCTTGGACGAGGAGGCGGAGGCGCAAGCCAAGGGTGAGGACCAGCGCGGTCATGGTGGTGGCGTTGGCGGAATGGCCGTGTTGCGCCCCGCTGCTCGGGCAGAGGAGAGCGATGTCGACATGGCGTTGGCGGTCCGGGCGGTGGACCTTGGAAGCGTCCGTCTTGACTTGGAGGATTTCGACGACTTTGACGACTAGAGGGATGTATACCATGGTGGTCTTTTTTCTGGGAAAGGGTATGGATAGGAGTATGGATCGATTGGACGTTGAATTGTACACGACGAACATGCAGATCGAACATCGTTTACCCCCACATGTGTATGTAGTACCAAATGAACAGCTCATTGTACAGTCACCGCATTGAAACGTCGAAATGAACACTCGCCAAAAAAAGTTGATAGATGATGATAATACGCTACATGATGTTCCGAATGTACAGTTGGAATCTAAGCCATGTACCAGACAATATAATGTGCAGTTCGTCCATCAGGAAAACACGATCTTAGTTAGTTTAAATGGGAATCAAAACGTCAACGTTTCGTCGCCGTCACACACACACATGCACGCGATGTCAGCCAGTGTTCACCATCAAACCAAAAGAGCGAGATCAAAACCGTCAGCCCAGAGGAATCCATCACAACATCCACAATGCCGCCATCATCATCGCAAACAGACCAACCACGCCATGCTCGAATCGGACTCGGAGCGCGGCACCGCTCGTGTTGGTGATCGCAGCGGTGGCAGTACCGATCGTTGCAGAGGGGACAGGGCCGTTGACGCCGTTCTGGGCGATAGCATCTCCAGAGAGGGTGGCGAAACCAACAGACGGTGGGTTGTATCGGAATACAGAATAAACATTTTTCTGTTATCAGGTTCGTCGTGAGTGGAACAGCTGGGGAGAATCGGAACGCGCGCGACTTACAAGGAACGCATCCCCAATGATCCACGAGGGCGACATATTCCCGGTCGTCGTCGAGCTCACCTCGAAAAAGGCACCGACACACTGGCTCGAGCTGATCTGCGCAAACTGGAAATCGGCCGTACTCATCGTCCACGTGTTCCCGCCAAACGAGAACGTGACCGTCACTTTCGTGGAGCAGGCTGTGGGCAAGACAACATGTGGACGTTAGTGGACGTCAGTGTGGTCGTAAGGAACAGACGTACGGTATTGGTAGTATCCGGCCCATTCGCCTGTTGCGGGGGACGAGCTTGGTACTTGAGCGTAGATGGCCTGGATGGCGGACGATGGCCCGGCGATGTTGGTCGTACCAGTGTCGATAGCAGCGGTCGCCCCACTTCCGAGCGATATGGAAGTCCCTTGGACTGTCAAAGCTGTCCGATCGTTCATCACGTCGTCAATCGTCGTCGTTCGTATTCAGATGAGGGAAACTTACAGGCGAAAGGCAGGAGCCAGTAAGCCGGATTACCAGAGAGATTGATGTAGTCAATCGAACCCGTGAACAAGCTACTGTTCGTGTATCCTGATACCGCGCACCGTCAGACGTCACCCGGGCAGAGTCTGTCACCCGAGACGCACCTATCGTGAGTTCTCCTCCAGGTTCCAACTGGGATGGATTTGAAGCATTCGAATATCTAGGCCAGTTGTCAGTTCAAACGATCACGAGCTCGAGCGCACATCCCACCTCCGAAGTTGGACCGCGAACAATGCCGAATCCATCGCCCCGCTACTGGCAAGAGTTTGCCAAAACGGCATCTCCCCCGAACTTGAAATCCCCTGCCAACCTAATCCCAAGAGCCCAGACACTGGCGCCGTGAGGAGACCCGATGATACCGAATCCACCACGGCTGTGTATGTAGTAACCCGATCAGCGACCGCATCACACCGACTGCGCAACACAACTCGACGTACCAAAGCCTTGGTTCGAGACCGAAAAACCCGCCATCTGAACGACGTCTTGGGCGACGTAGCCACTGGCTGCACCAGACCCATACTGGATGTCGAACGGCGTGGAGAGGTTCTTGAACGTGGACGACGCGGACGGGCTGAACATGGGAATGCCCTTGCAAGGGGAGCCACAGGAGCTATCGACGATCCAGAGGTCCCTGCACGTGAATACTGAGTCTCGAGAAACCAAGGAGGAACACGCTTGAATACTCACGCAGACCCGGTGTCGAGAATGACATCAAAAGCAGTGAGTGGCGTTCCGATAGCCAGCGAGCCATAGTATCTATCCCCTCGAGTCAGCAAGGACGGTCCAGCTAGCATTCCGGAACCACGAACCCCGAATCGTAAGCCTGATCGACGAGCCTAACACAAAGCAGACCGTAAGCGCCGGGGCCAAACTCGGACGCAAGGCAGGAACGCACAAGTTATAACCGCTACCCCGCTTCTGATTTGATTGGCCCGAGTACTTGGCGATGACAAAGTCACGCTGGCTTTTGGCCAGGAGGCCAAGTTCGGCGGGGTCGAGACCGGTGGAAGGAGACCTCACCCGCAAGGGTATCGTCAGACCAGCTGACCAACCTGATGGGTCTGTTGGTGCTCCACATGCCTCAAGGGAGAACCATAGCAATAGGGTCGATACGGTAGAGACAAGATTTGGTATCATTTCCAACGAGCGTATGGGCCGCACGATCCTTGAATTCAAAGACCAAGCTCAGACGTCGAGCGAGAGTTTCCGGGTTAGACGACCGCAGGTTCGGAAGGGGTATGCAAAGAGAAAAGTCAGGAACAAAGCAACGAGCGACACAGCGGTTTGGTCCGTTGATATACTTTGCTTTAGGCTACGGTCCGGCCGACGGGGAGGCTGCGGATGCCAGTGCACGCAGCAGTGTGTATCCGATGCACCGGCCAGGGCTTGGCAACATAACCATTGTGACCGATCGAGTGTCTTGTGATGAAACAACCGGTCTCACTTTGGCAAAAATGACATGGCCTGCTGCGCCACTGATCACAAGGCTTGGCCGCATGCCACCTCGTAGCTCCGCGCAAAGTTGATAGCCCAGAGCTGCCACAGCACGATGAGAAGGTGGGATACACATTGAACTAGTCCGCAGCATGTAAACAATCGGATACAGCTGGTCTCGACTCTCGAGGGAAAAACTCTCTAGCGCAAGCGCTCACGCTGACAAATTGTTGGACCTGTTACTTTGTATTCTATTCGTAAACTTTCAAAAGGGCCTGGGCAGCAGCAACTTTTTATGTAAATCAATAACCCGTCCAAAACAACACTAAGTCCACTTTTCATATTCCTTGTCGGTTAGTGAGAACATCGTTGCGAGAGCGGTTACAGAAGAGAACACCGGAAGTGCGTGTCGTCATCAAGGCAGCGTTGGCTGTGACGGAAGTAACACTACCTCCGAGTGTCGCGCAGGGATCACTGCATTAGGGTCACATCGGAACACGGAATACACGTTTTTCTGACCACACTCGGGTCAGCTGTGGAGACAACAAGCGGAGCACTCACTAAGAAGGTATCACCAATGATCTACTGCGGCGCAAGAATGGAAGCTGTGGAAAGAGAGAAGTGAAAAGGCTGAACAGGACCGTGAACATCGGCGTCGAATATATCTACGACAACCCAAGATCGAGTTGTGAGAGGATGCCTTGCACTGCAATACGAAGTGAGTTGGCCAACCGTCCACCCCGCATGTTTACGAATAGGATACAAAAGTAACACATACGACGCAGGCCAGGGCCCAGAACCGTAGCAGGTGCTAATAATCTGTGAGTACATGGATCGATGATCCAGTAGGCTCGCATTGCAAAGTTGTGATCAGCTCCCCCGACGTAAACGTTGGGGGTACAGATCGCAGCCTTTCGATGTGGGCGCTGCAAAGCCACGATGTCGGATGCGGGCACTCTGAAAACCCACTGTACTTAGGGCCGGTCAAGAAGGTGGCGACGGACAAATCCGAGTGGCCCCTGAGCACAACACCTTTCACTACCCCAACTTGGGTTACTTTCTAATGTTCTCCTCAATAGGTGACGCACTTTTTCCCCGCGTTCCATCGGGGGTCACTTTGAACAACCCATTGTCACACTGAATCAAACAGGTTTTAACCTGGTGAGCGTTCTTGCTTTACCGTGCACTATTTCGGCGTATGGTGAGCTACGTTTGAGATGGCCAGAGCCTTGGCAATGCAGAACAACTCCTATTGGTGTATCGTCGCAAACGCCTAGGGCTGCTGGGACTTGGATACATGTGTGCTGGAAGCCTGAGGGCACTAGTCCAAGTGCAGTGGACAACACCGTCGGCCTGAGTGTGTAGAATGCCACTACCAATATTAATAGAGGAAGCCACCGCGATTCCAAGCTCAAACGAATGAACGTCACAAATCATACAATTCTCACATGACGATCTCTACAGAACCAACCGCGTCACCACAGGCATCGTAAAGTCAAACTTTGCATAGTCTGATACCACCCGGTTCACCGTGTTCACCCTGACCCGACGCCCATCCTCTTCGCGGATCAAAAATACCGGGAACGGGTGTTTGAAGAACCCCAACACTTGATTACGCTTCATCTGCATCTCGGCTCGCAGCTTCGATGCTGGCTCGTCTAGCTCCTCGTCCTCCTCATACTTGACTACGGTTTTGCGATCGTCAGTGTTCCATCCGGATAATTTTGGAGCCGTTACTTACGACTACGTCCCGACTCCAAATCATCATCATCACTCCAGACCTCCTGCCACGCGTCTTTGAGAAGATACTCTATGAGCTCGATAAGGATCTGGAACACGTTACGGGTGTGCCGATCCCATACGCGGCACAGGTAGTATTGTTTCGGGTTGTTCGTCAAACCAGACGAATGCGAAGCGAGGGTGACCATAGTGGGTACCAGGTGATCGGCCTCTAGTTTGTAATAACAATTGGGGTCTCCCGGGGTAGGATGTTCCGGACGCTCGGAGCATCTGACTCGGTGCTCAAACAGAGACACATTCAGCTCCCCGTTGACGAGGGTGTGGCCGGGCGGCGTCGACCTCACAATAACCCTGCACCAATCCATTATTGCGCTGACCGCAGCCTTGACACCGCTCCACGCGGTTCCAAGTATCGCGCTGAAGAGGTTCATGATCATCCAGAATGTCGAGTCGGTCGAGTCGTCAAAGGAGGGATCAGGGAAATTGGGTTCGATGAAGCATTCTGGATTATACGCGAGGCAAGAGTTGACGGAGGAGCTACGTCCACACCAGTCGAAGAGCGACGCATCGCCAGTGCGTTTCATGAGCTCCTCTTGCAGACGGAAGAATGCACGGGGTCCTTCCCCATACATAGCTGGCAAGCTGATGTCAAAGATACCAAGGAGACAGTACGCCATGTCTTCCACTTTCGTCGTCGACCTTTTCGCCGCCCAGAGCAATCTTGACCTAACATCCCTTATTCCAACCCTGAACTTCCTTAAATCCTCCAGGGGAACTCCAGTGGACTTGACCAGCACATCACCCCAGACGTCACTGGCGCGATGGTCTACGAGCCGAGCTCTATATCTGAATGAAGAGATGGAAATTTTGTCCTCTGCTTCGTCTGTGTCGGGATCGTTGGCTTCCTCTAGCAGGGTCCACCGTTTGCTGTAGAATCGAAGTTTTTTGGACGCGATCATCTCCTGCAATGTCCAGCCTCTTTTGACCCAAACTGGTAGCTTGCGGTATTTACCCTTGCGTTTGGAATCCTGGAGACTGGGGAACATATCGTTGAGGTGTGCCTCCAGCTGCGGCCGCTCGACTTGAGAGTCCGGCTGCACGGATCGAAGTTGAGAAAACGATCTATCCCGAAGGCGATCATAGAGAGAAAGGTATGGCTCAGTCTGTAGAGTTGTAGCGTAGGTGTTGGGGGAGGTTTGCGGTACCGATGGATCGGAAGGGGGAAGAGGTCTCCTGATCTCGGCATCTTCAAACCACCAAGTACTGTCTTCTTCGTCCGCGGCCGGTAAACGACCCTCTTTAACATCATCCACATCATCGAGGTAGACGATCGTGAGATCACTGCCGCTATACCAGAGGAACATGCAGTTGATGGATTCCGACGTCTCTGCATAGTCCTTCTTGTTGATGCAACAGGTGTCGGACCACGCCCAACGAAATCCGCATTTCGCTGCTAAACAGCAGAATTCCTGAAGCTTCTCTACGCCAGATGAGGCCTCGCCAAGCTTGCTTTTGGGAAAGTGAAACACGTTTACGGTTTCCTCTAAATCTTTGTTCTCCATGGAATAGATGCCATGGGTCGCCTTTCTGACATCGTCGAGGGTGGGCTCTCGACCTCGCCAACGGTGGGAGAACATGGCGAACGCCAAGTATTCGGCGATGAAGGCATCGAAATGATCCAGTTTCGGGCGCAGGGATGGGGATGGGGATTCCGGATCGATTGGGACACCAAGAAGTTCAGCTTCCTGGACGACATCTTTGAGCTTTGCGCGATAATCCTTTCTCATTTTGAGGAGCGAGACGATGTCTGATTGCTCGAGGATGTGTCCGGTGTATGTGTCTACGACCCTGAACGGCATCTTCTTCGTGTACTTGGGGAGGAGAAAGTCATTGATGTGACTTTCGACGTCGGCCGCGAAATCGCGGTCGTCTGAATCTGACTGATGTCCCAGGCGCGTGAGTTTGAACAGATTGGGTGCTAACAAAGGTCACTCACCTCCATAGCTCACGAGGGTCCCGCTGTATTCTGAGAGAGGCGTCGACTGGTGTAGGAGGATGTCGTTCGGAAGTGAACAAGGGGTGAGGCAGCGCGTCGCAAGAGTGCTATTTAGAGAATGGGGTTGAGGGAGATCCACCCAACACCGAGGAACGCAAGCGGCGAGAAGGGGAGAACCACACGCAGTTCCCCTTCTTCAGCCTCGTTGTCGCTTGGCGGGACACGCCTTCTACACAAGGATCGGCAAGGATAGAACATCGTCACGTGGTCTCACTATCAGCACGATCAATCGGACAACCCATCTCCTCCATTTTTTGGTGTCCGGTGCCAGAAGGGTCGAGGGTCTGCCACCATCTCCATCAGTGGTGCGCCCTCTAGAATGGACCTCCAACTCAGATCAACAAACTAGCGAATCCAACATCGAAAAAAAAGAGTCGTTCCACTCGCCGAGATCGTCCTGAACATTCTGAGGGTTGTGGCAACACCAGCGGGCAAGCCCAGACCCGCGTCGAACAGCCAAAAGCACCACACTACTAAAGTGAGTTGACCTCGATTCCTTGTGCGCATTTCCTTCCCCTTGGCTCAGCCCCCAAGTGCGCCGTCATTGGCTGCTAGACGCTTTCTTGTAGCCACACATGCACCACTTCGAAGTCGCCCATGACGCGGTGCTGCCAGTGACCTGGGTAAGCACCGACTCTGATCTCTTCCGTGTCCACCTCCAAGAACCGTTCCCAGACCCCAACAAGAGGTAACAACATCCCTCCGCACGCAGTCCCGCTTCACGCAGGGCCCGATGGCCAGTTGTACATCGCCCGGGGTTTACTACGGGTAATTCGTTCCTTGATGACGACATCGACGAGATGCTGATATATCGAGTCCCGTAGGACGAAATACGTGGGTGGTTTCCAGGCGCATCCGCGCGCGCTTGAAATGATCGTGCCATACAGATATCGGCACGACGTAGCTACTCGTACACCGAAGGCGCACGACTTCAAGATAGCTATGGCCGAAGCTACAGCGTACGTGTCCATCTCGCCAGATCATCGGGTGATACGGATGATCCGACCGACGTGTCGTTACAGGTGTTCGAGTACGAGGTGCTGACATGTGCCTCGAGTGTGCGGTTCCAGCTGGAGCCTCCACAGCCACTCACATCAGCTGCAGTCACTACAAGAACAGTCCTGCGCCCCGCCAGTCCTCCACCGCAAAAGACGCATGGAAGACACGCGGTACTTCCATGGCTCAGTCCTTCGCGCGGTCAGCCTGCGTGAGCTTCTCTTTCCGTTACCGCCAACATGGGCCTTTTGTCATTCCTCTTCAACAGAACCATTCCCAACCAGACGAGGGAGAAAAAGTACCAGAACGACCCGCCGCCATACACGAGCCCAAAGCGCGGCTGGGTTGAGGCGCCTAAACACTCAGGTCCCATTGCCCTGAGTCGCCGTGAAAGCGTCCAGTTCAAGCACCTGACGTATGGTTTCGTTGCGAATCGCTCGGCGAGCACGCATTCACGTTACACTTCAGTCAGTCTAAATGCTTCACCTTGATTGACGACACCCCTTCCGTGAGTTGCGTTCGTTTGGTGCGTTGCTAGAGCTCACTGGCTGCGGACGTCCTTTAGATGCAACACTCATGGTCACAAACACGAGCGGCTCTCACAGGGATTGTCGATACACTGTCTTCAGACGCCAGTTGGGGTGGGTTGGATGTCAGATTTTTACAACATGCACAAGCTCGTCCCTGTATCAAGGTAAGGTCCTGGTCGCATTTGTGATTTGATGCTTTTTGAATCGCCAATGTCAGGCTAGGGAAGAACTCGAGTCCATCTTCAATTCCGTCACAATGTGGAGAGGTCAGTCCGATCCCAGCTGACGTCGTCGTTGTTTGTAACGTTGACATAACGTCCAGGCGAAAAGGTGATGGTCGCAAAGGTGGCCCAGGTCTTCGAAGAAGGTCTTCGACTGATCCATGAAACGTCTCTTCCTGTTGTCTTCCTAATCATCACGGACGGTATTGCGAGTGAGTAATCTATCCTTGGGATCAAGACAGACAGACCTGACCAATGGGACCAACTAGCTGATGACCAAGACCTTTTTGACGTTATGGTTCACTTTTGTCAGAGGCTCAACGGGGAATGCATCCCTCCGCACATGTTCCGCATTCACATACTGCAGATGGGCGACGACAGGAAAGCCGTCCAGCCACTGAATACTTTCCGAGATGCAATAAACCAACGGGACCGTGACAGGGTAGGTCGTTCCTTGTTGTATTGTTTCTTGCAGACATTCATGTTCGATGTCGATAGCGCATTCTCAACCTCGTCAGTTTTCACCGAGGAAGAGGGCTTCTCAACGCCCAGAATATTATCAAGCTCCTTCTCGCCTCGACATATATCTCAATCGAAGAAGATCCTGATATCGGCGAGAGGCTACCCCCAGAGGTGATCGAAGCGCAGTACGGAGAACTGGAGAGGATCAGAGCGATGGGGAACAGGTGAAGATGACTCGTATGGTTATTCATGTCAGCCTACGTGAGACGCCACATGGGTTCCAAGGGACAGCTAGGTTCGGACACTGTCTTCAAGTCGTACTACACGACGCATATTTACTCCTTGGGGATACCCCGAAATACTACTGTCAAGTTGTTTTGTAGATTTCTTCTCTGCAGGCACAGTGTCCACGGTCTCGTCGGCGTGCCGCATTAGTAATACACCTAGTCAAGATGATGACAATGTCGACCGGAAGAGTATCTACCCAGAGAGAATCCCTTGCAAGTACGTACTGAGCCAGTGTCAATGGTTTGGCTCACCGTCGCGATGTCGACCTCACCGGCGAGAGATACATCGATTAGTACGTTAGCAAGAACGTGAAGCTTGAAGACCAAGGCTACGATTTATAGATGTCGTTTGTAGCCTGTGTACTAGCTTATCATAGCACTCGCTCTCCGGTCCGCTCCGATGGCAAGCTGGTGTGTTGTCGTCGGCTATTTGCTGTGCTCCGGCCTGCGACGCGCAAGTTATTTTCGCAACGCAACGTTTGTTCGTATTTCTCATAACGACCTCCACGGCCCTCGTCCGGTCAAGTCTTTTCTCTAGACCAACCCTTTAGACTCCTTCAAAACTCATCACCATGGCTCATTTGGCACCGTCCGGAAAGTGGGATGCAAGGTCGGTCGGCTTTTTCGGTCCTTGTACGAGGCGCTGATACTCATGTCGTCAAAGGTACCTTGGCCCCGTTCCCCATGATTCTTCCTACTACGCCAAGTGCATGCTCGGCGGTGTCCTTGCTTGCGGTGTCACACACGCCGGCATCACACCGCTCGACGTGGCCAAATGTAACATGCAGGTAACGTTCGACTCAAACACTCCCCCAACGAACCCGTCTCTCAACCTCGCCGCCCCGCTAGGTGAACCCCGCCAAATACAAGGGTCTCAGCTCCGGTCTCGCCACCCTCGTTCGCGAGGAGGGTCAAACCGGCATCTGGAAAGGCTTTGGCCCCACCTTTGTCGGATACTCCCTCCAGGGCTTGTTCAAGTACGGCCTCTACGAGGTGTTCAAAGACACGTACATGAACATGGCCGGCGAAGAGTTGTCCAATCAGTACAAGCCCTTGATCTGGCTCGCGGGCTCCGCTTCGGCCGAGGTCTTTGCTGATATCGCGCTCTGTCCGTTGGAAATGACCAAGGTCAAGATTCAGACCAGCCCGAGCGGCACGTTCCCGACTGCGTTTGGTGCGGCGCTCAGCGAGATGAGCAAGAACAGGATCGAGACGCGGTATCCGTTCGGCTCGATCGTCCCTCTTTGGTCCCGTCAGGTCAGTGCCTTGCGAGCTTGATCACGTCGTGTGTGACTCAATCCGACCACGTGCGTTTAGATCCCCTACACGATGGCCAAGTTCTTCTTCTTTGAAAAGATCGTGCAGTTGTTCTACACGCACTACCTTACGGAGCCCAAGGAGACTTACTCCAAGACGACTCAGCTCGGTGTTACCTTTGCCTCTGGTTACCTCGCTGGTGTTGTGTGTGCTGTCGTATCACATCCTGCTGACTCGGTCGTGTCGCTCATGGGTAAACCTGCGAACAAGGGCAAGAGTATCGGCCAGATTGCATCGGAGACGGGTGCGGTTGCCCTCGCCACCAAGGGTCTCGGTACGCGTGTGATCATGATCGGTACATTGACTGGTGAGTATCGTCCATGACATCCGAGAGCGCGCGTCGATCTAACGCGCTCGTGACTAGGCTTCCAATGGTGGATCTACGACACTTTCAAGGCATCGATGGGTCTCGGCACCACCGGTGGCAAGTAAACGACCCACCTCCAGCTCGTACATGCGATCCTGTTCTCCTCGTCGTTATTACCTCGCTCGCAGGATGACTGTCTATATGTGATAGAGTTTTCTCGACTAGATTAGATGGACGCACCATCTTGATACTGAGGTTTTTTTGGCCTCTTTTTGTCCCTATTCCATGTTTATCCCGCTTTTTACCATACGCTCGTTTGGATCCTGCGATGTAATGGAGAACACGAACGTGTTGCGACTATAGCATGCATGCCTGGGTGACACGGCGCGGTTGGTCATGATCGCTTGGTGAAAGAATGCAAGCAAATATGCGGGCGGAGCCAGACGTTGAATGACAGAATATAAGTGACAGGCAGGGTAGACTCATGATGACTAGGGGCCAATTAGACGAGATCAAAACTCCGTATTGCCCCGTGGAAGTAAAAACGTCACATTGACCGTTCGAGTCAGATGGTCAGACGACTTGAATTGGCGAGCCGGCTGGAATGGCCTGTCAAGTTATCGTACGAGGCACACGTCAACATCATATACTCACATACATCGATCGGGCTCCTCGTTGCGCTTTGTAATCGCTTGGCGATGGCCACACGTTCGCCACTTCAAGTTGGCGTGAGTGCCAGTGGAGGGCGGCGGTGGGACTGATCTTGTCGACGGGCGTGCCAACGGCCCGGGGCCATTCAAATCGCTCGCTTGGCGATTCAATTGAGCCGCGCAACCCGAGTCACACATTCCCAAGCAACGGACGGGGCGGATATACGGACGCCGACCATTACTATATAAAAAAAAGTATCCGAGTTTGACTCGAGGGTCGTCGCAGCGCTAAACGCTGGTCGGCGACCGGCGTTGTCGTACAATGTATGCGCGCCCAAAAAAAAAAAAAAAAAAAAAAGTGGCCGCCGCCACGCACTGTCGCATCATCCATGTCGTCCGCACGCGCCAGCTTGCACTTGAGTCGTAACGTTACGCGCCAACTCAGGCTCTTTTCCTGTCAGAGGAAGCCCTAGGGCGCCGAGTACGTACGTGGTCTCCAAGGTTCCGCACCTAAATTTTGGCTGGCAGCATACATACTAGGCCACCTGGGGATCCGAGTCAGCAGTGAAGAGCAAACAAAGGAACGGAAACTAGTCACGGTTACTATCGTACGGATCGCGAGCCCGACGGTGGTGCGTCTCATGCCAAAAAAAAAACGCCACCGCCGCCCCGCGTCCCCCGATGCACACGGCCCAACTCCAAGTACCTGCTGTATTCAGTGGTATTGACTGGCAACGCGGCGGTGCGAGAAGCGTACTGTATCTGCATTCGGTATCATGGACCACACAACTCTCAGTACTATGAACGCGGAGATGGCGGAATGATCGCGCTATCCTAGGTGTGCCGTTTGTGGCTGCGAGATTGATTTCGGGGCTTGGCGTGCTGTTCTTCTTCTTTGCTTCGACGACTGAACGTTGAGCTTTCAAGGACCAGAACCAGTCTCGGGCTTGCGTTGAGCGGTTCGGTCTAGAAAAAGCGATGGATCCCAGTTTCTGAGGGGGGAATCCCTGGAGTGTCGGTCCGGTGCCAAGTCCAGCGGTCGTGAAGAGTCACACACGCACACTGAATGCTTCTGAATCCAGTCCTGTCAAGCTTGAATGAAGGGCGGCAGCGGCGGCGGCGGCGCCATCATCCACGTTCGCGTCATCGTAGACCGATAAGCTGATGAATCAGAGGACTAGCCGACGGGCCAAGGCCCTCAACAAACCCGGCACCGGTGGTTCCGGATGCTTTGCACTTGCTATCCCGGTGAGGAGCGGCGCCCCCATATGGTTCACGGCACCGTGGTGTGCTTAGGTCCGTCGATGCGGCGCGCAGGCGGTGCTGATCAAGCCTATAGGGATTAACGTCATCATTTTCACGTGCAAGTACGGGCACAAGGTACCTCACCAGTTGGAAAGAAGTGTACATCTTCGATCGATAGGGCTGTGCACATATGAGGTGCGGAAGAGGTGAACGGGGATATATCCCCAAGATGGGTATAGGACGATTCACGTTCGAATTCCGGGGGTGGGAGTGCCTCACGTAGGTTCTGAACAATGCAAGAGAAGAACGGTGCGGATATAGGAATCGAATGGCCTCGTGGTCGATGGAACAAAGGATGCGCCCTGACAAGGACGAATCCCAAGGAACACGGCATGGTGGGTTGGCTGGATGGTGATATAGGCTCAGGCTCAAGCTCATACCCGTACACGGATTTGAATGGACACTCTGGATCCAGTGCACGCAACGGGTGTGCAATATGTCCGTGGATGGTATGGGAGACCCGGCGATACGTACGGTAGTGTGATTACTGAAGCACGGTTGACAGGTTGAGAGGCTCGAGTCGACGTGTGAAATGGCCGGCGGCAATCTATTATGGAACGGGACAACATGTTTGATTTGAATCCAAGCCCCTCCTATCGGCGATCTGGCTTAGCCGGTTCGTAGAGAGAGCAAACCATCCAAGGTGCCCCTGGTTCTGGATATGAACGCTAGCTTCAAGTTGGTAGCTGTGGTGGTAGAGGCGGTCCGTCGTAGCAAGGAATGTGGAAAACCTGGTTCTCTCACAGACGCGGCAACCGTCGTTTTGGACGAATATATTGAACAATAGCTGGTGGTAGCCAAAACGCGCGATGCGAGGGGCGACCTTTCTCCGTAATGAAATACTGTATCAATGATTTGAATTGGGACCTTCTCGACTTCTTGAAACGTACGATGCATGTCAATTGAGTCATAATGGTTGTACACGAGTGCACTATTGTCAAATACATCGGTGTAAGACGAGAGTCGGCGCAAACGCGAGGATTTGCAACGCGCATGTGCGGCAAAAACTTGAAAGGATCAATGCCTCGTGTCGTACTGAGGTGGAACCATACTCACATATCACTGCAAACAGCCATCGCGCCCGGCCTGGATCTGGAACAATGGAACATCTTGTCCGGTTTGGGTGAAGAAAATCATCCGTGTGGGAGCCCGCGAGAGTGCCACAGGAAGAGGAAGATAAAGACCTTCCAAATGCATACGGACAGGGGACCCAGTTAGTGTCAGCTGGTCGTTCGCTTCCCTGATATGAGTTGGGCTAGTGATCGCATATCGTTACCTAGGTCCTACCTTTCCCCGTCAAGAAAGGAGGGTGGCCTCGTGTGCCGGAGTCGCGGCATTCACGTCAAAAGTAGTGCCACAAACGAGCCGGCTTGATAGCGGGCTGTCAATGTCCCGACAGCCAGTGGGCCCAGGAACTAGGAACGAGAGGCAATAAACACTGCCGCGCCGCCCGACGTGGCGCTGGTGGGCCGGGCTGGTCGGATCGGAGTGAGTGAGCCATTGATTCGCAACTTGGGGAGACCTCAGGCCTGTGTACACAACCATGAGTGATGTGGATCGGCTAATGTGATTGCATTTGCTCGGAATCAGCGCGTGTGGCCCGGTGGGCTTTGGCCGGGCAGATCGCGCTCGGGTGTCGCCTGTGCCGACATGCAGCCGCCCAATCGCCATGACGACGCTAGGAAAACAAGCAACATGGAAGGGCTCGCAATGACTCTGATGAGGCCCACGTGCTGGTGAGGCCGGACATCCATTGACATGCACGGTGCGATGAGACGTGTTGGAGGTGGCCGGGGCCACGCGTAGGCCCGAGGTCGGGTGCCCCGACTCGGTGCCAGTGGGAGCGTGTATCTACAGCAACCCATTGCGGTGTTGGGGTCAGAGATGAGGCCATGTCGACCCTGCACCTTGGATGTGAACGTGTGAAGGGGTCAACGTAATGCAATAAATATTAAACTTTGCTCTGTCTCTCTGTGCTTGATATAAAGCGCGGCGTGGTTGTCCGTCCTCCGCCTCCCCATCCCTGTTTCACCATGTCCTACTCTCCCCTCTTCACCCTCGGCCTGCTCGCTGAGCCCTGCCCCTCGTCGTCGCGCTCGGGTGCTGTCCCCGTGGACCCCACGCCCCAGAAGGATGATGCCTCTGCCATCTACTTCACGCTCAAGACCGGCAAGCGCGACACCGTCGAGCTCCGCTCTTTCCTCTACCTCGACCTCGCAGATCGCAAACAACACGCCCCGTCGTACAGACGCAAGTTCTCCATCCTCTCCAAGTCCACGAGCTGGACATGCACTGCCGACGCCAAATCCATGTATGACCTGGTGTAAGTTTGTACGTCATCTGATCACCCCGCCGCTTCTCACGCCACCGCAGACGAACCGAACAACCCGCCCCACTTGTTGTTCCCACTCGCCGTCGGACGTCCAAGGAGTCGCTGCGCTCCATCCCTTCCCCAAAACCAGCGCCCTCCACTACTCTGCCTGAGCTTCCCACTCCCTGCTCACCGCCATCCTCGCTCAAGAAGCGCTCGGTCGTCACTTCACTGCTTTCTCCCTCGCCTCGCCCACGCAGACCAGCCTCGCTGCGTTCCGAGTCGATCAGCTCTCGTGATCGCCGAAGGAGCCGGATGGATGCGCTCGCTTGCCTGGAAGGTCGCTCGCGTGCTCCCAACCGCGTCCCCCGCTCCTCCGGTCTCCGGAATAATTTTATGAGCTTCAGTGACGACGAAGACGAGAATTCGACGACGCGCAAGTCCACTGCGCTTTCCACAACCACAGCGTCAATTCAGATCGAGGATCTGAGCGCCTTTGCGGACGTGGAGGACGAAGTGGACATTCCCCCTCCGCGCAAGTGCGTGGCCGCCGACCGCGCGAAACCTGCACGACAGGAAAAGCTTGCACGTAAGCGGCGGGGCACTATCGAAAGCTGGTTTCCCCTCAAGAGTTTCATCGACTTCAAGGATGATGATATGTCGTCCTGGAACTGGCGCAGCTTCATCGAGATCGGCGGCGTCTCATAGACCCTGTTCGAGTTTATCCTCATCGCATGCTTTTCACACTTCACACTTCTCTTTCCCGGGGCTGGGCCACCGGTTGCAGTTCAACCTTTTTTGTATTGTATAATTTTATTATTTCGGTGCCATCACTTTTTAGTGCTCGTGGACGAACGTGCCACTCCATACGTATTTACCATGGACATCCCACCGATTCAGCCATAGTTTATTATGTATTACAACGCTATAGCTTTAACCACCTTGCCCCTTCCTAATGCTTGCATGAACCCCTCCCCCCAACCCACTTGTACATTTATTTATTTTCTTGCACGTCCTCCTTTCGCCATTGCGGCCCATCTCCAGATTCTCCACCATTAATCCCTTATCGCCTTCCGTTGCCTAACTCGCGCACGCGCACTTAATAAATGAAACAAGGGGCAACGAACAGTTTTATGCGGGCGCTGGATCGAATCGTACGATCGCAAGTACATACGACGTTTTTCCCGTGGTGCGCGCGCGTCTCGTCGGCATTGCTCTGTCTCGACTTTTTCATAATGACGTGCACGAGTCACAACGCGGCAGCAACGTGCCAGGTTACCATCCTGACGTTTAAACAGCGCGTTTCATACGAATACGAGTCATATCATACTATTACGAACGCCGGTCGTCATACGATGGCGTCCCATATCGTTCTATCGCTCCAAAAGTGTACCGGAGACCTCGCAACGAAATGAAAAAAAGGAAGAAAAAAAAAGCACAGGCCAGGTGCATCTGGACCGAAGCTGAATTGGGGTCGCCAGCCGACGTACGCCCGTGCAGTCAAGGCCAAGTTACGCCCCGAGCCATCATCTCGGCTTCTCCGTCGGGTGGCGCATAACGAGTCGATCGATGATCGCGCGCGGGAGCTCTGAATCGTCATCGCTTGTCAGTTCGTGCGCGTGGTAGAGTGGAGCCTTTACTCCACCACGTGAACGGCGTAAGATGCGTTATCGCTCCCGGGTTTTATTGTTCGTCATGTGTAGGGCCACGCCGTCAGAGGTTACTACATACAGCTCGTGGGTAGTAGCGTTACGATAAGAAAATGGTTTTGGGGAGGAACGTGGGTTCAATTGGGGTAGAGGGAAATTCTGGGCTGTTCTTTCATCTCCAAGATCGGACCGGTTCTTGATACAGATAGAGGCGGTAACGTCGGGACACGGCGCGCCCACGCCGCAGCACACAACGATCGTCATCGCAATGGACGCCATCCCAACGTCATTGATGATCACGATTGAACGTTCAGCGTTGGTCAGAGGCCGTCCGAGCATCCGCCATCACGTTGCCGAGCGCGCTCAACTTCCGAGGAGTACGCACAAGTCTGACTTCAGGCACGCGACAATCACGTTTGCTGTCACCATGAAAACCATAAACAAACTTTGAAAAAGGTCTAAGATGGGAGTTGGGGACTCGGGGGAGGCAGTCCAGGGTATGACATACAGTGCGAGAGAGTATCAGGCCATCCAGGGGGGATTTTGGTCATCGTCCCAGGAATCTCCCGAGGAGTCCGGAGTTCGAGGAACCGTTGCCGGGACCCGTCGCACTGGACGTGTGCTCGTGCTGCACATCGTACTCGTAATAATAACGGTCCGCGCTCAGGGATCCGTACATCGATTGCCGACCTGGCGTCCCTGGTGAATGCTGAAGGGCATCATGCGTACGAGGCGGCAGGGGTGGCGGGTAAAGGTATGGTCTAGGCACAGACGGCGATACGGAGGACGTCGGTTGAAAATATTGCGGGGGAGGGGAGGTGCGTCTGGGTGAAAGAGATGTCCGCTTCAATCGGCCGTCCTTGCCTCTGTTCCTGTCCTTTGCCTTGGCATGCTTGGACTCGTCCTTGTCTTGCTTCTTCCCACTGCCTTGATCATGTGGCGTCTGCTGATTGTCGAGCGGCGTTCCTCGGGGCTGAAGCTCAGGCATGCCAATCTTGCTAAGATGTACCGTAAGGCTCTCTGGCGGGGCGTATCCTCTATTCTTGCCCCTCTCCTTGTCGTCCAGATTGATGATTCGGGGACCTTTCCGAGACGCCGCCCCCTCCTTGGTGTCATACTCCACGTATTGATGAAGATCTGGGTCACCTGTGTGTCCGGTACGTGACTTCAGCGAGCGCGTCCGAGGGAATGCGGACGTGAGCGACATACCCGCTTTATATCGCAACCGCTTGGTCTCTTCGACGACGCGCAACACCTTGGGGACCTGATTCGCATCCGCAGAACGCACGCTGATGAACAACATCGCATCGTCCTGTACACAAAAAAAAAACGCACGTGACGGATGAACAAGGTGGGTGCACCAGGCGGGATAGGACACTCACCTGCAACAACTGTGCGCAATGCTTTGCGTAATCGGCGATAGCGCCTTCTTCGAGGACGGTCACCTCGTTGACCTGCCCTCTACCCAGCTGCAACTCGGCGATCCGTTCGATGCCCTCCTTGGGAGCTGGCTTTGGGGGCGGTGGGGGCGCACCCGAGGCTGATACCGTACGAGAGATAGGGGAGACAGGCGAGTTGGGTTCGTAATATACATCGCTCGCGTCTCGGAATGTCAAGAGTGCCGTCAGGAGGACGATCTCGAGGCCTTTCCTGTCTTCGACATCGAACCTAATCATACGAGAGCCATGAACACGATCCCCGCACTCGCCTGGGTGAGAGCGGCGGCGGGGCAGCGATACGAAACAGAGGGGAGATAAGACGTACCGATTGAGGTTGTAATCCAGGATCTGGACCGACGCCGTCCGAATGCGCCCAGATGACTCTTTTGTCACCGCGACGAGAACGGGTGGGTCCGGCTTTCGGATCATGAAACATTCTTCGCGTTTCCATTCGAATTCGTGTCTGGGGTAGATTAGGTGGGCGTCGTCGTGCGATAAGTAGGTGAAGGACGACGTACGTCTCCCACTTGAAAGACCATCGAAAGGAGAGGGTGCCGGTGTATTTGAGCTCGACGACGTTCGAGGGATTGTAGAGCTCCAAGGTCTTGTGTTTGCTCGTCGCGCTGGGGGCAGTCGCACTCGCCAGCAACGCTTCCGAGAGTGGATCTGTATTGGCAGCGTGAGCGACTACGACCAGGTTCGAAGTGCGTTCGAGTATTCGTACCAGAGACTTCGATTCGGTAGACCTGTTGTTGCTGGGAGACGATACGGCGTTTGCGGTAGTGGATCGTCCCCGAACCGTCGGTGAGGTCGACCACAGTTCCAGCTGGGTACGACGGGTTCGGTATAAAGAAAAGAGTAAAGAGGTTTTGATCGAGGCTCATGAGGCGGTTACCGGTATCCGGCGTTCACAGTAAGAGATGCGAGCGAGGAACGGCGGAGCGCCGTCGCTAGCTTGGTGTATATGTACTTTATGGGCTCAAGACGGCAATGCGCGCTGGCATGGCATGGCGAAATACTTGGCCCTGGTGGCAGGCGCGAACCATTGCACAAAACACAGTAACAGGATATGAATCTCGGGCGGTGTAGCTGTTTGACCACAGAAACCTTGGGCTTGTTCTACCAGCAACTCCCAGACTCTGAACGTGAGTGAGGGTGAGAGAAGAGAGGACGCAACTACTTACTATATTAGTCTAGATTTTGGGCGTCATTGCTCAGAATAGGGGAACCACTGCGAGAATGCTTGCCATGTCATTACATTGTCCATCCTGATTGCCTCAGTCCCAGTGCGTTTCAAGTTTTGAAAGGATCAACTTCTGACTTCCGTGACTCGTCCACCAGTCGACCATGGTTCAGGCGACTTCATACACGCTCATCACCTCATATAGTGTTGAAACCATCTTCCTAGGTGCGTGGCCATACCATCCATTCTCAGTTCCCGCTGATTTTATATCCCAATAGGCATGAAGTAGGTCTCACCATACGATATGCAACATCACTGACAATGATCTAGTTGTGTTCTATACGCATTCTGTGTCCACACGCTCTGGGGACAAAAGTTCGTCTCTTGCAGGTAGCGACGACATGTTCACTTCGTCTTGTGCGATAACGAAACAATCCACAGGCTGCTTTTACTTCTCAACACCATACAGTTTCTTTTATGTGCAGTGCAAATCACTCTCCATACGACTTTCCTCTTCATCGTGTTTACTGTCTACTTTGCAAACTTTCGGCCATACCTCCACCACGTCAGTCCCTATATTTTAGCATCCACCATTATATTTAACATAAACGTGAGCTTCTTCATTCTCGTGACTCTTCGTCGTTGATTAGTTTTGTCTCTCTGGCTTGTAGTTTATTACTGGAGGATTCGTATCGGTTTGTGCAATTCGTGTCTTGCCACGTGCGCTAAAAGAGAGCAACACAATTATGTAGATCTGGGGCCTCTATGTCTTGTATGACTGTGAAACTACGGTTTGCATCCCCGCAGTGCGTCATCGCCGCTTTTGATGGGGGTACGATCACTTACACATACTTTTTCAGTTTCTCATCTGGATTGCACAAATCTGCACGTGTTCTCGTCACTCTTATCCAAACTCTGCTTAACACGGCTTCTAGGTACAAGCGCAATAGCGATACGCATTACTGCAACAACGCCGAACATCTCGATAACTTTCAGTCCCGTCGACATGCTGTTGTGGGCGATCATCACAACGTTAAACCTCTGCGTGGCCATCCAGATCTGTTTTCGCCTCTGTATCGCGCAAAAGAGAACACACACCCTGAGTCCCTCCCCATGCGAATCGGTCGCCATCATCTTGGTAGAATCTGGCGCGTTGATGACCGTGGGTAGCGTGGCGATGATGATTCTCTATGCCTGTAATTTTTCCTATGCTCTTGTCAGTCTCGGGATTGCAACCGAAGTTGCGGTGCGTCTCTTCTTTCTTCATCGGCAAGCTCCATATTTTCTATGGACTGATCGTTCTGCCCATACTAGGTTGCGTCTCAACTCCTCATTACCGCACGGCATGGAATGCTGAGTCGGGTTAACGACCCTCTCAGCCCAAATCCGACCGCGATCGAGGTCAACGTGGTGCGGTCAGAGTTTAGACACGTCGATCTACCCACGGTGCACGCAAGACCGAAAACCCTCCGTTCGTTCTCCCCGGAGTCAAAATCACAGGACAAGAGGAGTTGGCAGCTGCTTGATGATATACGAAGATGACGTGCCTATTACTGTGTGGCTCTCTCATTACTTATTCGTTCTCGCTCTGTATAACTTCATGGATACCAGGTTACTCCAGCATCGAGGGTTCAATATTATCGGGTATCGCCTGGGAGAAGCAAGGGCTCCGTGTAAGATTTTGTACGTCTCTCATACATATTGCTTCGTTTCTCTCTACCACAGAGTACTCGCTCAAGGTTTTTCCGAGTTACCTTGCTGGCAATCAAGGTCGTATGCTTTGTAAGTTGTTCTGCCAAACGTCAACAGCAAGCCTCTGTCGGTAACCGTTCAATTCGCCTTACAGTGAATGAACAGAAAAACGCCTCTGTGCATCCTAACCCACTCCATCTAACTTTCTGAGTCTCATCGTCCCAGCAAGGTCCCCGACGGCAAGGACGTCTCTAGTTTGAAATTTGGCTCTCGGAACAATGACAATTGGCTGGTCCACGAACCGACAACTTGGCGAAATTTGGACAGGAGTTGGCTCAGCCGGTCGCGTACCGATATTTCCGAGTCTGTCGTTCGTCAAGGCTGGCAGCACATCCTGTGGCAAGCTGGTCACTTTCCGTAACCTATCACCAACGAGAGTTGCCGCTGATGTTCACTTTAACAACACTCACTGAAAATGGGGGCAATGGATCTTGCTTTTTGACCTGATTGATTGCAATCATGGCCCGAACCTTGTTGTAAATGTACTTCCTTTTGACCGTTAGCATTTCGGGCGTCTTCATGGGTGCGTGTGTGAGCCTGCCCGTTTGGTTCCCGCTGACGACGCGCGCAAATAGGTTTGAAGTAGGTTGCGCCACTGTATCTATGCTTGACAAGCGGAGAGTTGACTGCTACCATGTAGCTGTATCTTGTTTCGCTTCTGCGTCTATGCTCTATGAGGTCCAAAACCCGAAGGTCATTCATCCTCAAGTTATTTTGTGTTCACCTCACCAAATCTTTTCCAGACTCCTTTTGTTCGCAAGCATCGTGCAGTTCTTGCCTGTGCATGGCGCAAACAGCTTTCTTTGTAGCTTATTTCCTCACTGCATGCCTCGTCATCTACCCGTTACGACTACGCCGACGAATCGTATCAACAGTTACTCTCTGCCATGCTACATCGTATACACCCTTAATGTAAGTTGGTTGATTCCTTTCGCTCATTGCTCTGCTGACTGTCATTGCCGGCCCGCCCGTTAGTCGCTACTGAGGACTTTTATTGGTTCGCGTGATTCCTTCCTTCACACCACTTGACTCACAGCAAACGATGTGATCAAGATCTGGCGCATCTACATTCTATATAACAATAACTCGTGATCTGTGTCCTCTCGTGCGTTGCTCTGCCGTCGTAGGTCATAGTAGAGCTTGACCGCATGTCTTCAGATCATCCTCGCAAATGGGTGAGTGATCCTGTAAGCCTCGTAGATATGCGCGTCGAGTCCATTCCTGGATTGGTGCGCGGCAACTGCCAATATTCTTTGCAATCATCACGGGCCATCTACATATCTTCATCTTGATTGGCACATGGGCGCTCATCGCAGCGGTAAACGTATCCGCGATGTCCCTGTCGAAACCACCCGAAGCCGTTTTGTGATGCGCGAGTAGGTTACGGTCACCCAAGGAGTCGTGAAGAAGATTTGGACCTCACCCCCCCCTCTTTTTATCTATTAACGCAGCCAAAACTTGATGTTTTTGATACATGCTCATTTGGAGTAGAATATCTCCCTTCGTGATCCGTGCGTTTCTATCAGAGTTTTGGAGTCCACATAGAACTGGCGAACGAACTTTGTTGGCGAATTCGCTTGGGGACGTACAGTAGTAAACGAGCAAGGAGATCTTTCGCGACGGCCACCTCAGGGACACAAATCTCCATTCAAAAGTGCGTGCAACATCGATGCATTTATCAGAAAGCAAACACTTCATCGTTCGCATTTGACTGGTGACAGTGTCGGAAACCCCCCAAAAAACCCCATCCTATATCATTCAATCGTTTCTGAGAATCAGAATCGCAGCTGAAAAAGGAGACCTCGAAACGAAAAAGAGAAAAGCACACGTCAGGGATGCGTGGATTGCGATTCTGGACTGAATTAGGCTCGGCAGCCGACGTACACCCGTACAGTCAATTTGGTCAAGTTACGCTGGTGCATACACAAGTCGATGATCGCGTGCGGATCAAACTTCCTGACAGCCCCACTCCACACGTGCACGAAACGAAGGGCGGTATCACACCCTGAGCATTATTATTCAGAATGCATGGGCCACACACCGTCGGTGGTACTACAGCTCAACGTGGGTAGTGGGTTTATGATACGAAGACGTTTGGGATGAAGTGATGAACGTTGGTTCAATTGGGGTATCAAGAATCATTGGGTAGGTTGGCCATTTTTCATCACCAAGATGGATCGTTCTTGATACCAAAACTGATGCGAAGGCCACATCTGACATCCCCGACTCTATCAGGTTGATTCGGAAGCGGAGCGCGCTCAAACCTCGAGGAGTCAGGCCCCAGGAACGCGACAATCACGTTTGCTGTAATCCAAAAAAAAAAACTTTGAAAGGGGCTTAGGGTAGGGAGCTGGGAGCTCGGGGGAGGCGTCCAGGATGACATACAGGAAGAGAGCGTATCAGGTTGCCCAGGGGGTATTTGGTCATCGTCCCAGGAGTCTCCCGAGGAGCCCGGAGTTCGAGGAACTGTTGCCGGGACTCATCGCGCTGGACATGTCCTCGCGCTGCACCTCGTAATCATAATAATATTGGTCCTGGACTGCGTTCAGGGATCCATACATGGACCGCCGACGAGGCATCCCTTGGGAATGCTGCTGCAAGGCATGCGTACGAGGCGGCATGGGTGGCGCATAACGTTGTGGTCCAGGTACAGACTGCAATGGAGGGGAGGGCTTCGGTTGGAAATATTGCGAACGGAATTTATGGAGTACGGGATGGGGAGGGGAGGTGCTGCGTCTGGGAGGCGGAGACGTCTGCTTCAGTCGGCCGTCCTTATCTCTGTCTCTGTCCTTGTCCTTTGCCTTTACGTGCTTCGACTGGTTCTTGTCTCTTCTCTTCCCGCTGTCTTGGTCATCTCGCGTCGTCTGCTGATTGTCGAGCGGCGTTCCTCGGGGCCGAAGCTCGGGCATGTCAATCTTGCTAAGATGTACCGTAAGGCTCTTCGGTGGAGCGTATTCTTTATTCTTGCCCCTCCCTTTGTTGTCCAGATTGATAACTCGGTGAATCCCCTCCTTGGTGTCATAAAGCACGTATTGATGAAGATCTGTGTCACCTGTGTCGGTACGTATCATAAGCGAGCGCGTCCGAGGGAACGCGGACATGAGCGACATACCTGCTTTATACCACAACCGCTTGGTCTCTTCGGCGACGCGCAACACCTTGGGGACCTGATTCGCATCCGCAGAACGCACGCTGATGAACAGCATCGCATCGTCCTGTATTAAAAAAATGCAAGTGACAGATAAACAAGGTGGGTGCGCCAGACAGGATAGGATGCTCACCTGCAAGAGCCGAGCGCAATGCTTTGCATAGTCGGTGATGGCGCCTTCTTCGAGGACAGTCACCTCGTTGACTTGTCCTCTACTCAGCTGCAATTCGGCGATCCGTTCGATTCCTTTCTTTGGAGCTGGCTTTGGAGGCGGTGGGGGCGCCCCCGAAGCCGACATCTTATGGGGGACAGGCGAGGTCGGCGAGGTCGATGGTGTCGCGGTCGCGGTCGTATTGGGTTCGTGATACACATCGCTCGCATCTTGGAACGTCAAGAGCGCCGTCAGGAGGACGATCTCGAGGCCTTTCCTGTCTTCGACATCGAACCTAATCATACGAGAGGAATGAACACGGCCCCCGCACTCGCCTGGGTGAGAGCGGGAGCGGGCGATATGCAACAGAGGGGAGATGAGACGAACCGATTGAGGTTGTAATCCAGGATCTGGACCGACGCCGTCCGAATCCGTCCGGGTGGTTCTTTTGTCACCGCGACCAGAACGGGTGGATCCGGCTTTCGAATGATGAAGCATTCTTCGCGTTTCCATTCGAATTCGTGTCTGGGGTGGATTGGGTGGGCATCGTTGTGCAATAGGCAGGAAAAAGGACGACATACGTTTCCCACTTGAAAGACCACCGAAAGGAGAGGGTTCCGCTGTATTTGAGCTCGACGACGTTCGAGGGATTGTAGAGCTCCAAGGTCTTGTGTTTGCTCGTCGCGCTGGGGGCAGTCGCACTCGCTAGCAATGCTTCCGAGAGTGGATCTGTACTGGCAGCGTGAGCGACCACGACCAGGTTCAGAGTGCGTTCGGGTATTCGTACCACAGACTTCGATTCTGTAGATCTGTTGTTGGGAGACGATACGGCGTTTGCGGTAGTGGATCGTCCCCGAACCGTCGGTGAGGTCGACCACAGTTCCAGCTGGGTACGACGGGTTCGGTGTAAAGAAAAGGGTGAAGAGGTTTTGATCGAGGCTCATGATTCAAAGGCGGTATCCAGCGTTCACAGTGAGGGAGTGAGAAGAAGGAACGGCGGAACGCCGTCACTGAGCCTGGTGTGCACTGGATGGGTCAAGACGACAACGCGGAAGAGTCATGGCTTGAAAGTACTTGGCTCTGGTGTGTGACCGCTGCGCACTGGCAAAACACGGGATATCAATATTCAATTTCGGGCGGTGCAGCTGCGAGACCAAAAGAAACTCTCGGCTACAGAGCCTGTTCTAACAGCAACCTCCAGTGAAACACTGCCAATGATGGTCTCGTCCCTTGACTCAGACCATGTTTAATGGGGAATTCCGTAGAAGGTAACGAAACACTGATGTACGATCCACCACAGGTGGTAAAGCGCTAATACATACAGTGATCTCGGAGTCCGAGTCATGATGTAGACGGACAGAGAACTAAGTAGTAACCACTGGCGACCACGTCAATGTCAATGGATCTTCGGCCCGGAGAATGGAGATGGTGGTGTTATATCTCCTACTAAAAGATAGATCAACTCAGATCACCCCGGGGACAAAGCCTGTCTCGGACTCCTTTGGAGCGCAAGTGACTCAAGTGGTTCCGAAACAACTACTGCGCTTGGTATGAAAAAAAAAGTCATACAATGACCCCATTCCTTCCATTCGGCCGTCCGAGAGGTACTGTAACCCTTGTGTAATGACATGGCATTGTCCAATTTGACCCTAGCCTCAGTGTCGGTGCGTTTAAAGGAGACCAACTTCAGATATCCGTCACTCGTCGACCGTCCATGGCTCATCCGACTCCGTACACGTTCATTACCTCTTATAGTGTTGAAACTATCCTCCTAGGTACGCGGCTATACCATCCACGTTCCTACTGACAATTTATCCCAACAGGCATGAAGTACGTCTCATCATACTATATGCAACGTAAATCGTTGACAGTGATCTAGCTGCGTTCTATACGCATTTTGTGTGTATACTCTCTGGGGACAAAAATTCATTTCTTGCAGGTAACGACGACATGTTCACTTGTCTTGGGCGATAATAAAACCAACGAAACAATCCCTAGACTACTTCTCATTATCAACACCATACAGTTTCTTTTATGCGCAGCGCAAATCACCCTCCATACGACCTTCCTCTTTTTCATGTTTACTGTCTATACTGCTGACTTTCGACCATACCTCCACCATGTCAGCCCTTATATCTTGGCACCCGCCATTATATACAATGTAAACGTGAGCTTCTTTATTCTTTTGCCTCCTTTCGTCGCTGATTAGTTATGTCTCTTGGGTTGTAGTTTATTACTGGAGGATTCTTATCGGTTTGTGTAATGTCTTCTTACCACCCGCGCTAAAACGAGAACACAATTAGATCTGGCGCCTCTATGTCTTGTATGACTATGACATCACGGTTTGCATCCCTGCAGTGTGTCATCCCCGCGTTTGATGGGGTACGATTACTCACATACCTTCCCAGTTCCTCGTCTGGATTGCACAAATCTGTATGTGATCTCGCCATTCTCATCCATACTCGTGCTCAACACGGCTCCAGGTACAAGTGCAGTAACGATCCGCATTTGTGCAACGACGCTGATCACCTCGACGTATTTCAATTCCGTCAACATGCTGTTATGGGCGGTCATCACGATGTTAAACCTCTGCGTGGCCATTCCGATCTGTTTTCGCCTCTGTATTGCGCAAAAGAATACACACATCATCCTAAGTTCCTCCCCATACAAATCGATCGCCGTCATCTTAGTAGAATCCGGCGCATTGATTACACTGTGTAGCGTGGCGATGATGATTCTCTATGCCTGTAATTTTGTTTATGCTCTTATCAGTCTTGGGACTGCAACCGAGGTTGCGGTGCGTCTTTTCTTCTTCATCAGCGAGTTCGATGTTTTCTACGGATTGATCGCCTTATCAATAGGTTGCGTCTCAGCTCCTCATTACCGCACGGCATGGAATGCTGAGTCGGGGTAACGACACTCTCAGCCCGAATCCGTCCGCGCTTGACTCTGAGATCAACGTGATGTGCTCAGAGTCCAGACACGTCGATCTACCCATGACGCTCATAAAACCGAAAACCCTTTGTTCGTCCCCTCCGGAGTCCGAATTACAAGACAAGGAGAGCTTGCAGCTGTTTGATGATATGTGAAGATGATGTGCCACCGTCACGGTGCTACATCGGACTGTTTGGCTCTCTCACTACTTTACGTACCATTCGTTCTCGCTCAATGTATAAGTCCATGGATGCCAGTCCCGGGTCATTCCAGCATACTCAAAAGTTACTCTTGTTTGCAAGACTTCAGGAAGACGTGCTGCCCTTTACAGGGTCTCAGATTTGCCAGGAATGCGGCTCGAAATTCGAGGGTTTAAAATTATCAGGTATCACCTCGGAGAAGCAACTTGGAGCTTTGTTGCGTTACCAAGAGCGTTTGTGTGTGTCTCGTGTTTTGTTTCCTTCTATCACCTTCCGAGTTTGAAATTTGGCTGACTCGGAACTGTATTGGCACAAGGACAATTGACCGGTCCAAAACAAGCAGGACCCCTCGGCGAAACATGGACAGGAGGTGGCTCAGCTGGTGGCGTACCGATATTTCTGTGCTTCCGAGACTGGCTCACTCTGCACGAACCTCACGACCGCAAGCTGGTCTCTTTCCGTAACTTATCGCCAAAGGGAGAGTTACTGCTGACGTTCACTTTGACACAATTCAACGCGGGCAATGGATCTTGCTTCTTGAACTGATTATTGAAACCATGGCCCAAACCCTCTCGAAAATGTATTTCCTTTTGACTAGCATTTCGGGCGTCTTCCTGGGTACGTGTGCGAGCATATACTGGTTGGTTCTCGCTGACGACGCGCGCAAATAGGCATGAAGTAGGCCACGCCATACTTATGCTCGACAAGTAGAGTGTTGACTACCACCATGTAGCTGTATCCTGTTTCTCTTCTGTGTCTACGTTCTATGGGGTCCAAAATCCCAATCTCGCAGGGAAGTCATTAATTCTCAAGTCATTCTACGTTCATCTTACCAAATCTTCTTTAGACTCCTTTTGTTCGCAAGCATCGTGCAGTTCTGCCTGTGCCTGGCACAAATGGTTTTCTTTATAGCTGATCTCATCACTGCGTTTACTCTTTACCCCGACGGAGCTGAGAGTTATTTTCTCCATATCAACGATTACTCTCTCCCATGCTATATCATATACACCCTTAATGTAAGTTAATTTATTTCTTTTGTTTTATTGCTCTGCCGACTGTCATTTAGTACGCTATTGAAGGATTTTTATTGGTTCGTGTGATTCCTTCCTTCACACCACTTGACTCACAGCAAGCAATTCAATCAAGATCTGGCGCATCTACGTCCTATACAACAACAACATCATGATTTGTGTCCCCTCGGTGCGTTTTTCTGCTGTCGTGATTCATAGTAGAGCCTGACCCTGTGTCGTCAGATCATCCTGCTGGCCTTGCAAGTGGGTGAGTGATCCTGTAAGGCTCGTAGATATATGCGTAAAGTCCATTCCAGGGTTGGGCGGCGCTACTGCCAAAGGCTTTGCAAAGGAGGGAGATGTCACGGGTAGTCTACAAGTCTTCAACTTGGTCACATGGGCGCTCATCGCAGCGGTAAACGTATCCGCGACCATCTTGATCTGCCTACGACTGTGGATCGCTCATCGCAGAGCGAACTCCATCCTCAGCCAATCCAAGTATAAATCGACCATCGTCATCGTCGTGGAATGTGGCGCGCTGGTCACGATATCCACGATCGCGATGTTGATCCTATATGCTACCATGCACCCTCTGGGTATCGCTGGTCTAGGGATCACGACGCAGGTCGCGGTGAGTCGCCCACAGTCGGTTGTTCTTCAACGTGACCGATCGTTTCAATCTGAACAGACCATGGCTCCTCTACTTATCATCGCGCGGCATGGGGTGCTGAGTCGCCGAGACGAATGCCGCAAGTTTGCGTCTCAGATACCCCTTCGTATTAGCGTCACTCGCACGGAGGACACCCGCGTCGACATTCAAGTTCCCTTGGTATCTTCTAAGCGAAAGAACAGCCGTCTTTTGGGTCCTTTACCCGAACTCGCTGCTGGAAACCATCCGAAGCCGTTTTGTGATGCGTGAGGGCAGGTTACGGCTACCCAAGGAAGATTAAGACTCGCCTCTCCACTCCCCCCCCCTTCTTTCTATTGGCGCGGAGCCAAAACTTATTTTTGATACACTTTTGCAGCACAATGTCATTTCCCTTGCACTTCTATCAGAGCTTTAGAGTCGACATAGAATTCGAACTCGGTGCTTTGTGACACAGCGAGTTTATGCAGCATGCTCGGGGACGTATGTAAACGAGCAAGGTCTTACTTGTTGACCACCTCACTGATAAACACGTTCTCCATTAAGAGTATCTACAACATCGATGCATTCCTCCTCCTTGCACAACCTCGACTGTCCGGCAACATATCGTATCAAAAAGCATAACACTTTATCGTCCGCATGTGTCTAGTGACAGTTTCGGGAAACAAGAAAAAGAAAAGAAAAGAAAAAGTCCGTTGGCGTCCCCGACAAACCAAATTTCTAGTGCGCGTCCATTTGTGAGATAGCGAAGCAACCTCCTATTACCAGGGCATCGATCGTCGACCGAAAAAAAAGAAAACCCTGCAGGACAAAATCAACACTTAGATCCGATCCGATCTGCTCAGCAAGCGCGCACACCTACAAGGGAGGAACACGCTCGTATGACGTGTCAGAGGTCGTCAGACGTTGGTCGTCGTCGTGGGTTCAGGTGGGACGGTCATGTCAGAGGGAAGACCCGACATGTGTGTGGGAACGCCGGTTGGGGTGAAAGTGCCAGTGTGGCTAGCACGCGAGGTGGGATGGTATGAGGTCCCATTGTGGGAGCCCGAACGTTGCGGCTGCCAGGACGAGGCGGAACGAGTGCCATTCATGATAGCCGTGTGAGACACGGAGGAGTGCGTATAAGAGGGAACGCCGCTCATGGAGGTGTTGTTGCCACCGTTGCCGTCGGCTCTTGCGACGTTGCGACGAGCGATTTCTGGGACAACACCGGCGGCAGCAACACCGAGGAATACAAATGCAATAAGCGATGAAGCGATGCGCATGATGATGGGACGGACTGGGTGTGTGAGACGAGGAGTGAGCTCAAAGGGTGAGGTTCAACTGAAGGCTTTAAGGAACTTGAGGAATGTTGCTCGGTGAGTCCGAGCTCTTATGTATCCCATAGCAAGATCTCGTCGGACCAATTAGCTCGTTCAGAAAGACGCAAGGAGAATCAAAATCCGCAGTTGTATTCGGTGCCGCGCTGCGCCGGTCTTTCCAATGTTCTTTGTGAGAGACCGATGCACTGTTCTTGCGTGGCGGTGTGTACCGTTGGGGTTCCAACACAACCATCAGAGGCCGCGATGGCCGGGTGCGCCGCCATCTGCAGAAAGAGGGGACAGCGGTTCTCCAAGGGCCACTGCTTCGTGTATGTGTGACGTACGAAATCAATAAGTACTCCACCAGGGGTGTCGTTCTGTGCAAAGTGCTGCGCGCTGCGCACCTTAGAAAGACCCGTTGCAACGGAGAGGAAGAACCCACTGACATCCACTCTTTTATAAATAACAGTGCGTCACGTAAGCGTAAGTTCGTAATTGCAGGTTGCATTCGGGGTTTGAGGTGGAACACAAAGCTTGAAGTTTTCCCTCTGAAGATTATAATTTGCGAACATCTACAGGATGTCGTCTATGGCAGTTGGAGAAAACTGCACTTAGTTTTCGAGAAAGGAGGACTTGAGGAACGTTTGAAACTCCAAG
Organism: Boletus coccyginus; assembly: GCA_025782845.1. NCBI lineage: Eukaryota > Fungi > Basidiomycota > Agaricomycetes > Boletales > Boletaceae > Boletus > Boletus coccyginus. The sequence continues at coordinate 138,258 of JAHZSR010000002.1, read as the reverse complement.
TGGATTCGGATTGAAAATGTGGAATGATGCCAAGTCATAACAACCTTGAGAAAAAAAACAATCCCTTCTACAGCCCAGTCAGGGGACTCCAACATTCACGCTTATGTGGTACAAGGTTGGATACACGGTGCATGGCTGCGCCCACCAGTGGACAGCCACTTGGAGGCAGTTGGAGAATAAGATGTGACTGTCAAGGTAGCAGTGTTCGACCGTGAGACTACTTAGCCGGAGCGTGATAAAGTGATTAGTCAACCTCTCGGATCCAAGCATCGAAAGCAAGAGTCGACTCACAACAAGATGCTGGGTAACTCATATCGATAGGAAGATGGAGGGCTGTAACGCCGTGGGATGCAGGCAGGACTACTGCCACCCCCACGCGCGTCAGACAACAAAATGATCTTCGACGAGGAATACGTCCCTTAAAGAGGACCCGAGTGTGCGAGACGAGTGTTTATCATCACCAATCTCTTGAAGTGAATATTGAGGTCGAAGGCACGGACCAAGGAGGGGCAGGTTGACGATGTCATGCGACGACGACCACTTTGCGCCACGCCCTTTATGCTTCGTGGATCTGGACAAAGTCTGAGCAGTCACTTGCACATGTATGTAAACGGCGCTGCTCAGATTGGTGCTCTGCTAGATGAGCAAGACAGTCGGTTACACAATACTGGCTGCTGAGGATGACTGACACCCTCCAAGGCCCGTGCGCGGAGAATTCGCGTTACTAGCCCCAGCGAAGAAAAGGTACATCGGGCGAAGGAGGGCAAAGTGAAAACGAACCCAACGCGCCAGGTGCGGACATGCAGAATGTTCTGTGTGTCGGTTGACACTACTAAAGAGTTCTATCAGGACATGTTATCGAAGATCGGGATGAGTAAATGGCCAAATTCCACTTACCACGCAATTCAGGGGACATCTCAGAGCTGCCACGAGGACTGCCATCCGAGATGTTGGACAGAGTGACACAACGAGCGGAAAAGGCGCGTCAAACCTATTCATCGTGACGCGATCCTCGGCCCACGATGGCAATAGATAACCTAGAGAGGGGAAATGAGGTCCTAAGGGGAATCACATTAGTTAAGAGGGAAAACTCTAAATGGGAAACCCCGACTACAATACAAGACACAAGAGACAAAACGGACAGCATGGATGGTGGGTGGGTACATTCGTGTGCATGACAGCGGGGGTATCGAATATATGGTACACCAGAGAGACAAAACGAGACGAAGGAAAACAACCAATAGCATATGGGCATCAATCAAGTGAGGAATGCACGGTGCACGGAGAGGCACCAGGCGGGACTCGGCGATGAATCACGAAAATCACTGGAGCTACCTGAGCGGGCAGAAGGATATGGCAAAAAAGCGCGACACGTGAATGGCACACAAGGGCGGTCGCCCTACACACGGGGACCTCTCCAATTAACACCATCGCGGCGACTTCCCTGGACTGGGTGCATTCGGACTCTCGTACAACAGTCCCCGTCCATACAATCCCGCAGGGCTCTCCTGCGCCGCCCTTGCACCCAGCCTCGCAAACTCTTCGTCCAGCAACGCCCCCGGGTCATGCGGATCAAATATCCTTGATCCCGGTGTGCGGAAGGGCGACTCGGCTGTCGAGCCTGGGGTGGGAAAGACGAGCTTCTTGGGAGTGACAGGTGGAAAGTGGGTAGGCATGTTGTCCCTATCTCTGTCGCGGTGGTAAGACCGCTTGCGTGAGGGGGTGCGGAGGTTCTCGGTGTCGAACACAGCTGGGTTTATACCATCGTCTGGCTTGAAAGTCGCATGCGGAGGCGGGTCAAGGTGTGTCTTAAAGTGAGAGAGACTGGCATTGGGCGTCATGTGGAGGCCTTTGTGGGACAGGGGTGTGCGTATTGGGGAAAGATGGACGGTACTAGTCGCGCCACGATTACGGGGGGGCGTGCTGGGGCGTGCTGGTGGGGTCGTTGGGCGAGGGTAGATAGTTGATGCAAGCTCCGGAACAAGCGCGGGGAGGGGAGGAGGGAGTTGTTGGCTGGCTGGCTTTTTCCTGGATCTTGTACGCCGGTCAAGGGTCGGAGATACTGGCATAGGCGGGAGGGCACGCGATTTCTGGGATAGAATATAACTGTGGACGCAATATTCACGATGAGAGAGCTTACCCTCGGTGGTGTCTTGTGGGACGCAATGCTCTCCTTCTGCGTGCCCTTGCGGATCCGAGCTTCTTCAAGCAGCACGGCCCCTGGCTCGAGCAATGGAGTCGATTCGATGTGCACGTCTGCTGCGTCTGTCTGTGGGTGGTCCTCCGAGAGAAGCTGTGGGCTAGAGGAGGAGCCGTTATTTGGAATTAATTCGGGAAGAGATGAAGAAGGCGGTGCGGGTGATGTCTGAGACGCATCCGAGCTCTTGACGGCCGACGAAGGGGGAAGAGAAGAACCTCCCACAGCACCAGATGTGATGCGGGCATAATGGGATGTTGGTGGAAGTGGAGGGAAAATAACCTCTGCGGGCAGTTGCGTGCATTGTTCGTAGTACGGCTGATGATGAACCGACGGGCACGGAGGGAAAATGGGGAGGAAGTGGGTGGCAGAAACAAGGGGAGGCAGCGTCGAGCCCTGGAACGGAGCAGGGGCCAATGCTGGCACAGCAGGCGAGCTTGTGTCGGTGGAGGAAACGGGTTCCTTCTTTGGGCGTTTCGCTTTTCGTCCCAATGCGGCATCATCTGCGGGACGCTTCTTTGGCGGGGCTTTCTTTACCGCTGCGGCTTGTTTGTATTCAGCGCAGAATTCTTTCCTAAAGTTTCCGTTGGCGAAACATTCGAGATCACAGTCCCAGATCGCCCATTGTGTCCGGCCAAGGCTGCGATCGCGCGGCGCTTTGCGGAAGCAAACTGTTGTGGAGAGAACGTGACGGATGGAGTTCATCCAAGTAGATTCGTTTCTCTGAAAGTATGGATAGACGATGGTGATCCAGTCATAAATTTCTTGTAGTGTGAGCCTGTGCTCGGGGGAAGAGAGGACCGCTTGGCCGATAAGGGCGGCATAAGAGAGTTCTGGTTTTTTCTTTGAATAAGGACCAGGGGGGAGTTTATAGGGTAATTTGTCGTATTCATCTTCGTCTGGAAGGGGACCCATTGGGCCTGGTGATGATACAAGATTAACGATACGCTTCGTGGAGGGTGTCGCGAAGGGAGATGAGCGTGGGGGAGAAGAGGAAGGGAGAGGCGACTTGTAGTAGTTGTTTCGACGTGGCGTGAAGAGATCCGCGTCCTGTGATGCAGATTGCGCTTGGACGGGTATGCTTCCGGTGCGAGAACGCGTCGGAGTGGGAGAAAGGGGCCGAGCAAAGGCAGTCTGTAGGGAGGTCACTATGGAGCAAACGAGAAAAAGAGAGCGAGGTGGACCTTCTTGTGACGCGAAGGGGGCTCGATAGAGTCATAGTCTCTATAGTACTTGTTGTGTTGCGGTGTAACGGGGGGAACCGAGATGGTATTATTTTGCGGTGGGTCCTATTAGAGAATATAGCATCAAGAAGAACGTGGCATTGAACGTGACGGACCTGTGGAGCGAAGCTGCTCGAAGAATCAGACTGATCTGAGTCTGGGACGCGTCGCGAATCGCGTGACTGCATGAAAGCATCGAGGCTGAAAGACGCGCGGGCAGGTGATGGCGAGGGGGGTGGGCGATCTTTTACCTTGGCCTTCTTTTCGCGTTTCGCCTGGCGACTCTTGCGCTCGAGGATCATTTCCATGCTGTCCATCTGCCTGAGGGGCATTGGGGGCTCGATGGGCTCTGACTTCACGGGCGTGGACGGGGGTGGTGTCTGGGAGTAAGCTGGCGCGCTCGGGCGCGAAACGGAGCGTGTTCCCGAGGATCCAGCAGCTGTGCCCGCTGTTTCCCGTGGATCCGCAAGAAATGCACTCGCCGCGGCGGGGTCGTGCTGGGTGAGGAATTGACGCATCTGGTCGCTGTGTCGCAAGAGGTCATCTCTGGTGAGTCCTATCGACAGCAACACCTGAGAAATCGGAGAAACGGGTTTCGCAAGAGGCTCAGCCATCGCATACAAAAGATAAAACAAGAGAAGGAAAAGGAAAAAGACGCGAGCTCGTCGTTGCCGTCGACGTTCACGAAAATACAAGGACGCCGTCACGCTCTGTGTACTTGTCACACATGTCACATCTCTCTTGCGCATTGCAGTCATGGTGTATCATAATCTCAAAGGTGAGCTCGACGTCCACCGCGATGACCTCACTGCTCACCATCACAAACAGCCCTCATCAAGGGCCTGCGAGCATGCAAGGTTTGTGCTCGTCGTTACCTCGCCGACGACGCCGCTCACCCCATTCAGACCGTCGCAGACGAACGCGCACTCATCCACCAGGAATCCGCAGCCATTCGGGCTTCCTTCAGAGAGGAGGACTCGTATGCTCGTCACCACAGCATTGCAAAGCTCCTCTACATACACATGCTCGGTTCACCAGCCCACTTTGGCCAGATCGAATGTCTCAAACTCGTCGCAAGCCCACGCTTCACCGATAAACGTCTCGGCTACCTCGGTATCATGCTCCTCCTCGATGAGAACCAAGAGGTACTCACACTCGTCACAAACTCGCTCAAAAAGTCTGCATTTCTCCTCTTGGCTCTACTCCGTACTCTTACTGGCGCTGCAGCGACTTGAACCATGCGAACATGTACGTAGTAGGCCTTGGCCTATGCACATTCGCAAATATCGCGTCCGAAGAAATGTCTCGCGATCTTGCAAATGAGATCGAGAAACTGCTTGGCTCGAGCAATACCTACATTCGCAAAAAGGTTTCATCCTCATCTCGTTCCCTTTGCCCTCTCATCCGTACTTCGTTTGCAGGCAGCCCTCTGCGCTTTGAGAATCATAAAAAAAGTCCCCGAGCTTTCTGATCACTTCATCGCGAAAGCCAAGAACCTTCTTACAGATCGCAATCATGGTGTGCTTCTCGCTGCCATCACTCTCGTTTCCGAAATGTGTCAGCAGGACCAAAACTGCACAAACGAGTTCAGAACCGTTTGTCCTGATCCCTTGTCATTTGATGCACCTGATCTCGACCCACCCAGGCCGTCCCTCTCCTCGTCCGTAATATGAAAGCCCTGGCGACCACTGGCTACAGTCCCGAACACGATGTATCAGGTATAACCGATCCATTCTTGCAGGTAAAAGTCCTCCGGTTACTCCGTCTCCTCGGGCAGGGTGATGTCCGAGCGAGTGAAGCTATGAACGACATCCTTGCCCAAGTACGCACACCCTCCACGCTTCCCTCGTCGCCTTCTGAAGTGTCTAGGTCGCTACAAACACTGACTCCACGAAGAATGTTGGAAATTCGATCCTTTACGAAACCGTCCTCACTGTCCTTGATATCGAAGCAGACAGCGGTCTCCGCGTCATGGCTATTAACATCCTTGGTAAATTTCTCAGTAATCGTGATAACAACATCCGGTATCTACCACCGTCCGTGCTCAACAATTCCATTTTATTCATGGCACTCGTAGGTATGTCGCTCTCAACACTCTTAACAAAGTCGTCTCTATGGACACAAGCGCTGTACAACGTCATCGCAACATCATACTTGATTGTCTCCGTGACGGTGATATCTCAATACGACGTCGTGCTCTTGAACTCTCATACGCGCTCATCAATGAACAAAATGTCCGCGTACTTGTTCGAGAGCTCCTTGCCTTCCTCGAAGTCGCAGACGACGAGTTCAAGACAGGCATGACCACCCAGATATCCCTTGCTGCCGAACGTTTTGCTCCCAATAAGAGATGGCATATCGATACTGTGTTGAGGTCGTTGAAGCTTGTAAGTAATATCGCCCTCAAAGCAGGCACCAAATACCGACAACTATTAGGCCGGAAACTTTGTCAGAGAAGAGATATTGTCAGCATTCATCCGTCTCGTTGCACACACTCCTGAGTTGCAAGCCTATACTGCATCCAAGTTGTACACTGCTCTCCAAGCCGACCTCTCGCAGGAATCCCTCACACTCGCGGCGGTCTGGGTCATTGGTGAGTACAGCGAGGTGCTCCTCGAGGGTGGCATCATCGATGAAGACCAGCCCAAGAATGTGATTGTTCACGCTTGCCAGGAACTGGATTGCTCTCATTTGTTTTCTTTCACAGATAACCGACCAGGACATCCTTGACCTCCTCCTCTCCTCACTCGATTCACCTTATGCCAACAACCTCATCCGTCAATTCGTCCTCGGTGCCATCACAAAGATGGCTTCGCGTCATACCACTAGCGCTCCCCAACAAGCGCGGGTCGTAGACGTGCTTGCCCAGTACACGACAAATCCAGAGCTAGAGTTGCAGCAGCGTGCAGTGGAGTACGCGAGCTTGTTTACATTGGGTGATCTTAAAGTCGGCGTACTTGAGCGAATGCCACCTCCGGAGCTGAAAGCAACTGTTATGGGTATTGGTACGTCTCATCGGTTTTCAGAGATCACTTGTATGGCTGAGATCCTTCATAGTCAGCGAAAACAAACCAGTGGGTTCTACGAAAGGAGGAAAAGAGGTACGCTTAAACTTCGTTTCATCGTTGTCGTATTCACGCCATGCTCTAGGGTGATCTCCTCGGAGACGACATTCCCTCTCCTTCCCCCCAAACAGTGCAAAACAGTCAAGACCTCCTCGCGGAGATCTTCGGAAGCAGTGCACCAACCAGCACCTCCACTTCACCTCAACCAGCGTCTTTCATATCGCCGCAGCCACAAAAGAGCAACATACAGGACATCCTTGGCCTTTTTGACGCTTCTCCGAATCCTACATCCCCTGCGCCAGTGCCAATCGCATCGGCATCGCCACTGGCATTCTCAATACCCCAAACACAAGCACAGCCGCTCGTACAAACACAGGCACCACCAGCACAACAGCAGCCGTCGACAGCGCCCCGGTTGACGTCATATACCGCATACGAGAAGAACGAACTGAAGGTTACATTGACACCGCAGACATCCGCTGCACGTCCAGGTGTCGTGAACATCATGGCGCGGTTCCAAGTCTCGGGGACAAACACGGCCACAGGGCTGCACTTCCAAGCTGCTGTACCCAAGGAAAGTTTAGCGTTGAAAGCGATTGACGATGTTTCGTGATATTAATTGGGTTTTGGGGACACAGTCACAGCAGTTGCAAATGCTTCCCATGTCGAATTCGGATGTACAGCCTGGGGCAACAGAAACGCAACAACTGCGCGTGATCGCTCCACCCGGAGTAAGTCCCTACTTCTCACTGATAGGCTACCCCGCCGACAACTGACGTGTGCTTCTCTTGACAAAGTCGAGTGTGCGGCTACGATTACGGGTGGCGTTTACGCTTGCTGGTCAGGTGATACAAGATCAGGTTGATTTCTCCGGATTCCCTCCCGGGATAACCGGATCTACGTGATGGGCGGGTGTCTTAGACGCGTACTACTGGGATTTGCATTGTCATGAGATCTATACGAATGTCCGAATGTTTTTTCTTCCTTGGTACTGACTTGTGTGACTCAAAGAGCCGTGTTTTGGTTTATTGTACTTCACCTGACTTGGCTGAATTAACCCCTGTCAGCCCCATCGTCAGCCTCTCGGTGCACTTGCCAGCTGTCGCTGGCTCAACGACACCTTCCTTTAGCCCCTCGACTGGTTCTTTATATCTAGACACCCGGCCCCCCAACAAGCACATCCCAGACATGTCTGATGATTCTGAATACCCAAGACTACCACGGAAGCATCGCAGCGGGGACGACCCCAAGATGATAGGCCTCTGGAAAGTAGGCAGAACGATCGGCAAGGGCAGCTCAGGTACGTCTTCGCAACGTCCTCCACCCGCACACGCCCACCGTCTACCCGCAGGCCGCGTCCGCATCGCCCGACACACCAAGACGGGCCAATACGCCGCTGTCAAGATCGTCTCCAAACAACAATTCATCAACAGCACCACCCTCGCACGTCCCGCCGACACCCCAGAACACATGCTCCTTAGCATCGAGCGCGAAATCGTCATCATGAAACTGATCGAACATCCCAACGTCATGCGTCTGTACGACGTCTGGGAAACCTCCTCCGAGCTCTACCTCATTCTCGAGTACGTCGAAGGCGGCGAACTGTTTGATTACCTCTGTACGCAAGGACGACTTGCACCACCCGAGGCGTTGGCATGTTTTCAGCAGATCATCGCTGCGGTGGACTATTGCCATCGCTTCGGTGTCGCCCATCGGGATCTCAAACCCGAAAACTTGTTGATGGACCGTCAGGGAAACATCAAGGTGGCGGATTTCGGCATGGCGGCGTGGCAGACGGGCGCGAGAGAGGGCTTGTTGCAGACGGCGTGTGGGAGTCCACATTACGCAGCGCCCGAGGTGATCATGGGACGCGCGTACGACGGAAGGGCGTCAGATATTTGGTCGTGCGGAGTAATCTTGTTTGCGCTCCTCGCGGGACGACTGCCGTTCGACGACGAGGACTTGGGGACGTTGTTGGACAAGGTGAAGAACGGGGAATATGAGATGCCCAAGGGGATCGAGCCGGACGCAAAGGACCTGATTGAACGGATGCTGCAACGGGACGTGGAGAAAAGGATTGCGATGTGCGAGATTCTGGTGCATCCGTTTTTCGTGTCGAGCGAGCCTAGGGCGGTGAGTAATGACATGCCTGACCTGGATGCCCTTGCCAAGCCGATCGGAGCGACGGAAGAGATCGACCAGGACATCTTTGCAAACTTGAGGACGCTGTGGCATGGGACGCCGGAAGAGGATATACGCGAGGCGCTCAGGAGCGAGGCACCCAATTGGCAAAAGGGAGTTTATCGTTTGCTGATCCGGTATCGGAACGCGCGTCTGGAAAATTATGACGAAGAGGAAGAAGCCGCGGCGAGAGCCGGGAGGCAGAGGAGTCGGAAAGTGTCATCACACGGCGGGGATGCTAATAGCGACCAAGGTATGGTACGGACGACGTCACTGGCCACAGATCTTGGGCGGTCGCAGTCGACGTTGCCGCCCCGTGCAGCGCCACCGACACCCCGACGAGCTGTACGCAGGAATATGAATATGGTCGAGGAGCTCGTGCAACTGGGTGCCCCACAGATTGTGTTACACTCACCAACGCCCCCCCGGCCGGGTACGATGCACTCACCTCTGGCCTCGCGGTACTCGTCGTCTACTTCACCACTCTCTCCAAACCTCCCTGCGCTCACGATACCGGAGGTCAAGGACGACAAGATGCAGTTGTTCTTTCAGCAAATCGTCGAACATCTCAACGCGATGGAGATACGCGCAGGTATGGCGTCTGCGCCTGCATCGCCGCAGCTACAGTCTGGGCCACCGTCTACCCCAATCACGAGCATGGATTTCGGCAGACAGCGACAATCAGTGTACGATCCCGAGCGTGGAGAACACAGCCATAGGGATCCACTGGTTCCAGTCTATGGCAGCACCTCATCAAATACGCGACACGAGTTGATCCACCACGCTGGTCAATTTGGAGAACTGGACAAAGAAAACGGACATTATCACGGGGCCAACACGAATAGTATCGCGAAGAAATCGTCGCTGCGCAACAACGACACGAGCACACGGAGACAGCCCCTGCGTGTGCAAATCGTGGAGCCCTCGCCCCGGGAGTTCCAAAGGAAGAAGAGCATCGAGACGTCAACACCACCGATGACGGTGTCCCCCGCGTGGTCAGACAGCTCGTTCACCCTACCGTCGACGCCGCGACGACGCTGGCTTGGGAACGTGTTCAAGTTCAAGCCAGCGAGCCACCAAATGCTGTCTGTGCACGATGGGTTCACGACCCGGGAAGAGTGCAGGCGGTTGCTTGTTGGGATTGGTGTCAAGGTGGTCCTCACGCTCTCTGAGGGGAGTGGCATTCTCAAGTGCCGGTTCGACGAGACAAGGGATCCTGCCGTGATAAAAGCGGTGAAGTTTAGAGTGGAAGTACGCGAAGCGACGGTGCAGCAGGCAAGGGCGGGCTTCCAGGTCGCGTTGCAGCTGATCCAGGAAAGAGGGGCGTCATCAAGTTTTCAAATCATATGCCAGCAGTTGAGAAGCGTTTGGGAGTTGGATTTCGTCCGACCGCCGATGGGGGCGCATAGTCCGGTGTTCAGTCCAGAGATGACGGACAGACGGAGGCTTACAGAGATAATGGTGTATCCCGATTAGAACGCATCTGTGCAGGATCTGAAAAGGTATCTATCTGACTCACTTTTGGGGGGTGAAATGAGTGCTACAGAGTAGTATTACAAAGGTCCATCCATGGTGGTAATCGTGCTAGCAAAGCGCCACGGTGGCTCGGATAGTATGTTATAGTTTTCATCGATGCTCATTCCCTGATCCTGATGCTGCGACTGTGCGTGATCTACCCGCAGCGAGTGGTGTCTGCCAGGTTTAGATACGACGGCAGTTACGGGGTCAGAGCTAGATATGCGAATGAATCGTAGCAACTGAACGTAGGCAACTTCTTTCTGGTCCCATCTACGAAAGAGTTGGACGGTAGGTTCGTGTGTGAGATCTGGGACCTCTTTGGAAAATGTCAGGTGTACTGGCTGAATCGCAGGCGGTGGTGAAGCCTCGGACTCACCGATCCCAGTCCTGTACTCCTCCGTCTCTCTCAGTTTGATCTCTTCTAGCTTTGCCTCCTTCGTACTCTTCGACCTGCCCTTGCGCCGAGCCGTGCGTTCCTGCTCGAGCTCGTCATCATGTCGGGTAAGCCACACGTCCCGGACGACGGTATGCAACTCTTCGAGGGTGAGTACACCAACTGGGGGTAACGCGTGGTAGAAGAAGCCATAAACGTCCGCTAGTCCAACGTCAGCACGAGTCCATCGATAGTAGATCACGATGGAATCGATGACGGACCTTGTACAGTGTGTTTTTTGGACCGCTTGACGGTCGCTTCTGCGAGTTTTGACTTTCTGAGATGTGTGCGAGCGAGTTGGGCAGCTTTTCGAGAGTCTGGGTGGAATATCTTTGCTTTCTTTTGTCCGGCCATGGTGGCATCTAAAATACCGTGTCCCACGTGACCACTGCTACAGAGTGCGACTAACGTGTGTAAGCAGTGACTACTAAGCACTTTCCCCATTATCACGACAAGCAAGAAATGAAACAAGTCCAATGTTCAACCAGCTGGAGTTTGGAGTCTGGTACTGTATTGTACCAACATATACCACCCCCTCCACATCACAAGTCCAAGAGCCCTGGCTCCCTTTCACGCTTGTGACAAGCCTGGGCACTTGGAGCTGAGAGTCTCCGGGTGCGGTTCATGAGTCTTTTCTGAATCCGACTCATCCAATCAGTCTCCCCTTTCCACCAGCTAAAAGTTACACTAACAAGTTCATTCTTACGAGCATTTTCAGCAGCCCTAGGTCACTCCCGCCACTGGCGTGTCCACTGTTACCAAGATCATTGGGGAGAGATTATTTGCTGGTCTGCAATGCACTAGATGTTTCCCGGGTGTGAAAAAAATTGGGTCTCGAAGACATTCACCAACTAACGTGCCTTGTTGTACCGATACCCCATCAGAGTTGGCAAGGGCTACCGTCCGATCCCGTCGCAAAGGTGGAAGCTATCCCTTTCGTGTTTGCACCTACTAATATACTAATAGTCCCAGTCGGAACAAACTCGCTGGCAGGTCACCGATGGCATCGGTCACGTTTCAGCCGATCCAAGAAATGTGCACACCATTGGCCAGACATCGAGGTTCTTTCCAATGGAGCGACAGCTTGAGAAAGAATATGACTAAGTGGAAAGAAAGTAGGAACTACTCTTGGTGAGCAAAGTAATATGAAGGAATAACGTTGCTTACGTCCAATCAAGAATGCTTTGTCGAACAAGTGAAAGCACACAGTATACGGTGCGATTCTGTAAGCGCTCGGAGCGGGAGCAGAAAATTGTGATGATCCTTAACAAACACCTAACAAACATCCCAACAGGTATGTTTTACAGGGGAAAAAAGGTAGTTCAAGGGTGATACTACAATCCGCCCACTGATGTTCCTGAGTAATTTTTAGTCCTTCGTGTGTTGGAGTCTCCGAAGGGGTGTGGGTCAAGAGAGTTACCGGTGACCGTACGTGACTCCGTTATCATGATTGTAGCGAACACGACAACGGCTTGGAAAGAAAGCCACCATGATCGTCGACGATCATTTCTTAGCCCCGGAGTTGTCACAGTAGCAACTCACATGCGGCAAGCGGTGTTTTCCAGGTCTAGATGGGACGGCTAACTCTTGGATCTGAAATAGGAATGCCGACGAAGTCGCAGAAACTGTAACACTAATCGACTTGGCTCATCTAGAAAGACTTAGAACAAGGAGGTTCGGATCAGAGTCTCATGGGAGGATATCAGGTACTTACTCTTGCTTGTAGCGTGAACCATTACATACTTACAAGTAACTCGGAGCGGTACGGGCTGCTCGTGCGAAATCTTGTCACCCCCGACGTCGGATTAGCCATGGGTCCGGGGTTAGTCGCGCATCCTGCACCACAACGTGCAATTCGTCGGGTGATCACGCCATCCTGGAGGAATGCGCAGTAGAGGGTTCGCGTGTACACATGTCAGTAGAATCAAATTAAACGGCAGGATCCGTGACCAACCAACCATACATAGAAACAAGACGCTGTGAGTTTTGACCCAAACTCAAACTTGACCGAATCGAACGGCTGGCCGCATGGGTGTCATCTTGTTTTGAGTTGGTTGCAGAGCCCGGCTATAGCACTGGCCAATGATTGGAGTACAGTTCACTCATGCGCTCACGGTGGCTAGACGAAGAAGCTCGAACTTCCTGTAAGCTCCTTTTGCACCCTCGCCACTTCTCTGTCATAGCGACAAATATAGATCTCTTAAAGCGCTACGACTGTGGATCACCGCAGAGAGCTCAGGCGTCTACCAGATGACCGTATAGCTTACGAATTCTTATCCCATGTTTCAGATCTAACCATGCTGCTGGCAAAGGATAAGTTCTTTCGATTGTCACGGACCTTACTGTTTCGCCAATATCGCACAATGCGCAGTCCACGGTTTGATCTACAGGTCCATGGCCTAGTCTGGAAGGTTCGATTCCTTCTCCGTTGTAATATCACTCGGACATTCGGAAGCGCTCAGGCTATTGTATGTGGAGCACAACTTCCCTCTTCACAAGGAAAGGTGACCCAATGTTTACAAACCGCTCGTGGATTGCACTCTCAGAAATATATCATTATTCCACCTTGCCCATCCCCCGAGGGTCGAAGTCTATTCTAAAATTACACCATCCACACCTGTGGAGCTCGGGTCAATCATACAGTCGTGCGCGAAAGAATCGAACGGAACAATGCGGACGAAAATTCGACTACAATTTCGATAGTTTTTATTTGGTTCACGCGGTACCAAAGGTCGGTCAATCAGTCGAGACTACTTCGTTTTGCTGCTGTTGTTTTCGTTCGATATTTGACGTTGCAGATATTTTGTAATGTGTATTCAGACTTGTCTTGCTGCTTGGAACGTATAAAGGGCAGAATGCAGCAAGCAAAACATCAGGGCATTCAGTCGCAAAGTCCTCTGTTTTCAGATTCTCGCTCAGCTTTCCAAACCTCGTTCATCATGCGTTTTTCCAAGTCGCTCGTCGCATTCGTCTTCCTCGGTATCGCCGCAGCAGCGGCCGTTCCAGACGTGGCCGTCGTCGACGCTGCAGTAGTCGATGACAAGGGACACGGTCATCATCATCATCACCATCACCCTGCTCGCGACACTGTGGAGGAGATGCGCAAGGGACACCACCACAAGGGGCATCATCACCCTCCCCGCGACACTGTGGAGGAGATGCGCAAGGGACACCACCACAAGGGGCATCATCACCCTCCCCGTGACGCTGTGGAGGAGGCGCGCAAGGGACACCACAAGGGACACCACCACAAGGGGCACCCGGATGATACTGCAGATGCCTAAAGCCCTAGACAGTAAGTGTTCTCTTCTCAAACATAATGATTCATAGCTGATCTCCCCTTCTAGATTCAGTCAACCGAGCCTCTCAAGGCTCTCACCATTTCATGAGCTTCGTTTTGAGATATGTGTTGGAATGTTGAGTTGCTGGGCAGCGAGTGTGATATTCTTTGTAACAGTTCACCAGTTATATATTCTGTATTTTGACGCACAATTGATTTGTGTGCTCCCATTGAGCTCATTGTTTTTAAAACTGATATCCGTGCCTACCACATCATCATTCGTATCATTTCCGATGGCCGAGTATCATGCTGATGCTGACAACTTCCTTTCTGTGTGTCATCACGGTGAGAATATCAGTTTGTATTGGAACTTCGCGCCAAATTCGGATGTGACATCTAGACCGAACGAGCATGATTGTGGGGAAGAGGAAGATCAGGATATTGAATTTCGCGGGCCACGCCCTTCAAACAGTGACAAACACCGTGACTGCAGTGCACCAATGTTCGTCCACAATTACAATTTCGCTCGACGTACGTCCAGTCCGCCCACGAGATGGAGATTGTAACAGTTACGCGCTTGCGCCGTCGGTAAAAGTTGATTTAACGGGCTCTCTTGCCTGGGGTTCATTGCAAAACGTTTAAAACTTCCTTGTATCATGCTTCCACTGGGAACATTCGCGACTACAGGAACCAGGCCCATCCGGAGGAATGATTGCAGTTTATCGTGCGAGAGCAACTGCTCTCGGGATCGTGGAAATAAAAACGAAAGAGGCTCTCTTGTAGTAAGTGATGTATGTACCGGGGAGGTCTTGGCCTCAGTCCAGGGAGTGGCGGGAGTCCTGGCGTAACGGCTGAAGTCCTAGTACGATCGTACTACGGTCGTAACCACTGTAGTCTGTGTGTCCGTACTTAGTCAGCATCGATCCTTGCTTCCTTCCATCACGTCCTGCGGCGGGAGCAGCGGTGACCCCGGTCCAGTGACCACCTTGTATCTCGTTCACATCTGGATCGATACACTTGTAAACCGAGCTGAGCCCCAGTTTGGTCATCGACTCGACCTAGGGTCACCACCGCTGTTTCAAGATGAAGATGATCGATTCGGCTTTCCTCCTAGACTCGTGACCAATCCATCTACGAGTGGCATTAGAACAAGACTTCATCAACCACTGGAAAACGGATCGTCTCAGAGGACGGCAGTATCATGAGAAGTGAGATCCAAGAAACAAACGCGAGTCAAATGATGCGCAGTCAGGGGTGGATTCAGACGGTGGGATCTTCGAGGCATCAACAACTCATTCCTTGCAAGGTAAACCTACAGCATAAATAGATATAATGGGTCACACACCCTCTCCTTTGCCGTCGAACTTGATCTCGTTTGATCTAGTTTTCTTAACTGGGGGACTGGTTATACCATCGACATGCGTTGACCACGGTCGATTTGGATCTCGGTCAGTCTCGTGATGTGGACTTGGGTCCTACGTCTTCGTTCTGCGAGGAGATTGCTGTCCATCATGGTGGACGTGTTTCCGAGCGACGCGTGTGTTATCTGGCCAGCCCGCGCGACCAGCCCGACGCGAATAATGACCATATAAAACGTGATGGAGATGATGGGCGTGACCTGGTAACCACCAATAACGTTTCAGAGACTCCTCATCAGCGAGCGAGGCACGATGGGCTAACCATGTCCAGAACTACGTAGTGACCATTGCTTTGATTGACAAAGCACATCAACGCCACAACAAGGGCGAGGGAGTAAATCGCGCCAGCATCGACAATGATGTGTAGAATCGGCCGCACTTGGGACCATCCATTGCTAGCGCCCTGGCCCGTAAACTTCCGGTTGACATACCAGATACGGGAAATCAACAAGACTGGTAAAAGTGGGAACATTTTCAAAAACATACATGCATAAAAAGGTGACTACGTACTGGTCGCCAAAAGATTGGCTGCCAACGCCGTTGCCCAAAACGACGTAATCCATTGATTAAGGGCCCCGCGAAAAATCCCGCTTTGCGTCGTGCCAGTGTGCTGTGAGGTCACGCCGCTCATGAATCCAGTTACTTCGGAAATGTCATCAATGATTTCAGTCACTCCCAAAACATGTTGCACGTACCAGCAGCGGCACACCAGAGTAGCAAAGGGAAGATCATGACGAGTTTAGATTGCCATACCACGTAACAGCGGTAAAGCTGCAACGCACTCAGTGGATGACGAACTTGATCGACAAAAACAAAACGCACGATAACGCCGTCCCCCATCAGTGTCTGTGCAATAAAAAGCTGGTTCTTGACGTAGAATGTCCATCGCGATACGTCCGAAAAATACACGACAGGGCCTCCTGTATAGGTGTCTCGATAAAATATCAAACCATACATGACCCTTATGATATGGGTTACAAGGTGCTTCACACCGACAAGGGATCAGTCTCTGTCGGATATCTCGAAAATGAAAGGAGACGCGCACCGCCGTGCTGATCAGTAGCAACAAGCATGCTACCGTGACCATCTTACGATTCACTTGGCGAGTGGATCGCTGGGACAGCAGAGTCCAAATCGTTCCTCCAAACATTAACAACGAGAAACCTTGTTCCAAAGAACGTTCAGTATCATTTTTTCCTCACGATTTATCTCCATAGGGTCTCACCATACAAGAGTGTCTCCAGTAGCACTGAGAGAAGCTCTGCCTTATCCAGAGGGATGCCACCAGTACTCATATTTTAGGATTTGCACTAGCAAGACACCCAAGCGAACGTGTATGCCCAAGATAGCAGGGAGATAATGGGAAAGGGTAGAAGGGGGTGAGCTGATACGTGGGGGCAACATCGCTCCCACAGGACTGGTATATCCCGAACATCATCGCAGGTGGCTGTAGCCATGGACAAGTTTGTATCCACCACGCTTCCAGTGCCCCATTGCTGTTCCGTATCATTGGCTGTGGCATTCTGCCTCGTACAAACCCGAGGCTCACCCATTTTTTCCGCTGACCTCAACCCAAAGACCGGGGAATTATCCGATCGCTTGCCTTGGAGCGTTAACGACCCGCATCAACATACCTGTGAATTGGGAGAGATGTAAGAAGAGCGTAATTGATAACGGAAATCAGTAGGGCTTCCCATCAATACAGTACATCATCTCATACTGTATACGGTCGACGCTGCGCAATTGTGCACCTCCAGGAAATCCGGCGAGGGGATCAAGAGAATGGTCGGACCCGCCCATGCGGCACGCCCGTGGCGTTGCCACGAGGCTGGGGAAGGGCGTACTACCCTGAAACGACAGCTACATCGAAAGATCTGGGCAACTCCGTACGGCGTAATACCAACACGCCAGATGATGATCGGCCATCGCGTGCATCGCTTACCGGACATAAATGGAATGCTTACACGTCGGTTTGTAAAAATTGTACAACCAACATTTTTTTTGGCGATTATGGAGCCAATATGTAGATTATGTACATGTCTTGGATTCCGGCATTATTGCAGGACATAATTTAAAATAATCTCATGAGTTGATTGGACCCTCTTTCTATAGTGTGTATACAGCTATTATACAATGTACATACAGCTACTATACCATGTACATACAGTGGAACCTGTCAGCGCATGTGCGTCGTACTATACGGGCTACATCTTCTGTTACCCATGGATCCAGTATTTTGTAGATATACATCACACATAGACTCGGATCATACAATGTTTTTAGATTACAACATGTATGCTATGTTATTTCTACCCGTGACTGGCGGGAGCGGAGCGTGTGCTTGAGCACATGTCGCAGGTGCGGTGGAGATGCCGGGCACAGCAAATGGAGTGCGTCGATGTGGCTGCGTCATCCGATCGATCGTACCTCTTTTTCGTTGAGTTCCTCTCTCTCGCGCTCCTTTTCCATTCTCCCCACCATGGCGACTTCTTGCAACGTCGTGGGCATTATCGGCAACTGGCAGGAGCAGAGTGTGTGCGCACGCGCGGTGCGCGGCAGGGCACGGCAAGTGGAGGCAATGGTGCGCGAGTGAGCATGCATGCTCATGCTCATGGGTTGCGGCGCGAGATGAGGGCAGGAGAATGAATTTGAGGACGAGGGGAGGGCAGGGTGATCAGTGACGAGCCTTGGGTGAGGGTGAAGCAAAGCCGAGCCCGTGTGAGCGACACGTTGAGGCAAGGCAAGAGGCAAGGAGAGGTGAGCGAAACAAAGGAGAGGCGAGCACCAAGTCTTGAAAACCGTGTGAGTTTTCGTACGCCATGACCCGTGCCCGACTTGCGCTCGCCACTCGAAGTATCCAAGTGTCTGGTATATACATTGTACATTCAGGCAATGTGTACTCTATAATTTTTGGTGTCAATTATCCAAATTATCTGTCATATAATTGTAACAAACATGTACACATGGTCCCTGGCAATTAATGGAGGCACACCAACTCCATACCAGTGTGCTATATGCTAAGTATCCTTCCCGTAATAGGTGAGATATCTCTGCCGGATGTCACGCTTGGCGTCTCCATTGAACAAATTCTTATTTTATTGCATGCATACGGTATGAATGTGTTTATAATATGGGTTGCGTTAAAATTTTTTGGATTCCGGCAAGTGTACACTATTTGATTTTTGCGTTCCGACGTGTACCTCAGTAACACAGGTGGCAAGCTTCCGTCCGGAGCCGGAAAGCGCTTCCGCCTGTTCTCTCCCTCCCATGATCCCTTTCCGTCCTCAGGCCTTAGCTCTCAGTGCACGTTGTCATACGTAGCATCAACTGTCCATTTTCTTTCTTTCGCGCTCACAGCAATGCCCAAAGAGTGGCACATCATACGGCGGCATCGGGTCAGCCACACAATCATGATGTGTTAGCCACCCTTCCAGCCATGTGCTCGGTCCGCCGTCTCTCTCCTTTCCCCAACAGCTGACAGGTAGTTATTTCACCTCAGCCTCCGCAGACCCTGTCTTGTAAGCGCTTCGTTGTATCTTACTGCTTACCACCCATGTGACATGCAGCACTGGCATATCCTCACCGGTAATGTTTGTTGTAACAGGTCTCCACACCAAGCGACGCCCACACATTGGCACTGACAAGCCCACTGGAACGATCAGGAAACAGTATATCGGGAAGCTCGGCCTACTTCCGCCCGTAACACGCCCACATCAACGCCTTCGTCCCGTGAAGCTTTCGGCTTCCGTTTCATCTTTAAGCCCGGCCTCGCCCCGCGTTTCAGAACCAAGGATGGTTCGGAATGACAGCGAAAAGAGCGCTTTGAACCGAAACGAGCAAGGTAGACCTCCACCCATCAAAGTCCCGCTCGCCCCAGCTCGAGTTCGCAGGTTTATACCGAAGCCATTGATTCTGGTGGAGAGAATGAAAGCGCGTCAGCTCCTGCTCGGGGCATCGCCGCCCGTCGCCTCGGAATATTGCGCCGTTCCCGGGTCGTTGAACTGCCCAAGGACTGCGGTGACCACTCCTCTTTCCACACACATGACGCCAACGACTCGTCGGATCCGGACGTGCAGTACTCTGTCGTCAGACTCGCACCACTCAAGCAGTGTCTCTTTCCGGGTGTCTTTGCGGAACGATGTCGTGTTCGGGAGTGGCTTTGGGATGATGCCTCGATCGGTGAGACCCCTGTCGGTCGTCGCTCTGCGCGATAGTTCGTCGAGTACGGACACATTTGTGACCGATTCTCCGTGCTGCATCAAACGGGCTTCCTTCAAGGTCCCGCTCTTGGTTACGGAAACCGATGCTGCCAATCACCATCTGGACGTCGGATCTGATCCTAGGAAGAAATGTGTACCCTACACTGGCGTCCCGGTTCTTGTCAATTCGGTGGCCGCGGACGTCGTGCATCGGACTTGTCACACTGATACTTTCAAACCTGCCGTGACGAGCACGCCGTTTGCATCGAGTCAAGCAAACACCAATGGGATCCCATCACCGACGGCATTCATCACGTCAACTGTATACCCGATCTGTCCACCGGAGCAGACGCCTGGGCTCTCTGATGAATCCGAGATCGTGTCTCCCACTTCTCGAGCGATGTACTCTTTCAATGCCCCCAAGAGTGCCTATATCGTCAAGCTTCCCAACTCGGGGTCTACTATTTCGCTCTCGAACGGGACGAGTCTCGCATGTTCGTCAAGCACCGCCATGTCATACTCGAGGCTTACAAAGCCTGGTGCCCCTTCTGCAACAGTTTACAAACGCACCCCAGCTAGCTCTCGACTTTGGGCAACTATCGAGCCGTGCCGCACCCGCATCCCCGACATTGGTGCTCGACGGCGTCTTTGCTCTCCCACAGTTATCACCATCGTCGTTACTTTCACCCCATAGAACGCTCAACGGGTTCCATCGACCTCGAAAACCAGCCTCACGTCGACCCCTTGCCGACATATCCAACGTGCCTGCCATTGCTTCCCCATCCCAACCAGTGCCACTCTCCACGTCCCAAACCTCATCCTGTGGAGAATCCGGCCCAGAATCCCCGCGGACAAAACTTGCCCACGTCCTCACCACCCACGCCCGATCGCAGACGATGGATCAGACGCGTAAGCACACGCGCGTGCCACCACTCGTGAGGGGTGTCTGGGTGTCGAACGATCCGAGGACGCAGTGCGAGATCGAGGGATTGAGAATGCGGAGGGTCGTTGGGCTTGGTCGTGGTCATGGCCTTGGTGGCAATGTCGGGGGTGATGGTGGTGGGAGAGGGACGATCGGGCGAATGTCGCTCGCAGGCGTTGGGATGGTGGCGAAGCTCCGCACGCGGTGGGAGACGGGCGATGGAACGTTGCGGTAGCCTTGGTGGTTGCCCATGATGGCCGACGTCATTTTCCCCTCTCGAGTTTGTTCTCTGTTGGAGATTCGTGCTTTCCCTCGCCACAGAGGGTGCATTCCTGGAATAACTCTTTCGTAAATCATGTGTCTTTGGGAAATCCGTGCTGCACGATTGGATGATGTTTGGAACACTGATACACCCAAATACGTACACGTGCACAGACACGGCACGGACGCGCCTTCTCAATCAGTAGTATCATACAACGCAAAGCTTCAAGATCACCAACTTCAACCTTCCCGAGATACCCAACTCCTCAGGCGCCATTCCAACGTCCGAGCGAGTATCCGACCTTCATAAGGGTTTCGATGGCGCGGTTTCCGCCCGCGTTATCGGACGGTACAGAATATCGCACCAGGTCCTCGTCAAACGTGGCAAAGTCATGCGGGAAGATGGCGATGATAGTGCTTCCACCATACGCAAAGTAGCCGAGTTCGTCTCCGCGACGCACGCTCGCATCTTCCTAGATCCGCGTCAGATCGCCGATCGCAAGCCATCCGACTGGTCAGCAAATACGGCGCGATTAGGTTCGACGGCGCGGCTCACCTCGACCGTCCAGACGATGCTTCCTACAAGCAAGGCGCCGATGGCGACAAAGGCAATCGGCTTCCCGAGAGGGTATGTTTCAAGAAAAGAACGGAACGTTTGTTGCGGGAGAAGACGTCGAGATTGGTTTGGTTGATCGCTTGGGGATTCACTGCGCAACAGTGGATCAGACAGTCGCCCCACTGCGTACGAACGAAAAACGTTTTCTGACCCGTATAGTACTGCCCCGGGACGTCCGTAGCCTTTCCAAAGACAGTTGCATCGATGGGTGAATGGAAACGATGATAGTCCGAAGGCGCGAGGCGGAAGATGGCAAGAGAACCACCGTCAAACTGGAGACACGACGGGTGCGAAGGTTCGAGGTTCAGCAACGCAGGGATCGAGAACTCGTCACCCTTGATCCAAAACTTGTGCGCGAGATCGACGGAGGGGTAGACGACGAGTCGGCAGTCTGCCGCAGAGCATAGCCCAGCTGGGTGGTCGGCATTCTCGACGGGCCGTGCACCTGGTTTGAGTTTGCGGTAAAAGAACTCGTTGAAGGTGGCGTAGTGTTCGACATCTGGATAGAGGAGCTCGTCGAGGGAGAGGTTGTAGGTACTGATAAAGGAACGGTATGTTCTTGATGCTCTCCGGGGAATCATAGATCTTCCCCTCACGGAGGCTCTGTTCACGGAGTATATCCTCGACGTGTTTGCTACCCTCGAGTAACTTGACCTGTTCTTTGCCGCGAAAGAGGAGGTGCATCCCGAGTCGAGCAGTAAATGGGCATACTCTCGAAGAACTTTTCTCCTGTTTTTCTGTCGATGACAAAGTTCCCGACATGGTATTTGTCGGCGAGGGTCTGGAGCTGAGGAACAAATTTGTGGAGGAAGGGGTGATGGGTGTGGGCTGCGGCGTGAATTCCCTGTGTTACATCGCCGCCGCCTTGGGATGGGTCGGTGTTCCCGACAAGGCGAGTGAAGCCTTCAGCGACGTCGTCGTCGTCTGCACCAGACAGACCAGACTGTGTCTCGATGTGCTCGATGGGTTTGGTGATGTGGTGGAGGCGGAGGTGCATGGTGGTGGTTACGTCGCTATGGACATTGACGCTGTCGCCGCTTATCTATATCAGCGACTTCGCCATGTTGGCACATAACAATCGCAATCACCAGTATGGACTAGCTCAATGATTCTGCAGTTTGATATATTCCCCGGACCGGCGTGTAACCGAACCGATCTACACACGAACTTTGTTTCCCCCGTCATGAATGGACTCTGGCCCTGGCTCTCCCAAGCATTCCCTTGGGCCAAACCGACTTTTCACGTACAAGACATTCCCGACCTTACGGGCAAGGTCATCGTTGTCACCGGCGCCAGCACTGGCATTGGAAAAGAGACAGCCAGGGTGCGCCATGTCCCATGTTAGGTCGTCCGTTTCATCACCGTTGGATAGGCTCTCCTCGCACACGGTGCAAGAGTCTACATCGCCGCACGAAATCGCGCGCAGTCGGAGGAGACGATTCGCCAACTTAAAGAAGAGACAGGGAATGAAGCCATCTTTTTGAACCTCGACCTGGCCAACTTGAAGGCGGTCAAATCGGCTGCAGAGGAGTTCCTGAGGTCGGTATGCGCTCCGAGCTTGCGACGTTCTGAAATCACATTACACACAGTAACGAAACGGAGCTCCATGTGCTCTTCAATAATGCGTGAGTAGGCGGTTCGGGATCGAATGTGCTAAGTACGGACACGGGATATCGGTTCTGGTTGGCAGTGGCGTCATGTTTCCCCCTGTCGAACAACTCACGGCAGACGGGTACGACCTCCAGTTCGGAACGAACGTCCTAGGTAAGTCCTACATCCTGCCCCCCCGCGAACCATGCCCACACATTGATCAGGACACTACTACTTTACCAAGCTTCTACTCCCCACGATGATCGCCACTGCAAAGACCACCTCGGACGGCAAGACCCGGATCGTCACCACTTCTTCTGCTGGTCACCTCTTCGGTCGCCTCGACTTTGACACGTTCAAAGATTCGCCGGAGCGACGAAAACGTGCCGTCAACACGCTCTACTCCCAAAGTAAATTCGTACGCAAAGCCCCTTCGATCCACTGAATCTGACACGATATGCCATGCTATGACATGCACGAACGGCAGGGAAACGTGGTGGTGGCGCTAGAGCTCGCGCGGCGGTACCGCGATCAGGGTATCGTATCCACCTCGCTCAACCCCGGGAACATCAAGACGGACCTCCAGCGCCACCTCCCGTGGTTTGTGCAGTCCATCATCGTACGCCAACGTCTGGTAGTGCAATGCGCATCGTAAACTGACGCGTGAGGTGATCGGGGCAGAATCGCACGGTGTTGTATGATACGCCGTTTGGCGCGTTGACACAGTTGTATGCTGGGACAGTGCCAGAGGGAGCAACGCTCAACGGGAAAGTAGGTCTGCTGTCCGTGTCGGGCATCCGGTGGGGTGCTGAACGTCTTTCGAGTACCTTGTCCCTTGGGCACGCGTCGGTAAGGCTTTGGAGGAGACACAAGACCCCGAGCTCGGGAAAAAGCTTTGGGATTGGCTCGAGGAGCAAGTCAAGGACACGTGAGGGGGACGCGCGTCTCGTCGAGATGGGTGGGGGTGTGTTGGACGGTGTAGTACAGGGCGGTATGACTGTTCCGAATACAATGTCACTGATGGCATACAAGTCGGAAGACACGAGCAGTCTGGTGAAAATTTCTTCTTCCTCTCCTCCTCTATCGGTCTCTCTCAGCTATCGTCTCCGTGACTCGGGTGCGGATGTGATGAGCTCCCCGCTTGGTGCTACAACAGCGAAAAGTCGGGCGGTGTGAACACAAGGACGCCAAAAAGCAACCGCAAGAAATGAAATGACGACCCACCTGCCTCAACTTTGCCAAATGTATCTTGAGCGTCTCCGCGTAATTCTCAAACCCCAGCGCAGCCATGGCATACAAGATGTCCTCGCCCCCAATCGTCTTGCGTTTCTCCATGTGGCACTTCTCGGCGGCTTCCGAGGTGATGAAGCTGATAAACTCGGAGACGCATTCTTGAACGCATTCCTTGGCGTCTTTGGCGATTTTGGCGGTAGAGGGGACGGATTGTTTCATGATACGTGAGACGTTGGCGATCTGATGGTGTTGGTGAGCGAAACGAGGGAAAAGAACGGGCTTACGGGGAGGAAACGGTCCTGTTCTCTGTACTCTCCCACCTCTTGTTCGGTAATCGGCGCGGGCAGGGGTGCGTCGGACGAGCTAGTCTCATGTGCAGCGTCTGCGCCTTCAAGTTCTGGTTGGGGTGCGAGCGCGGGTTGGATATCCGCCATGGCGTTTGACAGTGTGTGGTGGTGGTGGTGATCGAGAACGCGCGTCAATAGTTGATGGTATGGAACTATTTGCTCACGCGGCATTTCGACTCGCGATCGGCGGCAACTCGTACGAAACGACGGGGTCTTTTCACGGCGCTACCGGCGAAATAGTGCAACAACGTTGATTGGCCACACCAGCCCGTCCAGTCTTGGTCGTACGTTTCTGATTCGTCAATGCTGCCTGCTGTCCAACGCGCTCCATGTGATCCGTGCATTCCAAGTAGTATACCCTCGTCGTGGTCACTGGTCATTACAAAGAGCCTAAATGTGATCTGGAATGCAACTATACGCTTAACTCCAACAAACAAGCTGATTGGTGGAATTCCGGCGGACGATAGGTTGGCTGCAAAACAAGGATTCCACTCAGGAGAGGTGGAGAAAAGGTTACGAATTCAACTTCCCCCTCGGGGATGTACAAACCGAAGCGAGCCGGACTTTTTATAAAATGGAATAGAGGATCTGACGACCTACTACGTCCGCGTCACAGCCCCGGTGGTGAGTACTGACTGCCTAGGAGCTTACTACAAGGGCGGTGGCAGAACGGCAACCTGTGCGTCAATTCATTCGGCGTATTGTAATGATCACAGTACGAGACTAAAGGCATTCGCGCCTCTGACTTGATGGCACACAGATCTCTAGACATACATATATATAGTGGGCTGTCCTGTCCGGTACGATATCTCTTTCCCTCCCCTCGTTTCTCACCAATAGATACGCTCACCCCCGTTCTGTTTCCGTGTGAGCGCTCCTTGGTGTTTCCACCTCGCGGTGGTTTCCACTTTTTTTGAATGTTACCAGAGCGTACCACGGTTCCACTTACCCGCACACGTTCCTATCATTCATTCGTGGCGAATGTTGGTAGAGACGTCTGGAGCGTGGATAAAGCCTTGGCCCAGCCGAGCACACTGGCATTGGTCACCTTTTGGGGCTGCATGCTAATCAATCTAGGGCTTGCCATCCAACAATACCCGCGCCGGTCACTCGCAGTCCCTCGCTGCGCACCGATGCAAACTCTATCGTGGATCCCACCAATCGCCCTAGTTCTGATTCTACTGGGTTCCCTCCGCCGCCACAGTTTCAGACGACGAAGAATCAGACCGCCTTCCGATAAACAGCCCCTGCATTACACTACCGCCGGCAGAAAGCCGCTCACAGAAGGTATGCTGCGTTCGCAATTGTCCCCCGCAGAACGACTCATCGTCTAAATGACCGCAGGCAGCCCCCCCCACAGAATGATTCTTCATCAGATATTCCGTCTCTACTGGAAATGTTCAACTCCTCCACGTTCTTCTTTTGACATCGGCCCCTGCATTACTATCGACCAAAAGACAAGACGACGCCAGGAGAGTACCAGCAGAGCTTGCCGACGAGTGGAACCCCGCAGAACGACGCTTCATCAGATGCTCTTCCCTCTCTACTCGACATTTCCGACATCTCCGACACCTCCGATTTTTCCTCCGACGTCGCCACCTTCACTATTATCCATCAAAAGCCAAGATGACGCCAGAAGAGTACCAACAGAGCTTGCCGACGGGTGGGATCACTGAGAGCGCTCACACTGAAACAGAACGTGGGTGAGCGTATCTATCGATGAGAAACGAGGGGGGGAAAGAGATTTCGTTCAGGACAGAACAACCTACTACCTATGTATGTGACTAGAGATCTGGTGGTTGTCCGAGAGCTTCATGTTTGTCGCTTGCGCGATACGAGCGTTTGTTCGACCCGACGAGGGCGAATTTCAGCGGGATATCCCGTGCACCATACTTGCCGACTTTCAGGCATGACGACGACCTCTTAAGAATCTAACCGCTTTTGCAGCGGATCCCCACCGACGTGCACGGGAACTTGATCATTCAAGTTGTTAGTATAGCGTACCGGTACGCTCCCTTCGGAATGCTACTGTCGAATTTTGACTACTTCGCCGCGGTCTTCGTCTCGCTCGCCTCGTGGTGTTTCGTAGCCTGCTTAGTACAACTCTTCCTTTGCCAGTGGCGTTCAGTAGAATAATGCTCGCGACTCGATAGGAAAAAAACGACATTCTAATTCTCATAAAACTGGCCACTTGTGCATAAAAACCGATGGGTCTTTTCACGGTGCCACCAGCGAAATGCATATCCATCAATTCAATGTTCAATGTTCATCCTCATCCGACCAGGCCCACCAACGGAATGAAGCCAGCGGGACATCTCTCATCGATCTACGTCTACTGTATGTGGACCGTACGGATGCCATCCATCAATTCGGTCAACGGAGTTTTCTCGCCAACTTGAACCATGATCAAGCTATCCGTCGCAACCCGTCTGTATTGCTCACGTGCCAGCGCTGCAAGCAACAATCCCCCAAACGGCTGCCGGAGCCTGGCGACAAGGCGTAGTGCACACGTGGCAAGATTGAATTGAGCTACACCACGCGAGAAATCGTGGTCGAGGAGGGGACCGATCCAGGGATGAATAAGGAGTAAACTGTCCATCCCAGATAACTTGTCCATGGTCTTGAACTCTACGTCTCCCAGCAAGGGTGACGTCGCGCGATAGACAGTAAGGTCAGAGTCTGGATCAGATTCCAAGTGAGGGACGAGGTCAGCGAGGGGGAATACAATTCCGGGAAGTGAGAGTCGACCAGCGAGGAGCGATAGAGGGGGGAGATTGTTGAGCCGCCTGTACAGCGGTATTGTGTGGGAAAGGTCGGGCAATGATGAGCGCAATGCCATGACCGTGCCTTCCATCTCAGCTGTCTCCATTGGTCGTGGAACGTGCGGCGGCACGATTTCGTTGTAAACAGTCAGATCGGCAGGGAGGTAGCTGTGGTGACTATTCAAGTTCCTGCCAGTCCAAGCGAGAAGCGTGACGTCTCCTGAGCGTGTCAGGACATACTCCAGGAGACGACCGACTGCCTGATTGCCCTCGCCATATATGACTGGGATCGGGACTCTGAAGATGCCGAACAACGAGTACGCAACGTCTTCCTCGCGTGTTGTTCGACGCCTGGAAGCCAAGTAGAGCTTCTCGCGCACCCTGTCTAAGCCCGGTTGAAGGGTAGCCAACTCCTGCGTGGCGAGGTTCATTGCCCGTTCCATCTCCGAAAGAATTGTGGGTGATTCCTTGTGGTTGAAAATGTCCAGTCCGAGGTATGGCTTCCAGTCCTCGGTGTAGAATCGGACAACCTTGGAAGCAACATATTCTTGGTATGTCCACCCGCGAGTGTTCCAGATGCTCCTCCACAGACAACCAATCTCCTGTGACTCCGAGAAGACTCCGAGAAGGTGGACGATCGTGAGGGATGAACCATGATACCACCTGAACATGGCGACCACTGATTCCTGCTGCACCCCCTTATCTTGCTGGTTTACGCAACAAGTGTCACTCCATGCCCACCGGAAGTGAAGAGAGCGCACGAGTTCACAAAATATTTGTACCTTGCTGTTCCCAGGAGACGCTGGTAGCCCATAGATTGAACTGTTCTCGACCATCTGGAATGTTGGTTCATGGGGCTGCCATCTGTGCGACAGCATCACATATTGGTAGAACTCCCCCACTTCTTTCTGAATACGCGCGTAGTCGAGCCGAGTGGTCATCGACGACCGCAGCTCGTCATAGATTGGGAGTTCCTCGAAAGCTGCAGCTTGCTGGGTTTTGTCGTACAGACGGCCAGTAGTGGTGTCGATGAGAACGCGTGGCATGTTGCGGATAGTCTCCTCGACCACCTCTTGAATCGTGGCGGTTGCATCGGTGTATTGATTACGAAGCTCTGTCCGCACCCAATCAAAACCAATTTGCGTGCAATATCGACAGAATGGCTTACTGCGAATATGTGGATCAGGAGATTGTTCCAGCCTTGAGAGCATCACTCTGAATGCCTCGAAAGCTTCGCTGTGGCGCCCCATACCATGTAGTGCAGCATGCTTTCCCTCATACCCCCTATGGGACGATGGGTTGAGCTCGGTATCCTGATAGTATGGATCAGCTGGGTCCATTTGATGTGCTATGAAACACACTCCTTACCTCTTTACTCCATTTAAGAAGAATATCGTTGTCCATCGGCTCAAGTGACCGTGCATTCAAGTAGTATCCAATGGCCTCGTCATGCTTTTTAGAGTCCCTCGCGATGTCGCCCAACTCCTCAAGTTTCTTGGCGCAACGTCGCCGGAAATCTGAGGGAGGTTTTAAATTAGACCAAGCTACGTTGTGGCTACGACCACTCACTGAGTTCCCATTCCGCGCGCCCATCACGCACACCCGCGTCTACTGGTAGATCGTTATTCATTTGTCGAAAACACTCGGCCGCCTCCATGAGTCGACCATCCCGTTCTAGAATTTCGCAAATGACGCGGTCAACCACAAACCTCGGAACCTTTAACTAAACCGAAAAAGTGTCACTATCCATCTTTGAACCATCGCGGAGAGCATACCTTGGCTGCAGCACTCGATACTTCGTCCGCTGAGTCACGAATCAGCATTATGCCCGCCCACCTCATTAGTACAGCGTTTGGGATTGAAGGGCCGAGCAACAGCGCAGTAGAGTAAGCTGCAACCGCCTCGTCCTGTTTCCCGGCGTTTGATGCCTCGTCTCCAACTGTCTCCAGCGCCGCGATGCACCGGGGCGTAAACTCTGATGGCAGCGATTACAGTAAATACTCTATCCCGATGCACCACGCCGAAACTCACCAGCAAGCCAGTCGATGATTAACTTGTTGACCTTCACATCCTCATTTACGATATTCGCGAACTCGAGAAGACATTCCGCAGCATCCTGTAAGCGACCTTGTGCATACAGGGATTCGCATTGATGCTTCTGCTCGTGTGCATGGTTGACCCGAATGAGACCATCGGCTTTGCGTTGGGCGTCGGCAAGTTGGACGCGGAGTTCTTGGTTGGTCTTTTCGAGGTGCGCAATTCTGCCGCCTAGGTAGACATGGAGGTCAATAAAACATAGGCCTAGGTAGGTATGAACGCACTGGAGCTTTCGTCGCGTGTGCGAAGATAGGCACGAAGAGAATCGATGGTTTCGCTGAGGTTATCCTTCTCCTGATTGACCGTGCGCTGGGACGTGGCAAGCTGGCTACCAAACTCTTGAACAGCCTTGTTGAGAGTCGCTGTTTTTTTAGTTTGATGGACATAAGTAACGGAAAGACTATTAAGGAAGGGCGAGCAGGGTGACAGTAAACGCACTTGAGCTCGATTCCTGGGTATGAAGGTCTGCACGGAGTGACTTGATGACATCGTTGAAGCTATCCTTTTGTTCGTTGGCTGTGCGTTGAGATTCGGCAAGCTCGTCGCGGAGTTCTTGGACGGCTTTTTCGAGAAGGGCGATTTTGCTATCTAATAGACGTGAATCGGTAAAATATGCGTCGAGACATCGGGGGCATACTCGAGCTCCCCTCCTGAGGGTGTAGGGACTTGACGAAATGAACTTGAGATTCAGCGGGCAGGCTGCGCAGTTTTGGGATGGTTTTCTCGGGAATTGTTGTTTCATCTGATGGACATGGGTATCAGAAACCGGGGTCAGAGTGCAAATGAACGTACTCGGACTATCGTCGACTTTCTCAACCTCTGTGTGCTGGATTTCCTGCGTGCGGGGGTTCTGCGACGGCGAACAGACCGGTTTGCGATTGCCAGGTTTTTCAAATGCAGGTACACTGACATTGTCCAAGTAGTGAGAAGAAAGGATGTCGCAGAGTGCCCGAAAGGTGATTTTCTTGTCTCCGCTGGTTACGAGGTCGTAGTTTGATGACAGATCCATGGAGCAGATGTCATGAGTGCACTCGACAACAGTCCCGATTTTTTCTTGGCTCGTTGTGTCCCAAAATGACACCGAAGAACGAGCGGAGGCTGCGAAGAATGTTCCATTGCTCGCCAGAGCGATGCTTCTGAGATCGTTACTGTGAATGCACCATTTCGAGAGTGTGGTCTTGGCGGACACGTCGACGTGGTGGATGTAGCCGTCGTGTGATAAGGCGAACAATTCCCTGCTGTCGCTGGCCCAAGCGAGGGACTGGTTCTGGTTCGACACGGGGTTGACTTTGATTGGGAAGTCGACAAGGAGGTTGCCATTGTGAGTATCATAGACCCGAACCGAGTCACGACCACATGTGGCAGTGGCGACGAGGCGCCCGTCGGGTGAAAACTTGGCTGCCACCACCCAGTCGTCGTGTTGTAAGGGGAGCAGTCGCTCACCAGACAGCGACCAGACGCAAGCAGTCTTGTCTTCCGATCCAGTCACGATTTTCGTCGCGTCTGGCGAGACGTCGACCGCACGCACGTACTCGCTGTGTCCTGTGAACTCGCTCACTTTTGAGTGACTCTCTGCATTCCACACCGTCACCAAGCCATTCTTCGTCCCACTGACGAGAACCTTTCCATCTCGTGAGACAGCGATGGTGAAAACAGATCTCCCCACACCCATTGCTTTACCGGCCCTCTTGCCATCCTCTATGCGCCAACGTCGAATCTTGCCTTCTGTGCCGCCGCTCACGACGTGCTTCCCGTCAGCGAGGACCGCCACTGAATATATGTCATGCCGACCATCGAGTACGATTTGTTCACCTTCCTTTCGCAGAACTACACTGGAAGTGGAACTGTCCGTTGACATACTCCGAGTCGGCTCTTGTGTTCTCGTCAGCATCGTCCTTTCAACCCCCTCAGCGGTGCTCACCATTCTTTCGCCAGCGACGTATGGACATACCCGGCTAGGTATTAGACAGATGCAGGGAGGGATGCGTAGTCGTTTGTCCCCTGTGCCCCATTGTCGCCTGGTATACACGTGTCTCCTTTGATTCACACGCCCATTATTATTTGGTGTCCCGGGCATCTCGCTCTGGCCGAAATATGTACGTGCTTTGTCCCTTGATGACTATGTGAAACAGCAATCAAGCACAAAAATAAAAGCAGGGCAGGATCCAATTATCTTCCGAGCTAACGGACGTCCGAAAGATCGACGCTCAACGTTCTGATCCACCACGTATTAAGAAGGATCCTTACACCTCTACTTCTCTGTCGGGTTCGACGACTTGGGGGATATGCGATAGGATGGGTCCCATCACTTGTGGAGGAGGCGTCGCTCTTTGAATTGTTCCAGCGACGCTTGACCGGCAAGTCTGGTTGGAAGCCACCCCCCCAATGTCGCCGATATTTGGGATAACAGCGTCGAAACTGTGGTACAGTGCAAAAGAAACAGGTGGGGATGCGATACGCATGATAATTGGGCACAACAAAAATTCCACTAAGAGGTCCAGACAAAATTGGGAATTCAAATATTCATGCCGAGGGTATCGATCAACCGTTTATGAACCCAAGGAAGCGAGCCGGACTTGTTGTAAAATGAAACACATGATCAGGCGGCGTGCGTTGTTAGTCCCGGTGAGTAATATGTACACTGCCCTGAAGCTTAGTACGGGCGCGGATGATGATCCAGATCCGACCTACCCCAAGAAGCTGGATTTTTGGAACAATGTTGCTCAATCCAGTGAGAATGGGAGTGGGCTCCTTGGTTGGATTACTGCGTGTTCGATGAACAAGGCCACCGGGTGGCCGAACGGTAACCTGTGCGTCAATTCATTCAGCGTATTGTAATGATCGCAACGCGAGACCAAAGGCATTTGCGCCTCTGACCGATGGCGCACAGATCTCCAGACATATATATAGTGGGCTGCTCTGTCCGGTACGATATCTCTTTCCCCCCCTCGTTTCTCACCAATAGATACGCTCACCCCCGTTCTGTTTCCGTATGAGCGCTCTTTGGTGTTCGGGGACTCGCGCCAGCACGTCTCGCTTGTCTAGCCTCGTTCGGGATATTTCGTAGGCTGCTTAGTACAACACTTTCATCAGGGTCGATCGATCCGTCTAGCGTTTCAATAGGACAATGCTTTCAACTCCATAGGAAAAAGACATGTTTTTCAAAGTTGCTACTTGTGCGTAAAACCCGACAAGTCTCTTCACGGCGCCACCAGCGAAACGCGTATCTATCAATTCAACGTTCATTCTTCCTCATCCGACCAGGGCACCAACGGAATGAAGCGTCGAGTTTCTGTGCGCCCAAACTAGAAAAACAAAATTGTCGCGTCGTAGGATTCGAACACGCTTTCGACTTACCCTGGATATTTGCGCCCGGCGGTCACGTAGACTCATCGATTTCGGAGGCGATGCATCGGGGTTTGAGAACGGATCAGACGAAGGAGGAGGAACTTGGACAAGTTCTACTTGATAGACGTCGGGCATATCGTCTCGCAGTCTCGAGTGTTGTCGTGTGAAGGGCTGGTCCGAGTTCGCGCTCGTGTCGTGTGGGTCGTGACGTGTAGCAAGTGGCATAGATGCAGGTGGAGAAGATAGAGGAGAAGAATGTATAGAGAAAACACCAGTCAAGTTCGGTTCCAGGATTTCCTCGATCTTAATGGCCATTGAGAGGGTATCCTGATCTGGTGGTCCACCCATGGTGGAATGCTCGACGTCCAAAGGCATATCATGTAATCCTGCAGGGCGCCGTCCAGTGACCGTCCGGTTTTCCAAGCCAGGGCGGGTATGCTCGAGAGGTTGAAAGGATGGCCCTGATATCGGAGGTGCGTTGGCTAAAGGATTACCAGCGGCCGGGAGAGTTTCGCGATGGCGCATACATCCACGTGACGTCGATTTTATACGGCTTGCCATGCGGTGCTGAATCATTGAAGGACTGCCGCCCGGAAGCACCAACAAGTCAGCAAGCGGCTGCCGAGGCGTTTGCGGTGTCCGCAGAAGGGGTAGTGGGCCGCCTGAATTCGTCGGAGGTACTGGCAAACGTGACAACTTGCGAGGTAACTGGCGGTGTGTCGATCCTTCGATGCGGGCCCTTTTGTGGCTCGGTTGACGTCCCCTGTGACTACGACTATCCAAAGGGGAGGATGCAGGGACATTGGTTTCTTGGGTTCCGAGAACGGACGCATCCGATCGCTTGCGCCGCGAACTGGACATCGACTTGCTCGACGACGCTACCCGAGTCGAAGACCCCATACGCCCCTGTCGACGTGCGAACTCGGCAACTAGCATCGACCGGACGGACTCGGCGCTATTCGTCATCGTCGACACTGCGTTCTCCACCATGTCAGACAGCATTACCTTGATTTGGTCCATCTGGGGTGGAACAGCGTGGAGGACAGGAACGAGCGGCAGTACAGCGCCAATCAACGTGTTCTGCTGGTCCTGGATGGACTGCATCGCATGTGCGTGCGTCTGTAGAAGCTGTGGGGGTTCATCAGTACACCGCCGAGTGGGTGACGCGCACGAACCACTTGAAGTGCGTCTATGCGCTTTTCCAATGCCTGCACGGATCGCTCTGTCGAGACCTGTGCGACGCGCACGAGATCAAGGTCAGGCGCTTGCGCCGGCGTCCCGACGTGCGCCTTCATTTCCGTCTGGCATCTATGCGCTTCACGACCGTCGGCGCGTGAGCAACCGCACCCAAACGGAGGTGTCTCGTACCTATCTCGAGTATCTCGGTGAACACCTTGTCGCGCTCGACGTCGAGCAGCTTGTTTGCGTTCACAACCTGGGCTCTGCAGTCGTCGACGCGCTGCAAGAGGCCGTCGAGTCGGGTGGAGAACTTTTCGAGGTTGACTTGGGTGTCGTGGATGAGCATACGCATGGATGTTCCTGCTTTGTCCTGGGGTGCGATGGGCGGAATTTGCGAGGGCAGGTCAGTCGTCGTCGCATCTTTGCGTAGAAGATGTGCCCAGAGTAGATTGCCAGCCATGACAAGAGACGAGAAGACAGGAGCGGGCCCAGGTCCTACCGGGGAAAGAAGACAACCGTGAATAGCTTGCCGTGCAGGCGTAGGAATCACAGCAACATGGCGCAGAGGAAGCGCGCGGGGCTCATAACCCCGAGGTCACTCGATCGAAACGAGTTGTTGCTAATTCTTTTTGTATCTTTGATTACCTAAGAGAACGGAGATCCATTGGAGCCTTTCAAGTGTTTGCAACAGGTGCCTGCCCCCTCGTATTACGATATTCAACAGACCAGCAACGTCGCACCTCCCGCTACCCATGCAGGACACAGAAGTGGAAAGAATCATCACTACATCACAGACTCCGATAAGTCGGCGCCCGAGCTTATATGACCGTCTCAACGAGCTTCCTGTACCCTGGTTCGCAGGGAGCCGGACGAAACCTTCATGCATCGCTTTCCAACTCCCACCCCTCTCAGAGGCTTATCGAACGCGTTCAGGCCGTCTAAATCGTGGGGATACCTTCACGTTTGGGGCAGTAACTATCAAGACCAGACAAGACCTCTCACGGACGGATTCTTTGTATTTCGTTCACCCCCGGTTAGATGCTCTCTGGAGCGGAATGATACATGCGGCGAAATTATGGGGGAAGACGTCGCGCCACCACTGTCACCGAACACGGACGATGAAGATACCCCCGACGAGGAAATCGACGACAACCCCTTATCTCGTTGAACTTGAACCAGCGTCACCCCGCTCCCGTGCGTATCGTTCCAATGGACGGGGAGACGCGAGCACGACGGCTCGTTGCGCATCGTATTTTAGAGCACTCTTGGTCACGTTGGCATCGACGGCCCCGACGACAGGTGGACGTGCGTCGATTACAGGCAGGTCGCGGCGGATAGCGTGACCGTACAAATTCAGGACAACGTTTTTCTGGCTGATATTATGGAGTCAATGTACGCACGCTCGATGTATTGTAACTTGTGAATCGGTCACTGAAACATTTTGACTTTGTGTTGGGATATCAATTTCAAACACACGCTCGCACACTTCCCAGAACCTAGGCACCATCTATACACAGTTGTTTTCCGGTAAGTTGCCCATTTGTCGGTGCACTTTTTTCATTCTTGCCACAGGTGACATCGCATTTTAGCTGTGCGATCTTGCCTTTTTGCGTGGACCACCTCAGCCTACCTTGAGTGGCCATGTACCTCACGTCACTTCGAAATGGGCCGCAGTGCGGTAAAACTTATGGCGCTACCTCGAGGTGACCTCGATCTCACCTCACGGCGGCACTAGCGCGGTGCGTGTGAAGTTTGGTAGTGATTATCATCTCTGTCTAGCAGCGATCTAGATTGGGCAGCCTGAGTGGCATGTCTGGTGCACACACACCTATAACCCTAGGCTACAGATGCGAATAAGCAATCCCAGCTAAATGCCAGCGGTAATTAATACGCAGCCCCTGAAGTTTCCCATCTGCAAACAACAGGCCATCTGATTGGACGAAGGCTGGCAGAAATGGAAATTATTTCAGGGTCTAATAAGGGTCCAACCAAAAGGAAAACGAGCGACCCGTCCAAACCCCACCTGAGAGTCCCTACAGCATGTCACCATGTCACGGTTACCAACGAACGGAGGGTCTCTTGGAGGACGAATCCGTGTCCGTGTCTTCATACACCTCCCTTGACCTGAGCTCTACATGCACATTCCCGACATGTCTAGCATCCTCGCTCGGCGCTCGATGGTTGCCGATACATTACCAATCGATAAGTCCAACTTCACCCTCGACACCTCGGGTGTGGCCGGCGTCTTTGGTGGAGATGAGGCTGTATCGGCCATGGCTACCGTCAATATCTACCATTACAGGCGCTGGCTAGGGTGGTACAACTCTCCAGGATCGTATCAGATCGCTAAACGATACGGCCGTCTCGCAAAGTCAAAGTTTTTCCATGCCTTATTCCCTGGTGTCCACATCGATCCTGCGGAGTTGTTCGAACTGGATGGCTTGAAGGGTCCCAAGTTTATAGCTGCCCACTCGGGTACCATCATCGAGGAGACCGGTCACTTGGCCGCCCTCATTGTGCGAGAGTGTGCTACTCGGGAAGGAACATCTATTGGTTGGAGAGAAACTCAGACTGTTGGAGTCACCATTGTGGAGCTCCACCACATCCCTCCAACTCAGGTTCACCCTAGACGCTTCCGCGCGTACTCCTCTTTCTTTGCCAGCATCCCCATCGCCGTCAGCATCGTCGCCTGCGTTACGTGTGGTGTTTTTAAAGACTGGTATTCGTGCTCGTTGATCTTCTTGGGTATGCTCACGACCGGTACCTGCTGCTTCGTTATTGGCTCAGGGAGGTTCGTGTTTACCCATCCAGACCCCGCCGATGGGTCCCCTCCTGGCGATGGCATCCTCAAGTCAGACAAGCAGATTGTCTTGCTCAAGGGTGCAGAGGGTGCCGTGAACTCTATCACCCGCGGCAGGTTCTCTCTCAATTTCGCTAGCGGGCCCCAGCACAATGACATTGGGTGGTGTTCCGTCCTGCTCATTATCCAATTCGTCACCCAGCTACTCCTTATCCCCCAAGGTTCCCTGTTCGGCCAAATCATGTTTGTCTTTTCACTCGGCGTCTCTTGGATTTACAACTCGTGCCTGTCCTTCTTCGACAAGGAGGAAATTCAACGGGAAATTCTGATCAACACTGTACTCGAAACCCCGCACTTGACGAAGTATACCTTGGGCACCCACACAACCATGGTGGTCTTCGTCCTCCTTGTCCTTCAGCCTGAGGAACCGATCAAAGTCCTTGATGGACTCCTCCCCAACGACACCAAGGTCTGGAGGCGATGGAAGGAGACGATCGTGGGGCGACTCCTCAGAAATGAGAAGCTCGAGTTCGTCGATGCAGACTGGGAGTTGGGTGGCTTTAGTCAACAAAATAGATCCTTGCTCAAAACGCTGTACCGCGATGCTCAAGCAGCTTATGGTGGTTACGTCCAATATATCACACCCAATTGATCCTTCTGCCGAAGCGAATATTGATCACGTTTACAGAATATGCGACATCTTGTTTCGAATTGATGCCACTTCTGCCAGACTGCTCTCTCCGTGCCTTTCCTCTTCGTAGTTCTTCCTTTCCAATTTGCCGTATAGTAGTTTTACTGCCTGACATCCAATACTAGTCGGATTTGTGTCTTGATTCCTCCACCAGAGTGTGCCAATATTTCTTGTAGCTGGTCCTTGTCCGAGTCAATCTAGTAGCACGCAAAATACAGCGTGCTTTATTACCTAAGAGAACTGAGATCCAATTAGAGCGCGAGCACGACGGTTCGCTGCACATCTTAGACAGCCGTTTGAAGTACACTTGGTCACGTCGGCATCGACGGGTAGAATGGCAATGCGGTAGGACTTGCTAAGTAGCGTGCAAGTGACCAAATGTGAACGCACACATGGCAGCTAGGCAAGCACCTGTGTGGGTACGGAGTAGAGGGTGATTTCTGGCTTCCGACGCAGACCGCTGGGTATCTTTGGGCCCGCGTCAGTGACCGTTTTTTCCCGATTAGGACCATTCGGATAGCACATGCCACAGCGCGACCGTCGTTCGCCTCCATCGCACTCCTCTCCCCTGCTGCCTTCTCCATTCGCGTCCCCTCCCGAATGGCATCTACACTCCACATCCACCGCCATACCCCCGCCCAAATCCGTGTCCCACCCCAGCACACCGCATCTCGACATCCCCTCTGCAGCCTAACCCCACCTCGGTGAGGATGAGGACCATGACGTACATGCCAACATTATGATCGGGTACCACGGCTGCTTTGTGGGGCGGGGTAAGACGTTGTACGAGTAGCTATATCTAGTATGATTCAGTGGGATTCCTCGATGGAAACACGGCCCGCATCATGCATGAACAAGCGCCGAAGGACACGAGGTGATGAAGCATGCCTATATCGAGGACGAGCATACGTGTATGTGGGGAAGAAGCACCTCTTCCATTGAGCATCTCCATTGCTGTGAGGCTACATCGTGTCGCTGATGTGGTTCCGTCGTCGACAATGACCAGTGCGTAGCGACAAGTCGGTGCCGCATTGATGCTGACCGTTGGACCATGGCGAGTACTGCGTCTTGAGCGGCGGTCAAGGTGGGGTTCAAGTTTGGCGAGTGGGAGATGAGAAACAGATGACAGGGTCGGAAACGGAGCGTGTCCTGTGTCTCAGTCTGGATCCAAATACATGCAAACAAGCTCTTCATTCGCGCGTCAATGCAGTCGATTCCTCGCCCGACTCGACTCGACTCGACTCTGCATCGGATTTATGACCGCACAGCAAACGTCTGGTAAAAAAGTACAAACATTCCACTACTGGCACGAGGTTGGGTGATCGCAGCGAAATACTCGCCGCAGGGCGCGGATCCGCTCGAGCCTATCACACCAACGATGGCTGCTTCCTCGTGGATATCGAAGTGATAGTAACTCCGTGGTCTCCTCTGGTTCAACAGCCACCTCGTTGTCATGTCCGAGAGTAGAATCAGGCAATTCGGAGCATCCACAGGCTCAGCAGTCTCAGAAGCCAGTTCCTGATACCAACCGATTCTAGGTGGTCATCTCCGTCGAGCAGCGATCTAGATTGGGGTGGCAAGTCTGCTGCACCCCCCCCCCCCCTAGGTTACACATGCAACAAGCAATCCCAGCTAAGTGCCAGTGGTAATTAATTCGAAGCCCATGAGGTTTCCCATCTGCAAACCTGCTATGTAACGTCTTCGTTGACGACTCTACAACAGGCCATTTGATTGGACGAAGGCTGGAAAAATGGAAATTAAGGGTCTAATAAGGGCTCATCCAAAAAGAAAACGAGCAAGCCCACTCCAAAACCCATCTCGGAATGCCGATGCCTCGATGAGGAGCTGTAGTTGTGCGATGTGCAACCCTCGAGACCGCCACCACGTTGCAAATGAGCCGAGTGTCTTGGAGGACGCATCCGTGTCTTGATACGCCCTTGCGTTCATCCCTCGACCTGAGCTCAACATGTACATTCCGGACATGTCTAGCATCCTCGCTCGGCGCTCTGTGGTTGCCCAGGGGGTGCCATTCGCCAAGTCCAACTACTCCCTCGACACCTCGGGTGTCGCCGGCGTCTTTGGTGGAAATGAAGCTGTATCGGCCATGGCTACCGTCAATATCTACGAGAACAGGCGCTGGTTAGGGTGGTATAACTCCCCTGGATCGTATGAGACTGCTAAACGATACGGCCTTCTCCCAAAGTCAAGGTTCTTTCATGCCTTATTCCCTGGTGTCCCCACCAGTCCTGCCGAGTTGTTCGAACTGGATGGCTTGAAGGGTCCCAAGTTTATAGCTGCCCACTCGGGCACCATCATTGAGGAGACCGGTCACTTGGCTGCCCTCTTCATGCAAGAGTGTGCTGCTCGGGAAGGAACACTTATCGGTTGTAGAAAAACTCAGACTGTTGGAGTCACCATTGCGAAGCTCAACCACGTCCCCCCAACTCAGGTTTACCCTACACGTTCCCCCGCGCACTGCTCCTCTTTCTTTGCCAGCATCCCCATCTTCGTCAGCATCGGCGCCTGCATTGCGTGTGGTGTTTTTGAAGATTGGGTTTCATGCTCGTTGATCTTCTTTGGTATGATCACGACCGGTATCTGCTGCTTCGTTATTGGCTCAGGGAGGCTCGTGTTCACCCATCCGGACCCCGCCCAGGGGTCCCCTCCTGGCGATGGCATCCTTGGATCAGATAAGGAGATTGTCTTGCTTAAGGGTGCGGAGGGTGCCGTGAACTCTATCACCCGCGGCAGGTTCTCTCTCAATTTCGCCAGCGAGCCCCAGCACAAAGACATTGGATGGTGTTCCGTCTTACTCACTATCCAATTC
This sequence comes from Boletus coccyginus, assembly GCA_025782845.1. Classification (NCBI taxonomy): domain Eukaryota; kingdom Fungi; phylum Basidiomycota; class Agaricomycetes; order Boletales; family Boletaceae; genus Boletus; species Boletus coccyginus. The sequence goes on along the minus strand of JAHZSR010000002.1, from coordinate 98,071 downwards.
ATCGCCCAGCTACTCCTTATTCCTCAAGGTTCCCTGTTCGGCCAAATCATGTTTGTCTTTTCACTCGGTGTCTCTTGGATTTACAACTCGTGCCTGTCCTCCTTTGACAAGGAGAAAATTCAACAGGACATTCTGATCAACATTGTACTCGGGAAACCGGACTTGACCAAGTATACCTTGGGCACCTACACAACCATGGTGGTCTTCGTCCTCCTTGTCCTTCAGCTTCAGGAACCGAGCAAAGTCCTTAATGGGCTCCTCCCCAACGACACCAAGGTCTGGAGGCAATGGAAGGAGATTATCGTGGGGCGACTCCTCAAAAATGAGAAGCTCGAGTTTGTCGATGCAGACTGGGAGTTGGACGGCTTCAGTCAGGAAGAGAGGTTCTTGCTCAAGGCGCTATACCTCGATGCTCAAGCAGCTTACGGTGGTTACGTCCAATATACTACTTGTAACTAATCCTTCTGCCGAAACGAATATTGATCACATTTACGGCCATGCGACATTTTGTTTCGAACTTTGTTTGGACTCATTTATGCCGCCTCTGCCAGACCGCCTTTCTTCTTCATTTCCGATTTGTCGTCTAGTAATTTTGCCGCCCGACATTCGATACTGCTAATTCATGTCTTGATTCCTTCACCAGTGTTCCAATATTTCTCGTGGCTAGTCCTTGTCCGAGTCGGTCTAGCCGTAGTACTGTGTTGAGGGACCGGTTGTATCAGTTTCATCATTCATCTGCAGGATTTGCGAGAACACCCATCTCACTATGGGTGATGATAGAATGGCACCAAGAGTTAGGTTGGCCGGGCTGGGGGTAGATTTTCGGCTGCCTGCAAGGTCCAAAGACTAATCTCGTCGTGAGGCAGTTTGCTCCAAGCCGAATATACCTATCAGGTGTGAGATACAGGATACCAATGTCATCCTTATGAGTACGCACGTCATCAAATATCTTCAATAGTTCAGCTGTCTTGGCGTCCGCTTCCCGTTGTCGGTGGACGTTACTCTTCACTTGTTCGTACAATGCTTGGTTTTCCTCTTCGAGCTGTTCAACACGTCAATTTACGCCTGACGACAATGGGTAATCTATAAACTTGCGCCTTGTAGTGTCGCCTTCAGCTTCTCCACCTCCGACTCCAACACGGGGACGGTCCTGGCGCGAACTGCAGCGCGTGGCTCCAAATCCTCTTTCCAAATATCTTTCGCTTCCATTTCACCGCGTTGTTTCCGGGCACGCGCGTCGGTAACGACGCGATGAAGAATGTTGATGCTATCCCGCACATTGAAGTCTCTGAATAACGTCTCGCAACTTGCCTGATCCATTCGGCTGTCAACTCATACAAGAGAGTGATTCGCGGTACGTACGTGTATTTGGTCCTCCATGTGTCGCGAGACCGTGTTGAAAATGCCCTCGGCGCCGTGAGGTTCTTCTTTGCACCATAACGCAAAGCATTCTTGAAAGTCTTCGTATCTGTCGCGTTCTAGCGCGTCGATATTGGGGTAGTTGACAAGCAGCACTTACGTCCATTTGTGCGCGGCTCGGTTGATAGCGAGCTGCAGCGCTGAATGGAAATGGGTCCAGCGTTTGCTGTCGGGAGATACCTTGACCATGGTTGGCGTTCTAAAGGTTGAAACTCCGCACGGGGTCATTCGCTTCACATCCACCACTAGCCCTAAACTCCGTACGTCGCCAGGTAATTATCGTGATGCGGACGCTGATCCCATCAGTAGTGCCGTGTCCTTTTCCTTGGTTGGTAAATGGCAAACGTGGACGACTTACACCCGGCTTCCTCTCTGCCGATGCAGTGCGACACGGCGATCGCGCCCCTATCGCTCAGGGGTGAAGAGAGCATCACACAAAAGTCGGCATTGATCAACCTCCTTCCAAACGAGATCCTTGAAATCATATTTATTCATTGCGCTTTCTACCACTACCAGGACCTGGATGGCCTGAATCCCGTATCAAGAGTCCCTCGTTGGGTCAACGTTTCGTACGTCAGCCATCATTGGCGCAACGTCGCTCTGAATTGTCCAACCCTTTGGACTCACTTATTCGTAACGCCACCTCACTGGAATCATCATTGGATGGATGTGTTGTTAGCCAGATCGAAGCAGGTATCCTTGAAGCTACGTGCGAATCTGTACGATCCCGAGATGTTGCTTTATGAGCCGTGCTTCGAGCAAGTGATGGAACGCATCCAAGAGCTCTTCCTTAATGTTTTTGCCTCGGAGGGTAGCTATGATTTTCTTCACAGACTTTCCCTTGTCCCACGCGCTCCTCGTCTGCAAAACCTGGAGATCTCTTGGGTCCAGCATTCTCCGAATCGGGAGTGGCCATCGGTACTCTTTGATGGAGACACTCCGGCCCTCCGTACACTCACGCTCAGAGGATGTCCGTTGCGATGGTATTTGTTCAAGTTGAGTGGCTTGACAACTCTCGACCTGTACTATGTTCCAGCTTGGGTTCAGCAAAATACGGCGGAGTTCCTAGCCACGCTCAGTTTCATGCAAGATCTCGCGCATCTATATCTCGATCATTCCCTTCCCAGCGCTACTGGTTTTATCTCTAGCGCGACGTTCCAGACGTTCCAAAAAATCAAATTCCCCTGTCTTTCTCGCCTTTTTATCGCTGCGCCATATTCGACGGTCGTTGCATTGCTGTCTTGTGTAAACATTCCATTGCAAACGAGAGTCAAACTAGAATGTAATTCTGAACACGATCTGCCCCTCTCCCGGACCCTTCATCACAATGCGCTGCTCTGTTCACTTCTTACGCAAAGGTTCACCGTGTCTGACCATCGAGCACCACTCGGCCTGACAATTCGCTCATTGGTCATCCAACGCAGAGAAGGAGGAGTGGCACTCGCATTCAGTGCATCGGATCGTGATTGCAATTCTTACCCCCCAATCTCACAAACGGGATGGGAATCGCGCGACATTCCTCTCCAGATCTCCGCTTATTATGGCGAATCCATGACGACCAGCAATCAGGCTCGCATCATAAGTGACATCTGTTGCTCCATACCCTTGACAGATGTTCAGACTGTTCACGCCATTCATGCCCCGTTCTCATCGGCCTTTTGGAGAAAGACATTGGGACACCTTCAAGATCTACGGTACCTCAGACTGAGCCTCGGGAATATGCCAGACCTAGCTTCCGTACTCTCCGTCACCAACCTCACCCCTCATGGTCTCACAGGGGACAGGGATGGATACGCTGATCGAGGACCAGATCGCATATTTGCACCTGTATTGGAGAAGTTGGAGCTATACGACGTCCAACTGTCGAAACCGGGAAGCCGCCCGACTCCCCAGCCTGCCGCCGATGTACAATCTCTTTACGACGCTCTCTCCACCCGCAAGGGGTCCCGAGGTCGGCTCAGCATTTCTAAATGTCCCATAGCTATGTGGGGTTACGACCTAGTGTTTCATAAGGTCGTTGGGCGGTGGGGGGGCGGTCAGTTTCGTGTAGTCAAAGAGCGGAGTAAATGCCACTACTACGATAACAATGGTTTCGGTTCCAGGTACTATGGCGATATGGCTGACCTATGCGTTTGATGTTGGAATCAGACTTTACACGTTCGCTCTGGCCCATGGGATCTGGTGCCGTTCGTAGAGAAGGTGGTAGATCGAGCCGGGGCTAGTAAGGATTAGCTGTACTCCCTCCCAATGGACATCGATTAGGATGATCTTTACAATAATTTTAGACTCCGAACGAGATCAGTTTATCATGGTCGCTGTTCCACAGCACACGCTCTCAGAGTCGACCAACGCGCGCACGATCGACATTCATGGCTGGCTCATCACCGCATTCACCAACACCATCTCAAACGCGTCCGAGTGCGACACACTCCAATCCGCACTCGGCTTTCCACTGCCAGAGATGACGTTTGGGAACAACTACCTCTCCCTCGAACACCAACCCTCAGGGTGGACGTTGACGCTCGATACAAAGGGCGCCCTGTCGGCCGTCAAGGGCGGCGAGCTCGAGGATGGGGACGGGGGGGTCAAGGTTGGCTATGCGGACGCCTGGTTGAGGAGCCGGTGAGACACCATGGTTGTAGCCCACGTCCGTCGTCTCTGAGCGCGTTCTACCAGCACAAGCCCTGGTACGAGCGCACCACTCCTTACCACCGTCACCGCGAAACCGTACGACTGGACGTACACGACGACCTATCCCGGACACCACCCTCTCCCTGACGAACCATCGGGTCCAGAGATGTGGACAGACGCCGATCCAGATGACCCCGCCCACACCATTCCGCTCTCCGAGCTCACCAGACCAGACCCGATCCTGTTCTACGCAGAAGTGCCCCTGTTCGAGGACGAGCTGCACGATAACGGATCGTCTCAGTTGCTCGTCAGAATCGTTCGTATATAACTCTTTTAATTGGTACTGGCGTTTGTTTTGCTCACGTGCTCGTCAAGCGTGTCATGCCAACTTGCATCTTTATCCTTGCACGATTCACGTTGCGCGTGGATAATGTCCTCTTTCGAGTACACGATACGCGGATTTTCCATTCTTTTTCGTCCAGCCCGCCAATCATCGTACGACAGCTGAGTGGATGGGAGGCACCCTACGATCGGGTGAAACGCGTATGTCGCATAAGTCCCTCGATCGTGGATATGTCTCACTAGAGACCCCTGCAGCAACTGCCTAGGCGCAACGACTCGACTCCCCTCACCGATGTTAATTTCATTGTAAAGGTCCTTTCAGAAATGCCATCCGAAGCAAGTCAAAAAGTCGGCGCCGGCACGCGATGGAGGGGACTGAGGACAGAAGTACAAGTGGCAAAGTTGGAGTCTAGAGGTTGATTCGCCCCCTGTACTAGTAGAGTGAGATGCAATGTATATCGTCTCAGGATTTCCGAAACAGATCCTTCAGCATCTGCCTCACATCGCCCGCCTTCACCCTGTCTCCACTTAGTTGCATCACTTTTCCCATTATCCAATTCATCACGTTCACGTTCACAATCCTATCTCTCACTTTGTGAACTTCTTCGGGCAGTGCCTCGATGGCCTCCAAACACCACTTCTTCAAGAGGGAGCCATCATCGTCGGACACTGCCAGCAGAGCCAACTCTTTGCCAGCATCGCCGGGGCTGCTGTCGAGCGTGAAGTGACCATGTGACGCAACAAAGTCTTTCCCGATTCCCTAAAGAGCATACATGAGCACCCGTCATCTTCCCGCATTAATTGCACCATGTCCATCAACTCGCCCATCTGCTCCACTGAGAACAGGCTATCGTTAAATGTTTCTTTTCGCGCGGCGAGCTGACCAAGGAGCTCGTGGATCATCCTAACTCGATCTCAGAACGAGGCCGAATACGCTGCTTGGAACCGATACATACCAGTTCACGGCCATCTTTGCTGATCGTCCTTGGGCGAGGCGGTCAAAGTACTGGACGGTTCCTCTGGCAGGTTCGCCGTCAAAGCGGACCTCTCTCCCTTCCGTGACAGGTACGAAGCTGCCATACTCGTTGTCATCTTCCTTCACGTCCAGCTCGTCTGGAGGCTGTGAGAGATACTCGGCAAGGTGCCTCGCCGGGTACCAGGTCCGCTACTGGGAGCACGCTCACGGTAGATAGATGCGGGACTGGATAGCTTGCGCAGGGACCGTGAGGTGCGGTTCCCAACGAGACCACGATCGGCTGCGTGGAGGCGATAACGGCATTCTGCGACCTCCTACTAGTATGAGGCGCCGTCGGTCCAAAATATGAAGGGGATTCCGGTGTGACACGTACCTTGACAAGGACTTCGATAAGCGATGTTGTGACCGACTCCCTCCACCTACTAGAAGCAACGGTTAAACAAGCATGGCGCAGCCATTAGGTCATTTCCATCCTATTCCTAGACATCGAAGGAGCATTCCCCAACGCCGTCACCGACCGTCTTCCACACAACATGCAAAAGAGACATATACCGCTAACATTAAGTAGTCAACTTCGTACAGAACGCCCTCAAACAAAGACACACGAAACTAAAATTCGACGGCTTTCAAGCTTCACAATGGACGCCAATCAACAACAGCATTGGGCAGGGTGACCCTTTATCTAGAGTAGTCAATGTCGATGATTCTGAACTGCAGTTGGTATCCTATGTAAGAGTGTGTACGGTTAGAAACCCACGGTAAAAAACCTAGGGAAAAAATCACACAGAAAGTTGGCACAGCTTTGAGCTCCACTCCAAATTCTAAAGTCTGTGGCCTGAGCTCTGAGATGGTGTGACAGCGTTGTGAGTACGCCATTCTGACAATGTCCAGCACACCACACACAGATGATACTGAGGATACTGAATATGATGGTGAGCTTTTACTATCTTGTGACATGGTTTCCTGATTTCTTCAGATGTCAAAGAGGATTCAGAGACACAGCTCTATAGTGATACTCTTTGGATGCATATCCTACACCAACAGGAGCAGATCATCCAGATCATCGAGAACACAGTGTCAGTCATTGTACAGCTCATTACTGAAGCTGCCCAGAAAAGAGAGCTGATCCCTTATCACACATTGATCCTCACACTGGTGCAGGCTGGGTGATGGAACTTTTGACAGGCCATCCAGAACGAATTTGCTCAGAACTTGGCATTCACAAACTTGTCTTCAAGGTCCTTATCGCTGAACTACAAGGAGCTGGATACTGGGGTTCGAAGCATGTCAAGCTTGATGAACAGTTGGCGATATTTCTCTATATCTGTGTGACAGGTTTGATGATATGCCATGTTGCTGAACGATTCCAGCGATCCAATGACACCATTTCCAAGTATTCTGCCTTTCTTTTTCATTCCATTTGTCTTCACTGATGCATGCTATGATAGGTATTTCAGAAAGGTTCTCAGCACATTCTCTTCTGCCCCAATCTACAACAAATATGTTTGCCTTCCTTGCAGCAATGATGATATCCTGCGAGCCATTTGAGAAAACTCCCATTTCATGCCTTTTTTCAATGACATGATCAGTGCCCTTGATGGGACTCATATACCATGCATGCCAACTGCTGCAGAACGTGACACAACCTGCAATCACAAGGGATTCAACTTGCAAAACTGTCTGATCTGCTGTGACTTCAACATGAAAGTTACCTATGTGCTTAGCGGATGGAAGGGTTCTACTGCTGATTCATTGGTTTACCACGATACCCAGATCCATGAACTTGCAATCCCTCCTAGTAAATATTACCTCGCCAATGTTGGATACCCCAACTGCCCGGAATTGCTTGTATCATATCATGGTGAGCATTATCATCTCGCTGAATGGGGCTGAGTGAACATTCGGTGAGTTTTTTGTATACCAAATATATCTTCTGTCTGACAAGTGACTGTTGGTAGTCCCGTTAACTGCCGCAAGTACTTCAATCTATGCCATGCTCAGCTATGCAATATTGTTAAATATATTATCAGTGTTCTCAAGTGATGCTTTCGAATCCTAATCATCTCCCCAGAATACAAGATGGATACTCAGGCTTGTATCCCTCCCACATGCTGCTGTATTCACAATATCATTTACACTTATGACAATGCCGAGTTAGAAGACATGGAAGATGTGGAACTGGTAAATCTTGTTCATATCACTTCACAGATACTACCACCAAATGAGCCCAGAGTGCATGGTTGGCTTGCAGGTGGTGTTCTGACTGCTGCTGGCTGAGATATGATGTCTCAGAAATGAGATCAGATTGCTGTTGATCTGTGGGTGGACTACGCAAGGGAGCAGGTAGAAATAGGAGAACCAGTCTCAAATTTACAAGGAAACTAGTAGTATTATGTATTGTACACAAGTTACTATCATTCGTGCATAGTACCATTAGGGACCTTGATGATGCCAGCTTCTGTTACGAATGGTATATTCCTATACCCCTATGTTCATTGGACTTAACGTTTTCCATGTATAACAACAGACAATCTTATCTTTTATCTTATCTCGCTATCACTCGCCCTTATCTCATGTGTCATAGTCATCTCACTTCTTCACTCTGTTTCACGCATGAGACTTCTTATCTTCCCCATTTCACATGTTCATGTTTTACCTCTTCATGGAAGTGTTTGATCTCGCTTCTATTCCATTTCCTTGATACACATGTTTCACATATGTTATGCTTCCCTTCCATTCTGCCACACTGTGTGTTGGCCTCACATGTTTCACTTTTGTTTCACCCTATGTTCTTTTCCCTTTTGTTTTTGGATTGTTAAATACGTCCACAACATGTATGTACATACCTCCAGTAGGTACTTAAGGCTTGATGCCACCACCAGAGAACTCCAGTCTAGTTCTCTTGGTGTTTCCCCTAAGCACTATAGGAAGGACTCATACTTGGCCTGACAAGCCTATTCTCTCATCGCTCTCCATCTAGTCCAAGTTACTTTTGGCAACCTAAGGGAGCTATGCTCTAGGGTTGTTTCATCAGAACTAGACTCCACATTTACCCTTATCTTGCCAACCTCGACGCAACTCGTTCTTACATGACACAATGCATCATCACAAGAAGGATCGCTCACACATAGCTTATGGTAGAGCTAGTGCCGATCACTTTCCATCATTCCCTTCTCTCTTTCCCATCTGCTTTGGGTCCATCCAGCCCACCTAACCCTTTGTATGCAGCCTTGGCAGAAGTAGCTGGACCCAGTACTGATGAAGTAGCGGATGCTTTAGAGCGAACAGCCTCGCCAGCAGAATTGGCAGGCCTACAGGGCATGGAAAAGACCCCACTGCCATCACCACATTTGCTCTCTGTGGCAACGCAATTCTTAAGACTATTAGAAGCAGACTTACGACCGTCCAACTTTTGCTGCACATCAGACAAAGAGATAGACAGAGCAGTAATAGTCACCCTCGCCCTGAGATTGGAAGGCCCCGATGACTCATCCACAGTGAGAGTATCCCAGCACTCAGAGGCAGACAATCTATCCATAGATCTGAATGACCTCGTGTTCAGCCCAAGAGATGATACCTTAGTCGTCCACTCTCGACCCTTGCTCCAAGAAGTCTTCCATCTGTTTCACTCTGAAGAAGAACTGCAATTCGGAGAAGTAAGAGAGCTATCCCCACTAAGTCTCCTTATCCTGTCACCACCTGTGAAATCTAGCTGCAAAAGGAAGAAATGTGATGAAGAACCAGAAGAGGTAGTACCAGAAGTAAAGAAGCCAGTTAAAAAGAAGAAAAAAGTTTACCCACAGATCTGCAAGGCTAAAGGTGGAGAACCCGTGAACTTCACACCAATTGAACTACGAGCCTCACAAACTCTACGTTAACCAGAATGCTACCATATCAAGTAGAGAAACCCCCATTATGTCCGCACACATCAATCAGATTTTAAGCAATGGCACTATCTCATGGGAAGACAAAATTATAGCCATCCTTCAAGAATTTAACACTTTCAACAACGAGTTGACTGTACTCACAAACAACAACAACTGATTAATGACAGAAGTGACTGCTCTCTCTGCAGCAAGAGCTGGTAGAGGAGTAGCAGCAGCAGGAACATCAAGACAAGTAGAAGTATTCTCAGACCCAGGGGAGTACGATGGGTCAAAAGCAAAGTTTGAAGAATGGTCAGCCAAAATGAAAGCCTGGCTCTCCGTAAACTTGGGCACCATTGCCCCTAACTCCTATGAGGCAGTCGTCTCTGTCCTCTCATGATTAAAGGGAGCTAAGGCAGGTGGCTTTGCCCAAACAAGGCTAGCCCAGGGGAGGCAATATGACTGGCCAACCCTGGTAGATGAGCTAGAAGGGCTTTTTAGGAGCACCAACCAAAAAGACTGGGCATGTGCTCAGTTAAGCAAATGCCACCAAGGAGATGGACTCACGGATGACTTCATCATCTGATGGGAAGCACTTTATTAACAAGCAAGTATTGACCCCTTGCATGCATGTAAGTTACTTGAGAAGAACACATGTGAGTCTATCATAGTCCAAATATTCAGAGAAGGCAATCACCATATCTCTTCCACCCTCTATTTCCAAGAGATCAGAAGGGTTGGCACAGCACAAGAGTCCCTTGATTTCATCAGGGGCAGAACTCAGAAATACACTTCAGCACCACAAAGAAAAGATCCGAATGCCATGGATATCAGAGCTACCACCAAGGGCTGCTACAATTGTGGCAAAGAAGGACACTTTACTAAGAATTGTCCAAAACCAATTGTTGCCTGCCCCTCTTGCAAGTGGCTGGAAGGACAGTACAAGAAAGGCTGCAAGAAAGCAGATAGCTGACAAGTACATGAAGCAAACACATCCTGGGATGACGCAAAAAGCACCACAAGCAGTGACGACAAATGTGAAGTCTGCAAAACCTCAAAAGGAAAAGGAAAGATGCAGAACTTTTCAAAGTCCATCAAAGGTATGAATTTCGAAGAGGCTGCTGCCTAGTTCAAGGATCAGGAGGCTATCCGAAATAAGTCAGGAAAAGCCTGAACCTGAGGAACTTATCTGGGTGTTTCAAGGGTTCTTTCTCCAATAAGTATTCTCCCCTTCCGGTTGAGGAGTCAGATGATGATAACTCAGCTGGATCTTCTTCATCTACCTACACGTCAGGGGAGTCTCCTAGTAAGCTCGGCAGGGACATTAAACCTGTGCTTAATTTTCCTAAACCAAAGAAAGAAAAAAGGGTGAAACCTCATCCTTTGGTTACCTTCTCCCCCTCCGAAATCCCAGAAGAAGCTTTTATACATAACATCAACCCGACAAGGAAAATCACGTTGGCGATCACAATTGCACCCCTATCTACATGCCACACCCTCACAAAGGTCGATGCCCTGCTTGACAGTGGTGCAAACATGATCTTTATTGATAGATCTTGGGCAGAGAACTTGAAACTCCTGCTCAGCAAATTAAGACATGCTATTCCTGTATTCAATGTGGATGGAACTAAGAACTCTGCCGGTAACATCACACACTTGGTGGATTTAATGATAGAGTACCAGGGTTACTGCGAAAAGGTTACAGCCGAAGTAACAGACCTTAGGAAGAATGCTCTTATCCTCAGATTTTCCTGACTTAAATGCCACAACCTGGAAATAGATTGAGTCAAGGGTACAGTACGAATGACACGTTGCCCAAGGCACTGTCATGCCCTCCAAGACAAATCCGTCTTTGTCCGAATGATTGAGAAAGAAGAAGAGGACATCCAATATCAAGTGCATGCAACTATCCATGCCCTAGAGGAAAAGAAAAAGACAGAAGAAACCACAGAGCAACTCGTTTCTCCACAATATCATGATTATCTAAAAGTGTTTAGCAAAGCCAAATCTGAAAGAATGTCAATCAGAAAACCATGGGATCACGCCATTGACCTAAAAGATACATTTGAACCCAAGAAAGGTCATATTATCCCTCTATCAGCACAAGAACAGGAGGAAGTTGCTGCTTTTCTAGATGATCAGCTGGCTAAAGGATATATCTGTCCCTCCAAATCCCCTCAGACCTCTTCAGTATTCTTCATCCCTAAGAAAGACAGCAAGAAGTGCATGGTACAAGATTACCACTATCTAAATGAATACATGGTTAAGAACAACTACCCACTGCCCTTAATCTCACAGCTTGTGGATAAGTTCAAAGAAGCAAAGCTATTTATGAAAATGGATCTCAGATGGGGCTACAACAACATCCATATTAAAGAAGGTGATGAATGGAAGGCCGCTTTCATTTGCTACAAAGGAGCATTCGAACCCCTAGTCATGTACTTTAGGCTATGCAACTCCCCTGGCACTTTCCAAGCTATGATGAATGAAATCTTTGCCAATATGGAAGACGTAGTCGTGGTCTACATTGATGACCTTATGATATTTACCAAAGCAAATGACCAAGATGAACACGATAGAATCATGCGCAAAGTATTATGGAGGTTAAAAGAAAATGATCTCTTCATCAAACCTGAAAAGTGTTTCTTCTCGAAGAAGGAAGTTGAGTTCCTCGGCATAATGGTTGGTGTTGATGGAATCAGAATGGATGACTCAAAGGTCCACACCATCTCAGAATGGCCAAAACCAAAAACAATCAAAGGAGTCCAAAGTTTCCTCAGCCTTACTAACTTCTACTGAAGGTTCATCAAGGACTATGCTCAGTTTGCACGTCCATTAAATGATCTATTAAAGAAGGATGAACCCTTCACATGGAAGGAAGCACAGCAGAATATGTTTGACATGCTCAAAGAATGTTTCACCACAGCACCCGTGTTGGCTTTCCCAGACATTGATTGTCAATTCTACTTAGAAACTGACGCCTCTGACTATGCCACAGGGGCTGTACTATCTATATTAAAAGAAGACAAGTGGCATCCAGTTGCCTTTTTCAGTTACAGCATGATGCCTGCTGAACACAATTATCTCATTGCTGATAAAAAAATGCTGAGCATTATCAAAGCATTGAAGCTCTGGCGGCACTATCTGGAAGGCTCTTATCACCAGTTTGAAATCTGGAATGATCACGCCAACTTGCAATATTTTGTGAAGTCTCAGAATCTGAATCGCAGACAAGCCTGATGGTGGCAATGGCTCTCACGGTTCAACTACCTATTTGTCTACAAGCCCAGAGCTATTAACGTTAAAGCCGATGTACTCTCTCGAAGAGAAGATCACACAATCAGAATAGAACATGACAATGAAGGAATTATGATGATTCTGCCAGAGCGGATACGAACCATCCCGGTCGCAAGCCACAATGAAGGCGAACAAATCCTACATTCCATTAAGAAGAAGATACACGTGCTCAAAGAGAGCAAAATTAAGGAACTATGCAAAAAGCATGGAGTATGCTGTTGTCTTTCTTTTAGACAAGATGACGAAGAACCAACCAAAAAAAATCGGTGGTCCCCAGACAACGTGTCTTGTCTCCATGAGCTAGAACACTTTGCTCAAGGGAAGTACAAGAAGTCTACCCTTGGCAGAGTTAGAGGTAATGGAAATAGTTCCAGGTAAAAGGGGAGATATAGTGTACCAGGAGCCGTGGTTTGTTCGCCAATCCTCCACGTAAGTTTACAGATTGGTTATTAAAGATGGTTTCAGCCTAAAGTCTGGTTAGTAAAGGTGATCCTAGGTGAATCACACACCTAATGGGGTCAAGTTAATGGCAATAGGTTGGCTAGCAACCGTGAAAGCTTGTACTTGGATAGTACGAGAGGTGGACGATTTAGGAACTTGGCCTATGTCTTGCCTAATGCTAATGATTTGTGTATAGGAAACTCACAAAACCCCTTAGGGTAGTAACTGTAACAAATGTGTAGTAGGACGCCTATAGGAAGGTAGTCCTAATGTGCCCTAGCAAGGGTTTGCTTAGGGATGCTAATCAAACGGATAACAGCTTGCTCTAGGAATATGATGTCTAGATGGCAAGAAGTTTAGATGTCAAGATGGTGGAGTAATCCGGCAATATGCTGGGATGTCAAGATGTCAAGATGCTTAGTTCTTGGTTGGTAGTTAACTTGACAGTACACTTAGTAGACTCAGAAAGGTTATGTAACTCAATCTTATTGTCTTATCTAAGGAGCAGGCAAGTTTGGCTTAGAAAGGCAAAGTGTAGCCCTTATTTGGTACTACAGGATGCTTAGGTTGCTTACTAATAGGGACCAGATGCCTTTTGTTGCCCAAAAAGGGGTTTCTCCCAAAAGGATAGTCTTAGGTACTTGTCCTTTATTTACATAGGTACAAGTCCTAATAGCCTAGTAGTAGTTCTAAACTCCTATTTACTTCGCTCTGGGGTACCCTGCCTTATTAGGTCTTATGAGGTTTCCCAGGGGATCTTTTATCAGATGAAATTATCTAAGGTAGAAGATGAGATTTCCTCTGCAGGCCAAAATGCTCCTCTTTATATACATAAATACAGGAGGCTGTGCTAGCCAATCAGAGGGCTTGGTGGCTTATAAATTAAGGCACAATCGCTTACTAATGCCAGGCACAAGCTGTCAAACCCAGGCACACTAAGGGAAAGCACTTTGAGCAAAGGAGTCCAAATCTGAAATGCTCTGCGAAAGAGGCTGGCTATGCTGTGCAGGGCTGTACAGACTAATGGGGACAAGGTCACATGGTAGCTAAGGGTCACATGATCACTTCGTCTCACTGGCACTTAGCTAAGTAATCAGATAAATAAAGAGAAATCAAAGAAATAGTTTGCTATGTACAAATGTGCAAGTGTAAGGGTTTGACTAGAGAGATTAATCAATACCTCAATAACCAGTAGGTGGAAAAATCTGGAAAAATAGGGGTATGTAGCTCATGATAGGGGCCATCTTTCCCTATGATATCAAAGGGTGTGGCCCACAGGGGGCTGTGGAAATTCCACTTCTTGGATGACTGCTTTGCTATGTGCATGCATGAAACAAGTTTCATGCAGGTCAACACGTCATCAAAGAACCCAATAGAAGGTAAGAGAACATTAAGTAAGAGGGACATGTCATGTACTGCGGAATAATGATAGGAACTATGAGACCGATGTAAGAGAATTGGCTGAGGAGTTAGCTGTCTGAAGAATGTAAAAAAAACAAAGAAAAGAGAACAATCAAAGGATAACAAATGTGGGGTTCAATGGGCTAACTAAGAATACGCCAAAGACCCAAGTAGTCTGGTACATACCAAGGAAGGCATGTACACATATATAATAGGAAAAAAGATAAACACTATTAGAAAGTAAAAAGACCGTAACAGGGTGGGCTTGTTGGGGTGACCATGGGAAGTGAGCTCAATGGCATCCCTTTGTATTGAAATTGCCTCCTTGAGGTCACTGAGCTCTCCAACTGAAACACCAACACCCACTGGGGGCTTGCTATATCCTAGCAAGGCTAACCAGCGGCGCACTTGACTAGAGCTAGTTGGTAGCCACATTAGTTAACCTGTTGGTCAAGTACAGATGGATTATGGGAGAACTTCAAGAGGACAAGACTGGGGGGCCAGTTGCAGTCTACCTGGAAGTTTATATACTATCTAGGGTTTGTACATGTTTGGTACTATACAGTATCTATGTATAGTAATAAGCTATGTCTAGAGTGTCTGGACACAGCCCTGTGAGTCAGTATGAGTCAGATAGAGTTATACTGAGTCAAGGTGGAACTGAGCATAGCCATGAGGCAATGTGAGGCTGTGTGCATGTTGCATACATGAGGTAGAGATAAGCATAGCCATATGTATAGCCGAAGGTATGAGGCATAATAGAAATGGCAATAAGCATAGATATCTGCATAGCCATATGTGCATGAGGCTGTGATAAGGTATAGCTGAGTATGCCGAGGGGAACGAGGCATGGAGGCAATGCATAGCAGTGCACATGTGGTGAACATGAGGCATGATAAGGAAGTGACTCATAGATAAGGTGACATGATAAGAGATAAGAGATAAGGAGTGAGTCATGAGTAGTCGTGATGAGTCATGAGCATAGCCAAGCATAGCCATGAGGCAATGTGAAGCAGTGCATGTTGTGAGTCATGAATAACGATAAGGACATGAGGCATGACATGAGGTCGAGGATACCTGTGTGGCAGTGCAGAGCAGTGCAAGGCAATGCGAGGCAATGTAAGGCAGTGACGAGGCTGTGGTTGATGAGCCAGGACAAGTCATAGTATAGCCCTGTGGCAATGCGATGCTATGGTATGGCAGTGCATGGCTGTGTTGTGAGGAGTCATGGTGAGTCACAACAATAGAGAGCATAGCCATGATGCTGTGCATGTCCACATGGTATGACATGAGGCAAAGGCTGTGCATGACTATACATACAAGGTGAGCTGATGTGTCACGTGTTGAGCATGGAAGCATGATGTCATGTGACCAAATAGTCATGTGGTCATTATTGGACAAGTGTGGTGAGGTCAATGAATGATAGGTGCTATTTAGCAAAATGCTTTGTAGAAAGCCCAGAAAAATAGAGATACATAAGGGAAAAATAGGGGCAAATATCAGCAGTTGTAACACCAACACACTTGAAACGAGTGAGAAAGGAGTTGCTGAGGTTGTTAAGAAGGGTGGGCTTGTAAGGGTGTCCATGTGGAGTGAGCTCAACAGCATTCCTTTGCATCGAAATTGTGTCCTTGAGGTCACTGAGCTCCCTGATGTGCTCAAAACAGGTGAAAAAGGAGTTGGCAAGGTTGTTAAGATATCCTGGCATGGCAGGGTGACCATGCGGAGTGAGCTCAACAGCATTCCTTTGTGTCAAAATTGCATCCTCAAGGTCACTGAGCTCCCCGATGTGCTTGAAATGAGTGAGAATGGAGATGCTGAGGTTGTCAAAATAGCTGCGCTTGTCAGGGTGAGCATGTGAAATGAGCTCCACAGCATCCCTTTGTGTCAAAATTGCATCCTCAAGGTCACTGAGCTCCCTGATGTGCTCAAAACAAGCTTGAAAGGACTTGCCAAGGTTGTTACATAAGATGGCCAGGCTTGTGAGGGTGACCATGCAGAGTGAACTCAACAGCATTTCTTTGTGTTGAAATTGTGTCATTGAGATCACTGAGCTCCCTGACACGCTCCAAATGCACTCAAAAGGAGTTGCCAAGGTTGCTAAGAAGGGTGGGCTGGTTAGGATGACCATGTGGAGTGAACTCAACAGCATCCCTTTCTGTCGAAATTGCATCCTCAAGGTCACTGAGCTCTCCAATGTGCTGAAAACAAGCTCAGAAGGAGTTTTCGAGGTTGTTAAAATGGGCAGGCTTCTGGGGGTGACCATATGGACTAAGCTCAATGGCATCCCTTTGTGTCAAAATTGCCTCCTTGAGGTCACTGAGCTCCCCGACATGCTGGAAACGAGTAAGAAAGGAGTTGCCAAGGTTGTTAAGAAGGCTGGGCTTGTCAGGGTGACCATGTGGAGTGAGCTCAATAGTATTTCTTTGTGTTGAAATTGCCTCTTTAAGGTCACTGAGCTCCCCAATATGCTCGAAACAAGTGAGAAAGGAGTTGGCGAGGTTGTTAAGATGGCCAGGCTTCTTGAGGTGACCATGCAGAGTAAGTTCAACAGCATTCCTTTGTGTCAAAATTGTGTCCTCAAGGTCACTGAGCTCCCTGATGTGCTTGAAATGGGTGAGAATGGACATGCTGAGGTTGTTAAGACAGCCAGGCTTGTCAGGGTGACCATGGGGAGTGAGCTCAATGACATCCTTTTGTGTCAAAATTGCATCCTTGAGATCACTGAGCTCCCCAACACACTTGAAATGAGCTCAGAAGGAGTTGCCAAGGTTGTTAAGAAGGGCGGGCTTGTGAAGGTGACCATGTAGAGTTTGAAGGTTGTGTTTGAGCAATGAAACTGTGAAGTCCAACTTTCAGTTTCGTGATCATGTGCTGTCATATGCAACTGCCAATATGACTCACTGCCAATGTGGAATTGCCTGGATCACACTGGCTGCCTGCCCTCCAATGTTCATCAATAATACCACCATGGATCTTGAAGTTCAGCATATTCAAAAGGACTCAGAGTGCTGTCACTGCCTCATCACCCTGTTGTTGCTTATAGTCACTCAGGTAGCATACTACTACAATATATTATTTCTAACACCTGCCACTTAAATTCCATATCACACATCAATTCTAACAGGAGAAGGTTGGATGCTAGAGCTCTTAAATGGACATCCAGACTATATACACACATGTTTAGGAGTTGGACATGGTGTGTTCAATCACTTAGTTCTGTTGAACAAACTTGTATTACACAGTAGTAGTTCATTTATAGTAGTTAGTTCACATGCACTTCATGTAGTGTATATAGCTTTTGAACTCAGGCATCTGAGTTTCAATCAACTCTTGACCAGCAACTGCTATCATTTCTGAGTTACCACTACAGCAGGTAAGCCTAGTAACTGGATACTGCATGCTTTCGACAGATTATGAGCCCTGATGATCGTACTATGCAACTAGCTCACTGTCATCACTTGATTTACCCTGCTCCCACCCTTAGATGTGTTTCATGCTCTTCAGCACAGTAAGTCACATTCCATGCATTTTTACACTTGAGCACATGTGACATGTCGTGTCCTATGCATTTTTATGCTTGTGCACATGCAACCAGCTCCTGAACATAGGGGAAGACTATGTCTCACCAGTCCAAGACTCTGAGAGTGTTATAATGTGCAAACCTATGCCCCTTCTCTTTGTTTTTCTCATTGCTAGAAGTTTACTGACATCTCTTTGTGTTAGACCCACCCCATTCTCACTATATCCTCAAAGATCAATGTTTCCAATACCAACAAGGTCCCAACCTTACTGGCCCCAACTACCTCAAATGAAGGCAGGTCATGCAGGCCTATTTGTATACAATCAGCACATGGTGGCCCATCACCTCTGACTGTCCCAATGAGCTCACTGAGGAAGGATTCAATAGAGTCCTGAACTAGTCCCATATTAATGACTGGCATAACACCAATAAAAAGGCACTTGACATCTTGGTCCTCAAGATGACTCCCACTCTTGCCCATCCTTTTTACAACTCAAACTCTGCCAAGAATGTTTGGGCAGCCCTTGAGGCCAAATTCTCCATGCCTTCTATCACCTCCAAATACTTGGAGTTTAAAGTGATGATGGACACCACCATCCCAAGGACTAGTACCCTCAAGCTGTGTTCTTGAAGCTGCACCAGCACTTTGACCTGCTGCACACCTATGTATTCCAATGAGATCTCCATGACTTTACAGTCACTCATTGTACTTGCAAAACTCCCACAGTATATGGATGTGTTCATGCAGTTGCTGAACATGTCCACCTCTGGTGCACCTGGTGCCTCCACCACCTTGTCTGTGAAGGAAAAGGAAAAGGCTGGAGAAGTGACTGTGCTCTCCACCTTGGATGAAATTGAGTGGATGATGCTCATTTCTTGGCAGCAATACATTTCAAAGCATAAGCTCAAACACAATGATCATGCATGAAAGATCTCTACTATCAAGTGTAAGCCTGCAGACCCCCAGTTCCAGCAGTAACAACAGCAGCAGCAGTGTCCACAGGGGAAGCAGCAGTAGGGGGGAAATCAGCAAAAGAAGAAGAAAATCACTTGCAGTCAACATTTCATGCAAGGGCAAGCAAAGCAAGATGCTTGTGTCCAATGCCATGAAAATGTGCACACTAGCAAGACCACTACCTCCTTTACCTTCTCAAGCACCACCATCATTGACCCCACCATTGTAGAAGCCAATTCCTCTGTTATGAACAGTATATTCTTATACCCCTATGTTCGTTGGACTTAATATTTTCCACATATAACAGCAGACAATCTTATCTTTTATCTTATCTCGTTTTCACTCGCCCTTATCTCATGCATCATAGTCATTTCACCTCTTCACTCCATTTCACACACGAGACTTCTCATCTTCCCCATTTCACATCTTCATGTTTCACCTTTTCATGGAAGCGTTTAATCATGCTTCCATTCCATTCCCTTAATACACATGTTTCACATATATTATGCTTTCCTTCCATTCTGCCATACTGCATGTTGCCCTCACATGTTTCACTTCCATTTCACCCTACAGTGAGGTGCAAAACTGTTGCAATACCTAACCCCAAACTGGGGCGCGAAGCGCCCCGCAATCACTTGTGGGAATTTCACTTTGCTTTTGTGGGAACAAATAAAGTACAAACCCTTAGCTACAACTTTGTCCCCAGGGTCATGTGATTTCGCTTACATACTGCAAAGATACATCCATTTCAAAACACCAATACCATTGCAACAGTTTTGCACCTTTTGTTTTCCAGGGTATATTAGTACTTGGTATAGCCTCCCTTTGTCTTGATAACTGCTTCAATCCTTCTAGGCATGCTCTCTATCAACTTCTGACACTCTTCAACTGCTATCCCCTCCAAATCAACCTGAACTCTCTCCTACAATTTATGAATCCCCTTAGGAGAGGAATCATGATCTGCTAGTCTTCTTTTGAGATAACCCCAGAGGTGCTCAATGGGATTGAGGTCAGGAAACTGTGCAGGCCATACCATAGTATGAAAATCCTGCTCCTGAAGCCAATCCTTCACCTTCTTGCAAGTATGTTTGGGGTCATTGTCCTGCTGAAAAATGATGTCAGGAGGATCAAGATCATAAAACTGCAAAGAATTGAACAGTTCATTCTTCAAAATCTGAAGGTAAAGGTCCCCATCCATCCTACCATCAATCTTGGTAGCATAGCCAACTCCCTGCCAAGTCATACAGCCCCACATCATCAAAGAACCTCCTTCAAACTTCACTGTACCTTCCACCAGCCTATCATTTAGCCCTTCCCCTGCCTTTTTCCACACCCACTTGCACCCATCTGACCCTAGGCGATTGATTTTGGTCTCATTAGACCATACTACCTTCTTCCAGTCCTCCAGAGTCCAATCTTTATGAGCATAAGCAAAGTCTCGATGAGCCTTATGATGCTTGGCTGAAAGAAAAGGCCGTTTGGACTTGACCACAGCTTTCATACTTGTCTTCCTCAACTGTCTGCATACTGTGGAGGTAGAGAGAGGCTGGTTGACTATATTGGTGAGTGCCTTGGTCACCTGAACAGCATTCTCTGCCTTTCCAGAGGAGATGAGACGAATGGCATGCCGGATATTGGCAGAGGAAAGCTTGGATGGACGACCTCTAGTAGCTTTTTGGAGCTCAGAACACTCTTTGGAGCATAATCTGGATATGGTAGACACATTAAGACCAGTAGTGAATCCAATAGAGTGAGCAGATTGGCCAGCATCAAGCATAGAGAGGATGGTTTGTTTTTGAATAGGAGAGATGGTTCTCATGATGGTTGTGGTTGGAAACAAAGATGTGTGTGAACTATTTTAAACTCAGACATGGTTCTAATATGTGTATGTTTGTTTGTATGACCAAACATAACCAAATAACACTTGATTTCAATGTAATGAGCAAAGGGTGCAAAACTGTTGCAATGGTATTAATGTTTTGAAATGGATGTATCTTTGCAGTATGTAAGCGAAATCACATGACCCTGGGGACAAAGTTGTAGCTAAGGGTTTGTACTTTATTTGTTCCCACCAAGGCAAAGTGAAATTCCCACAAGTGATTGCGGGGCGCTTCGTGCCCCGTTTTGGGGTTAGGCATTGCAATGGTTTTGCACCTCACTGTATGCCCTTTTCCCTTTTGTTCTCGGATCATTAGATATGTCCACAACATGTACATACCTCCAGTAGATACTTAAGGCTCAATGCCACCACCAGAGAACTCCAGTCTAGTTCTCTTGATGTTTCCCCTAAGCACTATAAGAAGGACTCATACTTGGCCTGACAAGCCTATCCTCACATCGCTTTCCATTCAGTCCAAGTTACTTTTGGCAACCTAAGGGAGCTACGCTCTAGGGTTGTTTTATTAGAACTAGACTCCACATCTTATCCTTTACCTTGCCAACCTCAACGCGACTTATTCTCACGTGACACAAGTGCATTATCACAAAAAGGATTGCTTGCACCTAGCTTATGGTAGAGCTAGTGCTGATCACTTTTCATCATTCCCTTCTCTCTTTCCCATCTGCTTTGGGTCCATCCGGCCCACCTAACCCTTTGTACATGGCCTCGGCAGAAGTAGCTGGATCTAGTACTGACAAAGTAGCAGATGCTTTAGAGCAAACAGCCTCGCCAGCGGAATCAGCTGGCCTACAGGGCATGGAAGAGACCCCACTGCCATCACCACATTTGCTCTCTGTGGCAATGGAATTCTTAAGGCTATTAGAAGCAGACTTACAACTGTCTGACTTTCGCTATGCATCAGACAACGAGATAGACCAAGCAGTAACAGTCGCCCTCACCTTGAGATTGGAAGGCCCCGACGACTCATTTACAGTGAGAGTATCCCAGTACTCGGAGGTGGATGATCTATCCATAGATCTGAATGACCTCATATTCAGCCCAAGGGATGATACCTTAGCCGTTCACTCTCAACCCTCGCTCCAAGAAGTCTCCCGTCTGTTTCACTCCAAAGAAGAACCGCAATTGAGAGAAGTAAAAGAGCTGTCACTCCTAAGTCTCCTCACCCCATCACTGCTCATGGAATCTAGCTGCAAAAGGAAGGAATATGACGAAAAACCAGAGGAAGTAGTACCGGAATTAAAGAAGCCGGTTAAAAAGAAGGAAGTTTACTGACAGATTGTTACAGTTTTTCTCCTTTTCCCTCATCTTTATCTTTTCTGCTTTTCTTGATGAGTACACTGTTTCCTTGGCCTCTCGCAGACAATATGGGATGTAGCTTTACTTATCATTAGTCTGTTTCATTCTTCATTTCTTCTTCTTTGATTTCTTCCATTGATTTCTTTCTTGTTCTACGAACACTAATCTCCTCAGCCGATTCTCTCGTATCGGCCTCGTAGTTCCTATCTCCTTCTCATGTTACTGTGGATGATGCATATGGTTACATCATCGTTCTTTTCCCTTCTTTACTATTCCACGATGATGCGTCCCTTAGTACTTATACTCACTTGTCGAATACTTGTATTCTCATTCTCATTCTATGCAATCATAGCGTACTCTTGAATCCTGCAGTCCGATTGACTCAGTACCCTCGTCACTCGTCACCACTAGTAATACTCTGATGTCCGATTGACTCAGGCCTTCGTCCTTCATCCTTCGAGAACCCTTGACCTTCGTACTCGCTCTGACGTTGAGTCTCTTCGTGAGTACCTCCAGAGAAGTAATCCCTCGAGACAACTCTTTGTGTACGCTTCGCGTAACACAGATCCACAGGGCTAAATGTGGAGAACCTGCAGACTTCACACCAATTGAACTACGAGCCCCACAAACTCTATGTAAACCAGAACACTATCATATCAAGTAGAGAAACCCCCATTATGTCTGCACACATCAATCAGATTTTGAGCGACGGAACTATCTCATGGGAAGACAAGATTATAGCCATCCTTCAAGAATTTAACACTCTCAACAACGAGTTGATCATACTTACAAACAATAACAACCAATTAACAACAGAAGTAACTGCTCTCTCCATAGCAAGAGCTGATGGAGGAGTAGCAGCAGCAGGAACATCAAGATGAGTAGAAGTATTTGCAGACTCAGGAAAGTACAATGGGTCAAAAGCAAAGTTTGAAGAATGGTGGGCCAAAATGAAAGCATGGCTCTCAGTAAATTTGGGCACCATTGCCCCTAACTCCTATGAGGCAGTTGTCTCTGTCCTCTCACGTCTAAAAGGAGCTAAGGCAGGCAGCTTCACCCAAACAAGGCTAGCTCAGGGAAGGCAGTATGATTGGCCAACTCTGGTGGATGAACTAGAAGGGCTCTTTAGGAGCACCAACCAAAAGGACTGGGCATGTGCTGAGTTAAGCAAATGTTACCAAGGAGACAGACCCACAGATGACTTCATCATCTGATGGAAAGCACTATACCAACAAGCAAGTATTGATCCCTTGTATGCATGCGAGTTGCTTGAAAAGAACACATGTGGGTCAATCATAGCCCAAATATTCAGAGAAGGCAATCACTGTGTCTCCCCCGCCCTCTATCTCCAAGAGATCAGAAGGATCAGCACAGCACAAGAGTCTCTTGATTTCATCAGGGGCAGAACTCAGAAACGTGCTTTAGCACCACAAAGAAAAGATCTGAATGCCATGGACATTGGAGCTACCACCAAGGGCTGCTACAATTGCGGCAAAGAAGGACATTTTACTAAGAATTGTCCAAAACCAATCATTGCCTGCCCCTCTTGCAAGTGGCTAGGAGGATAGAACAAGAAAGGCTGCAAAAAAGGAGACAGCCAACAAGTATGAGAAGTGAACACATCCTGGGATAACGCAAAAAGCACCACAAGTAGTGACGATGAACGCGAGGTCCACAAGACCTCAAAAGGAAAAGAAAAGATGCAGGACTTTTCAAAGTCAATCAAAGGTATGAATTTCGAAGAGGCTGCTGCCCGGTTCAAGGATCAGGAGGCTATCTAAAAAAAGTCGGGAAAAGCCTAAATCCAAGGAACTTATCTGGATGTTCCGAGGATTCTTTCTCCAATAAGTATTCTCCCCTTCTAGTTGAGGAGTCAGATGATGATGACTCAGCTGAATCTTCTCCATCTACTTACATGTCAGGGGAGTCTCCTAGTGAGCTTGGCAGGGATATTAAACCTGTACTTAATTCCCCTAAACCAAAGAAAGAAAAGCCATTGAAACCTCATTCTTCGGTTACCTTCTCCCCCTCTGAAATTCCAGAAGAAGCTTTTGTATGTAATATCAACATCAGCAAATCCTGGTTTTTGCCATAGTGTTCATAGTACTCATAGTACTCATAGTATTTATAGTGTTTTCATAGATGATTCATAGTACTCATAGTACTCATAGTTTATAGTATTTTCATAGTGATCTCATAGTATCCATAGTATTTCCATAGTATTCATAGTATTCATAGTGGTACTCATCCCAATCCATTTTTTTAAATACTCTTTAACTAGTACACTTTGCTATATCTTTTTGCCACACTTTTTACTATACCTTTTGCTACACTTTCTTTACCACACTTCATTAGCACAATCAGGGTTACTGTCCAGTGCTGTCCAGTATCATAGTACTCATAGTATCATCATAGTCTTTCATAGTGTTGGCTAAAATCATAGTATGTCACAGTTTGTTAGAGTATTACCATAGTCTGTCATAGTATGTCACAGTTTGCCAGAGTATTGCCATAGTCTGTCATAGTCTGTCACAGTCTATCATAGTGTGTCATAGTTTGTCATAGTATAATAATGATAGTAAAAAGTGAATCAAAAAGTGTAGGGTTAGGATTAGCATGAATTAAAATTAGACTTAGAATTGCAATGTCCAAAGGATGGTGAAGAAGTGTGGCCAAATGTGGTAAAAAATATGGCAGGGTGTAGTGAAAAGTGTACACAAGTATCAGAAAGTGTAGCAGGGGTGGACAGAGATATTTAATGAAAAATGTAGCAAAGTGTAGTGTCAAAGGTCAGAGATGTAGTCATATACATCTAATGGTTCATATTATGCAAGGTCTTGTGGTCTAATGGTTAATGTGTTTGAAAATTGCCATTTTGGGAAAGTCTTGAGTTCAACTCTTGCCACTGGCATATATTTATAATTTCCATTTGATCATTTGAACCTATAGTAAAGAGTACATGAAAAGTATAATAAATATGAGTGTAGTCTTGAAATTAAAATTAGAAGTGTGTAAAAGTGTATTATAGGGGTTGGATTAGAATTAGACTTCAATGTATATTAAAAATGTAGGATTGGGATTAGGATTAGTAGTATACTACAAATTGAGTAGGATTAGAGTTAGTAGGTGTATTACTCAAAACATTAATTTTTTGGTTCATTTTTTACTCAACTTTATTACACTATGACACACTATGACACACTATGATA
The DNA here is from genome assembly GCA_025782845.1 of Boletus coccyginus. Taxonomy (NCBI): domain Eukaryota; kingdom Fungi; phylum Basidiomycota; class Agaricomycetes; order Boletales; family Boletaceae; genus Boletus; species Boletus coccyginus. The sequence continues at coordinate 72,815 of JAHZSR010000002.1, read as the reverse complement.
GACTATGAGATTACTATGACACACTATGACACACTATGAGATCACTATGACACACTATGATAGACTGTGACAGACTATGAGATCACTATGAGAGTCTATGAACACACTGTGAAACACTATGATTATAGCCAACACTATGAAAGACTATGAGAGTACTATGAGAGTACTATCTATATGGACCCTTACTATGAGCACTATGACACTGTCCAGCACTGTCCAGCACTGTCCAGCCAACCCTTATTTTGCTGATGAACCCAACAAGGGAAATCATGTTGGCGATCGCAATCACACCCCTATCTACACGTCATGCCCTTTCAAAAGTTGACACCCTGCTTGACAGCGGCACAAATGTGATCTTTATTGACAGATCTTGGGCAGAGAACTTGAAACTTCTGCTCAACAAATTAAGACATGCCATTCCCATATACAATGTGGATGGAACTAAGAACTCTGCCGGCAACATCACACACTCGGTGGATTTAATGATAGAGTACCAGGATCATCATAAAAAGGTTACAGCTGAAGTAACAAATCTTGGAAAGAACGCTCTTATCCTCGGATTCTCTTGGCTTAAACGTCACAACCCAGAAATAGATTGGGTCAAGGGTACAGTACGAATGACACATTGCCCAAGGCACTGTCATGCCCTCCAAGACAAACCTGTCTTTGTCCAAATGATCGAAAAGGAAGAAGAGGACATCCAATACCAAGTGCATGTGACTATCCACGCCCTAGAGGAAAAGAAAAGGATGGAAAAAACTACAGCACAACTCGTTCCCCTACAATATCATGATTATCTAAAAGTGTTTAGCAAAGCCAAATCTGAAAGGATGCCAATCAGAAAACTATGGGATTACGCCATTGACCTAAAAGATACATTTGAACCCAAGAAAGGTTGTATTATCCTTCTATCTGTACAAGAACAGGAGGAAGTCGCCACTTTTCTAGATGATCAGCTGGCTAAAGGATATATCCGTCCCTCCAAATCCCCTCAAACCTCTCCAGTATTCTTCATCCCTAAGAAAAATGGCGAGAAGCACATGGTATAGGATTACCGCTATTTAAATGAACACACAGTTAAGAACAACTATCCACTGCCCTTAATCTCGCAGCTTGTGGATAAGCTCAAAGGAGCAAAGCTATTTACAAAAATGGATCTCAGATGGGGCTACAATAATGTCTATATTAAAGAAGGTGATGAATGGAAGGCCACTTTTGTCTGCTACAAAGGAGTATTCGAACCCCTAGTTATGTACTTTGGGCTATGCAATTTCCCCGGCACTTTCCAAGCTATGATGAATGAGATCTTCACCAATATGGAAGACATAATTGTGGTCTACATTGATGATCTTACGATATTCACCAAAACAGATGATCAAGATGAACACGATAGAATCGTATGTGAAGTATTGCAGAGATTAAAAGAAAATGATCTCTTCATCAAACCCGAAAAGTGTTTCTTCTCGAAGAAGGAAGTTGAGTTCCTGGGCATGATAGTTGGTGTTGATGGAATCAGAATGGATGACTCAAAGGTCTATGCCATCTTGGAATGGCCAGAACCAAAAACAGTCAAAGGAGTCCGAAGTTTCCTTGGCCTTGCTAACTTCTACCAAAGGTTCATCAAGGACTACGCTCAGTTTGCATGTCCATTAAATGATCTATTAAAGAAGGATGAACCCTTCGCATGGAAGGAAGCACAGCAGAATACATTTGACACACTCAAAGAACATTTCACCACAGCACCTGTGTTGGCTTTCCTAGACATTGATTGTCAATTCCGCTTAGAAACTGACACCTCTGACTATATCACAGGGGTTGTATTATCTATATTAAAAGAAGACAAGTGGCACCCAGTTGCCTTTTCCAGTCATAGCATAATGTCCGCTGAGCACAACTACCACATTGCTGATAAAGAGATGTTGAGTATTATCAAAACATTGGAGCTCTGGCAGCACTATCTAAAAGGCTCTCATCACCAGTTTGAAATCTGGAATGTCCACGCCAACTTGCAATACTTTATGAAGTCTCAGAATCTGAATTGCAGACAAGCCCAATGGTGGCAATGGCTCTCGTGGTTCAACTACCTATTCGTCTACAAGCCTGGAGCCACTAATGTTAAAGCCGATGCGCTCTCTCAAAGAAAAGATCATGCAGTCAGAATAGAACATGATAATGAGGGAATCACGATGATTCCGCTGGAGCAGATACAGACCATCCCGGTTGCAAGCCACAATAAAGGTGAACAAATCCTACATTCCATTAAGAAGAAGATACACATGCTCAAAGAGAGCAAAATTAAAGAACTATGTAAGAAGCACAGAATATGCTGTGTTGATGAAGTATTACGCAACCAAGAAGGAAAAGTCTTTGTCCCTGATGACGAACCCATTCGCTTATCTATTATGAACACCTGTCACGACTCCCCAGTTGCTGGTCACCCTGGTTATGAAAAGACCATATAACTTCTCAGAAGAAGCTACTGGTGGCCCAACATGACCATTTATGTAAAAGAATACGTCACTCAATATGATTGCTGTGCACACATGAAGGGAGGAAACAAGGCCCCGGCAGGCACATTAATCCCACTCCCTATCCCAGACAGTCCCTGGCAGGACATCTCTGCTGATTTCACTACTGATCTTTCCTCCTCTGGCGGCTTCGACTCCATTCTCATCATTGTAGATCAGTTCTCTAAAGAAACCGTATTTATCCCATGTAACAATACAGCCACAGTGCTGGAAACAGCTAAATTATATTTACACCATGTTTGAAAGAACCACAGACTTCCCCGGTTGATTGTATCAGACTGCGGACTGCAATTCACTTCCCAGGTTATGCAAGATGTCTGTAGACACCTCAGAATTAAGTCTAAATTATCCACTGCACACCATCCACAAACAGACAGACAAACAGAGCGCATGAATAGAGATCTCCAGTAGTATTTCCGCATGTTCTGCACAGAAAAGCAGGAAGAATGGTCAAACTGGCTTCCAATCACCCAATTCTCATATAACTCAAAGATCTTGGCATCTTCAAAGAAAACCCCATTCAAAGTCACACATTTGTATGTTCCCCATATGAGTGTGGAACAACATGTCTCCAAAGTGCCAGCCACTATGGAGTTTGCTGATTTAATGAGCAAGACTTTGGAGGAAATAAGAAATAGTCTAAAGACCTTCCAAGAGTGAATGAAAGCTCAAGCAGACAAACACCAGTCTGAGGCTCTGCAATATCAGGTCAGAGATAAGGTCTAGTTAGCCACAGATAACTTGTGCTTGACGTGCCAATCTGAGAAGTTAACGGAATGATGGCTAGGCCCCTTTCCTATTCTGGAACTCATGGGCCCCAGTGTGGTTAAGCTTAGACTTCCTAGGGGCATGAAAATCCATAATGTTGTGAACATCTCTCGGGTCAAACCCTATAAGGAATGGCTGCCTGGTCAGCCCATTGTCCAGCCCAGCCTGGTTGACATCATCAAAGACTGTGAAGAAGTTCATGAAGTAGATTATTTGGTTGATTTCCAATTGAAGGGACGTCACCTTGAATATCTGGTACATTGGAAAGGCTTTGAAGAGACAGATCGTACATGGGAACCACTCAGGAATCTTTCCAGCACTCAGAACACCATCCACAAATTCCACTTTCTTCACCCGAATGCCCCACGGAAACTGTCTATGGCCTTTGCCCAGTTCAAGAAATTATTTAACCCATATGTGAATTATAGTGAGTGCAAGTCACCACTCTTGAATCGCCTGGAAGTTGATCCCTAGAAGGGGGATAGTGTTACGAATGGTATATTCTCATACCCCTATGTTCATTGGACTTAATGTTTTCCACATATAACAGCAGACAATCTTACCTTTTATCTTATCTCATTTTCACTCACCCTTATCTTGTGCATCATAGTCATTTCACCTCTTCACTCCGTTTCATGCACAAGACTTCTTGTCTTCCCCGTTTCACATCTTCATGTTTCACCTTTTCACGGAAGCATTTAATCACACTTCCATTTCATTCCCTTGATATACATGTTTCACATATATTACACTTCCCTTCCATTCTGCCACACTGTGTGTTGCTCTCACATGTTTCACTTCCATTTCATCCTATGCCCTTTCCTCTTTTGTTCTCGGATCATTAGATACGTCCACAACATGTACATACCTCCAGTAGATACTTAAGGCTCAATGCCACCACCAGAGAACTCCAGTCTAGTTCTCTTGGTGTTTTCCCTAAGTACTATAAGAAGGACTCATACTTGGCCTAACAAGTCTATTCTCACATCGCTTTCCATCCAGTCCAAGTTACTTTTGGCAACCTAAGGGAGCTATGCTCTAGGGTTGTTTCATCCTCTGAAACACCAATGCCCACCGGGGGCTTGCTGTATCCTAGCAAGGCCGACCAGCGGCGCACTTGACTAGAGCTAGTTGGTAGCCACACTAGTTAACCTGTTGGTCAAGCACAGATGAGTTTTGGGAGAACTCCAGGAGGACAAGACTAGGGGGCCAGTCATAGTCTACCTGGGGGTTTATATACTATTTAGGGTTTGTATATGTTTGGTACTATACAGTATCTATCTATGGTAATAAGCTATGCATAGAGAGTCCAGGCACAGCCCTGTGAGTCAGTGTGAGTCAGGGAGAGTCATACTGAGTCAAGGCGGAACCAAGCATAGCCATGAGGCAATGCGAGGCTGTGTGCACATTGCATACATAAGGTAGAGATAAGCATAGCCATATGTATAGCCATAGGTATATGGTCCAATGAGAATAATGATAGGCATGTGTCTGCATAGCCATATGTGCATGAGGCTGCAATAAGGCATAACCATGGATGCCGAGGGGAACGAGGCATGAAGGCAATGCATAGCAGTGCACATGTGGTTGGAATGAGGCATGATAAGGGAATGACTCATAGATAAGGATGATAAGAGATAAGGCATGAGTCATGAGCATAGCCAAGCATAGCTATAAGGCAGTGCGAGGCTGTGGCATGAATCATAATGAGTCATGAGGGAACATAGCCGAGAACATAAGGCTCAAGGCTGTGTTGAAGTCATCATGAGTCATAGATAAGGTCATGAGGCATGACATGAGGCTAAGGATACCGATGTGGCAGTGTGGAGCAGTGCAAGGCAATGCGATGCAATGTAAGGCGGTGACGAGGCTGTGTGATGAGCTAGGACGAGTCACAGTATAGCCTTGTGGCAATGCGATGCTGTAGCATGGCAGTGCATGGCTGTGTTGTGATGAGTCATGGTGAGTTGTAGGAAAACACGATGAGTCAGAGTGTGTTACAACAATAGAGAGCATAGCCATGATGCTATGTATGTCCACATGGTATGACAGGAGGCAAAGGCTGTGCATGGCAGTATACATGCAAGACGAGCCAATGTGTCATGTGAGAGCATGGGAGCATGATGTCATGTGATGTCATTAGGGTATCATGTGATGTCATGTGACCAAATAGTCACGTGGTCATTATTGAACGAGTGTGGTGAGGTCAATGAATAATAGGGGCTATTTAGCGAAGTGCTTTGTAGAAAGCCCAGAAAAATAGAGATAAATAAGGGAAAAATAGGGGCAAATACAAGCGATTGTAACACCCTCTGTGGTTGACCCCCACTGACTTGCTCACACCACTGGTGAGGCCCGCTATGGCCAACTTGCCTTTTCCCAGACAAAGAACGTGATATCCCTTGCTTACCGTCTGGAAATCACCCCCACCATTGAGATCATAAGATGTCTTGATAAAGTCACAAACTGTAAACTCACTCACACTCCTATCATCAATGCTGGCAACTATGACTTTGGTGTTCCCAGATCCTCTTGCCCTCCTAACTACAAGAACCACAAGTGCGATTTCCTGGTCCACCAACTCTCACCATCCTTCACAGCCACCTTTAGCTTGAATGTACCCTCTTATGAGGATGCAATGGAAGATGATTCATGTTTGCTCCTCAACTGCCTTCACCAGCCCATCAATCCTGCCATGCTCATCCAAATGGATGATGAAGACGCTGTCTCCATCCACTCCAGCCAGGCAGAAGCTAGCAAATTTCATACCAACCAGGAAGACTTCTATGTCCAAGAACAGGAAGAAGTGGAGATGCCATATGAGGACTACTTTGACCAGGATGATGGCTATGAGGATGAAATGTATGTTTCTTCCTCATCCTACTCATATCTCTCAGACACTGATGAGTGACTTTCTTACTCACCACAGTATGTAGATTATATTCTATTATCTGTAGTAGATAGTGATGGAATGGACATGATATCTACACTTCCATATACCTTGTGTGACAGTTGTGAGAACTACAATGCAAAGGGAAAAGGGAAAACATGTGAACAGAAAGAGGATGCAGAAATGTAGCTTCTTGACTCTGCAGCTTCAGCTCATTTCACCAATAACTTCGACATGTTTGTCAAGTATTAGGCATATCCTACACCATGCTATATGCAAACTGCAAATGGCAAAGTGCCAGTCTTAGGTGAAGGCAGCATTCTTATCCACTACAAGGAAAATATTGTGCAATTATCACTGACTATCTATATGCCAGATTGTACCATCAATCTTATTTCTCTTGGCACACTCCTCAAGGACAATTGCCTATTTGCACAGAGTGCTGAAGGCTTCATGACATCATAGATGATTGCACCAAGCGCAACCTGATTAGCTTCCATTTTCATGAAAGCAGTACTATGTACTGGGTGAAAGCCCCTATCATTCATGATCACACTAGAGCAAATATTGATATGATCACCATAGATTATGAGTTGCTCCATCACCACCTAGAGCACCCCTCTAAGGATGTTTTCAGAGCTGCATGAAAACATATAAAGGACTTTCCAAGTGTATCTATTCTGCCTGTGGAACCAGTTTGTTCTGGCTATCAGCTAGGCAAACAACCTAACTGCCCCTTTGCTGTGAATGATGTTCATGCAAAGAAACCATTTGAACCCATACACTCAACTCTAAAGTCCTTCGAGACTGAATCTTATTATAGATCAAGGTATATTATCGTCTTTTATGATGATTATATGTCCCAAGGATGGATTAAACCCCTCTGAACTAAAGACCAGGCACTTGGTGCCACCAAAGAGTTCATAAAGTATATCCAAAATTAGTACTCCACCTCCATAAATGAAACAACCTAGAGCTTTTTGCTAAGGCTGATGCTCTTGAATAGACTTGGAAGCTAACTTCTTACTGACATAGGTTTGGGGAATCAACCCACATAAAAAGAGAGAGGGGGGGGAGTAAGTTAGCCTAAGGAGCAGAAGGAAAAACTCCAAGGAGGGCAAGACTGAAGGGTCTTGGCCACTGCTTTGGGGCTTTATATACTACATAAAGTATGTATATGTTGTACATAGATCTATAGATAAGATGAGTCCCTGAACATGTGTGTAACACATGTATCAGTACAGCCATGGAATGAAAGCACGACATGAGGGGAAGACATGGAAAGAAGCAGGAACATGAGGAGGAGGGATGTAAATAATAAAATGGAAGCATAACCCTGACCATGAGGGTGTGACAGAGATCATAAATTAATGAATGATTATAAATGAAGAAGCATGAATGTGGCAGAACATGAAAGGCATGAGGATAATGCATGCATCAGGAATGGAAGAATAATATATGATCAGAAGCAGAGGCATAGCCATACCACAGGATGAAGAGGTGAAGAGGTGAAGATGTGAAGGGCTGGAGGGGTATCCTGTGATATGGTGAAGAGGTAAGATATAGGAGGGTGGTCCAGACCATCCTAGAGATTAGATAGAGATTGCAAGCAATCTTAAGATAAAGAGTTATCACATATCTAATGTGAGTTGATTGCACTTTGGTGTATAGATAGCTTGATTGTACATGCCCAGTGCAGTTGATAAGAAGATTGCACCTGTCCAGGGTGTCTGATAAGGAGTAGCACCTAACCTGTATGCTTGATAAAGGGATGGCACATGTCCAGAGTGCCTGATAAGGGAATCTACCTGAAAAATAAAAAAATAGAATGCATCAAGCATTGGAACAAGTTGGCAGCTGTTATAATAAAAGACTGGATGTCCAATGCAGGGGGAGAGTACAAGTCAAATGCCTTTGGGCAATTGATGTGTGACAATGGCATTCATATCTATGAGTCTATGCCCTATACTCCACAGCAGAATGAACGTGCTGAGCCATTTATTCACACTTTAATAGACAAAGCTCAGGCAATGCATCTTCATGCTTGTTTACCTAAATCTTACTGGGAGTTTGCTGTCCAGCATGTGGTACATGTATACAATCATACTCCCAAATGAGGTCTCAACTGGAGGACACCTCATGAACTTTTGAACAAAGTTCCTCCTACAGTCTTTCATCTATGCATCTTCAGATGTACCATATATGTTCATCTTCCAGTGGACACTTGTGGAGGCAAGCTGTAGCCTAAATCACAGCTAATGATTTATCTAGGCATAGCACCAGGTAATGAGTACAATTATCTATTCATATACTGTCTTCTTTCTAGATAAGATCAGTAGAAATGCTAAGAAAACACTTATCAGATAACCAATCTTATCTCCACAGATAGTAAACCTAAAGCAAGATGAAGAGAGTACTCTTCCCTGGTCAAATTGATACTAAAAACAAGTATCAAGTCGTAAAAAGGGGTTGACTATCAAGCATGTGGTTTGTTTATCAATCTTCAATGAAGTTAAGGGAGATTACTTTCAGCAATACATTTGAGGGTCTGGCTTTCAGTTGAAGTGGTGTATGAAATGTACAATTGGATAGTTGGAGAAATAGTCTAGACAATTCTCAGGTTGCTAGGAGGATATTTTGTAGCGACTAGGGTCACTTCCCTAAGATGTGCTCTCAATGACTTCCAATTAGCTCCAATCGAATAGGAAAGCTCAATTGAGTAGGTAGCATTATTACGCTTCACTCTTGCTATTGATTCACAAATGTCTCTTAGTCACACAGAATAGTTTTTTCTAAACTGATTCTATTATGCACTAAGGAGTTGGCGATCAGCTTCCTGCTCTACTCAACCCTTTCCCAAGGTACTATTGAACTATTAGGTCTTCCTACTAGCTAGGGATCTATTTTCTTTAGTTGTCTGCTCTAGGATTTTCTCCCTAAAGGTGTCCTACTGTATGTAACTGTTCCTATCCTAAGGGATTTAGTATACTCCTAACTATGGGTCTAAGTAGCTTTATTTATAGCGTGGGAACTTTTCTACACAGCCTCACTATCTGTTTGTAAAAGGGTGTGCTTGTGAGCACTCATTGATTGAGTTCACTTGAGAGCACACAAACTCTCTAAAATTGGAACTGTCCAAATGGGGCTGAATCGCGCTCCTTATATAGTAATTTACATGTGGCTGTGCTACCTTCAGTTCTGAGGTAGCTATGTCAGGATACAACTCATATTGACTCATATTGACTCACTTTGACTCATCCTATTAGAAAATAACTTGCAATGAGCTAAAAATAGCCTTTGGCCTGGCAATGACTCATGCTGTGCAAAGTCACATGATCATTCTGCTAGTCTAGGGGCAGTGCTTTGGTTAGTCCTCATTTGACTCACTTTGACTTATTATGACTTATTATGACTCATGCTATGCAAGGTTATATGATCTGAGTCAGGTGATTCACAACTGAGGTCACATGCTCCATTTGCTTCTCTGACACTTGGCTAAGCACTTAAGGGTAAAAGAGATATTAAGAAAAATAGTTTGCTATGTACTTGTAAGTAGTAATAAAAGTATGTTGGGAGAAATTATTTTGTTTCTCCACAACCTTCAAACAAACAAATAAGAAAAAATAGAGGCATATACTAGACACTATGGTCTATATGTCCCTCAATTAGCTAAGGATTTGGACCGTGGGAATATAGTGAAAACTCAAATCTCGGGTCAAATGTCTAGCATCACATATATAATAACTATGATCCTGCATTCAAACAATTTGGTGCAGGTCAGCACCCCAACAATGCACTACATACATATGTGCATGCAATATTTGATGAGAACTTATTCCTGTGATATCCAGGCACTCGACCTCACAAGCCTGTAAGTGCAGCTCTGCAACCTCACAGGCATCCCAAACCCTCCTTGCATCCACCTTCTGAAGGGGAAAGCGATAATGATGACCTATCAGGACCCTTTGTGTGACCTTGCCAGATCTCACCAAACCCAAGTCTGTTACCTTCTGTGCGAGCACCCTTGTCCAAACCAGTTGCCTGAGACCAGACCCTGTCTCCTTCTCGTACTCCTCCTAGGAGACTTTCTCCTTTGGACACCTCTCCTGCCTTGCCGCAATGCTCTGAGCATATTAGGCAACTGCCTCACTGGCCTGGCAACATCTATAGAGAGCACTGTAATCCAGTGCCTCAAATTTAAGAAATTGAGCATGACTTGCACTGGAAAGACCTTACTGGTCAATCTGCCCCTTCCATGTTGGAAACATCCAATGTTCCTGGTGCCATGTCTCCATCCCCCATTCCTTCAGAGGATGATGTCAAATGCATAGTCTGGAAAGGGAAAAATGCTATGGTATCATATCTATGCATAAGGGTAGTACCCCTCAGCGAAAGGCCTGATAAGCCTAATTACTGCAAATGGTCCTACAAGGATCTTATCCACCTACCTGAATCAGAGCACAAGCAATGATTCAAAGCATGCAAGACAGAACTAGACATGCTAAAACAATACAAAGTCTTTGAGGTCTCTGACTGACCCACTGGCCAAAAGGTCATTAAGAATTGATGTGTATTTGATGAAAAATCAGATGGCCATAAATGCGCCTGACTAGTAGCAAAAGGATTTTCACAAGTTGAAGGTCTTGATTTTGATCAGATCTTTAGCCCAGTCGTCAGATTTAAAACAGTGCAATGTATGCTCACTCTAGCTGCCCTAGAAAACTGACATTTGTCCAGTCTCAATGTGTGATTTGCCTATCTATATGGCAAATTAGATGAGGAAATCTATATGGAATTTCCAGAAGGCTTCGTGTCTCCTCATCTCAAAAACAAAATTCTCCAACTACTTTGTGCTCTATATGGGCTTAAACAAGCAGGATTAGCTTGATGGAATGAGCTCAATTAATCCATAAGAGAACTAGGCTTTGAGCAGCTGAAGACAGATGCTGACCTTTTTATATATAGAGAAGCAAATCAAATTATTGTAGCTATAATCTACATAGACGATGCTCTCTTCTATGACCCCTCAAAAGCCCTTGTTAAAAGAGTTAAGGCTGCTTTTATGAAAAGGTGAGAATGCCATAATCTCAAGGATGCATGCGAATTCCTCTGAATGAATATTTATTGATCAGATCACCAGTTACATATTGACCAGCATGAACATCTCAAGAAAGTACTAGAGCAATGCAGAATGATCAATGCAAAACCCACCCATACACCTTTACCTCGGGGTTATCAACCTGAAAAGAATACAGCCCCTGTCAACACAGAACTTTAGATGTGATTCCAGATAGTCATCAGCTTGTTATTATACCTTATGTTTGGTACTTGCCCAGACATTGCTTATGCAGTCACACAAATGGCATGACAGTCTACCAATTCATCACAAAAGTACTTAGATAAGGCTCTTTACATTTGCCAGTACCTGATCGGTACTTGTGACTATTCACTTGTATACAATGGTACTTCTGGATGTGGTATTACCACTTGCACTGACTCTGATTGGGGAGCAGATCTGGATACTTGCCTCTTCTAAATGTGATTTTACTTAAAACTGATGAATGGTGTCTTCCTATGGAATTCACACTTACAAAAAACCATGGCCCTTTCTTCTACAGAGGCTGAATACATGGCCTTGAGCAATTGTTCTTGCCAGGTCTTATGGGTTAAACAAATGTTTGAGGAATTAGAGTTTCATCTTAAACCTATTTTCATTTGTAGCAACAACCAAAGTTTTATTTTTATAGCTAACAATCCCATTACTGAATATTGCACAAAACATATACCCATCCGCTACCATTTTATATATGATGCTGTAATCAATCAGCACATAGAGATCTTCTGTATTGAAGGAACTGACAATCCTACCAATATGTTTACTAAGAACCTCGGATATGTCAAATTTGAGCAGTGTCAATCTCAAATCAGTTTAGATATTAGAACTGTGGTTAGCAGGACTAACTAGTGATACATATTACTACCACCAAATGCTTATGCAATTATCATGCACTTAGCAAGGGGGGGTGTTGAATGAACTTGTATTACACAGTAGTAGTTCATTTATAGTAGTTAGTTCACACACACCTCATGTAGCATATATAGCTTTCAAACTCAGGCATCTGAGTTCCAATTAACTCTTGACCAGCAACCACTATCATTTCTGAGTTACCACTACAGCAGGTAAGCCTAGTAACTGTGTACTGCATGCTTTCAACAAGTTCAAGTACTGACACATCATGAGATCACATGCCCTTGGAATGGGTTGTCTATGGAAGAGCAACTGGGCATTTTTTTGTATATATGTATCACAGGATTGTCATCTTAGCATGTCGCTGAGAAATTTCAACATTCACCCAGTACAATCAACAAGTTAGTATCAATAGATGTGAGGTCTCTGAGTTTGTATTGTTTGATCTTCTTGCAAGATACTTCAAACAAATACTATATTTTTTTGCAGGCAGACCATTCTACTCTTCACAGGTCAAATTTCCAATGCCAAATACCCCAATCTCACCCATCATTGCTAATGACCCATGGTTCCGCCTTTTCTATGGTTGTATTAGTGCCTTTGACAGCATACAGATCCATATATTCACTGCTGCTGATGACCAACCCTACATGCACAACCAGAAAGGGTTCCTATTCCAGAACTGTCTGTTTGTATGCAACTTCAACTTCTTTTTCACATATGCACCCAGTGGAGGGGATGGATCAGCTGTGAATGCAATATTATGGAATGATGCACATATCCAAGATCTATGGATTCCCCACAACAAATATTTGCTAGCTGATGCAGGGTTTGGGACATCAGATGCGCTTTTAGTTCTGTATTGTGGTGTCTGGTATCATTTCAAGGAATGGCATCAAGGACATCTAAGGTGAGTTGATAATTCATATTCTACAGTGACTCCAATGGGTATGACTATACCTAGACCTCGAAACCATGAGAAGCTTTTCAATCTATGACATGCAGTACTTCACAACATTATTGAATGGATATTTGGTGTTCTAAAGCACCAATTCTGTGCCCTTCAAATCCCCCTTGAATATAATATATATGTTCAAGCTAAACTTTCACTTGTGCTATGCGCACTTCACAACTTTATTTGTTAATATGACCCAGATGATTTTTTTGACCCTAGACTTCCTGAGTTGGATCTACTGGCAGATGGAAGACTTGGAGATGAGGATCAAGTTGGAGTACTTGATAATGGGCCAGCAGATACTGCAGAATAACAGTGAGCTGATGTATATCATAATATCATTGCATAGAAGATGTGGGTTGATTATCAATGTGAGCTTGCACAACATGGATTACAATAGACATTCCTTTGTGCTTTTGAAATACAAAATTGTACATTCATGAATATGAAGAGCACTATAGCCGAGAAGTATAACATAGTAAAAACTCATATGTCAATTTCCATCTTATTGAAATAGTTAGGTTTCATTATGATAATCCTATTCTTGTCTGGGTCACTCTTCATGATTACTAATTTATCTAAACCCATGACATCATTGTTCTAGACCGGTAACATCATCCTTATTTCTTATCTTTATAATGACATCATATTATATCATTATGGTGAAACATCACACTGTTACGCGAAGCGTACACAAAGGATGGTCTCAAGGGATTACTTCTCTGGAGGTACTCACGAAGAGACTCAACGTCAGAGCAAGTAATAGGGTCAAGGTTGTGAAGGTACTCAAGGGACAAAGGATGAAGGCCTGAGTTAATCGGACGTCAGGAATTTACTAGTGGCAATGAGAGACTAAGATGCTGAGTCAATTGGACTGCAGGATTCAAGAGTACGCTATGATTGCATAGAACGAGAATGATAATACAAGTATATGACTGGTGGGTATAAGTACGTAGGGACACGTCATCATCGAATAGTGAGGAAGGTAAGAGAATGATGATGTAAACGTATGCGTCATCCACAGTAACACGAGAAAGAGATAGGAACTACGAGGCTGACACAAGAGAGTTGGCCAAGGAGATAGTCGTCCGTAGAACAAGAAGGAAAGCGATAGAAAAGATCAAAGAAGTACAAACATAGAATGGAAAGGACTAATCACTAAAAGGCCTGCATCCCATATCGTCTGCGAGAGACCAAAGAAAAGGTGTACTTGTCAAGGAAAGAGGAAAAGATAAAGACAAGGGAAAAGGAGAAAAACTGTAACATTACCCCCTTCATATAATTGAACTCCAGGTTCGATAAAAAGTCCATCAGGTAGTCGCGTCAGGAGGAAGAGAGGAAGGGCTGTAGAAAACGGTGGATTGTTCATAAGATAGCACCTCAAATGGACAGTCATCTGCCACATGTCCGCGTTGATTGCAATGGCCGCATACTCGTTCAGGGCAAAAGCGGCGTTCATGTCCCCAATGATTGCAAAAGTCGCATTGCATATGAAGGCAAGCGGACTGAGGGTGACCAGAGGCTGACTGGTGACAGTATGGGCAGCAGTAATTGGGACAATCCTCGCGATAGGGGCCGAGACGATGACACTGAAAACATTCAGTGAGGGCAGAGGCGGGGCGATGAGGGCGAATGGGCATGACATGGGTAGGTGAGGATAAAATATGGCTACCATCAGGAAGATGGCGATGAATTACTTCTACCACGTTAGACCAAGCTAAATTATCGGGAGATTCCTCGACAGTGGTGGGGGAGGAAGAGGAAGATGAGGTAGGGGAGGAGATCCACGTGATAAGGGCAGGAGCACGAGAAGAAACCAGTAGTATGGGAGTAGGAGGAGGAGAATCAGCGACGGCGGATAGTTGAGCTCATTCGAGGTAGCAATCACAATCAGCTATAGGCATGGAGAGGTAAATGCGACGGAAGGTGGGGTAGATGACAGAGGGGGATAAATGTTCAACGTATTGGTGGAATCTGTAAAGATGAAAAATAGTTAAAACTCGCCGGAGAAGTTCGGCCAAGAGAAGACGAAGAGGAATGCCAAATTCAGCAGGAAGATTGCTGGGGGCTGCCTGAAAGTGATATAATTGGGTGACGGATATCTCATGGAAGAGGCAGATTAGTTCCTGAGTAACAACATCTTCATCATAGAGGGGGAGGGCCTCAACGGCACGGAGAAGAGCGGGGGTGGCGAGGATGGTGGCATAAAGTGAATGGGCAGCAGAGATGGATAGCAAGGTAGGCGAGACATGCCTGGAACGAAGCGGGGAAGAAGATAGAGAAGAAGAAGGAGACGAAGAAGGTGCAGCAGAAGAAGAAACAAATGACATATTGATTGTTGAGAAAAAGAAAGTCGTAGAACAGCATATACTTGGGGGGGTGCTTCATGAAGAGACGCCACTTCCTGAGTAAAGAGGAAGAAAAAGAAGATGGGGAATTAAACTAAGTGATGAGTCCGTTTATATGAAGAAAGAATTGTGGGAGCATGTTGGAGATTGCTTTCGGGTTCCCAAGTATTTTCAGCAGAAGAGTATCCTTTCCATGCCGTCAGGTACAATCAGTGGCCTCATGATCTCTTGTATGACACAATATGATCCACTTCGTATTCTTCTTCGGTACCAATGAGGTCCAGCGGAGGTCGGGAGAAGGAAGGACCATGTGCTTCAGTTTGGCGATAGGGAGATAAGAGAGTGGCATGGAATACATCATGGATTTTCCATGTGGGAGGAAGGCGGAGGCGGTACGTCAGGGGAGACAAAACCTGGGAGATCTCGAATGGTCCGTGGCGTTTGGGGGCGAGTTTTCGGGAAGGGTATCTGAGGCAGAGATGAGTGGCTTCTAGCCATACCTTATCGCCTACTTTCCATGGGGAGAACTTGCGAGATGAGCGGGATATCATGATCTGACGTGCAGATTCATGAGCGGCGAGAGCTTTTTTTCAGGCGTGTTCCAGGGCAGATAAACGATTTTCCAAAGCAGGAATAAACATCTTTCCCATAGTGGGGTACACACAAGGGTCATAGCCATAGAGTAGGGAAAATGGAGAGTTCTTAGTCGAGCTGTGAGGTACGGAATTATGAATGAATTCGGTGGAGGTTAGGAAATTGGCCCAGTCATGTGGGTTATGTGTGCAAAAGATCCAAAGATACGTTTCTACCTCTTGATTGATTTGTTCAATTTGTCCGTCGGTCTGGGGGTGGTAGGCAATAGAAAGGTGGACATTGTATTTGAGAAGGCGGTGTAGAGACTGGTACATCTCTGTGGTCGTATCCCCCTTTTTAGACACATTCTACCATCTCCCCGTTGCTCTGATATTACCTTCCGGACTTTCCTACCTAGACCGGATGCTTCCGCCAAAGACCGGATCATGGACTATTAGTCCAGACGCCTCGGTCTAACGTGGTCGACACGGACTTTCACATATGAATTCATTACACCGGTCTGTTCCTTCCAATCTTATCTTATCAACTTTCCCTATTATTCTGATCTCCTACTTATGTTCTTCGTACCGCCGAAGACCGATCGGGCCTTTCGGGCCCGATGGCTTCCCTTCTTAGATTTAACTTCTGTCATTTAGAGTTTCGATCCATTTCGTGCCTTTTCGTTTCATTTCCATTTTCCCTTGACATATATTACTCTATCGGTCGTAGTGCGAGTCCCGGGTATGCCTGGACTATAAAGCCATGTACCTTAGAGTTAGAAAATACTTTTGGTTGGATTCACGAACTGCTCGAACCTCTTGTCACCACCGTACCGTCACCGTCACTGCCCACCATCAATGCTCACCACGAACTCAACGTTTCCTCATCATCTTCTACCTCCCTCCAGACTCCCGGACTTCCCGCATTTCCCTCGGACATCCTCCGGACTAGCGTCGGACTAGTCGAGTAAGTCCCCGGACTTCTATCTTTCACTCACCCGCTTTACAGAGTCCCTTTTGGGGCGAATATACTCGCTCCCCTACCCCCCTTTTCTGGCCCGGGACTAGTGGTTCCCACCTCCTAGTCTCCTTCAGGCCCCTTATCATCTTTACAACTGGAGCCCACCGCGAGGGACTCACAAACGGGTTCTAGAAGAAGTCTACGGCTGACTGTCCAACGCCAAGAGCTTGAAAATTTACTCGAGCACTTTAGAAATTTGCAGATCGACGGAGAAGACTCGCTTCTACTCCAACCGGTCCCCCCTCGAGACGCCCGTCACAACCGTGCCGATCTCCCTGACGTATCAGGGTTTGCCTTTAGTCCATTGTCAGACGGTGACCTCGACCCTTCAGCCACCTCAGCCACCAGTGATTCCGACTGGCCCAGTGTCTTCCTTCTAGACAAGACGACGAAGAACCAACCAAAAATCGGTGGTCCCCAGACAACGTGTCTTATCTCCACGGGCTAGAACACTTTGCTCAAGGGAGGTATGAGTAGTCTACCCTTGGCGGGGTTAGGAGTAATGGATATAGTCCAAATAGAAAAGGGGGAAATTTAGTGTACCAGGAGCCGTGGTTTGTTCGCCAATCCTCCACGTAAGTTTACAGATTGGTTGTTAAAGATCGTTTCAGCCTAAAGTCTGGTTAGTAAAGGGGATTCTAGGTGAATTACACACCTAATGGGCTCAAGTTAATGGCAATAGGTTGCCTAGTAACCTGTGGAAAGTTGTACTTTGATAGTACGAGAGGTGGGCGATTTAGCAACTTGGCCTAGGTCTCGCCTAATGCTAATGGATCCAGTGTAGGAAACTCCTGGGAATATTGCGTCCAGAAGTGGTGCTTAGGTAAGCAGATGGTCGTGTCAGGTCGCTTAGTCACTCAGCCGGTTATAGCAAACTCGGTCTTCTTGTGTACTAAGGAGCTAAACTAAAGGTTGGAGGTGTAGACTTAGGCTGATCCCTTAGGATAGTAAGTCTAGACAAGATAGTGGTAGGAGTCCTATAGGTAGGTTGTCCTAGTGATGGCAAGATGCTCAGTCGCTGGTTGGTAGCTAACTTGACGATACACTTAGTGGACTTAGAAGGGTTACTATAACTCAATCTTATTGTCTCAACTAAGGGGTAGCAAGTTTGGCTTAGAGAGGTGAAGTGTAGCCCTTATTTGGTACTACAGGACGCTTAGGTTGCTTACTAATAGGGACCAGATGCCTTTTGTTGCCCAAAAAGGGGTTTCTCCCAAAAGGATAGTCTTAGATACTTGTCCTTTATTTAGGTACAAGTTCTAATAGCCTAGTAGTAGTTCTAAAGCCCTATTTACTTCACTCTGGGGTACCTTGCCTTATTAGGTCTTATTAGGCTTCCCAGGGGATCTCTTATCAGATGATATTATCTGAGGTAGAAGATGAGATGCTCTCTGCAGGCCAGAATGCTCCCCTTTATATACATAAATACAGGAGGCTATGCTAGCCAATCAGAGGGCTTGGTGGCTTATAAATTAAGGCACATTGACTTACTAATGCCAGGCACAAGCTGTCAAACCCAGGCACACTAAGGGGAAGCACTTTGAGCAAAGGAGTCCAAATTTGGAATGCTCTGCCAAAGAGGCTGGCTATGCTGTGCAGGGCTGTACAGACTAATGGGGACAAGGTCACATGGTAGCTAATGGTCACATGATCACTTCGTCTCACTGGCACTTAGCTAAGTAATCAGATAAATAAAGAGAAATCAAGGAAATAGTTCGCTATGTACAAATGTGTAAGTGTAAGGATTTGACTAGAGAGATTAATGAATATCTCAATAACCAGTAGGTGGAAAAATCTGGAAAAATAGGAGTATGTAGCTCATGATAGGGGCTATCGTTCCCTATGGTATCAAGGGGTATTGTCCACAGGAAGCTGTGTGGATTCCACTTCTCGGGTCACTGCTTTGCTATGTGCATGCATGAAACTGGTTTCGTGCAGGTCACCGGCACCTTTCGATTCCCCCCCTTTACTTCCCCATCGCCTGATGCACCGCCTTCGGCAGGCACCTACTCCGACAGCACCGCCTCTCCTAGCCCGGATCCGGAAAATTTACCTGACAGGCGCAACCTAAGCGACCTCATACCGGGGGCGTATATCCACTCGACCCTGTGGCGACGGTCCGGGGAATCGCACCTCACCTCCCAATTTTCTTCTCCTCTATCACTGATCTCAACAAGTACTTCATCCTTGCCATCGTCATCTTCCCCGTCCCTCTCCTATCTTCTCGACCACTCCGCGCCTTCTCACCGGGAACATCTTCGGTCTCCGGTCCCCTCTCCCTCACCGCTCTTCACTACTTCCCGTTCCGGACCTTCATCCCCGTCGTCGCTGACCGCTCTGACACCACCTCAGTCTCCCTCTCGCCAACTCTTACTAGCCGCTCCTCCACCAATGGCCCAAATCCCACAGATGCCGCTCCGCGGAACCCAGAACGCCCCGAAATTCGATGGGAAGACGCCGGCCCTGTTGCCGCGCTTCCTCGAAGACGTGGATATCCTCGGAACCGCCGCCATCATCACCGAGGCCGCCAAAATTCGTGCCACTATAAGGTACGCCGATCTCAAAGAAGCCGAAGGATGGGAGCTTCTCGATGAAGCCACCGCCGTCCCGGCTGACTGGGACGCCTTCGTCATTGCCGTCAAAAATTATATCCCGGTTGTGAAGGAGCTAACCGGTATTGCCGCGCTGACATCCAATACCTCGTCCAGGAATACCGGACTAAGCCGATGAGGTCTATGGAAGACCTAGGCGAGTACCAACGCAAGTTCATGAAGATCACCAGGATCCTCATTAACAGTCACAAGCTCTCGGACTTAGACCGAGACGCGCTGTTTCTGACTGGCCTGCCTGCCGATCTCGAGAACCAAGTCCGCCAGCGCCTCCTCATCACGAAAACTGATCATCACCCTTCCGACCCATATCCAATCGCCGACACACTCGAGGCAACGCAGTTCCTCCTAACCAGCTCCGCACTCCGTCTCCTCGCCGCCGCTGCCGCCTTGCCCACGGCTCAGCTGTACTACCCCGCTTGGGCAGCGGCACCTCCAGCACCGGTATATCCACCCCCCGCGACACCGACCACTGCTCCGGCTATCAAGCAGGAGCAGGTAAGTATGCAGCGCACGGCCCCGAAGAGCTGTGCGTTCTGCGCAGACCCAGCCCACTTCATGGGTAGCTGTCCTCTAGTAGATGGCTATATCCAGTCAGGCAAAGCTAGTCGCGGCACCAACGGTCAGTTGTACATGCCCAACGGGAAGCGCATCCCACGTGTACCCGGTACTCGCTGCCTCCGCGAGTGCCTGGATTGCCTGCCAGCCCCCGGATCTGCCTCCACCTCCTCTGTCATCACTGCCGGTATCTTCTTAGTCACTGACAAGTCCGCCGATGCCATACTGGACATCGAACCGTCGGTATTCTTGACCCCGGTTTCCGAAGACTGGGACGACGCCCCAGATCCCGCGTTTTCCGACCCCAACTTCCAGGAATACCTTGCCAACGCCTGGGCCAACTTCCAGTCGGACAAGAAAGACAAAGGGAAGCACGTTCGCTTCAACGGAGTGGAGATGCCGCCTCGAAAGACCGGCCACCCTGGTCCCCGGGCTGCCTCTGTCTCCGAAGAACTCGTCTCCCTGGCAGTTGAGGCCTTGCAGTCTTGGACCCCGGGCCCCTCAACGTCTTCGGCGCCTCGACCCTCGACACCGACCCCGTCATCATCCTCCAGTATTATTCCTCCCCGCGTCGACATTACTAACCCATCATCCTCCCTTGCCCCAACGGGCCAATTCAGGTACTCGTTCCCCCTCGAAGACGAGACCGCCCTGAAGCGTCTCCTAGACTGGGTCCTTGCGACCACAGTACCGGTCCCAGTCCGGGAACTCATTGCCGTTGTGCCAGACGTCCGCCGACAGCTTAAGGACCTGTCAACGGCCAAGCGTATTCCAGTATCCACTAACTCCGTCCAGGTTAACGAGCTCGCCGGACATGACCCTGGCGCAGTAGAACGTGCATTCGGCGAGAGCGTCCTCCGTAGCGATGACGGTCAGATTGTCGCACACCATTCGGTACCGCTTCGGGCGCTCGAAGCTAAGGTTGTGGGTACCGGCCGGTCTATCCTCGGAGTCCTTGACTCAGGCTCCGAGATAGTCGCCATGCCCAGACGGGTATGGGAAGACCTCGGTCTACCGATCAGGTCGGACCACACCATGACCATGTCTAACGCTAACACCAGCACCGAGTCTACCCTCGGAGTTGTCGAGAATCTCCAGCTCGACTTTGGTGCTGGCGAAATCTCTCTTCAGGTACAAGTAATACCGCGCGCAAACTTTGATCTCCTCCTCGGCCGCCCCTTCCACTGCCTCATGAGCGCCACTACCGAAGACTCCCCCGATGGCTCCCAGACGATCACCCTCCGAGACCCCAATTTAGGGAAGGTATACAAGCTACCAACCCGCGCTTGGACAGAAGGATGCCCGCGTTGCCGGCGTGGACTATTCTGTTTGAGTCACCGGTCTATTGTGACAGTGGGTTTTTAGACTACGATGATCCGCCGAGAGGTTGGGGAGAGTCATCAAGTATCATTTCTGCTTCACAATTCATCTACCGCGCTCCGTTTTCTCCCTTCCGGACTACATTACTACAGCCGGACTTATCTCATCGTACCCCATCCCCTTCTTACGATTTCCTTTCTTCTACCCAGTCCGCCTTGATGCCTGCCCATCTGGCAGCATTCAAGGCGACTTACTCATGTCATACCGTATCCCGTTCCTTGGCTTACAAGCCGGTGGCCAAGAAGGTTCGGTCGGTCCTGGCTCCTCTCGAGGAGGAGTACTGGGTACTCCGCCGTTTACCTGAAAACCCATTAGCCGGACTTCTTCCCTTACCTACACACCCCCCTGACTTCACCCCTGGCTTGCGTTTCACACAGGAATGAGCCGACGATCCTCGACCTCGACCCCACCAATTGGTTGTGGCCGGAGGAACTCAAGCTAGTCTGGTGGATAGTCCGCACGCATGAGAAGGCCTTCGCTTGGATTCCAACTGAGCGGGGTCGTCTAGACGAGCGGTACTTCCCGCCGGTGAAGATACCGACCATGCCCCATACGCCCTGGGTACTCCGCAACATTCCGGTCCCCCCGTCCTCATGGGACCAGGCCATCCAAATCATTAAAGACCGTATCGCCTCTGGTGTGTACGAACCGTCCGCCGTAGCCTACCGATCCCGCTGGTTCTGCGTGCTCAAGCAGGACGGTAAGACACTCTGGCTCGTCCACGACCTCCAGCCACTCAACGCCGTCACCATCCGTGACTCGTCCGCCCCTCCGTTTGTGGAGCATTTCGCCGAGTCGTTCGGCGGGTATGCGGTCTACGGTATGATGAACTTGTTCGCCGGATATGACCAGCGCCCGCTTCACGTCGAGTCCCGCGACATGACTACGTTCAATAGTCCGCTCGGCCCACACCGTCTTACTACTCTTCCGATGGGTCACACTAACGCCGTTCAGGTTTACCAAGCAGATATGTCATTTATTTTGCAGGACGAAATCCCTGACCACACCGAGCCATTCATCGATGACGTGCCGGTCAAGACCGAGACCACCCGGTACCAAAGACCAGACGGGTCTTATGAGACCATCCCCGAGAACCCCAGCATCAGGTTATTTATTTGGAAACACCTGATCGTCGTTAACAGGATTCTTCAATGCTTCGAGAACGTCAATGTCACGGTCTCTGCGAAGAAGTTCGTCCTAGCGGCACCAACGGCAACCATAGTCGGGCACAAGTGCACACTCGATGGGCGCGTCCCGCACGAGGCTAAGATCCAGAAGATAAGGGATTGGCCGGAGTGCGAGAACCTGACGCAAGTCCGTGGGTTCCTCGGAACCTGCGGAGTGGTACGTATATTCATCCGGAACTTCGCCACTATCGCTAGACCGCTCGTCGGCCTTACAAGGAAGGGTGTCCCATTCAAATGGGAAGACGCCCAGCGTGACGCAATGACTTGTCTGAAGGACGAGATCATTAAGTCCCCTGCGCTCCGCCGCTTGGACTACAAGTCCGGCCGAGAGGTGGTCCTTGCCGTGGACACCTCGGTCATTGCTATCGGTTTTATTCTGTCCCAGAAAGGTGAGGACGGCAAGCGCTATCCAAACCGCTTTGGGTCTATCAGCCTCACGAGCGTCAAGAGCTGGTACTCCCAGGCTAAGCTCAAGCTGTACGGTCTGTTCCGGGCACTCCGGGCAGTCCGCATTTTCATTTTCGGAGCGACTAACCTTGTCGTCGAAATGGACGCGAAGTATGTAAAGGGTATGAGCAATAACCCGGACTTACAGCCGAACGCGTCTATTAATCGGTGGATTGCTGGTATTCTCTTGTTTCATTTCGAGCTTCATCATATTCCCGCCGCTAGGCATGCCGGTCCCGATGGACTATCTCGCCGCCCCTCTTCCCTTAATGATCCGCCAGAGGAGGATGATTTCGAGGATTGGTTGGACGATTCCTATTCTTTTTCCATCACATTACTCAACAACCGGACCTTACCATACTCTGTTACCCCCACATCTATCCATACCCTCTCACGGTCTCCTTATCGCCCCCCTTCCCTCTTACCTTCATCGGACTACGTTTTTCCCCCATCGGACCATGTTTATGGCTTCCCCCTTACTTATGCTTCCGTTCTCTCTTCTTCCATTGACCCGGACATTCTGCCAGTCACTCTTACTATCCCCCGGTCTGCTAAGGCCATCACCAAGGAAGTTCGGATTCGCTCGATCCGTGACTTTCTTCAAACACGAGAGTGCCCTGCTGACCTTTCCGATGCAGAATTCCAGTCGTTCGTCAACTCGGCGACTAAGTTCTTTCTTCTCCACGACTCCCTATGGCAACGGGAACCCCACGGCTGTCACCAGTTAGTGGTACCGGAGCCCCGGTGGTTCGGACTTATTAAGGAGGCCCACGATGACCTCGGGCACAAAGGTGTTTTCACAGTCCGCACCCGCTTGCTCCTCCGCTTCTGGTGGCCAATGCTCATCGACGACGTCAAGTGGTTTGTCTGCACTTGTCATGAGTGCCAGATCCGCCAATCTCACCGCTTCCACATTCCCCCGACCGTCCCGGTAGTCGGTGGCCTGTTTCGGAAGGCACACCTCGACACAATGGTGATGCCCCGGTCTGCCGGCTACCAGTACATTGTTCAGGCCCGCTGTGCCTTGACCTCCTACCCCGAGTGGCGGCTGCTGCGTTCGGAGAACGGCGCCGCCCTCGCCTCCTTTATTTTCGAGGATATCCTCTGTCACTGGGGCCCTTTGGCCGAGATCGTCACTGACAATGGTCCCGCTTTTATTCAGGCCTTGGACGTCCTAGCCGCCCGGTACAAGATTCGGCACATCCGCATCTCCCCCTACAACTCTCAGGCGAACGGTGTGATCGAACGGCGTCACCTTGATGTCCGGGAGGCCATCATCAAAAGTAACCCTGGGGGGGAGTCTCGCTGGCATACCGCCGCTCACTCGGTCTTTTGGGCCGAGCGTGTAACCATACAACGGTCTACCGGTCTGTCCCCTTACTTTATGGTGCACGGCGTAGAACCCCTATTCCCCTTTGACATCGCCGAGGTGACATTCCTCGTTCCACCCCCAGATACCGATCCCCTCTCCTCATCCGGACTGACAGCTTGGTGCGCTCGCCAGCTACAAAAATGTCAGGAGGACTTGGAATCCATTCGGGAGCGTGTCCTCAAGGCTCGTTTCGAGTCTATTAAGCACTTCGAGGCCGCTTTCAAGAACCGAATCAAAGACTCCGACTTCCGTGCGGGAAGTCTTGTCTTAGTCCGAAATACCCGCATCGAAAAGGAGCTAAACCGGAAGATGAAGCCCCGGTACCTCGGCCCGATGGTGGTCCTTTGCCAGACTACCGGAGGCTCGTACCTCCTGGCAGAGTTGGACGGGGTGGTCTCCCGGCTACGTTACGCTGCGTTCCGTCTTATCCCTTACTACCCCCGTCTTTCCTCCTCCATTCGCACAACTGACCTGACAGGAATCACCGACGCAGACCTCGACAGGATGGCAAAAGAACACGTCGACGAGCCTGTCGAAGAAGAGCCGGAGTCCTATGACTCGGACTAGTGTTTCCCCCTCTCATACTATAGCCCAGTTTCTACCCCGGGATTAGTCCGGTGACCTCCATTTCTCCGTCTCCTATGCTAAAAACTCTCTACCACAGACATTCCGCTATACGTAGTCCGTTTAAACAAAACACTCAGAAAAACATCGTAAAAACAAAAAGTATAAAACAAAAAAGCCCCTCTCTCACCTTCTCACGTGTCCTACCATATACTCGGACTATAACCCTTCATTTCTAACGTGCCCCGGGACACTGCACACCTTACTTACCATAGACCACTCCCACCGAACACCGCCGAGGAAGACCGGTAGGCATAGAAGCCGATAGAAGACCAAAGAAGACAAGTCAGGCGGCATCCCACATTGGTTTCCCCACTCTTTTACTTTTACCTACTAAGTTTCTTTCTCTACACATTAGTCTCCTTATTCTTTCCCTTTTCTTTTCGCTTATCGAAGACCGGACAGTATGACACATTACACGGACTATGTACAAGACGAGCGAGCGGAGCGAACTACACCGGACTACCACGGACCACCGGACTACCTACACATCCAGTTCGGTCAGCTCTTGGACGATCTCGTCCAGCTCCGCCATCACCTCCCCATGCTCCACCTCCAAGGCCTTGATGTTAGCCCAGACTTGGTAGAGGTGGGAGTGGAGAATGCCGAGGCGCCTCACGAGCCCATCTCACGCCTTCTGGACGGCCGATTTGCCCGCCGGCTTTTTCGCCGCGGCGCGCTGCTTCCCCTTGCCCTTGACTGGCGTCGGCTCCGCTTCCTCCACGTCCTCGTCCTCGTCCTTGTCGACCTCGATCGGTGAGGCCGCTCTCTTGCTAGGCCCCACCTTGGCCGAGGTCCGCGCCGTCCTGCTGCCTGAAACGAAGTCAGTAGGTGATCCTGGTACTAAACAAAGCCACTTACCCTTCGTCACCTCCACCACCATCGACTCCCCGGCGAGTTTCCGCGCTCCGCGTCTGCCATGCGCAAGAGTGCACCCGGTCTTGAGCCAGTTGCAGCGCACGCACGCCTTACCGGTCCCCCTCGCGCACTCTGCTGCCACCCTGGCCCTCTTGCACACCTCACAGGCGTTTGTGGCACCAAGCAGCTTCGGCTGCCAAGTGGACACCGGTGCGGCCTTCTTCTTCTGCGCAGCCGCATCTTCACCTTCCTCCTCCTCATCGTCCGTGCATCCCCGCTAGTCCGACCATTAGACCGGTTCCATTACAGGACTGGCCCCTACTCACCTTGAGTGCCGAGGACGTCACCGACGGTGCATCCGACGACACTGCCCTTGCTCCAGCCACCGGTGCTACCACCCGCTCGACCTCCGCCGCATCCACGACTGACCCCTGTGTCGGCGGAGGGATTTCAGCTATGGCTGGAGGGGGCGGGACGGCGTTCTTCCTCACTATCCACTCCGCTTGCGTTCGCTCAGCCTCCACGATAAAGGCGACCCGCTCGTCCTCGAGCACGGTATCGAGCCCGAGGTTGACCGCCTCCTGTTGTGCCATGTCCCACCGATCCTGACCGACGTCGGTTAGCAGCCCCGGACTAGCGAAACCACCATTCTACTTACCATTGCCTGCCCGAACTCCATCACCCATTCGTCTTGCTCCTCCTGGAGGTTCTCCCTGTCGTCCCGCGCGGTCTTGGCTACCGCCTCCAGTCGGTCCGTTGCCTCCCTGAAACGGCAGCGGACGGCTTGTCGGTGCGCCATGCCGGCCTCGTTGAGTCGGACGGAGTCGAGTCTGGACTGGAACTGAGGCATGGAAGAGTGGAAAGGGAAGAGAAGTTGAGCGGAGTAAGACCGTGCGGGCAAGTTATATACGCCAACCAGCTCGCTACACGTTTCCAACTCCGCATTGTCAACCAACTTATGTCAGCAGGTTGGGTCTGACTGGGGACAGTCAGCAGCTAAGTCCCCCGCGGATGTAGAGACTGGTACGTCTCTGTGGTCGTATCCCTCTTTTTAGACACATTCTACCATCTCCCCGTTGCTCTGATATTACCTTCCGGACTTTCCTACCTAGACCGGATGCTTCCACCAAAGACCGGATCATGGACTATTAGTCCAGATGCCTCGGTCTAACGTGGTCGACACGGACTTTCACATATGAGTTCATTACACCGGTCTGTTCCTTCCAATCTTATCTTATCAACTTTCCCTATTATTCTGATCTCCTACTTATGTTCTTCGTACCGCCGAAGACCGATCGGGCCTTTCGGGCCCGATGGCTTCCCTTCTTAGATTTAACTTCTGTCATTTAGAGTTTCGATCCATTTCGTGCCTTTTCGTTTCATTTCCGTTTTCCCTTGACATATATTACTCTATCGGTCGTAGTGCGAGTCCCGGGTATGCCTGGACTATAAAGCCATGTACCTTAGAGTTAGAAAATACTTTTGGTTGGATTCACGAACTGCTCGAACCTCTTGTCACCACCGTACCGTCACCGTCACTGCCCACCATCAACGCTCACCACAAACTCAACGTTTCCTCGTCATCTTCTACCTCCCTCCGGACTCCCGGACTTCCCGCATTTCCCTCGGACATCCTCCGGACTAGCGTCGGACTAGTCGAGTAAGTCCCCGGACTTCTATCTTTCACTCACCCGCTTTACAGAGTCCCTTTTGGGGCGAATATACTCGCTCCCCTACCCCCCTTTTCTGGCCCGGGACTAGTGGTTCCCACCTCCTAGTCTCCTTCAGGCCCCTTATCATCTTTACAGCGGGCGAGTTCTCTAGCGAAAGCAGAGGCAAATTGTGGGCCCTGGTCAGAGATGATGAAGTCATGGAGGCTGAAGCGTTTGAATACAAAATCAAAAAGAGTTGGGCTATACCCTTTGCATCAATGGTTTTTGAACATGGAGCAAGAATTACCCCCTTCGTAAGGCCATGGTCGACCACGACCATCAAAGAGTCAAAGCTGTGGGAAAGAGGAAGATCGGTGATGAGGTTGACAGAGAGTTGGTGGAACGGAAGGGAAGACGAGGAGGAAATAGGGAGGAGAGGTGGGGTGGTCGGGTGGGTGAGAACTTTATTCTGTTGGCAAACAGAACAGCCAGTAACAAAATGGGAGATGAAGGAAGAAAGACCTGGCCACCAAAAGTCTCGCTCCAAAAGAGCTTTAGTACGAAAATGGCCCAAGTGACCAGAAAGCAGGGAAGAATGAATAGAATGGAGTAGCACAGAACGAGACGACGGAGGAACGTACATACGGCCGCAGAAATACAGATGACCATTATCAAAGGTCCAATCAGACAGAGAAGAACGAGGAAATAAAGGTGAACCATCGTCAAGGTTCGAAAGAGCACGAAGGACGAGGGGATTGGAAGACGAAGAGTTTTTGATATGAGAAGCAAGGGTAAGGTCCAAGGCGTTAATCACCATGAGATCAGGAATGATAGAGGAATCAACATTGTCTTGAGATGTATCAACAGGGTCACGATGAGAGAGGGCGTCAGCGGGGGCCATCTGAGTGCCGGGAAGAACTTTCCAAAGAATATCGAAATCTTGAAGGAAAAGAGACCAGTGAGCTTGGCGACGGGAGAGTTTATGGGGGTCCTTGAGGTAGGAAAGGTTCTTATGGTCCATGATAACTGTGATGGGATGAGTGGTGCCAAGGATGTAGTGATGCCATTCAGAGAGGGCGAGGATGACGGCGAGAAGTTTGCAATCATAGATATCATAGTTATGTTCGGCCAGTGCAAACATGCGGAAGAAATAGGCGCAGGGGTGAAGGTCTCCATTGGTATCAGCTTGGAGGAGAACGGCACCAGCAGCAAGAAGGGAAGCATCAGTTATAATGGAGAATGGGCGAGTGACATTGGGGATGGCTAGGACAGGAGAGGTGGAAAAGGTAGCTTTCAGCGATTCGAAAGCGCGTTGTTGGAGGAGGGTCCAAAGCCAGGGTTGATCTTTCCAGGTGAGTAGAGTTAGAGGAGTGACGGTGTTTGAGAAGTTAGGAATGAACTTCCGATAAAAATTGGCAAAACTGAGGAAAGAACGAATGCCTTTGATGGAAGTGGGAGGTTGCCAGTCACGAATGGCGGCGGTCTTGATGGGATCCATCATGACTTGCCCCTGACCAATGATCATTCCAAGGAATTCAATATGGGGGGTGTTGAAGGTACATTTGGATATTTTCAGAGAGAGATTGTGTTCGCAAAGATGAAGAAGGACACGTCGGGTCCTTTCATGGTAGAGAGCAAGGTTGCCGTTCATGTGAATACCGAGGTCGTCCATGTAAACTTCGAGCCAACCTTCTGTGATCATGTCGGCAAAGACATGATTCATAAACATTTGGAAGGTGGGAGGGGCGTTACAGAAGCCGAAGAACATGATGGTGGGTTCGAAGAGTCCGTATGGAGTAACAAACACAGCCTTCCATTGGTCCGTTTCCTTGATCTGAATATTGTTATACCCCCAACAAATGTCGAACTTAGTGAACCAAGTAGAGTTCTTTATCCGGTCGATGAGAGGAGGAATAAGGGAAAGTGGGTACGCATTGCAGACAGTGTGGGAATTTAGATACTGGTAATCCTGACAAGGGTGAAAGGATCCATCCTTCTTGGGTACGAAGAAAAATGGGGCGGCTTGAGGAGATTTTGATAGAATAATACGTCCGGTCTTCAGGTGCTCGTCAATGAAAGCTTAGCATGTGTCTTGTTCTTTCGGGTTGAGAGGGTAGACCTTGGCAATCTTCAGGATGAAGAAAGGTTTAAGTTCGATGGTGTGGTCAAAAAATCGGTGCGGAGGGAGTTTTTCATAAGTCTTTTCAGAGAAAACATCTTCAAAGTCCTTGCACCAAGAGGGAAGAGAGGTTTTGGGAGGTTTGTTCTCTTGGGCAAGTTGGGTAGACAACATGATCTTGTTGATCGTCTCACCATTGGAGTCATGGGGGAGATACTCACTAGGAGACGCATCAACCCCATCGGGATATCATTTGGCAAACAGGAAAGAGATCTCTTGATCGACATCAAGATCAAGGAGACGAAGGAGATATCATCGGGGAGGTTCTTCTACAGGAGGGGAATTAAAGGGATTTCGAGGGAAAGAGAGAGTATGGGATGCCCAATCAATCTGTGTGTTTCGGGATTTTAACCAGGGCATGCCCAAGATAATTTGTTTGCATTTTAAAGAAACGACCATGAGTTCCAGGTGTTCGGGTCGTTTAGCAATATGGACTATGGGTTTGGCTTTCCAGAGAATGGTGCCTTTCTTGTTCAAGGTTCCATCAACATTGTATGCCTCGACAGGCTGAGGAAGTCATTGCATGGGGAAATCCATATGAGAGAGAAGTCCTAGGTCCATGAAATTTCTGGTGGCACCAGAATCGATGAGAGCAGTGGTTAGGACAGTTTGTTTACTGACTTGTAGTTTTACAGGGAAACAAAGGGTTCGTTCATTCCGAGGTGCTATGAGTACATGGTGAATATCAAGGGAAGAAGACGTCGGTGCAACTCCCCAGTTCAAAAATCCTGACTAATGTTCAAAATGGATACTTCTTCTTTAGTGGGTGCGGAGTCCTCATAGCACATCTGGAGGACTTGGAGGATCTCTCCTTCATCCTTTCCCTGGGTCTTGAGGGAATTGACGAAGGAAGAAAGGTTAGAGGGGGTAGTCGTAACGGAGGTGGAAGAAGTTGTAGCAGTGGGGGTGGAAGGTGTAGTGTCAGTGGTGCAGATGTTCTGGGGGTGAGTTGTCGAAGGGCGAGATGGGCGAGTGAAGGGATTCTTGCATTAGTTGGCATTATATCCCGTGTTGCGACAACGGAAGCATCGGCCTTGCATTGGAATCACAGGGGTGGGAAGGGCAAGAAAATGTAGAGGGTCTACCTCCTTTCAAGGCGAGGATGCGCATTTTCTGCACATGGAACGTTTTAGCCTTCTCAATCCACTCTTTTACAGTAGTGGGGATGGTTGCCATAGAGAGGATCATGGTTGTGATTTGTTGATCCAGTCCTAATGAGAACTGATTGATGAGAGTGATATCGTTGGTGATACCAGCACAGGAGGAGAGGTTCTGGAAATTGGTGATGTATTTTTGGAATCCATCATTGTGGACTCCATCAGGATGACGGAAAGATTTCTGCATAAGTTTCGAAAGTTCATGGTGGGCGGGGGCTTTGGTATCGAAGGGGAAGAATGTGGATTTGAAGTTCTCGGTGAATTTATCAAAGGTTAGATCTAGGGGGTCGGCATGAACATCGGCCATCTTATCATACCACATCTCGGAGAAGGAGACTCCACATCCTTGATTCATTTTGTTTAGTGTGGTCATGATTCATTGAGAATCGAGGGTGTAGATATCTTTGTTGATAGCAAAGTATGCACGCATGGCTTTGATCCATCGCATTGCATGGGAGGGTTCTCCAGAAAAATCAGCGGGGAGGGCCGCTTTCAGCTCGGTGGGTGCACAGGACATGGGGATGGGTTCACTGGGGTTTCGAGGGGGTGCTGGGGTTTGTGGTTGTCTGGGGGTTCCTGAGGATCGAGGGGGTACAGGGATTAAAGCTTGGTAAGGGTTCACAGTGGCACGAGGGGGTTCAATGGATTCAGAGTCTTGGAAATCAACGTCGATGTCCGATTGTTCAGCGTCAGGTGGTAGCCTGTAGCGTGAGCGAAGGGCACGACTTGAGTGGGATGAAATGTTGCACGAGAGGGTGTCCTACTCCTGAATAGGAGGGACAAAAGATAATTCTCGTTCTTTTGTTATGCGAAGCATACACAAAGGATGGTCTCGAGGGATTACTTCTCTGGAGGTACTCACGAAGAGACTCAACGTCAGAGCAAGTAATAGGGTCAAGGTTGTGAAGGTACTCGAGGGACGAAGGATGAAGGCCTGAGTTAATCGGACGTCAGGAATTTACTAGTGGCAATCAGAGACTAAGATGCTGAGTCAATTGGACTGCAGGATTCAAGAGTACGCTATGATTGCGTAGAACGAGAATGAGAATACAAGTATACGACTGGTGGGTATAAGTATGTAGGGACGCATCATCATCAAATAGTGAGGAAGGTAAGAGAATGATGATGTAAACATACGCATCATCCGCAGTAACACGAGGAAGAGATAGGAACTACGAGGCTGACACAAGAGAGTCGGCCGAGGAGATAGTCGTCCATAGAACAACAAGGAAAGCGATAGAAAAGATCAAAGAAGTACAAATGTAGAATGGAAAGGACTAATCACTAAAAGGCCTGCATCCCATATCGTCTGTGAGAGACCAAAGAAAAGGTGTACTCATCAAGGAAAGAGGACAAGATAAAGACGAGGAAAAAGGAGAAAAACTGTAACACATACCATTCTCTTGGCATATTGCACCATACCACGTGTACCTTCTGCCATTGGCTGTTTACTGCTGTGCATTACACAGCCTTCATCCTTTTAGGATATTTTCACAATAGATACACACAATCGCTGTACACTATATAAACCCAGCTCTTTCAGAGCCCACAATCTAAGTTCTTTACTTCATATCATGATGTGAATAACTTCTAGCAATTAGCTTGCAAGTATGTTCTACAGCAAGTGAGTACTCTCCCTCACTGGGTTTATCATTCTGCTGTTGCCTCTGCATCAAAAGAGATCTAGCAATTTCTTTACATCTCACTGCTTGGTCTGCTGTTGTGGATCAGTGCCCAATCTCTGCTAACCTATGTGCCAACCAGTGCTTCCTCTCACTCAGATGAAGCTTGTGGAAAATGACAGCATGATTGAGGTTTTTCAGATCTGCAAGATAGTCACTGATGTCGAGTCTTTGCATAGTTGTCAGTTCTGTGTGTTCATTAAGAATGTTCATTGCAACTTTAAGAGAATTTGAATATGCTTTGAAACTCCTGGAAATGTCCTTCATTGTGGCTACCATGTCCACCATCGCAACACCACTTGCTTGCTGTGCTAGAGCAGTTGTTGACATAGGACAAGATCATTTGTAAAAGCTAGTTTCTGATGCCACAGCCAACATGGCATCTGATTTTTTTTCGAATGGCTATTACTAGTGAACTGGGATGATGTTGGGGAGTCAGCAGAACTTGACAAAAAGCTGAGTGGTGCAGAAGACAGTACAAGATTGGGGTCAACAGGAATAGATAATGGTGGATGAATCTGCCCATTATCCGCTGATGGTTGGCAGCCAAGGGTAGCAGAATCATCCGTGGGAGGATTGGTAGCTTGTGGTCCTCAACAGATGCATTTGCCTTGGCTTGCATCAGGCATGAGGTACTTGATGGTATCAAAATGGAGAAAGCCATTTGTTTTAAACAGCTTTGCATGTTTATGAGACTATGACCAATCAGTGGCACCATCATTGATCATACAATAAATGCATACCTTGACATACCTACTCCATACATCATTTTCCAGTAGAGTGATGCCAGCACCATCCTTCTTCAAGTACATGAATCCAGAGGTATTCTTTAGACCAACAACAGCAAAATACTGATTTTTCATCTGTTCAGATCGTTAGTATCGGATCTGAACTTGTTAGTAGTAGACAGAATCTCACCAGCATGTACCGCCTCTCACATGCATGTGCACTTTTGATTTTCCCCTTTATGGTCGTAAATTTGGCTACCATGTGAGTTTTGGCCACCGCCCATGTTGGTTTTTTGTAGTTAGCACCATTACCCTGTGGCTGTCTGACAAGAAAGTCGAGTAATACTGTGGTTTCTGTGTCAGTCCAGTGGGCTGCTTTCTTGCAGGGCTTTGAGCATTGACTGCCCTCAAGAGGGTTTACAACAACAGGTCCCTGCGATCACAATGAATGGCTGGATGTCAAGCTCACAGATCTTGATGTGGCATAGAGTATATGAGGAGCATTGTTTGAGAGCTTTGCTTTGATGGGTAAGCATATGATCTGGGCAATCCCACAGTGGCAGTAAGTTATGTTGGTAGTTGCATGTGACAGCACATGACCATGAAACTGAAAGTTGGACTTCACAGTTTCATTGCTTGAACATGACTTAAGCTCGACAGCATCTCTTTGTGTTGAAATTGCATCCTCAAGGTCACTGAGTTCCCTGACGTACTCAAAACAGGCTGGGTATGTGAGGATAACCACACAGAGTGAGGTCAACTGCATCTCTTTGTCTTGAAATTGCATCCTTGAGGTTACTGAGCACTCTGACATGACTGAATCAATACTGCAAAGCTGAATTTAGATTACCCAGTACCACAGTGTAAGGAACTGAAGTCCCTTGTGGTCATATCTCATCATTTCACCAACTTCCACATCATTCCTAACTATATTCCAATGAATCCCATTCCAACCCAATCCAATCCTAGTCCAACCTGATCCAATCCTAGTCCAATCCGATTCAATCTGATGCAACCCGACATTATTTGTCTATTTCCAGATCTCCGCACATACAAGACCTATCCAGATCTTTGATTTTCATTTGAATTGATTTATTTTGGTTTTATTGAGCTTTTGTATCACTTTGACATAGGTCTAGACCATTTCATAGTATTTTGCATGGTTTCTGTTTACCCATGAAGGGATAATGTTCTTTTTTCTTTTTCTTTGCCATACTTGATTACCAATTGATATTTCCCTTATTAGAAAGAGTCTTGAGGTTCCCTTGACTATAAAACCCCTGTAGTGCAATGGATAATACATCTTTCGCCTGTGTGCACTGATCACCCATTTTCTTACTATGAAGTTGTGTCTTTGCAAACCTCATCACTTTTTCACTCATACCCAGCCCTCATCCTTGGCCAGTTCTCTCTCATCTCATTACCATCTTATCAAGTCTGCTCTGGATTTTTGGATTCCATTATTGAACATATATTCCTACTTTCTTTTATCTCTACTTCACTTTCCAGACCATTTTCACATTGTTTTTCCAGATTAGATTCGTCCGAGTTTACTCCTATCTTTTCAGATTCCTTTTCAGATTGTGTAGTCAGGTCCTTCACCTCCACGAACTTCTTTAGGGTCCCTGGGATGAACCTATTTGTACCCTTCTTTCTTATTTTCTAGTATCTTTCTTGCTATTGTAGTACAGATAGGACTAGTATTTTACAATAGTGTGTCAGTCATCCCGAATAGAAGTACACCTGACCAATTCCTCCAAAATGGTGATTGCCTGTTGCAGGTCCATTAGATCACCAAGTCATTTGAAGTGCTCCAACAACTGGATGCTCAAAATCCATGGGTCCCTATCTATTAAGCATATAGCTGAATTCTACTCCTCTGATGATTGGCCATGTGCCTGAACAGGGTCTGCTCTATGTCCAGCATGCAGTTGCAGTATGAATATTGCAGCTCAGTTTTCATGACTGTCTGTAGTGCTGAGCTCTATTGTCTCATGCACAATATATCAGACCATGCTCTCTTCACTTCATTCCTCTCCTTCCCAACTTGTGTAAAATGCACTATGGCCAGGTAAAGCAATGTGAAAGGCCGATCCAAGTGTTCAACAGGACGAGCAGCAAGTGCATCACAATACAAGCCAAGAAAAAAATGTTGAGGGAGGCATTTGTCCCCTTTGACTGATAGAAAATGAATTTTTCCATTGCCAGGTTTGACTGAGCAGCTGCAAGACAAGAATGGTCCAGTGGACAGAGGCTGAGTACTGACTCAAATTTTTGAATAGAATGTTCCAGGTCCAATGCTTTTAATAATGTGAGAGTGTCTTGTGGTCCTAGTTTGTTGTGTCTTCTAACCCATTGAAAGATTCTGTGGTTGACTATGACATATACTGATTAGCATGCATGTTGACATGAGTTGCCTACTCACGCAATATAGGACAAGGATTTTTGATGCTAATGAATCTTGGCTCTTACTCCTTCAACGTTTGGCAGTTACCAGAATGGATG
This sequence comes from Boletus coccyginus, assembly GCA_025782845.1. Taxonomy (NCBI): domain Eukaryota; kingdom Fungi; phylum Basidiomycota; class Agaricomycetes; order Boletales; family Boletaceae; genus Boletus; species Boletus coccyginus. The sequence continues at coordinate 36,827 of JAHZSR010000002.1, read as the reverse complement.
AATATGGGGATACAATGTCCCCATCTATCAGAGAAAGGACAAACACTATTATTGCATGAATATTCCGACCCTTATACAAAACCCCACCCCACTCACGAATGTCTTTTGCACTATGGTCCAATAATTCCTCCATGATAATTGTCAACTCTCACAGCTGCTCTCCAACATCCAACATGAGCTACAATTCAAAGGATGCATAGACTCCAAGATAAATAATAGTCAAAGGATCTGATGGTCTGTGAATTCTGTCAGCACTAACCCAGTTGTAAAGTGGGGAGCCTCACATTAGGATCAGCCCATTCCATTGGACAACATTATTACTCATTGACAAACATTTATTTTCGGTTCTCCATTCAAGGCCAGTGTGGTGCACCACAGTGTAAAAGCCAGCAGGGACTTATCTAAGGCCAATGGTAACATCTGTTGCTCGGATGTCTACCTTGTGATTAGCAATCTTTGCAAGCTGTGTAAAAAAATGAACTTGATATTTATGATGATCATTTCTTCAATCTTGTCACTGTGTGTTACACTGCCTGTGGGGCTGGGCATATTTTGTGGCTAATTCCCAGGTCCAGGGGATTCCTCTTTCCCTTGCTCTTCCTCTACACCTTCAGGGTGGAGGTTAGGAACACTGGAGATCTGTGTGCCATCCTACAGGATAGGTCAGTTAATAGACTAGAAGCAAGATATGAAACCCCATGGTCAAGGCACTAGATGTCTTGCATTCCAATTGTGGTAGTAGATTTCTAATGCTCACAGAGCCCATCATTATTTAGAGTGGCAAAATGAGTTGTTGAGGTATGCAGTGAGGGACATACCTGGAGCACTTTTATGTTCATACCCAGTTACACAGCAAATCAAACGCATAGCTGGGGAGCAGTGCATGGAGCAGGGCACAAACCTTTTTGCCTGATGCAAGTTGAAAGCAGCTTAAGTACTAGGACTAATAATTCCACCTATTGTTCCCATTGAGCGAGTCTTATTAAGCATGACCAAAGATAGCATTGTAATGTGTAGTTAGGCTTTTTTTCATGAATTTACCAACACCAGCAATACCTTATACCCCAAATCTACTTCAAATACTGAGTACTTAGTGTCTACAGATCACAGGCATGGCTCAGCTTGATCCAGTTCAGTAACATTACTGGCCACATGCCCTCCTGTCGGCACACGTTATAATCCTACCTGCTGCTAAACTTCCTTCCCACACCCCTTCTTCCTCTCCTCTGTGGTTGTTGTCATTGTCACCGATGATATCTAGTGCTTTTCAGGCATTGTCCTCAGTATTGGCAGCATCTCTAACCAGACACTCCCTCATCAAACCCATTTGCCCAGCTCATTGCTCTATTGTCATCTCTAGTCGGCTCCACACTATTTCCTTCACTATCTATGCCATTTCAATGTTGTTCCATGCCATTACCTTTGCCTTCTATGTCTTCCTGATGTTGGTGGTGCTCCATGCTATCTCCTGCACCCTCCACACCTTTCCAAGTTGGTGACACTTCCTGCCACTTCGCAATGTTAGCATTGTATGTTAACCCATTCACTTTTTCCAATACCATTATTGCCTCACCCCACTCATTCTAGATAATGCCTTACAGCCTGTTATCTCCTGCACCTCCTACGCCTTTACAATGTCAGTGCTGTTTATCAGTCCATTAACCCTTCAATACATTGTCCTGCTCAATGTTGCCTTATAGCCAGATAAGGGCAAGATTACCTTCCACAAGTACCATGTTGGAACCAATGTTTGCATGTTGTCTCGTTAGTCTTTTCTTATTCTGTTCAAGTCATAACAAAGTTTTATTGGACAATATCAGGCTTTGTATTTGTCAACATTTGTAGTAAGAATCAAACTGGGTTAGTTGTTTAGAATTGGCTAGCAATGGCATCATCAAAGGTATCTATTATATTGTCAAGGTCATTTAGAAATTCCTCCAGGCCAAGTTCTGGAGTATCATCTATATGGCTGGCCCATGGATCAGTAGTGATCTGCCTATCAGGCTCTGTTGTAATGGATGTCTGGAAGGGATTAGGCCCTGTGTTATCTTTGGCAGCACCTGCTGCAAGGTTGGTACTCAAATCAGTATTGATCTGCATGTCAGACTCTGTCACAATAGGTGTCTGGAAAGGATCAGGTCCTGTGTTATCTCTGGTAGTGCCTGCCACAAGGTTGGCACTGGAATCAGTGGTGATCTGCCTGTTAGGTTCTGTCACAGTGGGCATCTCAGAAGGGATGACACTTGCTATGGTATTGTCAGAGATAGTGAGAGTTTGTACTACAGGGGTAGCAGGTACTAAATTGCCTAGCTCTGCATTCAACTTCTCCCAAGATGGCAAGGGAGATGAATAGGGAGCATCATTGGTGGTGTTATTCAAAGTTGGAATACTTCTATGATTCTGAGTTTGGATGCTATTTGAGGGTTGGTTGTTATGCTTTTTACCTTTATTGGAGCATGCACAATGGGTCAGCTTGGTAATCTCTCCTCTTTCCAGCTGCTTTTTCCTCCTTTGTTAAATGCCCTCAAACTCCTCCTCTGATAGCTGCTTCCAGTATGTTACCTTCATCTCCCATTTCCACAACAAGATTTCCAGTTAACTCAATGAATTTGAGATAGTACTGAAGTTTGCAAATGAAATGCCATCAGGCCAGCCTTCTATAATAACATGGTAATGTGAGACTATGTTTCAAAAGTAGTATGGCCACTGCATCTTTGCCTTCGAATCACTGGTAATCATTTCTAGGTAAACATAATATATTGGTAAGTTTGATTAGAAGTTTTATAGCAATACTAATATAATTTGCAGTTGATGATGTTTTGAATAGAACTACAGATGCTCGATACCCTTTGCTGACGATTCTGGACCGCACCTAATCATACTATGATTAGATGCTTCTTTTATAGTGAGATTAGTACATACCTTTGATTTCTTGTACCACAAACCCCTTCATTTTACTAATGAGATCATTGTTATCCACACCCATTACTGATCTCATGAAATATTTCATGCCACCAGTCATAAATGCTATCTCTTGCAAAGTGATATCAGTTGTCCCACACATTGTATACATGATAGTTTCTGCCCCAATATAATGCTGGAGATTGTGAAGCTAAAAATATAGTCAGATGTTGAACAGCCAATAAAAGTATAACAGCACAAATGTACCTTATTTTCAACAGCCTTGAGTGTGTGAGAGACATCATTAACTTTCAATCTCATTGTGGTGCACACCCTGATGGCCTTTGGCTTTTGGACTTTGGTGAACTTATTGACGAGTTGCTCCTTGTCCTCAGTGGAAAGCTGGTGGTACTTCATGCAGGTATCCTTCACTTGTTGAGGTAGTGTATCCTTGCCAGCCACTGACTTGCACAAAACTAGTTTCATGCATGCACATAGCAAATCAGTCACCCGAGAAGTGGAATTTCCATAGCTCTCTGTAGACCATACTCTTTGATACCATAGGGAACGATAGCCCCTATTGTGACCTACAAACCTCTATTTTTCCAGATTTTTCCACCTACTGGTTATTGAGATATTCATTAATCTCTCTAGTCATATCCTTATACTCACACATTTGTACATAGCTCACTATTCTTTTCATTTCCCTTTATTTATCTAATTACTTAGCTAAGTGCCAGTGAGACGAAGTAATCATGTGACTCCTAGCTACCATGCAACCTTGTCCCCATTAGTCTGAACAGCCCTGCATAGCATAGCCAGCCTGTTGGACAGAGCATCCCAGATTTGGACTCCTTTGCTCAAAGTGCTTCCCCTTAATGTGCCTGGATTTGACAGCTTGTGCCTGGTATTAGTAAGCAATTGTGCCTTAATTTATAAGCCACCAGTCCTCTGATTGGCTGGCACAACCTCCTGTATTTATGTATATAAAAAAAACACTTTGGCCTGCAGAAGAATATCATTTTCTACCTCAGATAATCTCATCTGATAAGAGATCCCCTGGGAAACCTCATAAGACCTAATAAGGCAGAGTACCCCAGAGCGAAGTAAATAGGACTTTAGAACTACTTTTAGGCTATTAGGACTTGTACCTAAATAAAGAACAAGTATCTAAGGCTATCCTTTTGAGAGAAACCCCTTTTTGGGCAACAAAAGGCATCTGGTCCCTATTAGTAAGCAATCTAAGCGTCCTGTAGTACCAATTAAGAGCTACACTTCGCTTCTCTAAGCCAAACCTGCCTACTCTTTAGTTGAGACAATAAGATTGAGTTATAATAACCTTTCTGAGTCTATTAAGTGTATCATCAAGTTAACTATCAATCAGGAACTGAGCATCTCGACATCTTGACATCTCAGCATATTGCCAGATTACTCCACCATCTTGTCATCTAGATGTACATTCCTAGGGCAAACCTATACTCTCCTAACTTCTACCACACAATTCCTAGACTTACCATCCTAAGGGACTAGGAAGTCTCTTACTCATATACCATCAGCATTAGCAGGGATCTAAGGTGTGTATTTCACTTAGGATTACCCTTACTCACCAGACTTCAGACTGAAACTATCTTGAACAACCAATCTGTAAACTTACGTGGAGGATTGGTGAACAAACCATGGCTCCTGGTACACTAAAATCCCCCTTTTACTTAGAACTAAATGTACTACCATTAGCTCCGCCAAGGGTAGACCTTTCATACTTCCCTTGAGCAAAGTGTTCTAGCCTGTGGATACAAGACGCGTTGTTTGGGAACCACCAAATTTTGGTTGATTCTTTGTCGTCTTGTCTAGAAGGAAGACACCGCTGCAATGGAACACACAGAAGTCTTGTGACTATATAATAATAGAATATATATATTTACTATTTTCATTGTACATGTGCACATTGCAAGCATATTGTTGCTTCTTCCAACAGAATGCATTTCAAGCATTGATCTTATCTTGCCAAGAATGAAATTTGAGATGACCAAGGTAGAGCACGTTCTGGATATGACAAATGGTCTTGTGGTGTTTGGAGGCCAGAGACAGCATAGTTCTATTCAATGAATTCCATACATTATCCAGGTCATCTCTAAAGTGTCGAGATTTCTCACACTGATATAATTTCAATGTGTTGCGTGCTTCCTTACTGAGAGTGACCTTCAGGTGTGAGCATGACATGTCAGGATGAACATGTCATCCACCTGTCCAAGAACTGAGGGTGACTTGTAAAGCCATGTGATAAGGGCGAGTGGGTTGAGCAACTTCCTCCCCCTCTTCTTCTGGCATATGCAATATTTAACAGTTGCAAGCAATTACAAAAATTATATATTTGGCAGCCTAAATGAGTAAAGGGTGAAACATTTTGGATTGGAGAATTCATTGCAATATAAAAAGCAATAGAAGAATGTAAAGGACACACAGCAGCATTGTAATACCAAGAACTTGAAGCAGAACACTGAGAATTGACTTAGATTTCTGTAGTGTTAAATTGTTAGTGCTTGTCAAATATTCAAGGGAGAGAGAATAATACCATGGTTATAGAAGGTGTGGAAGTTGCTTTGAGGTCAACCAAGAGCACTCAAGACAAATTGAAAGCCTGTTCAAAAGTCAGATTTCATGGTGCTGCCGTCAATGTAACCTCCCAATGGCTACTACACACAGTCCTAACTAACACATGCAAGCAAGGAAGTAGGTCATCCCTGAGGTTAAAGCAGTCAAGTACGACATCAGAATTTGATCCAATACTGATAAGCAGTGGACTGAACTCCGATGAGTCAAAGGGAATAACCAGTGATATCATTTTTTTTTCAGTGGGCACACTTAGAGCCATGTCAGTAAGACAACATTTATATGCAAAGTGTTGGCAAAGAGGAACAGCCTGCTTGACACTAGATGTAAGTATGGCTGACTTACAAATGGTGAAAGAGGCTGATAAGTGCTGTGTTGTCTTCTTTCTAGATAAGATCAGTAAAAACACTAAGAAATGCTTACCAGACAACCAATCTTATCTCTACAAATAGTAAACCTGAAGTGAGGTGAAGAAAGTACTCTTTTCTGATCGAATTGGTACTAAAACAAGTATCAACTCATAGAAAGGGGTTGACTATCAGGCATGTGATTTGTTCATCAATCTTCAATGAGGTTGAGGGGGATTGCTTCTAGTAATATGGTTTGTAGATTTGGTTTTCAGTAGTGGTGGTGTACTGAATATACTGTAGGTTTCTTGGAAAATGGTCTAGACAACTCTCAGGGTTGCTAGAAGGGTAGTTTATTGCGACTAGGGTTACTTCCCTAAGATGCACTCTCAAAGACTCCCAATTAGCTCCAATCAAATGGAAATGCTCAATCGGGTAGGTAGTGTTACTACACTTGACTCTTACTAACGATTCACAAATATCTCTTAGTTACATAGAATAGCTTCTTCTAAACTGATTCTATTATGCACTAAGGAGTTGGCAATCAGCTTAAATGCTCAACTAAAACCATTTCCCAAGGTGCTATTGAACTAATAGGTCTCCCTACTAGCTGGGGGTCTATTCTCTTTAGTTGCCTGCTCTGGAGTTTTCTTCCTAAAGGTGTCCTAACTGTCCCTATCCCAAGGGATTTAGTATACTCCTAACTATGGGTCTAAGTAGCTCTATTTATAGCGTGGGAACTACTCTACACAGCCTCACTGTCTGTTTGTAGAGGAATGTACTTGTAAGCACTCATTGGTTAAGCTTATTCAAGTAGGAATTTTTTTCCTAAAATGAGGAATTTTCCCAATGGGGCCGAAATGTACTCCTTATATAGTAATTTATATATGGCTGTGCTACCTTCGGTTCCGAGGTGGCTGTGCCAAAATATGACTCATACTGACTCATACTAACTCACTTTGACTCACCCTATCAGAAAATGACTTGCAATAAGCTAAAAATAGCCTTTGGCTTGGCAATGACTCATGTTGACTCATCATGACTCATGCTGTGCAAGGTCACATGATCATTTGCTAGTCTAGGGGCAGTGCTTTGATTAGTCCTCATTTGACTTACTTTGACTCATTATGACTTATTATGACTCATGCTGTGTAATGTCACATGATCTGAGTCAGGTGATTTGCAACTGAGGTCACATGCTCCATTTGCTTCTCTGACACTTGGCTAAGTACTTAAGGGTAAAAGAGATATTAAGAAAATAGTTTGCTATGTACTTGTAGGTAGTAATAAAAGTATGTTGGAAGAAATCATTTTGTTTCTCCACAACCTGTGAACGAACAAATAAGGAAAAATAGAGGTAAATACTAGACACTAAGGTCTATATGTCCCTCAATTAGCTAAGCATTTGGACTGTGGGAATATAGTAAAAACTCAAATCTTGGGTCAAATATCTAGCATCACATATATATTATTTAAGATTCCACATCCAAATATTTTGGTGCAGGTCAGCATGTCCTTGGATGCATCAGGCTTGGCTTCTGCACCATGTGCAGTGCATTGGATGTGCACAGTGGCAGCGCCCTGAGAGGTAGGAAGATAAGTAGGACTATTAAGACAAATAGGTTCTGCGAGTACTGCATTACAGTTAGTGAATTGATCATATACTATACAGCCCATGTGTTTACTTACAGCATGGTTTGGGAGCCTTGATGGATTCAATATCATACTGTTCTATGAAGTACTGAAGGTGAGGTATGGCAAACTCTTGGCAGAATGCTTGCATGAGCATGGTGGTATCACCATCAATATACTCATTTTGAACAAACTCTCAAGGAGTTATATAGACATTGACCATGAGTTTGTCAGCAGTGAGGTTTGGCAGTACCTCAAAGCCAAAGCACCTGATAAAAAGAGAGATTCCCCCATCCAGATGGTCTTGCATGATAATCTGCAAGGTGTACGAGCCGTAAGTGATAAATTCTGTTGGTGATTGGTCTTATCACATCAAAGACATCATTGAGTGAGGCCCCAATCAATGCTGTCCTGCTGACAAGTTTGTGTTCAGATTTATTGAAAGGATTGAATGATATACATATACACCAAATGAAGACTGGCTGGGGTTTTTGTGTGGTAGTGGGCACCATCTCTATTCATGCCATGTTGAAGGAGGGCTCAAATTGCAATTTAATGTAGGTCATTTTTGAAGCCCTCTGCGAATGGGGAAGCAAGCATTCCTTTGATGTTTTCGACTGTAAAACAGTTCTCTTCAGATTCAGCAACAGACATTTCACTGTCTTTGGAGTCGAAGTGTGGGGTCATCATGGTGTTGATGGTTGACATGAGGAGTTAAGAGACATCTAGCATATGATGTTACTACTTACCAAAGGAGTAATTCTCCCAACGTGCTGATATCACTAATGCACTTGAGATTGCCAAAGTGCTACCTAGTATCAACTTTCTACCATGTGTACAGTAGAGGTGACTATTTGTCCTGTCTGTAATGAGTCGAGGTGTTGTCTTAAGTAGAAATGTACATATCCTGACATATTTCTTATAGCATTGAGGTGTATTGAGCTTCTGGCAATGTGGCATCATGAATGACTTGATGTAATTAGTCAAAAACATATCACTTGTGTCACACTTGCATACTCACCTACATGATTACAACATGTCATAGGTATGCTTTGATTGTCGCTCAGTGATCAACAGGCTACAAGTATTGGACTCCTAGCAATGTGTGGCATGAGCAACTTGTGATCTAATTGATCAAAACCATGCTATGTCATATGTACATACTTGTGCATTCGCCACCATGATCACAACAAGTTGAAGCTATACTTAAAATATTGCTCAGTAAGAGGGGACAAAATATTTCCATTACACAGGCCATGAGAAAAAAAGTAACAAGGTACAGTAGCTCAAATAAGTGTCCCAATGTTTGCATATTTTCTATTAAAGTCAATATTCCCCAACATCTCCTAATCTGGGTCCTAACATATGAGTATATCAAATGAAGTACCTACTCTTGGCCTGCTATGGATGCCAAGGTCAAGTGGTTTGGATACAATCTGATTGAATGGCAGTCATTTCAAAATGACATGTCATTGGGACACTTATTTGACTCTATATTTTACAATCATTATATCATATGTAACATGGGTATTTGACAGCTATTGATGGTTGCTATGTTATCAAGCTGTGTAATTATATAAGTGATATAATTCCAAGCAATATAAATATCCTGTGTCCCACTTCAATTGACCTCACCACATCATAAAGTCCATTCCTGCCCCTATTAGAGCTAATATCCTTATTTTCCCAGAATCTGATCTCTCTGCTAGACAGATTGCATCTAGGGAAGTCCACTGTTGCCAGAGCTGAGATTTGAATCAGTTTTGAGCCCTTTTGGATGAGTATTTAGAATTATTATCTTATTGCAAGATAATACCTTGCTTAGCAATTTCAAAGTTCTCCATGCTGGAAAGCAAGGTGTTCTCTAGAATAAACACATATGGCTCAGCATATATCCTCCTCTTTACCTGTGCAAGTATCCCCACTCCATTCCAGCCCATGCATGTTCAAACCATTAAGGAACCTCCTCCAAACTTTACTGTTCTTTAAACCTTCTTGTCTTGTAAAGGCTTATTTCTTTTTTTCCACACATATATCCTTCCATGTGATCCAATCCTGTTGATTTTTGTCTCATCTGACCAAATAACTCTGGTCTAGCCCTCCACAGTCCAGTCCTTGTACTTGAAAGCAAAGTCCAACCATCTCTTTTTATACTTGATAGACAAGAAAGGCATTTTCTTCTTGACCACAGCCTTTAAAGATACAGTTTTGAGAACATTGCTAAACTTGGGCATAGATGGAAGAGTACAGGGCAGGGCTGATGAGATGGATGGCTTGGACTGCATTGTTAGTCTTTTCAATGGTAATACTAGAAACAATTCTTCTCTTATCAAGAGAAGAAAGCTTGGAAAAACATCCTAACTTGACATTCTGCTTTTCTGACAGATCTCCTTGATGACTCTAGCCATAGTGAACTTCCCTAGATCAATCTTAGATGCAATCTGTCTAGCAGAGAGATCAGATTCAGGGAAAACAAGGATATTAGCTTTAATAGGGGTAGGAATAGACTTTATGATGTGGTGAGGTCAATTGAAGTGGGACACAGGATATTTATATTGCTTGGAATTATATCACTTACATAATTACACAGCTTGATAACATAGCAACCATCAATAGCTGTCAAATACCCATGTTACATATGATATAATGATTGTCAAATATAGGGTCAAATAAGTGTCCCAATGACATGTCATTTTGAAATGACTGCCATTCCATCAGATTGTATCCAAACCACTTGATCTTGACATCCATAGCAAGCCAAGGGTAGGCACTTTATTTGACATACTCATATGTTAGGACCCAGATTAGGAGATGTTGGGAAATATTGACTTTAATGGAAAGCATGCAAATATTGGGACACTTATTTGAGCCACTGTATATGAATATCAGTCCAGCTAATCAATCTACAATGTCATGCAAAAAATCTGCCATTATCTAAGTTCCTGCCATATCTTCATCATTGTCCATCATGTCATTATTGCCTGGATCATTGATATAAAGGCTATAGATCTCATCAAAAAGTGTCAGTTCAACTACTAAAAGAAAGGTTAGAAATTAGTTGATGATAGAATCAATTGAGGCCAACCTGGTGATTCGTTATCTTGAACATCACTGGATGAATTGGGTAGGGATGAGTGCTGATTAGTGGGATTTGGCATGCTCGTGATCTCATTGGTGAAGTAAGAAACTTTTGTGCAGGTGTTAATTTCCATTTGTCTGACCAACCCATACTGTTTCATGAGAAAATTTAAGTGGTGGATGTGAACAGCATTTACCACTGCATAAGATTGGTGAAGGCACACCAGTTCAAATGCTAGGAGTGGTTCTGACTCATGGAAATCAGTGACCATTTGAGCTACTTCAGTTTCTTCATCATGTATAGTGGTTCACAAATGATGAATCTTGACATTTAACCTTGCAATCTCTTTCCTGGCTTAGCACAATTTGAAATACTTGGTTGTAGCTTCATGGATGGCTGGTCTGGCCCAAGTGCGCTCATGAACATCATTACAGGTGTGGTGGAGTAGATTGAACTCACCAATGAATGTGTACTTACTAATCTCCTTCCATGAGATAGGTGGCTGAGGAGGAGTCAGGTGAGCTGCTTGATCATTGTACTACATGATTGCTTTGTGAATTATCTGAGATCTCCACTGCAGACCCTTGCTAATCTGTTGGTGAAGCTTGTAACCTGCATGCCATAATTGGTTTGAGTCTGAGGCCCCCTCTAAAAAAAAACTTACCAGTACCTGACATAGCATACTTGCTGAGCTCAAAAAGGTGCATGACAACCAGATACTCTAGCTCACCTAAGGCCTGTCAATACTTGGCAAGAGCTGCATCCTCTTTGAAGTGATTATACTCCTCATCACTAACTTGCCAACCCAACTCCAGGCTAAGTTTTCCCTGAAGATGAGTGGCTAATGCTTTTGTATTTTGTAATTTTGTGTATGCAAGCTCAATGCGAATGCATGCCTGGTTGAGTGCCATTCTGATCACATTAGAATCACCTTCAAGAACACTAGTCAGGGCTCCATTAGCAGTGGCACATGCAGTGTTTCATTCAGTTTTAGATGCAATGATGTCAAATCTTTGGAAGATTTGGATTAGGAAAAAAAAACGCACTTTTTTTTTCAAGATCATCAAGGACTTGTACATAGCATATTTTTGTTTCATCCTGCTGTGGAAGTTGTTTGAGGAAGAGAAGATAGGCACATTCTTCAGCAAGAAAGCACAAAAAATTATTATCAGTAAGATTTAATTTAGTTTTAAGTATGACAAGTTCTGTACTCAGTGTGCAAACAAGCTCCATGGCTTCTTTGTAATGGTTCCAGATGAAACATATTATAATACCATAGTCAATAAGAACAAATATGGACAAGATAAATTTTGTACTGAGTGCTTCATACTTATCATCATTTCAAAAGGTAAAATGTTCCTTGATTGCCTGATGGCAGTGAAAGCGCTGTTTTCTTTCTAGCTAAGATCAGTAGAAACATTAAGAAATGCTCACTAGACAACCAATCTTCTTTCCACAGATAGTAAACCTGAAGTGAGGTGAAGAGAGTACTCTTCCCTGGTCAAATTGGTACTAAAAACAAGTATCAACTCATAGAAAGGGGTTGACTATCAGGCATGTGTTTTGTTCATCAATCTTCAATGAGATTAAGGGAGATTGCTTCTAGTAATACTAATAAGGGTCTGGCTTTCGGTAGTGGTGGTGTACTGAATATACTGTAGATGGTGGGGAAATGGTCTAGACTAACTCTCAGGTTGCTAGAGGGGTAGTTTGTTGCAACTAGGGTTACTTTCCTAAGATGCACTCTCAATGACTTCCAATTGGCTCCTAATCAGTTAGGTAGACTCAATTGGGCAGATAGACTCTTGATGTACTCAATCTCTTGCTAGTGATTTCACACATGTCACTTAGATACACAAAACAGCTTATTTTAAAACTGATTCTATTATGCACTAAGGAGTTGGCAATCAGCTTAAATACTCGGACTAAAACCCTTTCCCAAGGTACTAATAGACTATTAGATCTCCCTACTGTTACACATAGCATATACAAGAGAAAACTCAAAGGACAGGAATACTTCTCAGGAGATACTCACGAAGAGACACTGTGTCTGAGAAGATATTCAGGACAAGGATATGATAGGTTATGAGGGATGAAGGATTATAGCTGAAGTCAATCAGACTTCAAAGGATTCTATGTGGACTGATGGACTGATGGACAAAGGCAATCAGTCTAAGGACATAAGAATATGCTAGATTGCACAGAACAAGTGTAAAGATAATGGTACAGGCAGCAAGAGTTTAAGTACTACACGACTGCATCATCATAGAATGCGAGAGAAGGTCAGAGAATCATTAGGTAAAAAGGATACATCATCAGCTACTAATGAGGATAAGGACTACAAGGCAGATATGAGAGAATTGGCTGAGGAGTTAGCTGTCCGAAGAAGTAAAAAGAAAACGAAAGAACAAGTCAAAGGACAACAAATGTAGAGTTTATTGGACTAACAAGAAATAAGCTGAAAATCCATATAGTCCTGTACATGCCTAAGAAGACATGAATGCACTTGGGAAAGCAGAAAAGATAAACAAAATTAACAAGTAAGAAAACTGTAACATTACTCCTGTCATACAATTGAACTCCTGGTTTGATTAAAATGCTCCTAGGAAAGAGTTGGCAGGAGGAACATTGGTGGAGCCAAAGATGAGCACGGCCTGATTAGAGGAAAGCATCTCAAACAGACAGTCATCTGCAACATGTCCATGTTGACTACAATTTCTGCAGATTCACTCAGGGCAGAAATGGCAACCATGTTCCCAGTGATGACAAAAGTCACATTGGATATGAAGGCAAGCAGTCTGAGGATGACCTGGAGCAGATTGGAGGCAAGAGAGACAGGTGTAGTTGGGACAATCTTCTCTATAATGACCCAGACAATGACACCAAAAGCACTCAATTAGGGAAGAGGCAGGTCGTCAGGAAAGGGGGTTGGTGTGAGAATGGGTGGAGAGGATACAACTTCCATCAGGTAGATACCTATGCAAAGCTTCCATTTCAATATGGCAATGATCTTCCTCATTTTCAATGATATCCTCAATGCCCACAGCAGTGGGGGAAGAACGAGAGGAGGATGGGAGAGGAGATGATAGTCAAGCAGCTAAGGGTGGTATAGGAAGAGGGGAAGGAGAGTCAAGGACTGTGGGTAGTTGAGCACGTTCGAGGTAATGGTCACAGTCCTGCATGGGTAGGGAGAGGTAAATGTGATGGAAGGTGGGGTAAATGATGATGACCTGCACCAAAATGTTTGGATGCGGATATATACATAGTTATTGTATATGTGATGCTAGACATTTCACCCAAGATTTGAGTTTTTACTATATTCCCACAGTCCAAATGCTTAGCTAATTGAGGAACATATAGACCATAGTGTCTAGAATATACCTCTATTTTTCCTTATTTGTTCGTTCACAGGTTGTGGAGAAACAAAATGATTTCTCCCAACATACTTTTATTACTACCTACAAGTACATAGCAAACTATTTTCTTAATATCTCTTTTACCCTTAAGTACTTAGCCAAGTGTCAGAGAAGCAAATGGAGCATGTGACCTCAGTTGTAAATCACCTGACTCAGATCATGTGACCTTGCACAGCATGAGTCATAATGAGTCATGATGAGTCATTGCCAAGCCAAAGGCTATTTTTAGCTCATTGCAAGTCATTTTCTGACATGATAAGTCAAAATAAGTCAATATGAATCAGTATGAGTCATATCTTGGCACAGCCACCTCGGAACCGAAGGTAGCACAGCCACATGTAAATTACTATATAAGGAGCGCGATTCAGCCCCATTTGAACAGTTCTCTCTTTTAGGAAAAATGTTCCTACTTGAATTGAACTCAATCAACAAGTGCTCACAAGTGCACTCCTCTACAAACAGACAGTAAGGCTGTGTAGAGAAGTTCCCACGCTATAAATAGAACTACTTAGACCCATAGTTAGGAGTATACTGAATCCCTTAGAATAGGGACAGTTAGGACACCTTTAGGGAGAAAACCCCAGAGCAGGCAACTAAAGGGAATAGATCCCCAGCTAGTAGGGAGACCTAATAGTTCATTAGTACCTTTGGAAAGGGTCGAGTCGAGCATTTAAGCTGATTGCCAACTCCTTAGTGCATAATAGAATCAGTTTAGAAAAGACTATTCTGTGTATCTACATAAGTGATGTGTGAGAATCAGTAGCAAGAAGTGAAGCATATTAACGCTACCTACCCAATTGAGCATTTCTAATCAACTGGAGCTAATTGGAAGTCATTGAGAGTGCATCTTAGGAAAGTAACCCTAGTCGCTACAAAGTATCCTTCTAGCAACCTGAGAGTTGTCTAGACCATTCCCCAACTAACTATAGTACATTTCATACACCATTCCAACAGAAAACCAGACCCTCAACGTGTTGCTGAACCCCAATTCCCTCAACCTCATTGAAGATTGATGAACAAACCACATGCCTGATAGTCAACCCCTTTCTATGAGATTGATACTTGTTTCTAATACCAACTTGACCAGAGAAGAGTACTCTCTTCATCTCGCTTCAGGTTTACTATCCGTGGAGATAAGATTGGTTGTCTGATAAGCATTTCTTAGCATTTCTACTGATCTTATCTAGAAAGAAGACAATGGCAGGAGAGAGGTGTTTAACGAAAGAATGAAATCTGTGTAAATGTAAAATGGTTAAAATGCATTGAGGGAGAGCATCCAGGTGGAGCCATAGTGGCAAACCAAACTCAGGAGGGAGGTCACTTGGGGCCAACTGGAAGTAGTAATGCTAAGTCATGGAGACCTCATGAAATAGACAAACCAATTCTTGAGTAATAGTATCCTCTTCATATAAAGGGAGGGTCTTGACAGTGTGGAGGAGAGTGGGGTTTGTGAGGATGGCAGTGTATAACAGATGGTCAGTGTAGGGGGTGTCAAACCCTAAAGGAAGCTAGGGAAAAACTAGCAAGGACACAGGGTGGGTGCGAGCTGATACTTGTCCCAAGGGGCCTGAGGTAGGTTAGTGGTGAGAAGGGTAAGTGAAGACTTTCCCATGGGTGAGACAGTCGATCCAGATGAACCTGGTCGAAATACAAAGATCCAGGTAGATGAAGTGTTTTTCCAGTCAAGGACAAGGACCAGATACAAGCGGGAAAGGTGACAAAGTTTTGGACAAGGTGGAGGAAAGACTTAGAATTGTAAGATTGAGCTGGAAAGAAGGTGCTGCATTCCCACAAAGGGTACAGATTTTATAGTCCGGGCAACACCCAAGACTTAGTATATATAAGGTAACTACAGAAGGTGCGATCAAAGGCTGTGAAGAAAATAATCTTCACTGTCATGGGTAACAACATCGTGTAGAAAGAAACAAGAAACCATGCACAAAGGTATGAATCACCCTGTAGTTGTGTATAGCGACTCTTCAATGGAATGAAGTAAAAATGATCTAGAATGATCTGGACGGAAGTAAGTGCTGCTGGTGATCGGATGTACAAATAGGGAAACAGAATGAAGAAAGAATGATGTACAAAAACGAATAGAGCTAGTTACATCATGTTAGTCATCGACTGGCCATGCCCGGGTTGGGACGGACGATCAGGAACAACAGAACAAAAGGTGGAAACGTACTTATGAAGGTCAGGTCCACTCAGATGGACATGGGGTAGGACAGGAATATCGCTGGACACATTGGACAACCTAGAGGGTGCTGGAAAAGGGGGAAAAACTCTGAAGGCAAACGTAGAGAGCCTCCAGCTCCTACAGTGGCATAAAGCAAATGGGCGGCAGAGATGGGTAGTAAGGTAGGCAAAACTGGCCTGGAATGCAATGGGAAAGTATATAAGGTGTTACGGTTTTTCTCCTTTTCCCTTGCCTTTACCTCTTTTGTTTCCCACAATGAATACACCTTTTCTTAGGTCTCTTTTGGATGATATGGGACATAGGTCTTCTCGTGATTAGTCCTGTACATTCTACATTTATTCTTCTTTGATTCTTTCTATCGTTTTCTTTCTTGTTCTTCGGACACTTATCTCCTTGGCCGATTCTCTTGTATCAGCCTTGTAGTTCCTATCTCTCATGTGTTACTGCGGATGACACGTCCTCTTACATCATTGTTCCATCACCTTCTTCCATGTTCTCTGATGACGCGTCCCCTAGTACTTATACTCACCTGTCGTGTACTTGTATTCTTTACACTCGTTCTATGCAATACTAGCATACTCTAGTGTCCTGATGTCCGATTGACTCAGACCCTCATCCCTAGAACTCTTGATCCTCATCATCCCTTGTCTTCTCTAGTAACCCTAAGACCCTAGACCCTTGACCCATCATACTCTCTCAGATGAAGTGTCTCTTCGTGAGTACCTCCTGAGAAGTATCTCGTTAAGGCTTTCTTTTTGTGTACACTACGCGTAACAAAAGAATGAGTGTTATCTTTCGTCCCTCCTATTCAGGAGTAGGACACCCCCTTGAGCAACATTTCTTCACATTCTAGTCGTGCCCTTCACCTACACTACGGGCTACCACCTGATGAAGAAACCTCTGACATCAACGTTGATTTCCAAGACCTGGAACCCACTGAACCCCCTCATGCCACCATGAATCCATACCAAGTCACAACCCCAGTACCTCCTCGAAACCCCAGACAACCACAAACCCCAGCACACCCCTTAACCAGTGAAACTATCCCTGACTCTATGTCCCGTGCACCCACTGAACTTAAAGCGGCCCTCCCCACTGACTTTTCTGGCAAACCAGCCAACACTACACGATGGATCAAAGCCATGCATGCGTACTTCGCAATCAATAAAGATCTTTACACCCTCAATTCCCAGTGAATCATGACCATGTTATAAGATGAGTCAAGGACGAGGAATCTCCTTCTCCGAAATGTGGTATGATAAGATGGCCGACGTCACCGCCAACCCCATAGACTTAACCTTCGACAAATTCACTGAAAATTTCGAATCCACCTTCTTCCCCTTCAACATCAAGGCCACTGCTCATCACGAACTCTCGAAACTTATGCAGAAGTCTTTCTGTCGTCCTGATGAAGTTCATGATGACAGCTTTCAAAAGTATATCACCGATTTCCAGAATCTCTCCTCCCGTGCTGGAATAACCAATGACGTCACCCTCATTGATCAGTTCTCTTTGGGGCTTGACCAACAAATCGCCACTATGATTCTTTTCATCACAACCATCCCCACTACCGTAAAGGAATGGATTGAAAAGGCCAAGATGTTCCACGCACAGAAGATGTGCATCCTCACCTTGAAAGGAGGCAGAACTCCTACATTCCCTCGTCCATCCTCTTTCAGGGATCCCAACACCATGGATGTTGATGCTGTCTTGCTTTCTAAGCTCAACCCCCAGGAGCATGCCAAATGCATTTGAGAAGGCCGATGCTTCTGTTGCCACAACACGGAACATAATGCCAACCAATGCCCAAAACTGAGGAACAACTTCTCTTGTCCCTCTACCACCCATCCACAGAATATTCGTACCACTGAAATTACACCTTCTCCTTCCTCCCCCGCCATTACTACTCCTTCCACCCTCTCGTCCTTTGTCAACTCCCTTAAGACCCAGGGAAAGGATGAAGGCGAAATCCTCCAAGTCCTCCAAATGTATTATGAGGAATCCGAACCCATGAAGGAGGAAGTGTCTGTGATTAACACTAGTCAGGATTTTTAAACTGGGGAGTCACACCGACGTCTTCTTCCCATGATCTTCACCATGTACTTGTAGCACCCTGCAATGAATGCACCCTTCGTTTCCCTGTAAAGCTATAAGTCAGTAACAAAACCATCGTAACCACCACCCTCATCGATTCCGGTGCCACTGGAAATTTCATGGACCTCGGACTCCTTTCCCATATAAACTTCCCCATGCAACGACTTCCAAGACCTGTTGAGGCATACAATGTCGATGGAATGCTTAACAAGAAAGGTATCATTCTTTGGAAAGCCAAATCCTTAGTCCACATCACTAAACGACCAGAACATCTTGAGCTTATGGTCGTTTCCCTCAAACGAAAGCAAATTATCTTAGGCATGTCATGGCTCAAAACCTGAAATCCCCAGATCGACTGGAAATCTCACACCATCTCATTCCCTCAAGTCCCCTTTAGTTCTCCTTCTGTAGAAAAACCTCCCCAATGATATCTTCTTCGCCTCCTTAACCTTGATGTTAATCAAGAGATCTCCTCTCTGTTCACAGAACAATATCCTGATGGGGTTGATGCATCTCCTAGTGAGTACCCCCCCCAAGAATCCAACTGCAAAACGATCAACAAGATCACATTATCTACCCAACTTGCCCAAAAACATAAACCTCTTGAAATTTCTCTTCCTTCTTGGTGCAAGGACTTCAAAGATGTTTTCTTCAAAAAGACTTATGAACAACTCCCTCCACATCGTTCCTTTGATCATACCATTGAACTCAAACCTTCCTTTGTCCTGAAAATCACTAAGGTCTATCCTCTCAACCCAAAAGAACAAGACGCATGCTGAACTTTTATTGACGAACATCTTAAGACCGGACGTATTATTCCGTCAAAGTCTCCTCAGGCCACACCATTCTTCTTCGTTCCAAAGAAAGATGGCTCTCTCTGCCCTTGTCAGGATTACCGATATCTAAATTCCCACACTGTCCGCAATGCATACCTGCTACCCCTCATCCCTCCGCTCATCGACCAAATGAAGGACTCCACCTGGTTTACCAAGTTTGACATTCGATGAGGATATACATGTAACAATGTTCGAATCAAGGAAGCTGACCAGTGGAAAGCTGCATTTGTCACTCTGTATGGACTTTTTGAACCCACTGTCATGTTCTTCAGCTTCTGAAATGCTCCCCCCACCTTCCAGGCTTTTATGAATCACATCTTCACCGATATGATTGCTGAAGGATGGCTCGAAGTCTACATGGATGACCTTGGTATTCATACTAACGGTGATCTCACTCTCCATCACGAGCAAACTCGACGTGTCCTCCTTCGTCTTTGCGAACACAACCTCTCTCTCAAAATCTCCAAATGCACCTTCGACACCCCCCGTATTGAATTTCTCGGAATGATCATTGGCCAAGGCCAAGTCATGATGGATCCCATCAAGACTGCCGCTATTCTGACTGGCAACCCCCCACTTCCGTCAAAGGCATTCGCTCTTTCCTTGGTTCTGCTAATTTCTATTGAAAGTTCATTCCCAACTTCTCGAACACCGTCGCTCCTCTAACCCTGCTTACCCGGAAAGACCAACCCTGGCTTTGTACCCCTCTCCAACAATGCACCTTCAATTCACTTAAGGCTACCTTCTCCACCTCTTCTGTCCTGGCCATTCCCAATGTCACCCGTCCCTTCTCCATTATGATGGATGCCTCTCTTTTAGCCGCTGGTGCCGTCCTTCTCCAAGCTGACATTAATGGAGATCTTCATTCCTGCACCTATTTTTCTCGTATGTTCGCTCTTGCAGAATGTAATTATAATATTTATGATTGCGAACTCCTCGCTGTCATTCTTGCCCTCTCTGAATGGCGTCACTATATCCTCAGTATCACTCATCCCATCACCGTAATCACAGATCATAAGAACCTTTCCTACCTCAAAGACCCTCGTAAACTCTCCCATTGCCAAGCTCACTGGTCTCTTTTCCTCCAAGACTTTGACATTCTTTGGAAAGTCCTTCCTGGCACTCAGATGGCCCCTGCCGACGCCCTTTCTCATCGTGATCCTATTGATACTTCCCAAGACAATATCGACTCCTCTATCGTTCCTGATCCCGTAGGTATTAACGTCTTGGACCTTACCCTGGCTTCTCATATCAAAAACTCTTCGTCTTCCGATCCTCTTGTCTTTCGTGTTATTGCTAACCTTGATGACGGTTCACCTTTGTTTCCTCGTTCCTCTCTTTCTGACTGGTCCTTCGACAATGGACATCTTTATTTCCGTGGTCGTATGTATGTTCCCCCGTCATCTCATTCTACATTACTCCATTCTATTCATTCCTCTCTGCTTTCTGGCCATTTGGTCATTTTCGTACGAAAGCAATTCTTGAACGAGATTTTTGGTGGCCTGGTCTTTCTTCCTTCATATCTCATTTTGTTGCTGGTTGTTTCATTTGTCAACAGAACAAGATCCTCACCCACCCAACCACCCCACCCCTTCTCCCCATTTCTTCCTCTTCCTCTCTTCCATTCCGCCAACTCTCTGTTGATCTTGTCACCGATCTTCCCCTCTCCCATGGTTTTGATTCCTTGATGGTCATGGTCAACCATGGCCTTATGAAGGGGGTAATCCTTGCTCCTTGTTCAAAGACTATTGATGCCAAAGGAATCGCTCAACTCTTTTTCGATTATGTATTCAAACATTTTGGCCTCCATGACTCCATCATCTCTGACTGAGGCCCACAATTCGTCTCTGCCTTTGCTAGAGAACTAGCTCGCCTCCTCAAATACGATGTCCGTCTCTCCACCACCTATCATCCCCAAATGGACGGACAAACTGAATGGGCCAATCAAGAAATTGAAACATATCTTCGTATCTTTTGCACCCATAACCCTCATGACTGGATTAATTTCCTAACCTCCGCTGAATTCATCCACAACTCCGTCCCTCATAGCTCGACGAAAACATCCCCTTTCTCCCTTCTTTATGACTATGAACCTTATACGTACCCCGCTCTCAGAAAAACATTTATCCCTGCTCTAGAAAGTCATTTATCTTCCCTAGAACACGCCTGAAAAGGAGCCCTTGCTGCACATAAATTCGCTTGTCGGATCATGATATCCTGCTCTTCGCAAAAGTTCTCCCCCTGGAAAGTAGGTGATAAAGTATGGCTAGAAGCCACTCATCTTCGCCTCAGATATCCTTCCCGAAAACTTGCCTCCAAACGTCATGGACTGTTCGAGATTTTTCAGGTCCTATCTCCCCTCACTTACTGACTCCATCTTCCTCCTGCATGGAAAATCCACGACGTATTCCACGCCACTCTCTTATCTTCTTATCGCCAAACTGAAGCATATGGTCCTTCCTTCTCCCAACCTCTGCTGGACCTCATTGATACCGAAGAAGAATATGAAGTGGATCATATTGTGTCACACAAAGGGTCATGAGGTCGCCGATTGTACCTGACTGCATGGAAGGGGTATTCTTTGGCCGAAAATATGTGGGAATCTGAAAGTAATCTCCGTCATGCTCCCACCATTCTTTCTTCTTATAAACGGACTCATTACTTATCTTGATTCCCCACCTCATTCTTTCTCTCTACTCGGGAAGCGGCGTCTCTTCGTGAAGTACCCCCCCAAGTATATGCTTTTCTACAACTTTCTCTTTCTAAACAACCAATATGTCATTTCTTTCTTCTTCTGTTGCACCTTCGTCATTACCTTCTTCTTCTTTATCTACTTCCCCTCTGCATTCCAGACGAGTCTTGCCTACCTTATTACCCATCTTCACCATCCATACGCTCTACACTGCCATCCTTGCCAGCCCCGCTCTCCTCCACGCCGTCGAGGCCCTCCCTTTATATGAAGAAGACGTCGTCACTCAAGAATTAGTTTGTCTTTTTCATGAGATATCTAGTACTCAACAGTATCACTTTCAAGCGGCCCCCAGCGATCTCCTGGCTGAATTTGGCCTTCCTCTTCATCTTCATCTTGACACACTCCTCCAGCGAGTTCTTTCTATTCTCTATCTTTATGGTTTTCATCAATACATTGAACGTTTTTCCCCCTCCATCATTTATCCCATCTTCCGTCGCATCTACCTCTTCCTGCTGATGGTTGATTGAGACTGTTACCTTGAACGGGCCCAGCTACCTGCCATCACCGATTCCCCTCCTCCTACCCCCATACTGCCTGTTCCCTCTTGCGCCCCTGCCCTCATCACTCAGATCTCCTCCCCTACTCCCTCCTCCACCTCCTCTTCCCCTACCACTGTTGAGGAAGTTCCCAAAGATCTAAAAGCCTGGTCCGCTGCAGTAGAAGCAGTCCATCAGCGTCTCCCTGACGGTAGTCGTATTCTATCCTCCCCTACTCATGTCATGCCCGCTCGCCCTCGCCAATCCACCTCTGCCCTCTCCGAGTGCTTTCGGTGTCATTATCTCGGTCATTATCAAGAAGATTGTCCAGATTACACCTGCCCACACTGCCACCAGTCTGCCCCTGGTCATCCTCAGTCCTCTTGCCTTCACACCCAATGCGACTTTTGCCATCATTGGGGACATGGACGTCGCTTTTGCCCTGAGTGAATATGCGGCCATTGTAATCAACATGGACATGTGGCAGATGACTGCCCATTTGAGGTGCTATCCTATGAATAATCCACCATTCTCTTTGGCCCTTCCTCCATCCCTCGCGGTGAATCGACCTAATGGAATTTTTATCGAACCTGGAGTTTGATTATATGAAAGGGATAATGTTACAGTTTTTCTCCTTTTCCCTCGCCTTTACCTCTTTTGTTTCCCACGACGAATACACCTTTTCTTAGGTCTCTTTTGGATGATATGGGACATAGGTCTTCTCATGATTAGTCCTGTACATTCTACATTTATTCTTCTTTGATTCTTTCTATCATTTTCTTTCTTGTTCTTCGGACACTTATCTCCTCGGCCGATTCTCTTGTATCAGCCTCGTAGTTCCGATCTCTCATGTGTTACTGTGGATGACACGTCCTCTTACATCATTGTTCCATCACCTTCTTCCATGTTCTCTGATGACGCGTCCCCTAGTACTTATACCCACCTGTCGTGTACTTGTATTCTTTACACTCGTTCTATGCAATACTAGCATACTCTAGTGTCCTGATGTCCGATTGACTCAGACCCTCATCCCTAGAACTCTCGATCCTTGTCCCTTGTCTTCCCTAGTAACCCTAAGACCCTAGACCCTTGACCTGTTGTACTCTCTCAGATGAAGTGTCTCTTCGTGAGTACCTCCTGAGAAGTATCTCGTCAAGGCTTTCTTTTTGTGTATGCTATGCATAACATAAGGAAAAAGAAGGTAATGCAGAGGAAGCAACAGAAGAAAAAAGAAATGACATATTGGTTATTGATAAAGAGAAAATCAAAGTAAAACATATATTGGGGGGGTACTTCACGAAGAGACATTGCTTCCCAGGTAGAACGAGGAGTAAGGAATTAGGAGAGAAAATGAGTCTGTTTACAAGATGAGAGAATTTCAGGGTCATGATGGAGATTGCTTTCAGATTCCCATGTATTTTCGGCCGAAGAGTATCCTTTCCACATGGTTAGGTACTGATAGTGACCTCGTGTTCCTTTGTGTGATATGATATGACTAACTTTGTATTCTTCTTTGGTATTGATAAGGTCGGATGGAGGTCAGGAGAAGAAGGGACCATGTGCTTCGGTTTGGCAATGAGAAGATAAGAGGGAGGCATGAAACACATCATAAATTTTCCATGTGGAAGGGAGTCAGAGTCAGTAGGTGAGTGGAGATAGGACCTGAGAAATTTTGAATGGTCCATGGCATTTAAGGGCGAGTTTGCAAGAGGAATAGCCAAGGTGGAGATTGGTGGCTTCTAACCATACCTTATTGCCAACTTTCCAGGGGGAAAACTTCCTTGATGACCATTAGATCATGATCCATCAGGCGGATTCATGTGCAGCAAGAGCTTCCTTTCTTGCTGTATCCAGCAGGGACAAATGATTTTCCAAGGCTGGAAGAAAAGTCTTGCCTAAAGGAGGATATGCATGAGGTTCAAAGCTATAGAGAAGGAAGAATGGGGAGGTTTTGGTGGAGCTATGTGGAACAGAGTTGTGGACAAATTTGGTGGAAGTGAGAAATGTAGACCATTCATGTGGATTATTGAAACAAAAGATACGGAGATAGGTCTCAACTTCTTGATTGATCTGTTCAGTTTGGCCATTAGTCTGGGGATGATATGCAGTAGAGAGGTGGACATCATATTTCAGGAGTTGAGCAAGTTCTCTGGCAAAGGCAGAGGTAAATTGGGGTCCACAATCAGAGATGATGGAGTTATGGAGGCTGAAATGTTTGAATACAAAATCAAAAAAGAGTTGAACGATTCCCTTGGTGTCAATTGTTTTAAATCAAGGAGTGAGGATTCCCCCCTTCATAAGGCCATGGTCGACCACAACCATCAAGAAATCAAAGCCATGGGAAAGTAGGAGGTCAGTGACAAGGTCAATGAAGAGTTGGCAGAACAGGAGAGAGGATGGGAAGGAGATGGGGAGAAGAGGAGGTGTGGTGGGATGAGTAAAGACTTTGTTTTGCTGACAAACAGAGCAATCAAAAACAAAATGGGAAACAAAGGAAGCAAGATCAGGCCACCAAAAGTCATGTTCAAGGATAGCTTTAGTATGAAAGCAGCCCAAATGACCAGTGAGGGGGGAAGAATGAATAGAGTAGAGCAAAGAAGAACGAGAAGAAGGAGGAATATATATACAACCTTTGAAATAAAAATGATCATTGTCAAAGACCCAATCCTGAAGGGAAGAATGTGGAAATAAAGGGTCACCATCAGCAAGGTTGGCGAGAGCACAAAGAACTAGTGGGTCAGAAACAGAAGAATTTTTAATATGAGTAGCAAGAGAAACGTCTAATGTATTAATGATGGCGGAGTCAGGTAGAATGGGAGTGTTCACATTATCCAGGGTTGTATCAAGGTGATCACAGCAAGGGAGTACATTGGCAGGGGCCATTTGAGTGCCTGGAAGAACCTTCCAGACAATATCAAAGTCTTGAAGAAAGAGTGACCAGTGAGCTTGCTGGCGAGAAAGTTTGCAAGAGTCTTTGAAATACAAAAGATTTTTATGATCAGTGATGTTGAAGAAAGAGTGACCAGTGAGCTTGCCGGCGAGAAAGTTTGTGAGGGTCTTTCAAATATGAAAGATTTTTATGATCAGTGATAATAGTGACAGGGTGGGAGGTACCCTGGATGTAGTGGCGCCATTTAGTAAGAGCAAGGATGATGGCAAGGAGTTTGTGATCATAAATATTATAGTTGCATTCGGCAAGGGCAAAGGTACGAAAAAAATAAACAGTGGAATGAAGATCACTGTTGATATCTGCTTGGAGAAGGACAGCACCAGCAGCAAGGAGGGAAGCATCGGTCATGATGGAGAAGGGTTGGAAGACATCAGGGATGGTGAGGACAGGGCCTGTCAAGAAAGTGGTTTTCAGGGAATCAAATGTATTCTGTTGGAGGAATGTCCAAGCCCAGGGATAGTCTTTTCGTATAAGAAGGGTCAAGGGGGCAACTGTGTGAGAGAAATTGGGGATGAATTTACGGTAGAAGTTGGCAAAACCAAGGAAAGACCGAATGCCTTTAACAGAGGTGGGAGGTTGCCAGTCACGAATGGCAGAGGTCTTAACTGGGTCCATGGCAATTTGTCCTTGACCAATAATCATTCCAAGGAAGTCCATACAGGAGGTGTCAAAGATACATTTGGCCAATTTGAGTGAGAGCCCATGTTTCCGAAGACAAAGAAGAATGTGACAAGGTCGTTCATGGTATAGGGCGAGGTCTCCATTCATATGAATACCTAGGTCATCCATACAGTAGCTGAAGTCAATTAGACTTCCAAAGGTTCTGTGTGGACGATGGATGATGGATGAAGGCAATTGGTCTAAGGACACAAGAATACACTAGATTGCACAGAACAAGTATAAAGATAATGGTACAGGCAGCGAGGGTTTAAGTACTACATGATGTGTCATCATAGAATGCAAGAGAAGGTCAGAGAATCCTTAGGTAAAAAGGATGCATCATCAGCTACTAATGAGGATAAGGACTACAAGGCAAATATGAGAGAATCAGCTGAGGAGTTAGCTATCCGAAGAAGTAAAAAGAAAATGAAAGAACAAGTCAAAGGACAACAAACATAGAGTTTATCAGATTAACAAGAAATAAGCTGAAAATCCATACAGTCCTGTACATGCCTAAGAAAACATGAACATGCTTGGGAAAGCAAAAAAGATAAACACAATTAACAAGTAAAAAAACCATAACACCTACTAGCTGGGAATCTATTCCCTTTAGTTGCCTACTCTGGGTTTTTCTTCCTAAAGATGTCCTAACTGTCCCTATTCTAAGGAATGTAGTATACTCCTAACTATGGGTCTAAGTAGCTCTATTTATAGCGTGGGAACTACTCTACACAGCCTCACTGTCTGTTTGTAGAGGGGTGCACCTGTGAGCACTCATTGGTTGAGCTTATTCAAGTAGAAACCTTTTTCCTAAAAGAGAGAACTTTCCTTTTCTTATGGGGCTGAAATGCGCTCCTTATATAGTAATTTACATGTGGCTGTGCTACCTTCAGTTCCAAGGTGGCTATGCCAAGATATGACTCATACTGACTCATATTGACTCACTTTGACTCACCCTGTCAGAAAATGACTTGCAATGAGCTAAAAATAGCCTTTGGCTTGGAAATGACTCATGCTGTGCAAGGTCACATGATCATTTGCTAGTCTAGGGGCAGTGCTTTGGTTAGTCCTCATTTGACTTACTTTGACTCATTATGACTTATTATGACTCATGCTGTGTAATGTCACATGATCTGAGTCAGGTGATTTGCAACTGAGGTCACATGCTCCATTTGCTTCTCTGACACTTGGCTAAGTACTTAAGGGTAAAAGAGATATTAAGAAAATGGTTTGCTATGTACTTGTAGGTAGTAATAAAAGTATATTGGAAGAAATCAGTTTGTTTCTCCACAACCTGTAAATGAACAAATAAGGAAAAATAGAGGTAAATACTAGACACTAAGGTCTATATGTCCCTCAATTAGCTAAGCATTTGGACCGTGGGAATATAGTAAAAACTCAAATCTCGGGTCAAATGCCTAGCATCACATATACATATAATATCTATGATTCTGCATCCAAACATTTTGGTGCAGGTCAGCACATAGCATGTTGCATACTTTGAGCCAGCTCATTGGATGCCAAGAAAACATGCTCACATCCTTTGCCCTCTGTATTTCCTATACCCTCAATATACATATGTCAGATGCCAATCCAATTGACACAAACGGTTGTGTACATGTCCATGGAAGGTGCCAACCATAAATCACAAGTTGAGGGCTCGTATCCTTGCTCCAATGCTGCTGGAGCCCACTGTCTTCACAAATGCACAACCTACTGTATGTCATAGGCACAGGCACCATTTGATCCATATACAGAGAAAAGGTGATCAATAATTGCAAGGGGATATTTCACCCTGAATGTTATCAATACAAATTATATTGAAATAGAACCTCACATACAGCTCACCACTCTTTACCATATTGCAAGCTAACAATATAAAGTGATGACAGCATGTTGCAATGAAGATTTCAGATTCCTCAAATATGATGAAGATCCTCTTCTGTGTATCAGACCAAGCATTTCACCAATGGTCAACACAATTGAATACATCAGAAGCCTCAGACATGGGAACAGTCTTCCAGTCATCATTGTCTGCTTTGGCATCTGGGACCACATTTCCAACCTGCATATCAATAGTTGGAATCAATCAGTAGTAGTAGTGGTAGCACCAAACAAACCTGGGTGGCAGTGACCTTGTACTTGAACTGATCAACTTCCTTATCACTCAGCCAATAGGTTGATCTGGCAGTGCATGGATCTGCCCATGGAACCCTGCCATATACTGCAGTGTCCCATCACTTCAAGCTATTATTTCCATCAATAGAAACCAACCAGTTGAAAGAAAGTTTTGACTCATCTTTTAAATGGTAAAAGCAGGCTGATTCATTTTGAAGCTGCCACTTCTAGCTACCACAATTGAACACCTCTTGAATGCATTGGTCAGCATGATGGATAATCTCCAAGTACATGTTGAAAGCATGTGAGAGTTGATTGAAAAGGTAAGGCTGATAGGAAACCTAGCTCATAATCAGTGAAGGTGAAGGCGATGGCATGGGCCAATGTTGAAATGGCATAGACAGCAAAGGAAACAGCATGGAGCTGACTAGAGACAGCAATGGAGCGATGAGCTGGGTGGATGAGTTTGATAAGGGAGTGTCTGGTTAGAGATGCCACCAATACTGAGAATGACACCTGAAAAGTGCTAGATACTGTCAGTGATGACAATGACGACCACAGAGGAGAGGAAGAAGGGGCATGGAAAGGGAGTTTAGCAGCAGGCAGGATTACAACATGTGCCAACAGGAGGGCATGTGGCTGGTAATGTTACCGAACTGGGCTGAGCTGAGCCACACCTGCAATGCATAGGCACTAAGTACTCAGTATTTGGGGTAGATTTGGGGCATGAGGTATTGCTGGTGTTGGTAAATTCATGGAAAGAAGCCTAACTAAATATTACGATGCTATTTTGGGTCATGCTTAATAAGGCTCGCTCATCGGGAACAATAGGTGAATAATTCATTCTCTGCAAACCCCATCGCGCTCCAACTTGCACTTGTTGGGAATGACTGCCGCTCTCACTCGAATGCCAACCCTCAGGGTGGACGTTGACACTTCATACCAGGTGTTGCCGGCTGTCAAGGGCAGCGAGCTCAAGAAGGGGGAGGGGGACCTCAAAGTCGGCTATGCAGATGCTTGGTTGAGGAGTTGGTGAGACACCATGGTTGTAGCCCATGTCTGACATCTCTGAGCACGTTCTATCAGCACAGGCCCTGGTATAAGGGCACCACTCCCTACCACCGTCACTGCAAAACTATATGACTGGACGTACACGATGACCCGTCCCAGACATCACCCTCTCCCTGACGAGCCATCGGATCCAGAGATGGGGACAGACGCTGATCCAGACGACCCCACGCACACCATTCCGCTCTCCGAGCTCACCAGACCAGACCCGATCCTGTTCTACGCAGAAGTACCCCGAGGACGAGCTGCACGATAACGGATTGTCTCAGTTGCTCGTCAGAATCGTCCGTATATACTCTTTTGATTGGCATTGATTTTGCTCACGGGCTTGTAAAGCGCGTCATGCCCACTTGCATCTTTGTCCTTGCGTGACTCACGTTGCGCATGGATAATGTCCTCTTTCGAGTACATGATACGCGGATATTCCATTCTTTTTCGTCCAGCCCGCTAGTCGTCGTACGACAGCTGAGTGGATGGGAGGCACCCTACGATCGGGTAAAACGCGTATGTCGCACAAGTCCCTCGTGGATATGTCTCACTAAGGACCCTGCAGCGACTGCCTAGGCGCAACGACTTGATTCCCTCACCGACGTCAATTTCGTTGTAAAGGTCCTTTCAGAAATGCCATCCGAAGCAAGTCAAAAAGTTGGCGCCGGCATGCGACGGAGGGGACTGAGGACAAAAGTACAAGTGGCAAAGTTGGAGTCTACAGGTTGATCTGCCGCCTGTGCTAGTAGAGCGAGATATAAGGTATATCATCTCAGGATTTCCGAAACTGATCCTCCAGCATCTGTCTCACATTACCCGCTTTCACCCTCCCGCCACTTAGTTGCATCACTTTTCCCATTATCCGATTCTTCACGTTCACATTCCCATCTCTCACTTTGTGAACTTCTTCGGGAAGTGCCTCAATGGCCTCCAAACACCACTTCTTCAAGAGGGAGCTGCCATCGTCGGAACTGCCAGCAGACCCAACTCTTTGCCAGCATCGCCAGGGTTGCTTTCAAGCATAAAGTGACCATATGATGCAACAAGGTCTTTCCCGATGTTCCTAAAGAGCACACATGAGCATTATTTGAGAAATAATCAACAACATGAGCACACCTGTCATCTTCCCATATTTCATCATGTCCACCAACTCACCCACTGAGACTGGGTTATCGCTAAATGTTTCTTTTCACGCAGCGAGCTGACCAAGGAGCTTGTAGATCATCCTAACTTGATCTCAGGACATGAGGCCGAATACGCTGCTTGGAACTGATACATACCAGTTCATGGCCATCTTTGCGAAAGCGTCCTTGAGCAAGGTGGTCAAAGTACTGGACAGCATCTCTGGCAGGTTCACCGTCAAAGCGGACCTCTTGCCCATCGTCCACGACCTCTGCCTTCCATGACAGGTATGAAGCTGCCATACTCGTCGCTAACCCTAATCATCGTGCCTGTGGTAGTCCGCACCAAGTCCGCCTGGTTGGGTCAACGTTTCATACATCAGCCACCTTTGGCAAAATGTCGTTCTGAATTCTTTGGACCTGCAATGGATGGATGAGTTATTGGCCAGATCGAAGCAGGCATCCTTGAAGCTACACCTGACATGGAAATGGAAATTTTCAATGGAGCTGTGCTTTCTGGAGAACATAATAAACCATGCAAAATGCATCCAACAATTCCGCCTTCACCTTCCGGTGGCATGCAGTAACCTTGGTTTCCTTTCCAAACTTTCCCCACCTGCTCCTCGCCTTCAAACCCAACGTATACCTATGGCTGGCATTGCTTGAAGGTGACAGTAGCCCTCGGTACTCTTTGATGGAGCACCAGCCCTTCATACGCTCAAGCTCACAAGCTGCCCGGTGCGATGATAATATTCGCTCAAGCTGAGCGGTTTGACAACCCTCAGTCTGCACTGTGTTCCTTTTTCAGTTCAGAAAAACACCCTGGAGTTCCTAGCCACCCTTGGCTATATGCAAGGTCTCACATATCTATATCTCGATGATGCACTTGCTAGTGCCGCTGGTTTCATCTCTAGCGCGACGTTCCCTACCTTCCAGAAAATCAATTTACCCCATCTCTCTCACCTTCTGAGAGTCATCACTCCACTTTCGACGGTCATCACATTACTGTCTTGTATAAACATTCCGCTGAAAACTCATGTCAGGCTACAATGTCGTTCTGAACAGGGCTTTTCCCTTGATAGTTATACCCTGCTCTCTTCAGCTCTTACTCAAAGGTTCAACGTGCCTGACAATTGGGCACCATCCAGCTTGACAATTCACTCATTAGTCAGTGATCTCATATAGGGAATGGTGGGACTCACATGCAGTACACTAGATCATCGCTTATTACAGCCAATTGATGACGAAGCGCGATAAGGATTACGACCATTCATGTCCTCAATCCCCCTGATTCCCCCATTTTCGTCAACCTTTTGGAATGAGACATTGCAAGAGCTACAGTACCTCAGACTGAGTTGCGGCAACATGCCGGATCTAGTCCCTGCACTCCATCACCAGCCTCACCCCTTACTGTCACATGGAGAACAAGGGTGAATACGCTGGTCGAGGACCAGATTGCCTACTCACACATGTATCAGAGGAGTTGGAGTTGCATAAATCATTCACATCCTACTCTTGTCACAAATGGAAGCCAAACGACTCTTGAACGACTCTTCTGCCCATTGTCAATGTTCAATCTCTTTATAGAGCTCTCTCCACCTCCCCAGGTCAACTCCAGGTGGTTCGTTGTCACATAGCCAAGTGTGGTCCCACTGCAGGGTTGGATATGGTAGGGTGGTCACTTTCATGTAATCGAAGAGTAGTCAATGTCAATGATTCTGAACCGCAGTTGAAAATTAGCACTATAACCCAGGTATGATACATGTCAATAAGAAGACATCACACCCAGCAAATTTATCTATGTACTAATAATCACCAGACAGCGTGATGACGAGTAGAAGACATATACTTGAAATATTCAAAGCCCCACATGGATGAATGGAAGCCACTCAATGAACAACGCGTTGCTATGTTGAAGACACCCAATAGCATCGTGCAGTGCTCGTGCAGCCTCCCGGTAATCCAGCCTTGTGCTGTTTCAAAACAGTTGCCTATACATGTCCCTCACCACATCGGGCGCAAGCTTATCACTGATCGACCACATCATCCCAACATCATGAAAAACAAATTTCTACAATACAGCTTTAAAAACAATTTATAAAGTGCACAAAGGGGATCAAGGGAATCATTATTACAAGAAGGTTTGTAGACAAGTCTAGACAAATACATTGTTACCCCCCTCTATCCAATTGATGCCTTGATGATGTGGGAATAGCAGGTCTTCGCTCGTTGTTATGGCTGAGAGGTGTGTCCCATGGTGGTGGTGAATTATAGTGCATTAGCTTACCTCATCAGCTCAGTATGCCTGGCCATTACTCATCATAAAATGTATCATTAGCAGCCCCATCCGTGGTGCACAAGAAGGCACTGCAATATAACACTATCCTTGGTGGGTCCAGCATAGCTGTATAGACATTAGCTGGCCATCTTTTCGCTGATGTTATTGCAACCCCACACCTCAGCTTCTTGGTGTCAGTCCGCCTTTGGGTGTATGTTGATTTGGTGTTCGAGTCCCAGTCGTGTGGATGTGCTTGTGTCACCCGAAGCAAAATGAACAAGGTGGCAGTGGTAACCAAATCAGCCATTGCTGATTGGAGTACATCTTAACACTGCCAGCAGGTAAGTGCGGTCGTTGCAAACTCCATGCCCATGATGCCCTAAACCACTACGAATCCATCTCACACTCCAAGCAGACAGAGATGAGGTCCTATTGTCATTAGGACAGTACCTGTGTGGTTGTCAGTGACTTGCACTTGATCCTTCATATCAATCAAATTTTGAAATGGTCATGGTAGTTGCCAATCCGCTATTGTTGGGTGCCATGCATCTGGGTGATTGGGCAGGAAAAGTCTAGCCATTGCTAACACCATTTGTACAATGTCCCAGACTGCTGCATGCTCATCTTATGCCCTGAGCAGACAGAGATGCCTCATTGTAACCAGGATGGAACCCCTCGGTAGTCGACATCAACTCACAGTCGCTTGATCAGTAGTATCATGGGTATCTCATAGGTTTACTAGCATTGAGCACAGCCAACTGAATTGATACATGGCAATGGCAACAATATGTGCATATACATTTGTCTGCAGTACTGATACATATGTAACTACTCAGGATGCAACTCAGACATCGTTGAAATCAAGTAGAGGACTGAGCTGCCAGTGACTGAACTAAGCCAATGGTAACTTCACCGCACTGCTGTGCAAGAGTTGCAGCAATGGAGGTATTGCTCAAAGACTGCAGCCCATAATCTGCAGCCTTCTCCGGCCCAAAAATGTTTCTTGTCATGGTGTGAATTTAGTATTCTAAGGAACATGATTCACACCATGATCGAACTTACTGGTTCCACCACAGCAAGGTCCATTGCACTCTTGCTTTTGCCTCCTCATCTTTGGGACATTTGAACCAGTGGACTATGTTGTAGTAGAACAAATCATTCTCGAAATTGGCATCGTTGTTGCACCAGGTTCTCACACTAGATAGCGCGAAATGGAGCTTCAGCGATAAAAAATGTCAGGAGAAGTTAAAAGGCAATGCATGGAAAGTCACTCACTTGTGTAGCAATGTAGGCTATCGCTTGCAGTTGCACCACCTTCATACCCAAAAGTGCAGTGACGTGCAAGTGAGTTCGTCCATGCCCACTAGCAACATCCATAAGTTTCTGACACTTAGACAGTGGCCTGTATTCTTCATCATCAGATCCAGCCCCCTCATTGTCATCATCAGATCTGTGGAAATCACGAGGAGATACGGAGCTTGGTGAGGTGAAGATGTGTTTGAAAGCCTGTAAAGAACGTGTGACTACACCATACTATGTATGTGGCGGTGAGGTAAGATAACTCACCTTCAAGAGCAAATCCCCTTGAAAGATATCCTCAGAAGGGTGCTCACGATTGAACTTCCTGTCCTTGAACAAAAATTTGGGCCAGTGGTGAGCAGTGACCGAGTACTCAGGATGCAAGTTTCAGATATTCCTTCATGTGCTACACATGGTTGGCCGAAGTTAGTCATATAATTGACAACAAACGTGGAGTTCTTACACTGGATCTGTCCAGTTGTACTCAGCTGGACAGAGTAGCTCGCTGGTGACTCTATGAAAAAAACCACACCGCATCTTTGCCTTTGCTTTAATGATGGGCTTGGGAGGGGGTGAACATTCATTCAATCAATGAGCTATGGCAGGTTTCAGTGATGCAGTGTCATCAGCACGGGCACCCTCAGCACCCTTCCTAAACTGCAATTGATTTAACATGATAGACCTAATCAATGCAGGGGTCACGGTGTCTTCTTCTAGATAAGATCAGTAGAAACGCTAAGAAACGCTTACCAGACAACCAATCTTATCTCCACGGGTAGTAAACCTTTAGCGAGGTGAAGAGAGTACTCTTCCCTGGTCGAGTTGGTACTAGAAATAAGTATCAATCTCGTAGAAAGGGGTTGACTATCAGGTACGTGATTTGTTCGTCAATCGTCAACGAGGTTGAGGGTGATTGGGGGTTCAGCAAACTATTGAGGGTCTGGCTTTCAGTTGGGGTGGTGTACGAATTGTACACTGGATGGTTGGGAAAATGGTCTAGACAACTTCTCGGGTTGCTAAAAGGGTACTCGGTAGTGACTAGGGTTACTTCCCTAAGATGCCAATTAGCTCCAGTCGATTAGGAATGCTCAATTGGGTAGGTAGCGTAAATACGCTTCACTTTCGCTTGCTGATTCACACACGTCACTTAGTCACACAGAACAGCTTTTCCTAAACTGAATCTATTATGCACTAAGGAGTTGGCAATCAGCTTAAATGTGCTCAACTCGACCCTTTCCCAGGGTACTAATGAACTATTAGGTCTCCCTACTAGCTGGGGATCTATTCCCTTTAGTTGCCCGCTCTGGGGTTTTCTCCCTAAAGGTGTCCTAACTGTCCCTATCCTAAGGGATGCAGTATACTCCTAACTTGGGTCTAAGTAGTTCTATTTATAGCGTGGGAAACTTCTCTACACAGCCTCTCTGTTTGTTTGTAGAGGGGTACTCTTGTGAGCACTCGTTGGTTGAGATTTACTCAAGTAGGAACCTTTTTCCTAAAAGAGGGAACCTGCCAAATGGGGCTGAATCGCGCTCCTTATATAGTAGTTTACATGTGGCTGTGCTACCTTCGGTTCCGAGGTGGCTGTGCCAAGATATGACTCATACTGACTCATACTGACTCACTTTGACTCAACCTGTCAGAAAATGACTTGCAATGAGCTAAAAATAGCCTTTGGCTTGGCAATGACTCATACTGACTCATGCCGACTCATTATGACTCATTATGACTCATGCTGTGCAGGTCACATGATCATTCTGCTAGTCTAGGGGCAGTGCTTTGGCTAGTCCTCATTTGACTCACTTTGACTCATATTGACTCATTATGACTCATGCTGAGCAAGGTCACATGATCTGAGTCAGGTGATTCGCAACTGAGGTCACATGCTCCAATTGCTTCTCTGACACTTGGCTAAGTACTCAAGGATAAAAGAGATATTAAGAAAATGGTTTGCTAAGTAGTTGTAGGTAGTAATAAAAGTATGTTGGGAGAAAACATTTTGTTTCTCCACAACCTGTGAAAGAACAAATAAGGAAAAATAGGGATACATACTAGACACTATGGTCTATATGTCCCTCAATTAGCTAAGCATTTGGACCGTGGGAATATAGTAAAAACTCAAATCTCGGGTCAAATGTCTAGCATCACATATACAATAACTATGTATCCACATCCAAACAGTTTGGTGCAGGTCATCCGCAGGGAACGGAAAACAATCGTCCCCGATTGTTCATTCAATCAAGGATAATCAAGTTGGGGTCTTCCATTAGCCCTTTGCTGTCCCTGATTGGGAGGGGGAGCTTCTTCCTCCTCTGGTTCAGGGGATGGTTCATTCTGAGTCAATTCACGAAGAACTCTCTCCATGTCTGTTATGGGCGGAAATGGGGGTTCTAAGAAATGAATTAACTCCATTCTATCTTCTAACAGTCCATGCCTAATCGGGTCAACTTGCCTAATTCGGGAATATAGGTCATTATGATATCGATTACAAAGGCGGGCATGTCTGTAGATTGCATGGCAGTAGATACAATGCCATTGCACTGTAGGTGTTCCTCGGTTGCGACCTTGAGTAATCACTCGTACAGTAGCATGGTATCGAATTTGGTTATCTTCTCCTTGCTCACGGACGTGGTGCATGAGCTCGGTGTGTAGGAATTGTAGGATATGTTCAAGCAATTGTTGTTGCTTGCGAAGATCTAGTACTTCCTGTACTATTCCATTAGCTTCAGCCATTTGTGTCTGATGGTATTATGGCTGTTGCTTTGTGTAAGATAATATGACTATGTTTGGGTCAGAACTCCCTATTGTTTATGACGGTATTTAGGGGCACTGATCTCCAATGATATATAGATACTGAAGATGGGAATTAAGGTAATGGCTGTGCCTTTACAGAGCTAGGGGAAATTTCTTGACTAGTAGCTAGCTCAAGATCGAGAAATAATATTGGTGATATCGGCTAAGGTACCTCCGTTAACTTGAGCTTCGTGCTCTGGAGGGTCAGGATCTGG